>OX387397.1:3022370-4224356 GCA_947563765.1 Anarsia innoxiella
CTAGTCAATCTTGATAATTTCCTATTAGTCTGTGATAATGTCCTCTATAAATGAAATCTTAACGCCTTCAAAAATACTAGTAAGTATATTGTACTTATTTGAATTTGATGTACTTATTTCAACCAGTTTTTTTTTATGACTATGACATGGGTATTTGTAATATAAGTTCCGAATGGAATTGATTAGAAAAGTTTTTTTAATAGGTACTTAGTAACGGTTGCATATCACTTATATGGTAGGTACTTACAAATACGTTTATATCTATATAGCTTAGGTTCCTCCAAGCTATATAGTCACAAAATGTGTCCTAACTGCCCTAAAGAGAGGCATGAAAGTGGCACTTTTCGAGCCTAGGAATTTTCGTACCGCCTTTCGAAATAAAAAACTTATTTATTTTAGTATACATTTCATTAGCTCATTGATGTCTTCCTCACGTCCGTGACGGTTTGCTCTCTAAGTAGGTACTTCTAAACCATGACCGGGTCTAAAATGGCCACATCGAGCAATTCATAATATGTTTCTATTATGATCCGTTTTCGTTCAGTCATTCATTCGTAAAATGGTAATATATTTGATGAATCATATTATTAATCCTTCACATTTCATCTCCGCAATTCGTGATTTCCTAGGACAATGGCAGACTTAGAGCGGTTTCCCACAACATGGGACTCGATAAATTCCTATGTCCCATGTTGTGGTTGTGGCCCCCTGCATGTCTATGCCTAGTTTATTTTGTTGAATAAAATATGTTATCTAATATGATATCAGCTGTGAGATAAGTTATATACCGAATGCGTACTTCAAATCGGGAACGCTTATAATTTTATGCTGTTCAAAACAGTAGAAAGGATATTTATATTGAATGTTGTGCGTAACCGTAATCGGTCTACAGCCTCAAATCTATAATATTTTAATTTATATAAAGTGTATGAATAAGACTAAACTGTGGTTGTGCCATAATAAATAAAATAAAATAAAATACTGATTTAAGCAAAGTTATTGTTGTCTACAGCTATTGAAATATATTCATGACCGTAATACAACACAAAACGAGATTAACGTCTCTCAATTTGTTTAACGACAAATGTCCAGAGTATTTGTGTCTGAACGAGTTTAGAGACAAAGAGTGCTCTTTACTTTCTTTGAATTTATTTCGATACGGTGGTGACAGAATCAGGACACTCTGAAAAGAATGAAGGTCAAAGTCTTGTATGTATAGAATCAAATAAAAGCTCGATAGGTACTTATGGAGCTCGTAAATTATTCACTATTTAAACATTTTGAGCTTCATTTTTTTATTTCGCTGCGTCTTCTCTATTGTCTGAATAAAGAGTTATGACTTTTACGAGTTTTTTGCGTTGTTTATCGTTCGATATAGATACCTAGAGTTTAACGGTTATATTTTACTTTACGCGGGCATAAATTATATTATATTCCGGAAATAAAGTAGGTAAATGATTATTATATAGATACTTAATAAGTGTTCATTTAGAATTCTAACAGAACAGTTCATTCAGTTCATATAAATTTAAACAGTTTTTTTTTATTTTAGTTTTAACAGTTATTATAAGTAATTCTTGTATCTCTGTGTGCAATGAAGTATTTGTAACTATCTATCTAGCTAATTCTTAGCGGGAGAATTCTTGAAATTTCTTAGAATTAAACAATGACAAAGCTCTCAAAATAAACTTTCTAAAGTATATACATATATTTTAGAGTAGTAGCTGACAGAAACTTCGACTTTGATATTATTCTGATAGGAAAGTTAGAAATACTGGGAAGTCAAAAGCAACAACAATTGCCGAAACGAAATATTAGTAAAGTGTGTAAAACGTAGCGACAACAAGCTTTCTACGTGAAGACTGTTCTCAAACAACTTATGCAAGCAAAACCCAGGATGTTGGTCAAACAAATGTAATGTGTTATACGTCAACCGGTTGATTTCTATGATGACTTCGCAACTAGTATTGTATTGACGGACAAAATAAACTTATCTACAACTTTCTAAGTTGAAGACTCTTGCCTTTACTTATATAAATGCCGAGTGTATAGTTCCGTTTGAAATGTGAATTTATTTTCGTGAATTTCTCTGCCGCGCTTTTTGATCTGTCTAGCGGTTTGTTGATTTTATTGGCAACAGTGCTTTATCACAAGCGGCGACATGTTTCTACTATATACTTTTACTTATATAGGTAGAATATTTTTGTTTCTAAGTTCTGAATATCTTCAAGTTACTATATAATTCGTATTCAATTCGTATCAAATCAAAACGCGCGTGTACGTGCATTTATTAAAGTGGAAAATGTTTTACTCAGTTAAATATTCATGGAAGCTTTCTCAAAAGCATCAATTTGGGGCTTTATGGCTGCTATAAAAAATCTCACCACATATCTCACCTAGATCAGTGGATTAAAAGGCCTGATTCGAAATCGAATCTTATTTATGGGCCAGTGCGGCAATATTATTATTTATGCACTGGCTGTCTTCCTTCTGACTGAGTAAAATACATAATTTTACCTATTTGTTATTTATTTAAAGCTAACGCTGTTCGTAATCCCACCCGCAGTATTTGCGTATCTACATCGACGGTGGAAATCTCAACTTGCGTAAGGGACAAAACACGACTTTTCAGGAAGAGCAAAACAAATTTTTGACACTTAAACCCTTGTAACTCTTGCTGTTTTAAACGTATGAAAATGTTGTAAAGACCATTATTCTTAAAATTTTGAGGCGCGTCTTTTACAACAATCAGTATTTTTATAACTAGCTTAGTTACAGACTTTATGTCCTTTACGACCATGAATTTGGATATGTATATCCTTTACACCCTAATTTTAGGTCGTAAGGGACAAGATGTCCCTTACGACCAGGTGAAAAGACCTATTACGTATACAATTTCAAGTCTTAAACATTATTTGTTTAAAAAGCTGTATCTCATGAACAATAGGCATGACGACAAAAAAAATGTTTTAGGCCCATCACATAGTTTAATACCCCTAGTACACTATGGGCCAGCGCGCTGGGCCAGCGCACATGTCCATAGTGTACTAGGCACATTGGCATTGGCATTGGCGTTGGCGACGGGCTGGCGACGGGCTGGCGACGGGCTGGCGACGGGCTGGCGACGGGCTGGCGACGGGCTGGCGACGGGCTGGCGACGGGCTGGCGACGGGCTGGCGACGGGCTGGCGACGGGCTGGCGACGGGCTGGCGACGGGCTGGCGACGGGCTGGCGACGGGCTGGCGACGGGCTGGCGACGGGCTGGCGACGGGCTGGCGACGGGATGGCGACGGGCTGGCGACGGGCTGGCGACGGGCTGGCGACGGGCTGGCGACGGGCTGGCGACGGGCTGGCGACGGGCGGGCGACGGGCTGGCGACGGGCTGGCGACGGGCTGGCGACGGGCTGGCGACGGGCTGGCGACGGGCTGGCGACGGGCTGGCGACGGGCTGGCGACGGGCTTGCGGCGGGCTGGCGGCGGGCTGGCGGCGGGCTGGCGGCGGGCTGGCGGCGGGCTGGCGTTGGGACTGGCCGCCATTTACCCTAGTACACTATGGCCCAGCGCGCTGGCCCAGTCCGCTGGCCATAGTGTACTAGGCACATTGGCATTGGCATTGGCGATGGCGAAGGGCTGGCGATGGGCTAGCGACGGGATAGCTGCGTGTCGGTTTTTTCGAGCGCCAGTCCTAGGAAATGGCAATTAGTGTTGTGCCCAGTCTGCTATTTATAGCAATGGTCTAAATATCGATACTATTGATAGTATTACAAGAAAGTAAAAAGAAAAAACAGTTTATTCTTACCATTATGATAAAATACAGACTAAAATATAACAAACAAAACAAATCACAAAACATTGGTACAAGTATCAGCTAATAATATTATATAATAGTGTGCTTTAAGACACAATGGGGAGAGGGTGTCGACTCAGCTTATTGTCGAACTCATAGAGAGCTAAAAGCTGTTCTTCCGTCGAAACCCATTCGTCAGCCAGATCTCAGAATTAACACCCGTTCTCTATAATTTATCTATCTCTGGTTTTGCCCTACTGGAGACAGAAATATTTATCTGTCTTAGAATTTTTAGTCCCTATATCCTACCTGAAATCTTACCTCTATGTGTTATTTATCGACGGCCGTCGATAAAAATTTGTATGATAGTTGACGCCTCCCTATATTTTCAAAAAAGTAAATCCAGTCTTTTTCTTGTCATCTCCCCGCATTTTGACAACGGCTGGCTGTCACGACTCATATTCAGTTTAATTTATATATTTACTGGACATTGGCGAAATCAAAGAAGGACCGCCATATTACCAAGAATTGATTAAGTGTGAAATATCTACAGGTGCTAGAAGGCATCCGTGAACTAATTCTTATTGTTCGCTAAATTATTGAGAAGAACAGAGAGTTCAACAAGCCGACATACATATGCTTTGTTGATTTTTCCAATGCGTTCGTAACTGGATGAGAGCACACCACAACATCTTGTACACGGGCTTAGAAAGCTCTATGAAAGAGGAATATCCTTAGTGCGTACAGATAAATCGATCTAAAAGCAAGATGATGATCGTGGACCGTGTCAATAACAGCTCGCTCAAAGTGACGCAGATTTCAAACTGCGATGTGGTTAACAACTATGTACATCTTGGTACTATATATCCCAAATAACGGCGGCTACATGAAGTAAAACGACGTATGCTCATGTCTAGGTCTGTAATGGAGAGGAAGAAAGTATAGAGGAATCGACATATAACTAAAGCCACCAAAGTCGGGCTCGTAAAATGCTAGTGTTTATTATGTTTCTTTATGCGACAGAGATGTGGACAGTGCCCGAATAGGAAAAAGGAAAGATAGATGCTCTGGAAATGTGGTGCTAGAGGAAGATGCTGGGTATAGCGAGGACAGAGATCCGCACCAACTTATCGATACTATAAGAGCTTGGCATCACACAGCGTTATCGTGTACCCATCACACAGTTTTAGTTTAAAAAACAACATTCAAAAAGTGTACTAAAATATTGTGCCAATTTTGAAATAAAATATTTTTTTTGTTTTGATTTTGTGTCTGTCCACAGTAGCAGTAGTTTTTCTGTGAAAGAGTTACAAAAATCCTTACTTTCATACATTCATCGGCACATTCAATGACATTTATAATATACTAGAGGCTGCCTGCGACTTCGTAGGTATTTATACACAATATCTTGTCATATTAAATCTTTAAAAACTTACATAATATCTTTTTAATTATATAGCCTATGAGTTATTCTAGTGTGCAAACTACAATATTGCCAAGTTTCATCAAAATCTGTTCAGTAGTTATTGCGTGAAAGAGTAACATCCATCCATCGGCACAACGATTGACAATTTTATAATATTAGTAGGAAGTACGATATTATACACACTATACTTAAATATACTAAGTTTTACTATCAATAATAACTGTTTAATTAAAATAGATAACAAAACTTTTTGATGAGGTAAATAGAACACAATGATGATATAAATATAATTGAAATTGTTTATTTTTCACAATATCTATTTATTTTCAAAATAATATAACAATTAAAGCTTGCTGTAAGTTTTATCCAAGTTGCTTCTTGGAGTTGATTGTTGGTGGCTTCTCTTTTTTTATATTTAGAAACAAATAGCACTGGATGAGCTTAAATATATTCCACCAGCATCATCACTTCCATCTTTGACAAGGGAGGAGTTTTTTGCTCTTGGTAAAAGGAATATAAAGAAAACCTTTGGATAGGTAGTATAACACGGCTTAAGAAACAATTTGTTGCTTTTGGGTTGTTGTGATTGCCCAGAGATCGTTCAGCATTGTTAGTAAATGTGCATATATAACAGGTAGGTATATAATTGGTCTTTAGAACAAACACGGATGTTTTCTATAATACTTTATTTCACACCAAAATATATAAATTAAACTGAATTTGTCGTGACAGCCAGCCGTTGTCAAAATGCGGGGACGGCGAGACCATTGAGTATAGAATATATAAGGAGGTGCCATACCGTCTGGATCTGCGTGCCTGGTCTGGCGCAAAATAGCTACCGTTTTGTATGGAATTTGTTATCGTTTGACAGGTCATCTACCATGAAAACTATGAAAAACTTGCGCCAACCTTGGCACGCTGTCATAAACTCATTGGATATGAAAAAAAATGTGACCACTCCTTATATTCCTTCCTCATTAGGCGAGACGGCGAGACGACAAATGAACTCTCCATCGTGTTGGGTAAAGTCGAGATAGATGCCTCACTTTCATAAACTTTACAAACTTGCTACTTACTAAAACACAATTGTGTAATTAAGTAAAGCAATCACCCAGCAACTAATATTGCCACGGACCATCTTGCTGTGAGGACCCGTTTTACTCCTGTGTGCTGTTTTTTTCGTGGCGGACAAATAAAAAAAGCCGCTACTTTGTAAAACTATAAAAAATATATATTTTAACAAGGTTTATTCGTAATCGTAACTGATATTTGTAACAGCTACTGCCTATTATTAGAGTCCCACCCGACTGAACGTCGTAACATTGCACGAGCGATCATCTTTTTCAGTTTTTTCTATTTAAATCTTACTTTAAAGCTATAAAAGCATTAAGATTTTCGGAAAATTATTAAATTTTAGATACTTTTGCGTTTCTTCTTTTTTTAAAAGAGTTTTGTTAAAGTTTTTAATAATTTCAAAAATTAAAAAATACAAGAAAACATTACGCTCGTCATTGCAAAGTTACGTCAATCGCATATTTGACATATGCCAAAAATACCTTGGTATCTTGTGCAGGGTGTATACCTAATAATTGACCTTTTGTTTTTTAACTCATTGAAAAAAAAAACAATTACATCTATCCCTATCAATAAGGATAGTAGCCCTGATTTTTTGAGGTATTAATGCCGCTAGGGGCGTCTTAGTATAATTTAAAAATAAAAATCACATCACAGAGCATTTTAAGGAAATTGCCTGTCATAAAGTTAGTATTGGAACCAGTGTTGCCAGTTATTTATATAAAGATAAAGAAAGATAAAGAACATTTATTAAAGAACATATGTAAATATAGCCTAAAACTATTGGTCATACAATTGAAAACATGTCATAACTCCTTGCAATGGGATTTATTTTGCTTTAAGTCGAAAAGTAAATTATTAGATATTTCAAACTTAGGCACTTTAAACCACGTGAGCGCGCGACCGACGTGGCAACAGGATGAAGAGCGGGAGAGGAGGGGTAACTCAGTTAAACTCAATCAAAGCGTACATTTATTACTTTGGCTAGTTTTGGGCGGATATTGTGATTAATATCTGACTAAAGTTATTAATTTATCACATTATCAAGACATTTGGTGATTATATATAACTAGCTTTTGCCCGCGACTTCGTCCGCATAAGATTTTTTGTTTTCTCCCGGCTGTAAGTCCCCCTGCAACAATGTCCCACCTCAATTCAGTTTTCTGCCTACATCCTACCCCCTAAGTACGATGACGTGATCATTTTGATCTTATATCCGTTTTTAGGTAACCATCTATTTACCTTACTAAATTTCATCAAAATCCGTTCAGCCGTTTAGGCATGATAGAGCAAAACTCCCAGCAAAAACAATAAAAAAATCACTAACACAATTCAGTTTTCTGCCTACTTCCTACCCCCTAAGTACGATGACGTGATCATTTTGGTCTTATATCCGTTTTTAGGTAACCATCTATTACCTTACTAAATTTCATCAAAATCCGTTCAGCCGTTTAGGCATGATAGAGCACCGTTTAGGCGTGAAAGAGTAACAGACAGACAGACAGAAAGAGTTACTTTCGCATTTATAATATTAGTATGGATTTAGTATTGAGTGCCTAAATATAAAGTTTCATGGTTTTATCTTTGAATAATGACGATCTCCCATACTAACTTTCATCCCTTATTACCACCCCCTTAAGCCGTTTTTTTTCTCAAAATAAAACATAGCCTGCGACCTTTCCTAGGCTTTAGTCGAACTCTGTAACAGATTTTATGAAAATAAGTTCCGGAGTTAGGTGTGGAAGCGTAACTTTTATAGGACTTCCATACGAACTTTCATCCCTTATTTCACGTCTATACAGGTAGATATTTCCAAAAAGCTAGAACAAATATTTATTTATTTAGTACTAAGTGCCTAAATATAAAGTTTCATGGTTTTATCTTCGAATAATGACGATCTCCCATACTAACTTTCATCCCCATTTATTACCACCCCCTTAAGCCTTTTTTCGCGACAAAATATAGCCTATGTCCTTTCTCAAGGTCTAGACAACCTCTCTACCAAATTTCATTGAAATCGGTTCAGTAGTTTAGGCGTGAAAGCGTAACAGACAGACAGACAGAGTTACTTTCGCATTTATAATATTAGTATGGATAGATAATTAATCATTTTGGCTGAAACATATTCATAAATAATATATAAATAAAATCAATATTTTTCAAAATATGGACAATATTTCAAAAAGTGGGGCATCTATCCCGACTTTACCCTACTTACATGCTTTGACAACCAGCATAGCGATCATCAAGGTGATCAGTGGCGTAGCTAGGTAACCAAGGGCCCTGCGGCAAATAAAATATTAGGGCCCCACTAACTATCTAACCTGGTAAGATTTATGAAATTTATAATAGGTATTAATATATTATATATACCTACTTTAAAATTATAAGCTATTTCATCATCGGCTCTTTTTTATGCACTACAGGGTAGGTAATAAATATATTCTCCAAACAGAAACAATATAAAAATTACTATTAATAGGTATTTGATGGTCTAGCTAGATAGAAAAAATAATCTGTAGGATTAGGCAATAAGACAAGATTGAGAAGAATATATTTTATATTTGGTTTTCGACTGTTTCTACCAAAATTCTAAATAATTTCACGTTATTTCAATGAATAAAGTGCCGGAATTTCATTGACATTAGCTCACTATACACCCACATTCTCAAAAAATGTCTTAGTTAAAATCAACGATACACACAATTTGATGAATGATACTCGTAGTACCTATATTATAATGCACCACTATCTGTCAAGTTGAGAATTCTGGCAACAAAAAAAAACAAACAAACAAAAACAAAACAAACTAAAAACAAACAAACAAACTTAGGGAATTAAGTTACAGAGAAAACTTAATTCCCTAAGTTACATCATTCGAATTCAGAGTTCTTAAAAGAGTTGCCATGATTAATATTATTTTGCAACCTGTGATATTTATTTTGAAAATATAAATACCTATATATAAATAATTTTCGACAGTTCAGTTTGATTAAAATTTTAACGTAGCGATACGCCCGTCGGGGCCCTCTGTGCTTGAGGGCCCCAGGGCCCCGCCCCACCTTGCCCCTTAGTAGCTACGCCAGTAATCTGCGCTGGCCCAGCTCTGGCCCAGCGCGCTGGGCCAAAGTGTACTAGCGTTCAACCAAGCTGGTGACCATCGCTGGTGACCAGCGCTGGCCCAGCGCTGGGCCATAGTGTACTAGAGGCAAATATATTTTTAAATATTCGATACGTATTTTTTCTTTTTTCTCTTAAACTAAAAATTACGAAGATACACTGGGTTAAAGTTGCTCGTGACGTCACGCTTACGTACGATTTTTACGTAGGAGTGACGTCAAAACCCCCCACTCCATAACTTTGATGTTCTGTATCTTTGTATTTATTTATGTATTTAATCAGGTAAAAATTGTGTTTCAAATATTTTTTAATAGCCTAAAAGACAGACTAATTATTTTTTGAATTTTTGAATGTAGTCGTCATCCCTATTATAGCTAGAGTGTTGAAATTCTCTCAAAAGATGTATTACCGTTGCCGCTATAACAACAAAATATACTAAAAATAGAATAATAATTACAATTAAGGGGGGCTCCCATACAAAAAAACGTGTTTTTTTGCCTTTTTTGCTCGATATTAATAATAGCTACTGGTAGACAATATTATTAGGCTATTATAAGCCTAGTGTTTGGTACGGAACCCTTCGCGCACGAGTCCGACTCGCACTTGGCCGGTTTTTTTCTATTTTCTAATAAAATATAGTCGTAACGGACCATTACAACTATATTTAATATATGGCAAAATAAATTAATTTTCCGTTACATGTCCGTTACGCCAAATATATTTTTTTTTATATAAAAATATGTCAGTTACGCAATTTATTGCGAAAATGTTGAAAAAATTAAACGCTTATAAAATCAAAACTAAAAGGAGTATCAAAAAGTTAAAAATACTGTCCGATAGAGAACAAAAAGCTTTATCCGTTTATGTAAAAAAGTGAGTTTAGGTATTTTGTTCCTTACGCCAGTTGATATTTCAACCGTCGACATGTTAAGGTAACAGTGTGGTTACAGCGGGAGACCTTACACACGTTTAGTAATGTCTTGCTGTGTTGAGTGTAATACTGGAACTGGAAGTTTCCGTAGACGGTTTATCCAAACCTACTTATTTCTATAAATCGGGATGATGACTACATTCGAAATATCAAAAAATAATTAGTCCGTCTTTTAGGCTATTAAAAAATATTTGAAACACGTTTTTTTGGCTGATTAAATACATAAATAAATACAAAGATATAGAGCATCAAAGTTACGGAGTATTGACGTCACTCCTACGTAAAAATCGTACTAAGGTCAGGTAATCGTTATGAGCAACTTTAACCCAGTGTATCTGTGTCATTTTTAGTTTAAGAGAAAAAAGAAAAATACGTGTCGAATATTTTAAAATAATCTATGTGATGGACTAAAAAATTTTTTTTTGTCATCATGCCTATTGTAACAAGTTTCTTGACTTTTGCCTCAACTAAACCACAAAAGTATACTATACGTTTCAAATGGGAATAGGAAAAAAGCTTAGATTAATAATATAGTTTTAAAAATCTTTGGAAAAAAGTGATGAAAAATGACGTTCGATCGAACGTCAAGAGGGACTGTACGGTTTGCAAAAAAAAGAATAGGATTAATGTTCCACTTTTCGATAATATCCCAATAGGCGACCACGGAATTCATCCATTGGTACCTACTAAGGAAATATTAGCTTACCTATTGCTCGACCAGTGGTGATTATTTCCTACTTACTTAAAAAGAAAATTATTTTGGTTATAAACTTAAACTTAGGTAATCGTTTTATTCTTGTTTGTGTCTGTACCTTATATCTTTTGTGCAATAAAGAATATTTGGATTGTATTGTGTCTTAACCAATATAACAAATTATAAACAACCAATAAATATTTGTAATTTACGTTTGTTTGATTTTCACGATTTAAAAGAGGTCCACTATAGGAACATTGTCTGGTCAGATATTGGTGTATCATGGTCTAGAAATGGTTATTTGTTGTTGTGAACCAAACTTCTTTGCCAACCGTACAAATTTGCCATCAGTGGAATAAAGTCAACCACGTTTCCAATCCTATTCTCATTTGAAACGCATAGTACACAGTATAATTAATTAAGATACTCACTTATGTCACAGATAACTAAATAGCAGTGCCTAATCTTTGAACAAACTCTAGCTCTAGGCAAGCAAGTATAGTCATTGAGTGGTATAGTAGGTATTTATAGGAGGATTTTGGTAGGAGGCAGCAAGGTGTCAGTATCAGCAAGCAGCTGCAGCTCAAAGTGTCAGCGGTGTCAGCTATACACATACGTCAATCAGATTTGAAACAAACAAGTTTAATGCTAAAATCTAAAATAAATCTCAAAAATAATATTATTTCCTACAATTGAAACTCTGTATTTATTTTCAAATTAAATAAACAGTTTACGCTGAGTGCAAAAAATAACCTTAGGTTTTCATTACATAACGTTATTGTTCTTGAGACCAGAATAACAATTATAAATTAATTAATAAAACAGTTCTGGTCTAATGGCCCGACATCTGCCAAGGTATCTTATATCATTTTATCGCCGACGGATACGTTAATATTTATTGAAACCATTAACATTGAAAAAAGTAAATATAAAGGTAAGTTTGTAAGGAATTTATTTGAGGGATCTCTACAAAATGTTCGTTCGTTTTCCAACTGACTTTCGCTGCCATTGGTTATTCCTATTAATCATCTTATATTATAGAGTCAGGCTCTTGTCGTTGGAGTACTAACCATCGTAGCATTTCCGTGGCCTTTCCAACTTTGCTATCAATTTGACATTGAAATATTTATTCATATAACGCTCTTTACTTAGTTTAAGCTCTATCTATTTGATCAAATCAATTCAATCTTTATTCGTTAACAATTATTACATTGTATTCGAAAAGAAAATGCTTAAAATTAAAATGAAATAAAAATAACATGTACAATTAAATAATAGAAATTCAAACCGACAAACAGGAATATAAATCAGCGTGTTCATTACAATTTTATTACAATTCGATTGGGACCAATGTTTTGTGTAAATGGATAGACTGTTAACAAGTATTCGTTGACATTAAATTAAGGTGGTAGATTAGTACACTAATGGAAAACGTATTTAATTTACGCTTTTTGTTCCAGATTAAAAGAAAATCACAATGGCAAAAGTAATTGTGAATTCCACGCAAAGTGTTCTAAAGGAAACATATGATTATTATATGTGGACCCTTTCCTTATCAGGTAAATAAAACATAAGTAAGATTCGTTTATTTATACCACGCGTTATCCTATATACAGCTCATTCAGATCTATTTCCCCTTAAAATGTGTGTGTGTTGTGTGAACTTGTGTGGCTGTGAGTAACACTGGTAACACAACATTTTAATTACAGCCGGTTCCGAAATACAGCTGGTATAAATTTATATACCTGTAACAAATTTTTGGTTAAAGGCATTAAAATTGATAAATATAATCTTTCATTGCAATCAAATTTTATTAAGTTCAAACAAAGTTCATTAAATTTTACTAAACCCCTACAGAATTTCGTACCTGTTAGGGATTTTGTATTGTCTTATATTAAGGAATGAAATAGTTATTGCTTTATCTAAATCTGGAAAAGATAGAATTACTTATAAATAAATGTCATTTTTCGCGGAGAGTGGCGCAGCAAACACGCTGAACCTAAATAAATAGAGTAAAAGTAAATATTGCCTCAAGTCTACCTCAACTATATGTAGGTTTTCCTTTGATTTCAGATAGTCGCACAAAAGGATGGCCTCTAGTCGATTCTCCACTACCGACCGTATTTTACACGCTATTATACCTCTTCATAGTATGGGCTGGTCCAAAATTAATGAGGAAACGACAACCTTTCAAATTAACTTGGCTATTGGTTCCTTACAACTTAGCAATGGCCGGGTTGAACGCGTACATAGCAGTCAGACTGCTGACGGCTTCATTTAGACTCCGGTATAGCTATATTTGCGAACCTTGCCGGCAAAAATACGATCCTGATGAGCTACAGGTATGAGAGATTTTCTTTGTAATAATTTAATATTGGGAGGCTTCCAACAAGGTGGAACGACGAGCTGCAGAGTCGGGGAAAGCCGTTGGATGTGGGCAGCGGCGCAGGACCGGTCGTTGTGGAGATCCTTGAGAGAGGCTTTTGTCCAGCAGTGAACTTCCACAAACTGACTCGACAATAATATATAATTTTATCTGTAATACGATAAGTAATGGTTGGTTACAGTTAAACGCTTAACTTTAGACCACTTGTCGTATCGTGATACGACAATGTCTTTACAAGTCTTTACACGAAAGACTTTAGTTTTAAATAAGTACTAATTACTTACTTTCATGGTAATACTATTTATACCATACCATTTATTTTTTATGCTATTTTTTTTTTACTTTCACAGCATCATATTTTAATCATAAAGATGAAATCTCTCTTAGAAATATGATTAGTTCAACTCAAAGCATACCAGTATCGTACTCGTACCAACTCGTATCAAAGGAAATTCGCTGCTTTTGCATAACTTTTTAAGTTTTTGATTAAAGTCCGAATAGATTACTCATTCGTTTAATTAATTATTATGGTTTAAGGTATTTATTTTCTTTAAAACATTCACTGCTTGGCAAAAACAATTTGATCTTTATCTACCAATTAATGCAGTTGCAGTTTCGATTCTTTTATCTAGTTTAGTTTAATGATTTAAATGTAAAGGAACTTTTTCTTTCAGTAAGTCAAATTATACTATATAATTGGAATCGTGAGCCTGATAAAAGCAGAATAGCTCTATTTGTTGTAGTTTCAGACAACTTAATAAAATTCTATTTAGAAATGAATTTTGTTGAAAAACTTTTATTCATCTTGGCCTCCTAAAAGCTAAGGGGAGGATTGGTTATAAGTACGTAGCAGGGTGTTTAATTATTTGTTCATTCTGTTCAATGTACTTCTAAGGTCCGGCACCTCAAGACATGACGACTCCTTTTGCCTTTGCTGTAGTCGAGTAAAAACAATCAAATTTCTGGATAGTATTAAGCTTAAACGATGGTCCAAAAATACGAGTGTCTGAAAGTTCTGAGAATTATGTGGAAAAGCAATTTATAAAATTACTATTCGGCTTTCATTGTAAGGGAATCCTGAACCTAAATATGTCACAAGCTGTTTTATTTTTCATTGTACCTTTTTATTAATGGGTACAATTTAACTCTGCAACAAAATATGTTGTAATTATTTAAGTCATACCTATGACTTCCATTTGTCGAATTATTTTTAGTTCGCAAATTTGGTTCAAATGAGTATAAATTTTTGCCTACAGATAGCCGACGCGGTATGGTGGTACTACTTCTCAAAGCTTCTAGAGTTCTGTGACACGTTCTTTTTCATTCTGAGAAAGAAAGATGAACAGCTTACCTTCCTTCACGTATACCACCATTCTACTATGTTTAGTTTCTGGTGGATCGGAATAAAATGGGTACCTAGTGGATCTAGTAAGTACCTACTTGTTTAAAAATGATTTAAAACTGAATAATATCGAGCTTGAACTAAAATTTAGAATTTAAAGAGAATCAATAGATATCGCCTTTCTTTTATTTTACTTAAGTTAATACTCATTTCAGCTTTCCTTCCTGCTATGGTGAACAGTGGAATCCACGTCCTTATGTACACGTACTATGGTCTCTCCGTGTTTGGTCCAGCTGTCTCCCAGTACCTGTGGTGGAAAAAATACCTCACCATTCTTCAGCTTGTAAGTTTGCTGTCTTTTATAACGTCAGTTTTGTTGCCTTTGTTAATCTCCTTCAATAAGCCTTACCGCAATTCCGATTACTTTTGTGAGCGAGAGCGCCCCGTGAGTAGTGCGCTTACAGTGGTCTGGAACCAGGGTTTACTTACCAAACTGATTAGAATTGCTCCCCTGCTCATAACTAGAACGGAAAACTGAAGAGGTTAAGAAACCCTAGTACCTACAGCAGGCTCTTTGAAGACCGTTGGCTTGAGATCAATTAGTTTGATTCCTTTTTATAACCAGCATAAGATCTAATATAAGAAGCTTTTTCAAAAATTTTAAATACATAATTTTTTTTTTTATGTATCTTATAATCACTTATAAACTCAACATTATCTGTAGAAGTTAATTTATTTTTTACTTTTTAGTTTCCGTTATGAAGTTGTTTCTTTTTTAGCAAAATTTTTTTATTTCACAATTTTTAGTTTTCCTTGTCTGTCCTTCATTTTCATCATCAGAATAACATTCGCAACCTATTTAGATAAAAGGTCTCAGTAATTTAAGTTAATCAAGCCCAAACACAAAGAACTTGCTGTAAACCGTTGAGGAGTCAACGTCAGACCCTCATTAAATAGTAGGGCTTAAAAATTCTTATTATTGGTTAATATTAAGAAACACGCTACTTAGTCGCAATGCAATTTTTTCGAGAGTTTCCCTCGATTTCTCCAGGATTCCACCATCAGATCCTGGTTTTCTTACCATGGAACCACCCTCGGGATTACCCACTTTCCAACAAAAAAAGGATCATCATAATCAGTTCTTAAACGACGAAGTTTTCCGCGGACATACTTACATAAAAAATAATTTATATTTACGGTCGAATTGAGAAACTCCTCCTTTTTTTGAAATCGTTTTAAAAAAGAGTCTCCTCTTCTTTAATTCTGAATCCAGCACCATTTAGTAACATGACATAAAAATACTTATTTTAAACTTACCTACATAATAATAATTACCGTCCAGATAAAGATGTAATAGTGAGAGCGTTATTAGCGGAACGCGTGGTGAGTCGTGAGGTAATATACAAATAGCTCTTAAATGTTAAATAAGAGTAGGCAATTTATCACTACCTAGACTGTATTCGACTTTCTTAAAATAATATTTGAGATTATCATTTCAAAATACATAGTGAAATACGTACATACTCGTACGTATAGGTTACACAAATTATAATTAATTTAAAAAAGCGACTAGATAAATTGTTACACCAACTCACAACCAATTAAAATGCCTTATTTATAAGGTGATAGGTGTGAAGTTCTCCATTAAAGTTTTTTTTAAAGCAATTTCGTGTTTATTAAACAATTTCACAGATGATTTAAACACAAATCATCCCTAGCATGTGAATCTCAATCCTTTACAAAGTATTAAAGTATAAATTGCACAGACATTTTATGTTTGTGCCGATGATGGATATTTTTCACGCTAAAAGCACTATGCAATGTTGATAAAATTTTCAATAGTTATTTGATTTATTATGTAAGTCAAATTCAAGATATATATTCTGATGGTAAATGCTCACGAAGTGTAATTAAATTGTTTCCAGATCCAGTTCACGTGCGCTCTAATTCTTGGAATCAACGGAATCAGGACCGGCTGTGAATTCCCTCTCTGGATGCACTACGTCCTCATCTTGTACATGATCTCTTTCATCGTGCTGTTTGGGAACTTTTACATGAAGGCCTACATTGCGAGGGTGAGTCAGCAGATTTTATTCCCCACTACTTCGGAAATCTTATCAATACTTTATTAGTATGTCGCAGCTGAATCTTAGGGATATAAGCTGGATTTAAGGAAAGCAGTTGCCATTTCCAAGAAGGCAAATTAAATAAAATAAAATTAAAATATCTAAAACATGAGGTAAGGGGCTATAAATACGATGTTTTAAAATATATCAGAAGGTTAAAATACAAAACAATTTTTGATATCCTAAACAAAATATATTTTGAAGAGTTTATTAATAATTTTAGTACAAAATGATTGCGCGCTGTAACGACCGGGTTATGTCCAATATTACATAAGTACCTACTGCAGTGAAAGTGATTACGTAACTGTGTGGTTAGTTCCGTTACGACGGTCACTCTCTTTACGCCGCTCTCGGTGCTTATTTTACACATCCGCGCCCTGATAAGTAAGACATCTATCTAATTTTATTCGATTTCCTCTCGCAACTTTAATACGTGTGATAGCTGTTATTATTATTAATACATATATCTAGGCTACTTCTCATGTGCCAACCCTCTTAAAAATAATATACTTACTTAATAGTAATTATAACTATAACGATTCCGATCACCGATCACGTTGTTTAATTTAAATTCTCAATATGATAGAATTTAGAGTAGGCAAAATTTTAAGTATTCTCCTCTTTGGAAACCATAATTGACCATTTCAATTTAGTGGCGGTTACATAATCGGTGGTACAATTCTCACTTGACCAGTCGTATCTCCTATTTATATTATAAACCACGAAGTAGCCGACTATCGGACGTCAAAGGGGTTTGAAGATTTTAGTATGGAGAGTGTCCTACCTACAACTTTTTTTTTGGCGGCAGTCAATGAAACCGTCACTAATCGAATCGGTACTGGAATTTTTATCTATACTTTCGATTTGTATTGACCTGAACTATCAATTATTGATGGTTTCATAGACTGCCGCCATTTTTGTCGAAATAGGCTACATACACAAGTTTAGGTAGGACATTATCTTCAAACCTCTTTGTAAATGAATAAAGAATACTTATGACATTTTTTGTCATTTGAACTGTTACAATTTTGTTGTTAACTATATTTGCAATAGTAGGTAGATATTACGGACTGGATTCTTGTATTAAATTATGGTTGAAAATATGTTTGCGAAACAGATATAAGAAGATCAGAATTAATCTGGTGTCATACATAAGACTTAAAAAGGTTTAATAATACATATAATGTTGATGTTTCCTATGAACAAAAATAATTATTGAGTTTATACCTATGCATGACTTGATTACATTGTTCAAAAATCAGACTAGAAATCTCATCCAATGGCCTAATCAAGCAATAAAAGTTAGTTATGATAAATATAATCGCCATAACCAGCTAGGTTGGCAGCATAGTCTACCTACTTAAAAGTTTATTTAGTTATAGGTACTTAAGTTACTTACCCACGATGATATCCACAATTCAGTAGCGTTATTTGCTGTTCACATCTCAATCGTTTATTCATCCTCTTCATAAAAAAGTCAAGTAAATAAATAGCTATTTTCTAATCTCCATAAACTCACCGTAACGTTTTAGGAAACATAAAAATAAAGGAATCTAATTTTTATCACGCAACTTTGTAGGCATATTGTTAAAACGATTCAACAGCAAATTATATTGGCCGCTTTATATCCTACCTGACGAGAATATTACTTAGAACCTTGATATTATTATCGGATGGATTAGAAATAGGATTTAAATCACAACTTAAATGAAAATGGGTATCACTTATTATATCGACGTATAAAAATATTTTCTATATAGTCTGAAAAATAATATAGTATTCTACGTAGTTTTTTTTTTAATCATTAAGATCCCACTGCTGGGCAAAGGCCTTCCCTGCGACTTTCCAGATACTTACACAAAAAATTATATTTATTGTTTATCTCCGATAGTTTTTTACTTGTTGGTAACTACTTGCATTCACCTTGTTCGGCAGTCTAAACTATATTTTCTTTTTTAAGGAAACTTGAATCCGAATTTACTTTTGCCGTTTAAGTATGAGATATACGAATGACTATACTCGCGATATTATTTTTGTAACGTGTGCATTTATAATTTATTCTCTTTATTTCAGGGAAGCAAATGTATGGAGGTGAGGTACGGAGAGTGCTTGGACGACGAAGCCACAGTAGCGAAGCGGAAATTAAAAAATAATTAATTAGTCTTATCTTTTAAAATATTATTTCTAAAGACCTCATCCACATGATTTACTTGTTTTTTGCTCTGACCGGGTATTTTTCACACACGTAAAAAAGCTATTTGATAAATTCATAATTTTTGGTTACATGAATCTACATTGTAAAAAGTTTATATCAGCGAGAAACTGTAAGTATAATAATACCTAGTAGATACCTCCTTAGCCCATTCATTACATATCGATGTCGCAAACAACATCTTCAGGTAAATAGGTTATTATGTTGTTTACTTACATGTAAAAATCTTCATTCAAGTTAGGTAATTTAATTTTTTTAAATAATTTATTAAAAGATATTTAAGTATTTAAATACTTAAGCTATTTTATAAGATTGAGGAATGGTTTCGATAAATATTTGTATTAAATATTTTGTTACAAAATATTGTTGTTTTTTACCTTTTCACAATATTTTTAATTTCTTCAATCCCTCAAATATTAAATACCTTCTAGTAAAAAGGCGCCGCCGCGGCGTCCACACGAGATCTTGACTCTTATCACAAAATACCTATTAGTGCAACTCTTAAGTGTAACGTAAGAATTTTTCATTAAATCAAATATTTGCTTTGGTGTGGTTCTCAGGAGCTTCGAATAAAACATGTTTCATATAATATATCATATATGAAACTTTCCCCGTGAAATTTTCACGGGAATGGAACTTTTACGACAATATATTACATTAATTTTTTCGTGCATGACGCGTGCAAGAGAAAATCAATGTAATAGATAATGAAATAAAGTAGAAGATCCTACATACATATACACAAAATATAAATTACAACCTTTTGTTTCGTACGTATAGTCACGTTCGGCTGTGAAAAATATAATAAACTATTCTACATTTGCTGGCACTGAGCCCTTGCCATGTAAGCAACTTTTTGGGCTCTTTGGACCACTTCGGGGCACCTTTTGCGACGGACCAATCTGCAATCTTGGAAGAATCCTTCGTTTCTTGGAAACCCATTGCTCCCATCGCTGAAGGTCACCAAACCTGTAAAACCAAATGGAAAAATACGAAATAGAACATTGCAACACCACACACACACATTGTTGTTGCAACACACATCTATATATTTTTTAATTTAAGTATATTTATCATATTTGTATGGAAAATATGGATATAAGTGAAAAGTAATGACATACCAAGTCCCCAAACCCTGCCCCCCCGGAACTCCCCTTCAAACTTCATTCCGTCTGCTCTCCAAAACACGCCGTGGCCATGGAACCAACCTTGCATAAATTCTCCTTCGTATCTGAAGAAATCGTAATTACCTACTTGATTTAAACCTTAAAATAGCCTTGCTTAATTAAGTTCAAGATGAAATAAGAAAGAAATGAGGACGTTTAAAGTTAGCCGGTCCAAAATAGACCTCGCTTCGTCGAATAGTCCGGCACATATTTTACCTAAATAGATTCCATTGATTTTCGTCATGGTGTTAAGCAACACCTTGTATATGCATATACGGTCATAATAAGCTAGATAAACATACTAAACTACTCGCTTTATCAAAAACTCTTCGATCATTACTTAGCTCCGTCAGGAAATGCCATCACTCCAAGTCCCGAGCACAGTCCCCCAATAAGCGCTCCGTCATATCTGGTGCCGTCGGGCAGCACAAGATGGCCCATGCCATGTTTCTGGCCTTTGGAGTTCCATTCGCCGACATATCGCGTGCCATCTTCGTACTTATAGGCTCCAGTTTTTACAACGCCTGGGTCAACCACTGCAATTAAGAATAAGTAAACGAAAATAAATAAATTAGAGCTCACAGGTAATCTCAGCCATATGGACTGACTGTAAATATTAAAGGGATTTTAAAATCTGCGCGGTTCTTATTAATATTCATCATTTTGTTACAGTTTTCAAGTGGTTTTTTTTTTTCAAATTTTAAACATTACTAAGAGGAAAGTATGGATTACTTTTAGCTGCAGAGTACGTCAGAGAATGTGTAAACCTACCCAAATGGTTGATTGCTTAAAGGGCTGGGTATTGTTTTAAAACACTAAACAGACACATAGGTAGTTATTGAGTTAGAACGAAGCTGTACGATATTTCGTGTTGCCGTAGCATATTAGATGTCAATAACAATATAAAATACAATTCTCACGGAGAAAACGTATCTAACAAAGCCGTCACATTACACCGTCTTATTGCTTATTTTTTTTCTCAGGCGTCTAATATTTTTAAACGTATAGATTGTTGTTGTGTCAGCTTGTGGACGTCCACCCGCTCACTGCTGGACAAAAGCTATTAAAGCGTGAATATAGAGCAAGCTGTGTTTGCCTTTAATTGGGTCTACATTGAACCACATTTTTTATATTTTTTTTATGTTAAAATCGATGTAAAGCTTTTGGCAAACCTATTAAATATCTATATATAAATAAGAAACCGAATAGATTATTTTTTCCAACAAAGCCTTCAAAAGATTTCATTTAGACATTAGATAAAATTCTATCCAAATAACGACGCGAAATTAGAAATAATTTTATTAAGTAAATAATTATTACTACTGTATAATTTAACAGTTTAGGAAATATATGTTTTTTTTTGTATCAGATAGCAGATGGATGTAGTAGGTATATAGCTGATGTTATTCTTTTTTCCAGTATTCCCAGCTATTTGGATGCTCATTAATAGGTAACTACTTTAGGATGATTCTAGATAAAGATAATTTAATTCTTTAAACACTTACCATCCACCATTGTAGAGAAGTGTTCGCAACCAATACGAGAAAAACACTGGAAAGGTTTCAAACACGGCCCTCACTAATCTAATTATATGTTAACTAGGTGAGTACTAGAGACTATAAAAATAGACTTGAAAGTAATGGTTACCATGCGTTTTCTTAAAATAAGTCACAATTTTCTAGGATTTTTGCTTTACTTTGAATTAACCAGGCTCATGCCTTATGTTTTTGTGGCGTTTTGTTAGTAGGATTATACTTACTTGTAGGTAACTTATGTTTACATAATAGGATTGTGCCTTTGCTACTAACTCTGAATACAATTTTTAACTACTATTTTACATCAATCTTGCGTATATTTTCAAAAAATGACTAATACCTAAATAAGTAAATATTTATTTAATTACCTTATTGAAGGCCGATATTTTACATGGATCATATTGAAAATATACTTCGTGCTCTCATAAGCTCTTACCTGTGTGGGTATATCGGTTTAGATTCAATATTTGGTCAAGAATAGATATGGTATAGTAAGTATACAAGCTCTGAATGATAAATAGTACTATAGTATAATAGTTGAAAGTCAGTAACAAAAGACCTCATCTGCACTAGTTTACTTGTAAGATGATGAATGCTTTGTACGCTCCTATCTTTTGAGTAAGTGCTACAATCAAGTGCTTCCCGTCCCAGTCGGTACTGACGTTATTATACGAATTGCGAATTGCAGGACATAAGAGTTCAAGAGCAGCACGTTACATTACTCGTACGCATGGTCGTCAGCCAGATATCTGACCTAAATGCTTCATGTACATCTCATGCTATGTATTTGTAACTATTTGTATTGTTTTGTAGAGTATCTTATCATAAAATACCTAACCGAAAAAAGTCTAATACAATGTAAACAACGTATGTACCTAAAACCGAAACAAACTGACTTTAACAATTTCAGTTTTTCGAACACCGGCAAAAATTTAATTGAATTATGCGATGACAAAGAGTTTGCGAGTTATTTGGTCATAAACTCATTTTATTACAGAGTTTATTAATTTTTTTCCGATGGTTATCTTAAATAAATATAGGTAGGTACTACCTATAAATCAACTAAGTAATTCGAACCAGCTTTCGAAAATTATTAGAGCACCTTCCTACAATTAATTTACCCATCAATGAAATGTTGACAGAACTCAATAAATAAATAAATTAGTTTACTGAGCATGACCACGTTAATAAAGTTAACGTATAATAATTATGCTCAGAAAATAATACCGACTGTTGCTTAAATGTTGACAAACAATACTAGTAAATCCACACACTGTAAACACGCGTTGTCATAGTTATAGGTATCTAAATATTCAAAAGCGAGTAGTGTTTAGCCAAGGCGATAATTTACATTAATATTATTTTTAAGACGAAGGCATCCACTAAGGTAGTATTATTAAAAATTCCACCCCAAGGGGGTAATATGGGGAATGAAAGTTTATGTGATTTTTTTTATTTCTTTGACAAATTATTAAAACATTATGTACTTTTTTACTTAAATTTAATTATGAGATGAAATATTACTGATTTCAATTTCTATAAATTATATTTAAATAAACGTAGACCAAACCCTTTTAGAATACATATATGTATGTCCTAATACTCCTAATGCATAGGGTTTAAAGTTCAATGTCTACCTACAATTACTTTATAATTAATAATATACCATATAAATGATTCAAAACATCAAAATGCTCATTTCAGGTGTGTAAATGGATTACCTTACATACAAGTATCCCTAACCTTTATTTTGTGTTGCAGTATGGGCGACCTACTTGTGAGGGATTTGTTTCGGTAATAGTTTCATAGGTACAGAGAAGTACCTATATACAAATTTATTCACGTACAAGTAACCCGAGCATTAGTACGAGTATTTTAGATATATTATAGATAGAATATTCTTATTTTATTATATTTTATCATTCTTATTTTATTCTTATTTTATTCTATTTTATCATATTATAGATACCAATTTATAATAGTTTCACGAAGTTATGCGTCTCTTCTTAAATCAATTAAGTCATTGATCTCCTGTCGGCCCTATTTTAATTCCTTTCCACAGAAAAAATTGTGACAAAAGACGCAATAAATCCTGTGATTTCTTTGTTTTTCTTATTAGGCGCTGTTCTTCAATAGTATTAAACAAAAAACGAATCAAGGCCAATCTTGTGGAAATTGAAAAAAGCGATTGACATTTTAATCCATACTAATATTATAAATGCGAAAGTAACTCTGTCTGTCTGTCTGTCTGTCTGTCTGTCTGTTACGCTTTCACGCCTAAACTACTGAACCGATTTCAATGAAATTTGGTAGAGAGGTTGTCTAGACCTTGAGAAAGGACATAGGCTATATTTTGTCGAGAAAAAAGGCTTAAGGGGGTGGTAATAAGGGATGAAAGTTAGTATGGGAGATCGTCATTATTCAAAGATAAAACCATGAAACTTTATATTTAGGCACTTAATGCTAAATCCATACTTCCATACTAATATTATAAATGCGAAAGTAACTCTGTCTGTCTGTCTGTCTGTTACTCTTTCACGCCTAAACGGCTGAACGGATTTTGATGAAATTTGGTATGGTGATAGATGATAACCTAGAAATGGTCATCCATACTTTTCCATACTAATATTATAAATGCGAAAGTAACTCTGTCTGTCTGTCTGTCTGTTACTCTTTCACGCCTAAACGGCTGAACGGATTTTGATGAAATTTGGTATGGTGATAGATGATAACCTAGAAATGGTCATAGGCTATAAATAATCACGCCATCGTTCTTAGGGGGTAGGCAGTAGGTAGATAACTAAATTGAGTTAGTGATTTTTAGTCGTTTTTGTTGGGACTTTTGCTCTTTCACGTCTAAACGGCTGAACGGATTTTGATGAAATTTAGTAAGGTAATAGATGGTTACCTAAAAACGGATATAAGATCAAAATGATCACGTCATCGTACTTAGGGGGTAGGAAGTAGGCAGAAAACTGAATTGAGTTAGTGATTTTTAATCGTTTGTTTTAAAAGTTTACCTTATTCACATAGAATCCTAGGCACGGACACAGGCTACTTTTTACGGCGGGAAAATACCTCATTCCCGCGGAAATCTAGCGTGATCGTGTTAAGAAGCGCATGACGCCATAGCTACTGAAATGATTTTGATGTTTTTTTTTTTAAACTGAGTGTTACTAAGACTTCAAGTTAGTATTTAATCACTTTTCTAACTTAGAGGGTAGGTAGGCGCCATAATTTATGGAATTTATAATAAAATTTTGATGCAACTGTCTTTATTTAACAGTTTTACTTGGATCGAAACTTAGCGACATTCCATCACACTACTTAACTTATAGGGTAGGAAGGTACCAAAATTCAGACTACTTTTTACTTCGGGAAAATATCTCATTCCCACAGAAACGTATACATAGCTACCTATCTACAACATTAAAACTCTGTCTAGAATCACATTACGCCAAAACTATTGATCTGATTTGTATACATCGGGGGTTGGTATAGTTAGTAGTATTTTAAACCGATTTACATTATTTACTGTTTATATTTACTAAGGAAACATTCGGAGCTATCCATTATGTGCTTAGGTTGCTTTTGAACAAATTTTGATGTGAAGTTGAGGACCGGAACACGATAGAGAGACATTGTTGCAGGGGGACTTACAGCCGGGAGAAAACAAAAAACTTATGCGGACGAAGTCGCGGGTAAAAGCTAGTACTTTATACATGAATATTCAATATTGTTCGGAGTCTTTAATATGTTATGTAAGTCAAGTTTTGAGCAGTTATATTCACTTCTATTTCCACTCCATCAAATTCCGATCCAACCCTTTCAAATTCTTTAAATCGATTTAATTTCAGCAAATTTACCTAAAGATCAATTTGATGGCTTCAATTTGTTTATAAATCAATGAAAAATATTCAAATAAAGCAGTACATAACTTATGCTATTTAGATTTAATGTTATTACTTATTTGTTGTCTGTTATTGTACCTAATATAAATAAATAAATAAATAAGAGGTATAACAGCGTTGCCGCTAAAAGAAACACGATCGAACTATACGAGCGTTTATTGCAAAAGTTAACCTAATTAACAACTGAGGGCGAGAAGTAATACACGTTCAAGGAGATGCGTCCCACCAGGTGGAAGCACATTCCTATGCAGTGTATTATTCCCTAAGTCTCGATACAAACTTGATCAAGCAAGACTCAATAAAAACAAAATATGGTTTCGGGGGTAACCAAAACGAGTGTACACCTCTATAGCGCGTTTCAGGATACATGTGCCGCCATCTAAGTTTTCTCTTGACGTATTAACTGTATCCCGAACATTGTCAACTAGCGCTGCCTTTATCCTCTAACTAATTAGGGTTGTTATAGAGGTAAATTAAACTGAACTTTTATTGAAATTTAAGAAAATATTTGAATGGCCAGATATTTCATAACCGCGTCGCATCCGCAGCTACAGACTCAATAAAAATACTTTTTATAAGTACCTAAGTATAGGTAGTGTGAAAAATAACAGTTACAGTCTCCGATTCACAGCCTTCTCATAATTCGTGCACGACTATGAGTATGTAATTAAAAATATAAGCATAAAAGTTATGTTATAAGAATTTTATTAAAATCTACCATCTAATGGGGTTGGTGGAAGGTAGTGCCGATCGATCAGCGACAAGGTCGCATGCCAAGGGAACTTGGGTCGATGATGAAAACCGTAACGTGGTATAAGTTTATTTAACCGACTCTTATAAAGGTGTTTGCCTTTTCAGCAGGTCTACTGGTTTAAAACCACTGTCAAAACTAACATAAGATAAGTATGAAAATGATGGTTTTTACCCCAGAGCGACTTTACCTAATTTGAACAAGAGGAATAAGACAGACTGAAACTGGACTTGAAATAATTTACATTCTTTAAAAATAATATAGGTACATGGTTCTTGTATCTATATGTTTGTAAATTACCGATTGAAACATGTACTTATTTCACTTTGAAGCCATTGGACTATTTCGCATGAAACTGATTCGTAGCAGCAATTTGCATTTATTTGTGTGTTTGCAGTAGGTACGTTTGATGGATCTGAAATCTGAACCATTCGCACGGACGGGACGTCATGGGAAAGTTTAGAGGTTCCTTACATCTGATGATGATGCACAGATAAAATGCTAGAATATCTTAAGAATCGAGATTAGCTTAAGTAATTCATTCAAACACAAGTTTTTTTTAAGTGCGTCGTTTGCTGCTTTCGTTTAATAGTCTCTGTGCTGTTTCCAATTCGCAATGTATCTCAAGTTCTCTGAGATCTCATTCTATTTTAATAGGTCTTTACCTATGATATTGCCGTTTTACAGTACCGGCCATTTCAATTAAAAATATTTTTTGTTTCTAATTTCAAATTAATTTCATTTTAAAAATATGGAATTCTTTTTCCAAAAACAGTCATTTGTTTATTGGTTAGTGTTACATTTTCATTGCATTTCAATCATTTTCGTCAACATGGATACGTTAAAAATTTGAGTAATTATGGAATATGAGTTCCGTCGTGGCAGCAACGCGGCACAAGCGGCTCGCAACATCAACGACGTGTACGGAGCTAACACTACAAACCAACGAACCACTAGTTATTGGTTTGCTCGCTTCCGTTCTGGAAATTTCGACCTGAAAAATGAACCCCGCGCTCGTCCGAAGACTTTGGTCGATGCAGACGAATTGAAGGCGATCGTGGAAGCTGATGATACTCAATCTACGGCTGAATTAGCAGCAGCTTTCGACGTTAGCATCAAAACAATATTGGTCCATTTGCGTCAAATTGGCAAGGTAAAAAAGCTTGACAAATAGGTGCCCCACGAACTCAATGATCGCCAGCGCCAAGTACGCGTCGAGACGTGCCGTGCATTGCTCAACAGACACACAAATGAAGGAATTTTGAACCGCATTGTCACCTGTGATGAAAAATGGATTCTGTTTGATAACCGTAAGCGCTCAGCAAGTTGGTTGGATCCTGGTTCAGCACCTAAACAATGCCCTAAACGAAAACTTACCCCTAAAAAGGTGATGGTTACTGTTTGGTGGTCTAGCACCGGTGTGATTCATCACAGCTTCTTACCAAATGGGGGGAGTATTACTGCAGATGTGTACTGTGAAGAATTGAACACAATGATGGAGAAGCTGACACGTCTCCGACCAGCATTGGTCAATCGCTCGTCTCCGCTGCTCCTGCACGACAACGCGCGACCTCATACCGCACAAATGACGGTCTCCAAGTTGTAAGAACTGGGGTTGGAAGCTCTTCCTCATCCACCGTACTCACCGGACCTTGCCCCTACAGACTATTACTTTTTCCAGAATTTGGATAACTTCTTAACCGGAAAAAAATTCAATAACCAAGAGGCAGTTCAAAACGCCTTTGAAGAATTTATTGCCTCTCGTCCAGCTGATTTCTTTAAGAAGGGTATTAATAAACTGCCACTGCGTTGGCAAAGATGCATTGATTGTATGGGTAATTACTTCACTTAATACAAATAAAAATTATATGAAAAAAAAATCGTTTGAATTTTTTCATACAAAACGGCAATTTCATAGGTAAAGACCTAATATTTTACCAAGCAATTAATTTTTATCAGGGTTTCTTAGTGCAAGCAGTGTAATGCCACATAAAATCGATTGTAACGCTTGTATTGGTAGATCGTCTTAATTACTAAATAAATATAGGAATATTCTTGTACGAAACCTGCATATTGATTCCCAAAGTGTACAGAAATCCTTTGACGACAGTCCGAGTTAAGTAATATACTTCCTACAAATCATTTGAATTCGTGCTACAGCAAATGTATGGCCATTCCACTACCTGGTATAGGTATTTTGTTTTAAATTTCCTGTAATACTTTTTCTGGTACCATTATCATTCATGTGTTGATATTATAATTATCATTTAACTAATACGAAAAAAAACACTAAAGACGCTATAAAGTCAAATATAAGGAGCGTGGTCTTACTAATATACGTATAAATGACAATGTTTGTGCCTGGATGGATGTGTGATGCCTTTCAGTGTTTCTGGTAAAGAGCACTCAACATATTAAAATTTTTGCAATAGGTATTGTAGCTTGCACATCAAAATAACACTTCAGGCTGAGCCTGAAAAGTCTGAGCCTGAGCCTCTTGTTTATAAATATATAATTTGATTTGTGTAACTTCGCCTCTTTTTACTAATACTTGCATTTTTGGATTCTCATTATTATTGTTATACCTACATAATCCTACTAAGCCTTTCCTTATAAAAATATCAAAGTGATTGGCGTGCATTGTTTTAAACATTTGCAATTTTCTTTGAATATCTAAGTCGTGTAGCAGGTTTCAGTTGTCTACAGTTCATAGCTGTGTAGAATTATTGAATACCATAACGCACTCTTAATAAAATAACGACGTAACTCAAAATTTTGGCAAAATGACTTTTAGTGAAATTCCGACTAAAATGACCATGGCCTACAAGGTGGAATAAAAAAAACAACCATTTTCCGCACGGAACAGGGTCTAAAATGAGTTGAGGTCTATATTTTATTAAGCCAATGCACCTGACTCGTTCGTCGAATAACGACCGATTCAGTGTTGCTTCGGAAGTAGCATTCGATGATTTTGTCGAAGTTCGACTGATTTGGAGATGAGTCGGTATTTCACAAAATTTGGAATAAGTTTGATTCTAAAATGTTAGTAAAATAATGACCGCTTTGGAGATAAGTCGTTGTTTTACAAAAAAAATATGATTTTTTTTGACACATTTCTTAAAAGGTCTATATTTTACAAAATGTACGCGGAGGTTCGCTGACCGAATTGGAGTTAGGTCTGTATTGTTCTAAAACTACAATATTTTTTTTGTCGGAATTCGAATTGAGTCTTTATTTGACTAAAAATTTATATTTTGTTATGAAACGTTTTAAATTATGTCTATATTTTACAAACAGATACTAAAATTACTTGTCATAACTACTAATAAGCCGGTTTTTTCCTAAAATTCTATCATCATTATAAGGATTGAATTGACACAATTGTATTAGTTGATGCAATTTTGGACCGTATTTGGCTGTAAAAGCCCTAAGTGGAATCGCTATTGATGAGGGAAAGGTGTTGCCGGTGGCGGCAGACATACTTAGTTCCTAATTCATTTGGTATGGATGATCTCATGACAGGTTGCTTCGCTGAAATGAACTAAAGAAAATAGAAGAGGGAAGATGATAGGACACTTGATGCGACATGACGGTTTCTTGAGAAACATCATTGAAGAAAAGAATTCAAAGCACAGGCAGAAGATAGGTCTAAATGGCGATTGCTCAACCGACAAGAGTCTAACTCTTAAATAAAAATGAAATAGAAAGAAACGAGAGAGGATTTTCGTAATTGAAGTGGAAAAGTAACCGTACGGAGTTATCAAAAATATTAGAAAAGGCTGAAAGTGAACTAAAAGTGAATCATAGTATGTACATACAAAGACGGTTTTAATATTTCAAGTATTCATTGGAACTATCTCCGACTACTGAAACTGCAAGTAAAACATCTGTTATTTCAGGCAAAAAAAGCTTTCAATCAAAAAAAAAAAACATTAGCTGGCTGCCTTTAAAGTAACTGAAGGTTTGCAGGTATAGGCTACAAGACGGGTACTTGAAAAGTTAGTTCAATGGTGGGCAAACTATCTGCAACGATATACGTATCAAGATAGCTTGATACAAATTAAGATGACCATACTGTTGAATTGCATGGTTTTAGAGATGCTTCCAAACTGGCGTATGCAGTGGTTCATGCTGGCAAAGTCCTTGGTGGTGGAAACAAAACTACTGTCCTGTCAAATAGATCGCCGTTTCTCGGCCTTTGTTGCTACCTCGCGTGTCAAAGATCTTACAGATAGAAAACAAATAAATTCACGCTTGGACAAACTTGACGGTGGTGGTTCTACCTTGGATTAATAGTCACCCAAGTAGGAAACCTTTTTGGGAAATCGAGTTGGTATCTGAGATCTTATCGACTGTTGAAGAAGTTCAGTGGGTGCACGTTTCGTCGAAACATAAGCCATACTCCAAGAGAGATGCCTCCAAGTTTATTAGTTTATAATGAGTGAACTAGGGAGGTGCATAAAAACCAATAGTGGGGACCCTTGCACCGAATCGTACTTGGCGCTACGCATTTCTCTAGCCATTCAGCGTGGGAATGCCGCTAGTGTCGTGGGCGCTTTTGCATCAGGTACGATTCGGGGTGAGCAAGTTAAGTTGGGGGTAGAAGGGTCCGAAATCTGTGTCTGTCTGGTCAAACAATCTAAATATTAAAAGCAAACAAACTGTAAGTACTCTTCACAACAACTGAGACTGAATCTAAACTTAACAAACTACTGTTACGAATGGTAGCACTATTATACGTTTCTTTTGTAGCAACATGGAGGAGAATGGCAATTCTATTAAATCCAAGAACAGGAAACTAAAAACACTGAATCCTTACATCGAAAAAGAAAAGTTAATTAAAGTCGGTGGTAGGTTAAATCTTGAACTACTAGACGAAGATAAAAGACATTCTATAGTACTGCCACATATCACTACTAAATTACTCGTTGCAGAAGCGCACTAGAAAAGCCACTTTGGTGGCAATCAATTGATAATAGAGAGTCAAGAATTTTGTGAAGCAACGTAACCGAAGTTGTGTGGTATACTTCAAGAACAAGACATCTTTTAAAACTCTGCTCATGTGGTCACTTTCGTCAGTACGTTGTATTCCAGCAAGAGCTTTTCTACAGAGTGGTGTGGATTACGCTGGACTCATTAGTGTAAATAGAACTACGAAAGATCGTGATTATCATGCTTTCTATCGAAATATTTGCGCCTATAGATGCATGGTGACTCGTACACTTCATCTGGAAGCTGTAAACGGCATAAGAACTATTGGTTTTACTATAGCAGCATATCATTTTTATTGGCAAGGCAGAGTCATTGTGTTCATATTTGGAGTGATGATACCAATTTAGTTCGCGCTGCAGGGGAACTGGAGGAACTTGAATCTGCCTTTTCAAAGGAATTTTGAGACAACTAGGGAACTGAGTGGTATTGCATTCCATCTCACGCTCTAAATTGTGGTACGCTGTGGAAAACTTCGTTGAAGTCCTTAAATTTCATCTAAAACAAAATTAACTTATGATGAGTTGAGTAGGTATATTTCTTAGTCAGATCTAGGCTTATTTAAAAATAGACCTATGACGGTAATCAATGCCTACGATTTAAAAGAACAACTTCCATTGACATCTGCTCATTTTCTGGTAGATCTGGATAAATAAGACGTCTGAAGTTAGTTCTTTAACTTGGTGGTAATGAACACAAAGTATGCTGCAGAGTTTTTAGTGTAGATGGTCTCAGGAATATTTGACTACACTTATGCATACGTAAATAAATGGGCTACATAGATTTAGATTTTTATATCTAAATATATTTTTTTGTTCTTAGTTATATTTAGTCCACATAGATCAATTTATGTTTTAAGGTTTCCTAATATTATACATGGTGGGCGGTTCATTGCTTATAAAGTACATTCTGCAATAACGTGGTGGACGTTGCCAAACCCTTTTTTGATTCGATTCTATTTCATTTTCACGGTGAAAGTTTTAATAAATAATTTCTCTGTGTTTATTTTCATTGGTCATTGTTAGTTCTTTTAAAATACTAAAGGTACAAAGTATTTTTACCTCATTGTTTGGTGACCATTACAGTGTTAAGTTAGATAAAATTGACGTCGTTGGCAAGTTCCTATTAGCAAAAAAAAATGATTTTTCATACTTGTGCTTCGTTGTCAATAAAATATTATGATTTTAATCTCTATTTACATATTTTTTTTATACCTGAAGATAATTTGCTACTGAACTTTTTTAAAAATGAGTCACTATGTTTGAGCTAGTATTTAGTGAAATAGAGACTTATTTTGGAAAAAATAATTTATTTTTAAATATATTTTATAAAATAACGACTCAAACCATAAAGTGTCATATATTTGAACTAATTATTTTGTAAAACAAAGACTGATTTCTACTTAGGTCAATATTTTTTTATAATATTTTGTAAAATAACGACTCAAGTCTGAAAAGTTTTTTTAAACACATTTTTTTATATTAATAAATGTAATTATATGAGTTTTCCGTAATATATCTAAAAGAACAAAGTTTAATCAAACCAACAATGGTTTTATTTTTTAGTTGTGACACATACTTTAGATTCTACAGCCATTTAAAAATGATACTATTATTCGGCATTTTGTTTTTTGACGATTCCCAAAAGTTGCAGATTTTGAGTTAGGTCGTTATTTTATTAAGAGTGCGATAAGGTCATCAGTGAGTTAACAAATAATACATTTGTATTGTTTTAGTTTCTTTGTTTTCCATATACTTTCTGCAATCCACTGCTTCCAATGATATTATATAAACTAGGTACTGCTTCTCTTTGGCTATTGTCAGAGGTACATTTCCTAAGGAAAACTGAACTGTAACTAATTGAATTCCTTTTGCTCTTGAATGAATTTCTGGTCCTCCCAAAAGATTTAAATAGTTAGCTACCTTAAGTCTATAGAAACAACTTCAATACTGTAAACTGCAAATCATGACGCCCTTCAATTGCTCTCGTTTTGTAATTTTCTGTATTCTTAGTTTCGTCACTTTATTTAAAGGCCCTTTCAAGCTCTTTCAGTCTTCTCTTTCTACATAATGAGAAAATGAAAATAATTTTAAATTAAGTTACTTGTCTGTTGACAAAAAAAATCGATAGATAAATTATGGATACATTAGTTTTCGATTATTTTATTTATTATGAATGGAGATAGCTGTCTATAAAAGCCAAAAATTGTGTAGTTTGATTTGCTGCACTTTGCAAACTTTACACCGCAAATAGTTCGCTCCTTCCGGCTCGCGTGTAACCTTCAATTTGGAACCAAAACTCTTGCATTTCTATAAACTTGATTTAGTACCACAAAGGTCGCAGTGAAAATGATAGTACCTACAAATTGTACCACAAACTTTAAAGTTCTTGATGTACACTCGAGAGCAATGAATCCGGGTCGCAAAAAACAAAAAAAAAATCGAAGACTAAGAATCCTAGCCTTATGAAATAAAAAGTGTTTAAGATACCAATAAATACTTGTTAAATGTAAATATAAAACTTCTGAGTTACTTCTATATTTATGTCATAACAATGAAATCATCGTGTGCGGATTTTGGTATATAGCATGCCAAATGTCGAATGGAAGCACGAAGAGGCAATGCGAAATGTTAAAATTCAAGAAAATGCTTATGTTGAATAAAAAAAAACATTGTTTTACATTTTAGTTTTAAAGTTAGATCATCAGTTTTTTTCTTTACTTGATATTCTGTTATTAAAATGCTGTGACTCACAAATGTTATTCCTTACATTGAAGGATTGAAGTATTAAAGTCTATTAAACACAATTTATTTCATTATGCTAGCATTCTTGGATAGCGAGTTTTTTAGTTTTTTTTTAGTGACCCGGATTCATTGCTCTCGAGTGTATTTTTAAAACACAGGATGATCCCCTGTCATTTAATATACCTACACTACACAATACACTGATTCTTCCTTCTAAGTAAAGTTTTCAAGTTGGTCAATGTAATCTTTCAAATTAAGCTAAATATTCAAATACAGCAACTCCATCATTATTCATACAACTTAATTTTAATTAACGTTTTATATTGATTTGAAACTGCTGGTTAAGATATGTAATCTTTCAAATACATAATTCGGTAATAATAATCCACTTATTTCATAACACGTAGCTCAGAAAATGAAGATATTGGTGTCACAATGGCCAGATGTCATTTTTTCCAAAAAAGACATAAATGGTTGCCAATAGACAGGTAGCCATAATTATTATTAGTGGAGTGCCGTAAGGCATAAAAATGGTCAAACCTCGGAATCCAGGGCCAGTCCATTGACTGGCCCTGGATCTTAATATAAACCTTGAAAACATGTTTTTCATAGTTTATAGAAAAATGTTAAAAAAAAAAATCTCCCCGAGTTATGTTATAGTAATCAGTGGTATCTAAGTGTTTCATAGAATCTTCCGGACAAACAGGAACATTAACCGAGTGTTATCTAAGTGTTTCAGAGAACTCTATAAAACAACAAGGACATTAAGTTCTAAGGTAACGCGGCCGATGTTAGATCTAATTGTTTCATCCTGTTAATTATAAGTCTTCCAAATGTATTTGTTAATTAAATAAAGTCAGTCTGTTACAAGCCCTCGTGCTAAGCACTCGTTTCATTTTAGTTTTTAAAAACGTCATCGCCGTTGCCCATAACCTAACTGGCGCAGTCGGTAGGATCGCGTCGCGATTAATAAGCAGTCAAAATCCTGCAAAATCGTCTCGAAAGACGCGGTCCGTATAAATCCTCGCGGGTGCGGCGACGAAGAAATAAACGAGTGGCAGCAGAAAGCAGAGGCGTCTCCAAATCGACAGTAGCAGATTCAACCTTCCGGGAAGCCTAAAATCGGCGATGCTTGTGGGGTAAGTATCCAACTCTACTTTCTTACAAGATTCCCGTGAAAAATCCTTGATTATCCTTGCAACTAGGGTATTTGAGTAGGTACTTTTACCAAATTCATTATATAAAGTAAAGTAAAGTAAATATTTATAGTTGATTTTGTGGTGATATCAAATAGACTCGAGAGATAAACATGGCTCAAGGGAATGACGATAAACCATACGTAATTGATTATAGTACATTGGGAAAACTTTTACCTAATTACGATGGAAACAAACGTACTCTCGCATTTTACATCGGAGGTGTGGAGAATGCGCTTAGTCTTATAGAAAACAAAGACGACCTTAGTGTAGTTTGTCTGATAAAAAGTAAAATATCAGGAAAGGCTGCTGAGGCTTTGTCCGAAAGCATAGATACAAACACTTGGCCGGAAATAAAATCCATATTACAGAAGAAATTTGGAGAATGCAGAACCACCCTTCAACTGGTTCAAGATCTTATGTTATTGACAAAAGGGTCAGACACAATAGAGTCATTTGGCGAGAAAATTAGATTAATTTTGAGCAGTCTCATAATATCCGATAGGGGTAGGAGTGACTTTTACGAGCAAATGGCGCTCACTACTTTTCTAGACAAAATTAACCCAATGATAGCAATTAAAGTGCAATTAAGACATGCTTGTAATCTTGACGAAGCTATCACCTTCGCGTTACAAGAGGAGATTCGACTAAAAGCATTGAGACCAGAATTTAACAAAACAAACAACGCAAGTAAACCATTTTTAAAGCCGAAACCACCTCAGAACCCGGCACCTTTCATAAAAAGGGAGCCGTTTTATAAACCCAAACCATCAACAAGTAATGCAGAAACGGTCAAAAATAAAATGCACTTTCAAACAAATGATGACAATGTAGAGAATGAAGTAGGTTCCGATCAGGAGTCCGCAGTGGACGAAGGAACGCCCGAACAACAGACAGAGGATTTTTTATTGGATCTAGAGACACTAAACCTAACATAGTATTCATAAATAACACACAGTCGTATAGTCGCTTGCCATACATTTATATATCCGAATTGGGAGGTAGATTTTTAATAGATACTGGGGCATCACAATCTTTAGTACACCCTAACATTAAAAATAATGAAAATACTGGGATAAAGATAAAACAGGAAACTCATTTTATAAAAACTGCACACGCTACATCCAAACATAAAGAGGTTGCATACATTACGTTACCTAAAACCTTATTTAATACTGACATCACACATAAATTTCTAATTTTCAATTTCGATTCAGATTTTCAAGGCTTATTAGGTCTAGACTTACTAGGTCGACTTAATAGCAAAATAGATATGAAAAATATGGTTTTATGTACAGACGAAGCGACAATTCCAATTAGAGACGATATTAAGAGTTCTAGTAAACTGAAACCTAGGTGCGAACAAGCAGTAAACTTCTTATGTAATGAAAGGGAAGGCGAATATTTTCTTGAGGGAAAAACGATGAAAAACGGTATCGTTATCCCAGCGGCTTTAGTTACGGTTAATAATGGAACAATGTTAACTAGAGTACTAAACAAATCTCAAGACGAAATCACAATTAAAAATAATATTAAGCTTCCACTGTTTAAAATTAATGAGGTAAAATCAGATGAAACTCAAACACATAAAGTAAATTTCTCATTATCAAACAAAAAAATAGATCAAATATTAAAAAATAACTTAGACAAACTTAGGACAGCTCATATGAATGATGAAGAAGAAAGGGAAATTAAAAAACTTTGTTACAATTACCGCGATATATTCCATTGCGATGAGATACCATTAACATTTACTCATGAAATTAAACATAAACTTAGATTAACCGACAATTCACCCATATACGTAAGAAATTATAGACAAGCACCTAAACTAAAAGAAGAAATCAAAAAACAAATTGACAAACTTTTAAAACAAAATATTATTCAGGAAAGCAATTCACCCTGGTCGTGTCCGGTACACATTGTACCAAAGAAAATGGACGCTTCAGGAGAACAGAAATATAGATTGGTCATTGATTACCGTAAATTAAATGAAAAAACAATAGAAGACAAATATCCATTACCAAATATAGAAGACATACTCGATAAATTAGGTCGCGCTCAGTACTTCACAACTATCGATCTTGCATCTGGCTATCATCAAGTAGAAATGAACCCAGACGATATAGAAAAGACAGCGTTTACTATAGAAAGAGGACATTACGAATTCCTTAGGATGCCTTTCGGTCTGAAAAATGCTCCTAGCACTTTCCAAAGACTAATGGACTCCGTATTGAGAGGAATAGATAACGTATTAACTTACCTAGACGATATTATAATCTACTCTACATCTTTGCAAGAACACATAGAAAAATGTAAACAAGTATTTGACAGACTTCGAGTACACAACTTAAAGATTCAACCAGATAAGTCTGAATTCCTTAGGAAGCAGGTAGACTTCTTAGGTCACACACTAACAGATAAAGGCCTTAAGCCTAATGAAAAGAAAATCGAGGCAGTAAAAAGATTTCCTATACCTAAAACTCAAAAGGAAATAAAATCATTTTTGGGATTAGTAGGTTACTACAGGAAATTCATTCAAGACTTTGCAAAACTTACGAAGCCTCTCACTAAATGTCTTAAAAAGGGGAGTAAGATTAATTTAACACCAGATTATATACAAGCTTTTGAAAAATGCAAAGAGTTGTTAATAAATGCACCCATATTACAATATCCTGATTACGAAAAACCATTCATTTTGACCACGGATGCATCTGATATAGCTATCGGAGCAGTATTATCACAAGGAGATATAGGACAAGATAAACCTGTAGCGTACGCTTCACGTACATTAACTGATACTGAAACAAGATACTCTACCATAGAAAAAGAGTTACTCAGTATAGTTTGGTCGATCAAATACTTTCGCCCTTACCTTTATGGTAAGAAATTCACTATAGTTACAGATCATAGACCATTAACATGGATTATGTCTATAAAAGACCCTAATTCGAAACTAACTCGTTGGCGTTTACGATTAGCGGAATATAACTTTGATGTACAATATAAAAAAGGTAAAATTAACACTAATGCGGATGCCCTTTCAAGAGTGAAATTAGTATACAATAACGAACTAAGCGTAGAACCTCAACCAGGCACTTCGCGTGATCAAAAAACCGTTACAAGCGTAGCAGATCCTGAAACGGAAGTAAACTATGACCCAGATCTAGCAAACATAGATATACGAACATTGTTAGATATGCCAGTAACACCTGAGACGAATGAGCAAGATAATGTAGGAGAGAAAGAAACGGAAGAATCAAATAATACTGAAAATAGGGAAAATGATACGCTAAACGATACGAATTCAATCAATAAAATGCCGGAAATCGATGATGCAATCGATAGACAACAAAAACAATTCCACATAAGGAAAACACCTGGTAACAAGTATAGAATAGACGATAGATCTAAAGGTAAAACAATCATTAAAGACGTTTGGATTCCCATAAACGACACCAGAAAGGAAATCATAAATTTTCTTTTAGAAAACACAATTCCAGATAGAGTATTTCATTGCTATTTTCACCATGAAGAATTCTATCCTATTTTCTGCGAAGTTTATAAATCTATATTTAATAATAGAGGTCCAAAACTAATAAGATGCAAAACTAGAGTCACATTAATAGAAAACATTCCAGAGCAAACAGATATAATACGGAAATACCATGAAGGAAAAACCATTCATAGAGGTATTCAAGAAACGTATAAACATATCCATAGGAATTACCATTGGCCGAATATGTTACCATCCATACAAAAGTTTATCAATAGTTGTGATAGATGTTTAAAAAGTAAATACGAACGAAATCCGTTAAAACTTCCCTTGTCACTAACAGACACCCCGAGCAAACCCATGGAACATATGTTCATGGACTTATATAGTAGTGGAGGTACTACATTCCTCACTATTATTGATAATTTCACTAAATACGCTCAAGCTGTACCTCTAACAGCTTCAACGAGTATTCACATAGCGGAAGCATTATTAGGTCTATTTGCCATAATAGGAGTGCCTAAGAAAATTACAACAGATTCTGACACGAAATTCGATAACGAAGTTATTACAGAAATTTGTGCGATGCATAACATACACATACATTTCACAACGCCATATAATCCAAACTCCAATTCACCTATTGAAAGACTACACTCAACTCTAGCCGAAATAATAAGAATACAACGAATTACTGATAAAGATGGAACTTGCAACTTAATGAAGTATGCAATTATAGCATATAATAATACCATACACTCTACAACAGGCTTTACTCCTTTCGAATTACTATACGGACATACGGATAGTAGAAACCCATTGGAATTACATTGTTCAAAAGAATTCTATCAGGAATACGTTATTAAACATAAACAGATAATGGAAAACGTACAAAAACTAATAAATAATAAAGTTTCAACAGAAAAACAAAAGACAATAGAAAAAGCCAACACAAACACAGAATCAGCTATGTTTAAAGTAGGTGATAAAGTATATAAGCAGGTAGCAAAAACAGCTAGAAGTAATAAGTTAGAACCCAGATACATAGGTCCATATACTATAGTAAGAATACATCCTGAACAAATCGCAGAAATAGTAGGCAAACATGTGAACGCTAAAACAATTAGGGTTCACTTCAGACTACTAAGGCGACCTGAAAATGTTCCAGGTACGCCTTCATCACCGTCGTCGCAGTGCTCCGGCTCACCACCGGCACCGCAATAATCCAACCTATCGACAACCATAATGGGATCCTAATGATTACCGAAGCGAAAGCTCAGTATCAAGTAGATACGTACCATTTAGCTGTAATCTATAATACGACTAGGTTAAGGAATATATTCGTAGAAATAAGCAGTAACTACTATACGTTTAGGTTAAAGGAAAACAATGTATCTGATTTCCGAACAATTATTAATCAAATAGATTATCTTATAGATGTAATTGAAAGTAGGATTCTTTACTTAGGATTAGAACCAGTAGGTCTTAAACCTAGTTTTAGACAAAGACGTGGCTTAGTAGATGGCTTAGGTTCTATTATAAAAGCGATAACAGGTAACTTAGATCAAAACGATGCGATAAGATTTGAAAATGAAATCAAAATAACCCGTGCGAACATAAACAATAACGCACTTAATTTGAAGAAAACATTAAGCATCAGTGCAGACTTCATGAAAAACTATGAACGTAATTTAGAACACATTAGGATAAATCAAAAGGAAATATATAGAACTATTGATAGGTATTCTGCATTCACGAATAACGTAGCAACTAGACTAGAAACAGGTAAGATATTTACAGATATCGAGAGATCGTTTCAGCAGCTCTATGATAAGTTGGAAACTCTTGAAAATGCTATAACATTCTCCCATCTCGGAAAAATGCATCCTAGTATTATAGATCCGACATACTTAGTCGAAGAGTTAACTTACATACAAAATGATATTGCTTCTAATTTAGCATTTACACCAAATATAAAACAGATTCATTTATGGGAAAAGGCTATTACAGTAAAAGCTTATAGTACTAACGATACTATAACTTTCATATTAGAAATACCTCTAGTTGCAAACAAACCCTATAACCTCCTACACCTTTATTCCATACCCAATGATAATAACATAATCCTAATTCCAAAAAGCCCTACCTTTATCTTGGGAAATGACGAGTTCGCCTACCCCCACGAGCCATGCCTAGAAGTGGAAGAAGACAATGTCATCTGTAAGCATATTGACTGGCAGACGCTCACACAATCAGATGATTGCATCGCCCAACTCATACAACATCAAGAACCGCACAACTGTACTTACGCAACAGTAAAGTTCAATGGCAACATAATACAACAAATTGAAGACAATAGTTGGATCGCTATTTTGAAACAAGAAGAGGTCATGAAAACAACATGCGACAGAGACGTTCAATATCAACGTAATAAAGGAGTTTTTCTTATAACAATAGATAATAATTGCAAGGTGTAAATACAAGACAAAACCCTTAGTACTCACAAAAAGGATGTAAATATGAAAGAAACTATACCACTACCTCGTGCACATAATATTCCGGAGACAATTCCTTTGGAAATAAAACTAGAAGAAATAGAACTAGATGACCTAAAGAAAACCATAAGGAAAACTGAAGACATAACACAAGTCCCAGTAGAAGCAGTCGTTATATCAAATAAACCAAGTTGGTTAACGATTCTTATGTTAATAACTATTGTGATCATAGGAATAGTAGCAATAGCCTACAAATGGAAAAGAAAGTTGAAGTTAGCTGCATCTGCAACGTCGCAACACCTGAATGAAGAAGCCCATCCTCAACAGCAACAGCAACAGCCATTGCAGACTCAGGCGTGCTTCTCTCTTAAGGGGGGAAGAGTTATGTTATAGTAATCAGTGGTATCTAAGTGTTTCATAGAATCTTCCGGACAAACAGGAACATTAACCGAGTGTTATCTAAGTGTTTCAGAGAACTCTATAAAACAACAAGGACATTAAGTTCTAAGGTAACGCGGCCGATGTTAGATCTAATTGTTTCATCCTGTTAATTATAAGTCTTCCAAATGTATTTGTTAATTAAATAAAGTCAGTCTGTTACAAGCCCTCGTGCTAAGCACTCGTTTCATTTTAGTTTTTAAAAACGTCATCGCCGTTGCCCATAACCTAACTCCCGTTCTCAATTTTTTTTTTAATTTTTTTTTTTTAGCCTAATTCGTCCCACTGCTGGGCAAAAGATTCATTGACTGGCCCTAGATTCCGAGGTATAAACCTAACGGCGCCCCACTAGTAGAGTGCCGTAAGGCATAAAAATGGTCAAACCTCGGAACCCAGGGCCAGTCAATTAATCTGTATATCAAGTATGAGACTGCATTATTAAAACCTCAAATAAAAAAGTTAAAAAAAAATTTGACCGATCTCGATTTACAACAATTTTTAACAACAATTTACTGAAAAATGAGAGGCGGAAGGGGGAAAAAAGTGTTTATTTATCATTGTACATTAATGTCGTCGTCGTCGATCTCGCTGATATAGATTGTAGGCGAAGGTAGATGGACTTAAGGTGCATCAAATAAGCCTTACATTCCCATAGAAAAGTCTTATGAGTATCGAGTTAGACCCGTTTTAGTGATTTTTGAAAAAAGAACCACTTTTTGATGGTTTTTGTATCAGAGAGCGATTAATATTCAATTAATTAAAAAGAAAAGTATGTTAACGGCTTCTTCGATAGTTACTTATGATATGGCGAAAATAATTTGTTGATGATTAAAGTGGAACATCGACAAATTAACTGTCAAAGTTAATTTTAATTCTCTCGAAAAACAATAGCTCGACTTTGAGCAGCTGCCACGAAAAAAATTTACTCTGAACTTAATGAACAAATGTTTTTAAAAACTGCCTTGTGCTATTCCGAATCCAGAATGGTATAACATGTATTGCAAAAACAACAAATTCGGGGTATTAGACATCGAAGACTTACCTAAGTCGGATTATTTCAAAAACTTAGAAGTTGAGTTAAGGTGGTTAAATTGACAAAATCGAGTAGTTAAGAGAAGTAATCTAGTACGGCGTTTGTTTTTCAGCCTGACTAAGAAATAGGGAGTGATAAAGGCAAAAACTAAGTCGCTGTTTAAAGCAAAATAGTCTAATGGACCAAAACAGGTAGTATTTGAATGGTGCATCGGTATACCTGCAGTCCCTAAAGATCCAAGATCAAGTTTTCAAGTTTGTAATAGTTGTTCTTTTTAAAATATGACTTTTGACTCATATAAATCAATGAAAACTCCAAAAAATTAATAATTGTTTATAATAATTTTAGGCCCAAAAAACGATGGAGTGACGACCTACGCTCATTTAGGGACGATTGGTGGGAAGCAGCTAATAATAGGAGTGTTCGGAGAGGCATGGGAGAGGCTTTTGCCTAGCAGTGGGACGAATTAGGATAAAAAAAAAAAAAAAAAATTAAAAAAAAAATTGAGAGCGGGGAGAATTTTTTTTTTAACATTTTTCTATATACTATTAAAAACATATTTTCAAGGTTTATATTAAGATTCATTGACTGGCTCTGGATTCCGAGGTATAAACCTTACGGCACTCCACTATATATCACTGGAGTACGCATTTATCGTTATATCTTGGGAAATAATCATTATATCTATAATACATTCTATGTATTATTCTGATGTGCAAGCAACAATATTGCCAAGTTTCATCAAAATACTCAGTAATTTTTGCATGAAAGAGTAACAAACATCTATCCATACATAGGCACAAACATTGACATTTATAATATTAGTAGCACAGGATAGAATTATTGAAGATTGGCCTAAAAAATATTAGTCGTTAAATTGGCCATGATTCACAATATTTGCATAATTATCAAAAGGTCCAACATGTAAGGAGGTATACCGGATTATTTAAGGAAGTCGAACAGATTGGGCGTTGTTTCGCTCGATGATAAATGAAAATCAAGGAACATATTTCTTCTCACAGTTACTTACAGTTACTTTTACATTAGTATTTTACTAATTAATTCAAAATTCGATTTCGTTACTACTATTATAACGTCATTCAAGAATTATTGTTCAAAATGAAATAGATCATAATACTATATCATTCATGTATATCAAATAAATAGGGCTGCGTTAAAAAAATTCAAATTACATATGCGTTGCGTAAATGCGGATTATCTAGTTGATCAGACAAGGCCAACCATTTGCTTCGAGTACAGCAGTCAAATGTCATATTACCAACCGCTATTCGTTATGTCAGGAGTAAACAACATTTTTACTTTTACAAGTTACGAATTGACTTTGGCAGAGTATTTGAATAATTCTGGCCCAGAATCGACAATTAACACATAATATTTACATTGCGAACATTTGCTTTCTTTTCCTGAAGGTTGCTGTGGTATGGGTATGGCAGTTAGCTTAGTCACTGACTTAAATCTCTTTTTAAAGAGATAAAGTGAAGCAAATAATGTGCACTGACTTATATAAGTAAATACTTATTTATGTAGGTAATTATGCTTCTTTTCCTCGATTTAAGACTATCTCTTAAATCAACAACTACCTATAAAAGGTCAAATTACTAAAGCAATCATCCTATAAGTATGTAGTACTTGCAAATAGGTACTTTTTTACAACAACACTATTTATATTAATTTAAATCATGTAAGAATTCCAAATAAATAAGATCAGGTGATCACTATTACTGACTCGTATCTTACCATTATAATCTTATATTCTTAAATAGGATCGTTATTTCCCAAAATAAATTGAAACTACTGATTACAATTTCTGTTTCTCTCAACAGACGTAAACTCACAAAAGATCTTCTGTTGGAATGAAGTACGTCACGTTAAAACATCAAGACAAGCGTTGCTATGGAAACTACATTTAACAACACAAAAACATGCGTCGCAGTACGTGGCAGTATTCTTAATAACCAAAACATTACTTTTAAATCAATTTGATTTATTTATAAAAAGAAACCTTTTCTTCGCTCATGTCTCTATAAAGCAATTATTTATTCGACTTAATTAGAAAATGTTTAAAACTTCTGGCTCACCAAGCGGTGGTCGAACATCGAAGTAAGACACGCAAACCCGCTCAGCACGGTGTATTCAGTTTAACCCATCGCGATCACCAACATAACCGCGCCTTGCCATTTTATTTCATAAAGAAAGTTTTTTACCACGTGGCCGTTCACACCCTCAGTGCTTTTGGTCAATAATGTGACGTGACTTTAATTGGGATTATGACTGAAATAATATGGTATTAAAACAGTGGTGAGTACTTGCTTGTTTACATACTTTTTCAAGAAAAACTGACATCAAATCGGGATCATCAAATAACGTCCTCTATTAATTACACCTTTCATTTAGAACCAATAAATCAAGCTCAAATACTAATTTTTTGTATTCCTATAAATCTGAATACGGGAATTTATTAAATACTTATTTCAAATTGGCTTGGCTTTACATACTGAAATATTTTTAATAACAATTCATCAGACAACAAAAATCCTTGATTCCGATTAAAATATTTACTAAAGTACCTACTTACCTAAAATTAATTATAACCAGATTTTACGAATACAGAAATCACATTCTTTGAAATACTTTTATGTTCATCGACATTTTATTTACAGAAAAGCTTACTTATTATGAGCTTTTAAATTGATTTACTAGCTTCTAAGAAAGCATATTAAGCACATTAGGTTAATCTTTCACATCCCAGAAAAAAAGAACAGTAGAAAATCTATTGTGTCTCGGTTTATAATGGGTCAGTGGGATGTGAGAGGTTAATCTGTAATTATTTGGCACTGTCTTAAAGGAAGTTACAAATTAAAACAGCAAGATTTGAAAAAAAAATATATTGGTAAACAGATAAAAATGTAGCATCAAAATTAGATTATTAAAAATAAAAGCTTACTTAATCATAAGTAAAATTGGTTGAGATACTGTCAATAGTGTCAATAAATAAATTCAAAAAGCTTTTTATTATTGCAATGTCCTAAAGTTATCAAAATACTTAAATTTTATCCAAAATGATGTGGTATAAGTACGATCCCTAAGGTCCTCTACCTATTTGTTAACAGTATTTTTTTTCTTTTGTCACTATACGTGTAAGCATGTGGTCCGCCCTTGGTCTGCCTATTTTGCCGAATTGTAAATGGTATAACTGGTGTAATATTTTGTACTTAATTGTTAGAATAAAAAAGAAAGAACCTATGCATCAAGAGCGATAAGAATTACCTAGGTACAGTTAATGTTTCTATTTAGATAAAAAATAAATTTAAAAAACGCTGGGAAGTTCTATAAATGTCAGATAGAACCCGTGGATAGAACAAATAAAAGCTGATAAGACGACGACGTTGAAGTGTCACGGCATCTTCCTTTCAAAGTGGATTGCACTTTGTTTATATACCTACACAATAGACATGTTTTCATCTTAAAAATCGTTACAGGTGGGTTTTAGAACTTTGTGCTTACCATGTTAACGAATTGCCTGTTTATAAGGAAAAGTTATTTTAAGAGCTCCAATTAATCGTAATTAGCTTTTGTTTCTAATTATATTTTATTTTATATTAGGAGCAAAATACTTTATTTGTAAATAAAATTTAAAAGCCGTGTACCTTCAGGTAACCTTTATTTGGCCAAATTTTGGCTTATTCAGAATGTAACTCTTCTTACTCGCACTCGCACAGCAACCGGTGAGCTATCAGGGTGACAACAATAAAATGTAATGACAAAGGGAGAGTGATACGAGATCAAACCTGTACACAACCTAAGTAGCTCACTATAGTCTAGATCCAGGTGGAACAATCAATTACGTCAGAGCTCGTTATTAATGTCCGGGAAGCGAACCGACGACCACAAGTAAAGTGGTCGTCAAGGACGATTCGGATTTGACACTCGTTGCGTACCTGCTTACGTTTTTACATGAGAAAATTAGCCGTTGAAGAATTAGGTATATTTCCTTAAAACATTCAATGAATATTATCATTATTGAAGTCGGTGCCTGGCTAAAATACCGATCACCATATCTTCGTTTTATTATCTATTATTTTTCGGATGAACATGGAACGGGATTTTTTTTGATGGATTGAAATTAAATGGCGCTTACCGTTTATTGTTGATTATACTAGGGGAATCATTATTCCATATTATGAAAAATAAAAAAAAATCTTTATGCATATAGAATAAACAGCGGTGTAAAAAAGGCATTACCACCACAGAAACAATTTTCAACTGTAAAATATAAATGTCTTTCTCAAGCCCGCATGGATTTACTGAGTGATGTATAAGGGTCACTATTCATAATAAAAATAAGGTAGGAATTACTTGACTAATGACTTTGGAGTGATTTAAGGTATACGAGACCCTTTATATCGGTCGCTAGGAGTGTGCCTTTGCTCACGATTCAATCGCGATTCGCCGACGCGCTTCATTGGTAAAACATTGGTTTCAGATTCATACGGCGCGTTTGTATCTCATTGTTTTAACGAATAGGTTGGGGTACGAATTCTATTTGGAATATAATTAAAGAACCATATTTTTTTCTTCACTCCGCTCAAGTAGAAGTTGCATAAGTTAGATTAATAGATCTTTTTTCAATAACTTACCTACTATAAAGGACGTCAAGGAAAAATACGTAGCAAGGTATACAGGTACAAAGGCTATCTGCCAAATTAATTTACCTATTAGGTACTAAAAGGCCAATGAGATTTTATAAAATACCAGGCTTGCGCAGCATTACTTAAATTCGAGTCCGTTCCGTTACTCAGAAAATACGGTCCTATATATGTAACATGATACTCTAGCACCAGACACTCTCGTTCCTCCCAGGGGTAGAAGTCAGTTGAACGTAATTGAGTGGGAATGCGTACGAACATTTCTTCAGGACTTATGAAATGTTATGTTGTATTACCATGTTGAATAACTAAATCTTTTTCAGTCTTATTACAAAAAAAAAAATTGTCATGGTTTAGTCCAGGTTTATGGAATCTTGGCTTTATGTTTAAAAAAATCCGACTGATTTAAAAAAATACTTTTTTTATTTTGATGTACGTGTAGGTATCTACCTACCTACCCAATGTCACTATCACGGTAAATACCAATCTAACGACACCTCTCAATCTCAAGCTAAAATCACCAAGCCGGTCATGCTGTAGAGTGTGGCAAAGAATTATAAATACGAGTACATAAGGTAGTTACCTACATAATCTCGAAAAACATAACACCCCTTCTGGTGCAGTCGTCGGGTAAAAACAGAAGCTAAAAACCCGATTCTGACTATTCTAGATTCTGACTTACCTAGATCCGCGTTGAAATATAAGAATGCTAAGAAATAAAAGTCGATGTATTCTTCGCGATACGGTCAGTAGGACGAATGACGGTATCGATTCTATGAAATCAGTATTACTTACTAAATGATTACCGTTCGGTTCGATGCCTTACTTATGCCAAGAAATAACTTAGTGGTACTATAAATGGGTAGCTACACTAGGCAATACTATATCCACTAGTTTAAAGTCACTCGATGTTAATGTAGACATGGTGTGTACATTCTGCCTGGACCTACTTTGAGGAAGATATTACATATTTGTCAATACGAGTACTAAATTATCTTTATTTTTCAAGTGGAAAATTGATAAAGCGGTCGACAATTTACTGTGGACTAATAACTTAATTTGCTGCTCTTTGTTGCTCTCCTGATTTGTTCTTAAGCATACAAGTTTTAGCGTAATAATAGTGTTTGAGTGGAGATTTGTTGAATTTCGGTTTTATTTAAACACAGACTATTAAGTGTTTATGATCTTGTTCATAGCAATTGCTGATATTATTTTTGAAAGTTACTTTGTGTACCGTGCGCTCTCTCTCTCTCTCTCTCTTCTGCTACCGATTCGTGTTAAGCCATCTTGTGTGCTGTAATGTTTTATCTTAATAAAATACTCGTAATGATTAGTAGCCTTTCATTTCTTTAATGTAAAATTGAAATGTCGGTTAATATATGAAAGGTCTTCTCTCAATTCTTTGAAATATGTATTTGAAAAGATTCCCGCTACAGTAATTACAGCTTCATTTTAAACTACCTTATGCATTTTTTAAAATCCGCTTTACCATATAAAATATTTTAAACACTGAGGGGCTATTAAAAAGTGAACGATGTAAAAGGTTATGCATGTTCAAAATCATTTAAAATTTTCGAAGTCCTCATACCAAATGCACCAGCTGATTTAAACAACTTTTTTGACGATTTCGAACTTGGTTCCATAGTAAAAATTGTTTGTTATGACGAATAAGTAGGTAATCTGTATATAAAGATCAAGCAGTGTAAAAAACCTTTTGTTAATGAGTAGTATAAATAAAAAGCATAAGTACGTCTGTGGCCCTGAAATGAAAATGTGGACTAAGTTCAAACAGGCTTTTTTGAGTAGGTACTAGTTTTTCTTAATGAAACAACACAACCTCTACCACGAGTTAAAAAATCAGAATTCCTTCAAAAAAGAATAAAATTACCTTATGATGTAAACCGAACTTTCATCACGAACTTACCATATTAATATGAAGTTTCTTTTTCAGATATAGTAGCGGCATTGGAATGACCCCTCACGGGTTATTCGCGTCGTTAACATCCTACAAAAATGATACCATGTACATGGCCTACAACGCTCATGTTTCTGATATGGTATGTCATTTTTTTACTATCATAAACAACATTCGCAATAATTTGTTGATTGTAATTTTAGATAGACTCGTATTTACCATAGAATAAATTACTTTTAACTTCTTTTTAATAAAGTTATTTCTGTATGTTGAAAACAAAGACTTGCAAGTAAGAACTTTTATGCAATTCAGTTCTTGTCTGCACATCCTCAAAGAAATGAAATAGAGGCACTATTTTTCGCATGAAATGACCTTATGTACGATCCAAACGGTCAAATCTGTGCGTGTTTAGTGGTCATTGCTTGACTAACCAACTGCTTACTGCTGATATTGTAAAAGACTCCTAAGTAAATTGATGTGGTTTACAGTTATCGTCTTCCGTTTCCTAAGACCTTGAACTGTGTTCACCGCGTAAATTGACACTACGGCAGATGGTTTCGTTGTTTCTTTATACGGTTATTAGGGAAGATGTAAAAAAAATGAGAAGGTACGCGGTGCACTCTCTCCGCACCGTTCACAAATCGCCAACGTGATAAGGTAGTAAAATTATTTAAATAGGTAATACGACCCATCTACGTTAATTAGTAGGTACTTAACATATTTAAAAATATTGAAAGTGTGTTCATAATTAGGTATAGTTAAAAACCTACAACGTTTTTAACTAAACTATGTACGTATAGGTATTCCATTAAACTTTACAAATAGACATTATTTATCTTGTAACCGCGACTTAGGTCTTGGCCTTTACGATCTACACTCTATCTAAATAGCCTACTCGACCTTCTGATAAAACAAATCTTATTCAGCACGCTAACTAGTCTTTCTTAGTCGTAAATTAATTAATCCTGCCCTACTTAAGGACTTAGTTTCCTGAGATAAATAAACCCTTTTATGTTTCGAAAGAGGCTTGGTAAGTGTGTTTCGGCTTAGGTAGGTACATGCTTAATTCCCTAGTTGGTATGATTTACTTTTAAATTATGGAAATAACACTTAATGCTTCATTTTACACGGGGTTAAGATTGAATTTGAATGAAATTGCTAATTGTATGGTTTCCCATAGATCGATTTTCCTCGCTACTAGTTCATCCATCAAATTGATGATATTAAGGGGTTCGATATATTATTTAAGAAGATTTAAGAAAAATAAGTAAGTAACATTATAAATAAACACACCAATTAATGTTAGTAAATAAGAAAGTTACTTTTTGAATGAATGTTACAAACATAGATAAATTATAACCATCAAGCTAAGTTGTATATTGTATAGTGACTTAGAAAAGCAAAGTTTGAGGTTAAGTATTATTATTTAGTGTGACAGTGGGCGAGTTGATTTTCGGAAGCCAATAACTACATTTAAAAGATAGCCGTTAATTACCACCCTTTAATAAGTTAGCTTTGCATCGGAAATTCGGATATGTACAACTTTATAATCAACCGCTTCCTTTTGGCTTCCAACTAGTTGGGTAAATATGCAGTTTAAGTTCTTACGAAAAGTCATAATTAGCTCAGTTGAAAAGTAGGTAGGTTTTGTAAAAATGACTCCTCAACGAAACTCGAACCTTAAACTAAAAGGTGCCATTAGATATCTGAAATCAGTAATGGTAATGTTCTTTATTACCTTTAGGTACCTAGGTTTTTTATTGATTGAGCGATAAATCATCATTGTACGAATGTTTGATTTTCATAATTTGATCTTAAGCATAAATAAATAATTTAAGTGATCAATTAGATAACACAAATAATTGCCATTTTATTTGTCATTATTTTCAGCTACATTTTTTGTGTCCTTAGCAATAAATAGTGTACTGTCTACGGTCAAGGCAAAGGCCGCGGTGCCCATGAATCAACTTGATATGTAACGATAACATCTCTTGCTACTGCATGCATTAAGGTTAAACCGTTGAACCTTGGTGTACCTTTGTTGTTTCCCAGGGTGCAAATATTAACGAAGGACGAATCAATTGCACTACCCGATCAATTTTGAAATTATTATTTTTTCAAGCTAATATTCTGTCCAATCGATAACATACCTATTCTTATTTTATTATCTACATAACATAATATATCATATTCGTTAGCTCACACATCGCACTTTTTTTAATGATGCTGGTTGATGATGTTTATTGTTTACACGTGCGAGAAAAATTCTAAAGCAAGGCTTTTAGTTTACAAACATAGTTATAATCGATTTTCTAGCAGAAAATAGTTCCTTTACTGGAAATCATTTTATTCAGACACTGTGCCATCGTTAAAATGCCTTTTTTCTATATTATTTTCCTGTTTTTTGAATTTCTAATCACTTAATGAATTCATGTTGCAAATTAACGTGCCAAATAAATACCTATTAAGAGAACTTTATTTTGTGCATTATGATCATTATAAGTACTTACGAGTACTTAGATTTGTTCGCAAAAATTTAGTTCTTTTACCGGCGTAAGTGGCTTAAAAAGGAAAAAATGTGGCTGAGATAGGTAGAGGCACAGATTACTAAATAATTACTAACGTAAGTATAGGAATTTTATTTCAACGCTATTAAACAGACGGCCATTTTATTAAATGTTATACACACTTTTAAATGTAATAAAACTTTCCAACGATCACTTCAACAAAAGTGGATCAGCAACTAATTGTAAACATAATTATGGAACACTATTTTCTTGGGCTAACTTGGTAGATACAAAAAAAAGCATATTTTAAAACATAATTCCGCATTTCGTTTGAGAAGGCATGTTTTCAGGCCAAGGAGGCATCGATTCCCATTACGTATTACGTAGTACCTCGCACGGCAAGCTTCTATATTTAGCATTTTATGGGCTGCGTAAATATATTTTTTTCTTACGTTATTGTTTTAAGTTTTAATTTTTTTATAGGTACTTACTTAGATACTTGAAATATATATACCTATATCTACGAGTATAACATGTATGTACCTATTAAGTTGGAGTTAGAGTACCTATATTGCTAGTTGAATGTAATCTTTGAGCTGTTCCAAATGTTTGAAAAACGTAATTATAAAATACCATGTACCATTACTATAAATACCATTATAAGTTCTATATACTAGTCGGACGTTTGCATTGTTTGATGTTGCGGTTGAAAGATTCGGAAATTTTAAAATGAAGATATTATTGACCCGAAGAACAGTCAAAGTCCATAGAACAAATACCCAGACCCGACAGTCAGGTGACCTATCTCAGTTTTTTTATTATCATTTATATAGTCATATTGCACATGTCATTCTTTTTATTCACCAAAATATTGCCTTATGTTTCTGTTCACGCTCTATACAAAAAAAACAAAATGCCTACTCATGTATGCAGACCCCTCAAACTTGAATGTCTCTAGTCACTAATGATCTAAAGAAAGCCCAATTAGATAAGTAATCAAGTAAACATTTAACCGAACCTAACCTAACCTAGCTTCAAAAATTATATAATCCAGCTGTATCTCCAGCTCACCCTATAACTATTGCATCGTCATTGAGTCATTGAGTTACATTCATTTACAAATTTTGTACATAAGTAGGCATTTTGTTTTTTTTAGTATAGAGCGTGAATAAAAACATAAGGCAATATTTTAGTGTTAGCCACTGAAATTGAATAAAAAGAATATGTAATATGACCATATAAATGATAATAAAAAAATTGAGATAAATCACGTGACTGTCGGGTCTGGGTATTGTTTGCCGGTTCTTCCTAACAAAATATCTAATATATAAAAATTATTCTTTTCTTAAACTCAGGCTCGAAAATTCAGAAAAACCTATTTCTAGAAAGGTATTCTTGTAGAATGGAAAATCTAGAATTTAAATTGTTTACAGGAGAACCTTACCGTATGATTATGAACAAAATTAATATAAAACTAACTGACATGTCATTTGTTTTATCTACCTACAACTCTTCACTTACCAAGCACTAAATTTAAGTTTGCTTTAAAATTATAAGTTACAATCAGCAATTGAGTTAAGAACATGAAAAGTCATCAAGATTCTAATGATATCAATATCAAAAAACTAACCATAAAGAGTAGAATAAATATAAGATACCTAAATTATAGACAAAAGCTATTCATTTTATATGAAAACAATAATCCCACTGAATAACCTTATCAAGAAAACTACAGGAAATAGTACTTACTAAATACTTTTTTATCAGAAAATACAGTATTATTCTAAGTGTACAACATGAAATCGACTTTCATTTTTCACATAGTTCAGTAAGCTGGTTTAAACACGCTACAGTGTTAATTTTATACGTTAAAGGTTTTATATGTTGGCATTACTCCAATTCGGATTGACGTCATACTTTTATACCTCTAGTATTATAGAATTGAATAGGTTTCAATCGTATTGTTTTATTAACACAATCTGCAAGATATCCACAATATTTTTAATGTTTTTTTTTAATAAAGAAAAGAGTAAATAGTTACCTACTACTTTATGTTAGGTTCTAAGATATTTCTCACTTAATCGAAAAATCAAAATATTAATTTAAGCAAATAATTAAATTAAAACATTGTTTAAAAATAAAAAAACATCTAACCTCTCTGATTTTATACAATTTGAAAAGGGATCAAAATTCCTGTAATTGTGTTTTATTGTATTGCAGGTTGTGCAATGACGTCGCATCTAAACGGAACCACACGCTCAAACCACGAGTGGTGCTGCCTGAAAACTACGTAAAAGGTAGGTTTATAATATCTTTAAGGCTGAGGCTTAGTTTTGACTGCGATTGTTCACATTGTGCCAATACTAGCCTGAAAATCGCTCTTTACCCAAAGCTATTATTTTTCCAAATTTTACAGAAATGCGTCCGCCAGCACAAAAAGGTCAGCCAGTAACAGTAGAATTCAGTATATACGTCGTTGATGTCAACTCTATAAACGTCGAAGATATGGACTTTAGGTAAATATTTTATAGGTACACAAGTTATACACAACTCAATATTATACGATATTAGAATTTTGCACAATTCAGAGGAAAAAGTTTTCCCGTTTTTCTAGGATATCTATGCATTAAATAGATTTTCCAACAATTTTTATACATTTCCTAAACAGCATCGGAATTGTACACATTTCCTAGGATTTGTATACAATTCCTAGATTTCATACATTTCCGGTAACACATACATACATGAGAGAATTATAATATATAAATAGAATTCTAACATATACTTAGATACAATAAGCTCTGGTGCATTTGGAATGCTGAACGGACTTTTAGCATCAGATTACGGCTCATAAGCAGTAGCGTCAAGCCGCGTGGTACGATTTAAGTTTTGTTATCAATTCACTTCGAAATTCAACTACATATTACTATAAACTATAATACTACCTATAAACTATACAACTATATACTACCACCTACGTATTTGGCGTCGCGTGATATTCTTAGGGCAATATAAAACAGTTGTCTTTATTTTTTTGTTTTTAATTACTTACAGAGTTGACATGTTCATCAGACAGACGTGGCGAGAGAGCAGGCTACAGCTACCAGACGATATATTTGAGGAAGGAGACGATCACGTCACTTTGCCACCGGAGTTCTTTGACAACCTGTGGCATCCAGATCCTTATTTTCTGAATTCCAAAGTTACGGGTAAGTTTTTACCTTGTTTAACATTTCAATTGGCTCACTATATATACGTAGATAGAACATTTATAGAAATAATATCTGCGAATAACACACAATCTGTCAACCCTAATACCTCTTTTTAGGAAGAACCGTTAAAGGTATATAATAATATAACGTTTGGTATAATATGAGTATCAATAAGTTTAATATATTTTTGAAGTGATAAACTTGACTCTGAACTCTGTTTTTTTTTTGTGAAAACAAAGATCTAGGTATTAAAAAAATATGAAGAAAGCACCTAACAATATTTATTTACGTCGAGCCTGACAATATCGATTCTTAAAATTACTATCATAATCGCTCAAATGTAAAATCAATTCTTTTTAGGGTTCCGTACCCAAAGGGTGAAAACAGGGCCCATTACAAAGTCCGTCCATCCGTCTGCCAGACCCTGAGTCTTAGTAATAGAGTCCCATTTCAATCCCTTGGGAACGGAACCAAAAAAAAATAACCGAGTTCAAAACATCTTAATTGAATGCACTAAAATTTTTTGTTTAGCACTTTTAAGACTGCAAGTTTTCTGTTGGCGGGTTTTAGTTCTTATTTTTTTATAAATGTAATGAATGATATTGAGACGTGACAGCTCCGTGGTATAGCCATTGCGAATATTGATCTACAAGGTGTCAAACTGTGCACTTTTGTGCACTTAGAGTGATTGCACTTATGACACCTAAAGTGAACACTGTGCTTTTCATCACGAATGCGAGGAAACCATTAATAATCTCATTTTAGGTATATATAAATAAATAAATAAGTTATTAATTTAAATGAAATTATGAAAAGCCCTTGCCAGAAAGGTGCTTCCTACTCTCTATCCTGCCTTCAAAGATATTAAAACTCTCTGTTATTAGATTTATTTACTTATCTTTGTACTTAGCTATTATATTTAAGTAATTATGTCATTTTTATTTTATAGGAGGCGCCTTATACTACCGTCATCAATCGGCTGGTAGGATAGCGTTTTTGGTAGCACAACATAAAAATATTATCTATTATAACATCACGATTATGAATACCTACCTAATTTGATTGCAAAATATTTCACCGTAATCAAACAATCAAAAAGAGTTTTATCATTAAATATGTATGGAAAATGCACTGCACTTCCTATTTGTAAGTGCATGTAGATTTGATTACACTTTTCTTACAGTTTTTTGTTTCATATACTTACCCGTAAAATATAAAAGTTTTGCTCCATATATTTCATTTCTGCTGATTGATCACGATAGTGTGTGCTCGATGAAAAAATTGCAAAATTCCTATCACTTTATTTTTTTATATGATTCACATTAAATTAGCAATTAGCCCTTTTCATTGGAAAACTTAAAGTACCTACATAGGTACGTCTTTTTCTTACGTTTGGTTAATGTCTGCATAAACTTTTCTATTTGAAAAAGGTTCAAAGTGGATAGTTAAAAGGAGTAGACAGTGAAGACAACGGGATGGAAAGTTGCACTTTTCTGGGCTAAGGTCTTTTTACTTTCCAATAGACAACTTTTTAAAAAAACCTAATTACTTTAAACTATTTTTTAAATCGAAAAGTTTACTAAAAATTCAGAAAATTACAATTTAGACTGAAGATTCTGGTTCATTGAATTAAATACATATATTTTATAGCTACTTACCATCTAATCTAAATATAAAGTGGTAACTGTTATTTATATTATTAAGAATATTTTATTTTTCAGAAATTGCCGAATTAACGCACAAGTTTTCGTCAGTAACGTTATATAGAAATCAAACCGTACGATATGCAGCTAGAATGCACGCCATCATCGCCTGTCAAATGGAATTCCAACTTTATCCAATGGACATACAGTCTTGTCCCATATATATTGAAAGCTGTGAGTAATTACTTACATAAAGTACCCTTAATTAAGTTAAAGACGTGGTTACAATAACCAAAAAGTAGGTACGAGTACCTATGTTATTTAACTCTGCACTCAACAACTGACATGATTATTTCTGAAATTGTAGCCCTCGGGGAATGGCACCATACATGGAGTAACTAGGCGGCGTTGGACTTTAATATATTTCAGTCTCTTTATTTCACCGTTCTTTATTTCAGTCTCTTACAGCAATCAGAAAGTTAGGTTCCGTTGGAGTGAATCGGGCGTTACAATAAATCCAGAATTGAAGTTACTGCAATATCACATTGGACAGCCTTTGCGATTAGAAGAAACAAACGGTTACATGATAGACAAAGATGGTAAGAATACTAACAGCCACTTGCAAAAATGGTCAATTTAGCTGGCACGATGTATAATGGATTATTAACATAATAAGCCTTTCATGCAACTACTATGTGTCTGTAGTTTGCGCGTGGGCTTCGGTCCTATTGGTCGAGGATTTACCACAGGTTCTAATCGTGAGTACCAGTGGCAAAACATTGTGCATGAATGTTCAAACTTGTTGGGTAACATCGCTCATATGAAAATTGTCATCCGCGACAATTAGAAACTAGGCCTTAGGTATTAGGTACTTACAGGTTAATTATTGTTGCGATAGTTTTAGGTACCCAAAGCTATCGCAACAATAAGCTTAAAACTCACTATTCCTATCAGAATCTAAATTTTTTTAGTTTTTTCTTTTTGGCAACAGACAAAAAGAAAAATACTTGTCAGAACCGACCGTTTCCCTCTGAGGTTTCCCTCTGAGGTTTCCCTCAAGTTTCCCTCTTGCTAGGAGTAAGAATCTACCCTCTTGGTTTCCTTATTTTTTGCTCTATGTGCCATCTTACTTTTACCATTTAATTATAAATTAGTTAGAAGATAGGTTATTTACCGTCAATCGCTGATAGAAAGTTACTATTACTGGGACACGGCAACTTTATGGAACTAATGAAAGTAATGAAATCCAGACAAATAAGTAAATGGTATCGATTGGAAGCACAATGAGTGATTTTAACGATATAGGAACTACCTACCTAGTATTAACAAAAATACACCTTCATCAATTTAAACCTCAGCAACATAACAATACCTTATTATCATGCATTTCCAGGAAACTACTCCAGACTGGTGGTCTACTTCAGGTTTGAGCGCCAGATCGGTCACCATCTGATCCAGACCTTTGCTCCTTCTTCTCTTGTTGTGATGCTCTCCTGGTTCAGTTTCTGGCTGGACTTGGACGCGATTCCTGGCAGAGTCACATTACTGGTGACCTGCATGCTGACTTTGGTCACCATGTTTACGGGATTAAGAGCTGATATTCCTCCAGTAGCGTATGTCAAGGTATTATTAATTATTATTAAGGGTAGTCTGCTCATTCAACTGATTTTTTCCCCCAAAAAGACGTTGGTCGAAATACGCCAAAAAAATCATAATCTTCCCATACAAATATTAATAAACGAGGAGAGTTCATAGGAGGAGTATTATTTTTTCATATTTCGACCCATTTTACATGGAGTTCATTCAGTTTTCGCTTCATTATCGTCATTTTCTGAAACAAATCAATAAATTCAATTATCTTAACAACACGTAACTTTTATTAGTATAGTAATATTTTGAAAGGTATAGAAGTGAAGTGAGATCCGTGTTTGTTACTCGCAGGCCCTAGATTTATGGATGGCTGGATGTATGATGTTCGTATTCGCTGCTTTAGGAGAATTTGTTGTTGTTAAAGTATTGGACAAGCAGTATCAAATGAACAAAAACAAGACTCAAGAATCATTACCCAGGATTATCCCAGTGGTAAGTGCTTTATAAGAGAAACTGGAGATTGATACCTCTCGTTTTATAGTTAACCTGTCGACGTAATGATTTTTAATGTAATTATATTATGTTCTTTTAAATATGTAATGTACCTACTTATAGCTGAATATACTTCACCGTGATTTTAAACGGGAGAAATCGACCAGCTCGTTGGTAATTTATTAAGTTTCAAAATTGAAATCGCCAAAAAGGGTTTAATAAAATAAATATTTGCAAATAACAGCTGTTGCCCGCCTGCCGAACTTAGACTGGCTTTAATTATGATGTTCTTATTCCAGCGCCTAAATGGCGAAAAAGGTTCGTGCGGTACTGTCGCTGCTTGGGAAGGTTCCGGAGTGCGATGTCGCAAAGTGGACCTGACCTCTCCGACCTCGCCCCCCGCCGCCACCCCCGCTGTTCACCCCGCTCCCTCCGTGCCTCATACTCCACACCTCGTGGGCGTCGAGAGGCGTCAGAGCATATTACAAGTAAGCAAATGAAAATTAAAGGAAATTGTACCTGTGCTTGTACGCATTGCTATTTGTTACACATTTACTCTAGAATAGTCTTAATTATCAACTTTTTTTCAAAATCACTGCATTGATTTTGATGATGTTTGTCAATAATGTACTAATTGGAAATATAAGCTTCGTTTATAAATAAATCGTAAAAGTTATTTAGGATATTATGGCACTCTCTTATTTTTTTCTTTTTCAGGTTGCTTGGCTAGATGCCGACACAGGCCAAGAAAGAGTTTTGTGGAGAGAAATAGATAAACTATCGCGTGTAGTGTTCCCAGCTCTCTTCCTTTTATTTGTTACTATGTATTGGCCAGTACTGCTTCTGAAAACCAAGACATCATAACAGAAAACGAACATTGGACTGGAGCTCCGTGAAATCTTGTACCTAGGTGAACGCTTTGTTTATTTTGAAAATATTCTAGGTTCAATTCGTGTAACATTCTAAGTAAATACTTTGCCAGTAAGATCAGGTAATTAACATACTGAACATTCCTAAAAACAGTAAAATGTTACATATATCAGACCACTTACGCTATTCAAGTTACTAAACGCCTGAACCAATTTTATCAATTCTTTTTTTTTTATGTTCATTGAAGTGCAAGGATGATTTTTACAGTGAGAAAAATCTTTTTTTCCTTTTTTTCCATACAAATGTTTTCTAACTGAAATGTAGAGTTCATTTAAACTTTATTGCTATACAATAAAGATAAGAAAATAAGAACGGCTGAACCGATTTGCCTGAAAATTGGTAGAGACGTAGCTAAGAATCAGGAGAAGAACTCAGGATAGTTTTTATCACCAAAGTTAAAAAAGCTGCTCATTTATTTAAGCAAGACAAAGTTCGCAGGGAGCAGCTAAGTAGTATAAAACAAAACCAAGTGCCCACTATCCATGATAATATTTAATTTGGCGAACTCATTTTCAGTAGGTAATAATAAGTAGAAAATATATATTTTTAAATAGCAGAGGAATAATAGGCATCTTATAACAAAAATTAGTCTAACATATAAACAAAAAATGTTTCACATTTTTACATGCAAAATTATCATTTAGAAATTAATAGGATTTCTGAGATATAACTATTTACATTTTAAAATGACTTATTGCGTGATGATTACGAGATTTTTTTACCACAAGAGAGCCGACTTTGGAGAATTCCTGAGCATTTAAGTTCATGGGTATATTGTATATAAATTAATTACCTACACGATACGAGACTGTGGTCGAAATATTGCTCTTAAAAATTTGCTCTTAGAATCAATACAGGCGTTTTGGATTTAGATTTTCGGCGTTTATTTTTTTTTAGCTTATAAGTATGTCAAGACCACCGTCTACATATAATATTAAAGTTCAATTTTTAAAGCTATTTGCAATAAAGTTTCTATAAATTCGGCCTCAAACAAGAGTAGAAACTTACAAATGCTCACAAACACACAATTATTATTTTTAGCTTATAAAAATAAATATAAAAATAAGCCCACGACCGACGGTGCCGTTAATATAATAACATGTTGAAAGTGTGATTACATTTTAATTGTTCATTTAATATTACTTTTTTTTCAATTTAATAAGTAGGTAATAAATAATATTAAGTAAATAAGATACCTAATTAAATAATTTTACTCATACAATTTTTAGGTCAAAATTTCGGTGGAAAACATTTAAATTATCCTATCGTGACAATAAGTAATTTAAAAAACATAAAACCTACTCTCAATAAGAAAATAAAAAATTAAATAAAAAAGTTATATCTTAGTCGTATGGCAAACCAATTCTATTAAGAAAAGTCTAAAAATTATTGATGTAAAATTATTTTGATTAAGATGTCGAATAATATTTTAACTAGAACACTTCTGATTGTGCTTATTATTTCCTTCTTTTGTTGATAGTAAAAATATGTACCTATTTTTATCATAATATATTTTTTATATTAAGTAGATTAATATTAAAAATGTCGTTTTCAAAATATGTTGAACACTGCGTTCACATCTACTCTGTGATTAAATCAAAAGAAATCAAAACAGTCCTGACTCAGGATTGAATCATTGCTTTATTTGCATCTAAAGAAGATACCTATATACATAATATAATTATTTAAAAAAATATTAAAACGATGATTATATAAAACTATGTAAATAGATAGTTCTAACTCAAAAAGATCACGATAAAAGTGTTCAAGTTAATATATTTTTTTAAACTTTTGGGCCAAAGGCCATAAGTGCTTCGACATTGGCGTCATTAGAAAAGCATTTAAATAGAATTTTAAATGAGACCAACAAAAAAATATGCTTATTCTCTATCGCCATCTCTAAAGGCTGTAATGATAAGGACAGAAGCGAGAAGCTAAATAAAACAGGAAGGTACAGGAAACAAAAGTAGAGTTGTGTGTTTATGTAAGTACCTTCTGTTAATTCAAGTGGCAATTAGTTCTCAGCCAACATTTACAATCAACTCCTGCTTCTTGTACCGAAACGATTTAACTTTTATGAATTTGAGTAGGTAGGTTACAGGTTAGTAGGTCTTTTAATATTCAAAAGTTAATCTTAAAAATCTAGCTTGTTTTATTAGTACCTACCTACCTATACATATCCAATCTGTCGTCTTATGAAAACTTTCGGGAATGACCTAAGTATTATCAATATTACCTACCTAATTTATACATTTATTTATATAGGTCAACAACTTCCATTTAAATGCTTTTTATTATCAGAATTGTCGCAAATTCATTAAGCTTTAATTCATTGTGATAGAATAAAGTAAAAAATAATAATTAAGTTACCAAATATTTTGTAAAATAAGATTGAAAACAATTCTAGCAGATTATTTATTTAGATTGTATTGTAAAGTGCCATTCATTTACCATATTACTTTGAAATATAATTTAGAATGCTTGAAATGTAGTAATTTAAGTTATTCGAGTAGTAGTCCAATTCTTAATGAATGTTTCAAAATGTACAACTTTACGCTAGGAACACGCATTAAAATAAATAAAATAATATTACTCATTTAAAAATTTTCAGTACCTAATAGGTGTTAAAGATTTTTACGTTTCTAAGATTCATTATAATGTATAGGTAATTACCTATGCAAAGAAGAACCTTAGAAAATATTCATATTTAATCAGTTAAGTCATTAAATAATTTTTATTATTAAGATAGTAATGTGGGCCATTTTGTAATTATTACTTTTCTTCACAAAAAGCTAATCATACGCTTCCTAGAACCAAATAGGCAAGTTATTAATTTTTACAGTAAATTGGTTTAGTTTGTTCACTTGAACAAAATATAATGATTGTTAAAAATAAATAAATTGAACACAATTTAAAGCACTTTTAATTATTAGATAAAGTAGGGGTATTTCTTAGAACAATGCCCCATTAATGCGTTGCGTTGCTTCGTCGCTGCCTCGTTCTCCATTGAGACCGTGGTTGCGTCCTCATCAGATCGACAGACAAGAGACGGGGTGACGTGCTGCGTTGTCAGAAGTCTGCTGCGACCGCGAACCACAAACTAATTACAGATAGATATGGGTGGACTACGCGAAGCTACGTAACGCACATAAGGAGCCGCGCTCTTACTTAGCTTACCTATATTAGATAGGTTCTTCTCAGCTGTTTAAGTAAATAAAATATCTCTTAAGCTTCATTACACAAGTTTAATTATCTTTAATGAAAATTTGAACTTCTTCCTGACGTCACACAATGGGGAATAAATATTAATTGATTTTTCACATATTATAAAAATCGACCAACCTTTGACGATCAGTGACAAGGGATTTGTTATTGACTGTAATAGTAACTATGTATGTTCCCTGAAACATAGGAAGGTACTTGTCAAATCGACGATGTCGTGCTAAGTGACAGCTCACGGATGGCATCACAGGTATAACGACTTATGCGCTACTCTAAATACCTATCTAAATCCTATTCTACTAAAATTATAAATGTCAACGTTTGTGCCCATGGGTGATGTGAGGATATTTGTTATGGTTTCATGCAAAAGCGTCTGAACAGATTTGAATGAAACTGTACAATAATGTAGCATGTACGTCAGAACTTCTCTGCGTGATCACATCAGAAATGATGAGATCCGCAGAAGAACCAAGGTCACTGACATAGCTCGAAGAATCGCAAACCTTAAGTGGCAGTGGGCGGGGCACATTGCTCGTAGAACCGATGGACGATGGGGCAGAAAGGTTCTCAAGTGGCGACCACGCACCGGACGACGCATTGTGGGAAGGCCTTCAACAAGGTGGTCTGACGACTTGGCCAAAGTCGCTGGAAACCGTTGGATGTGGGCAGTCCATAAGCTGACATGATGATGATGATGACGTCAGAATAACATATTAAGTGTTATTCTTATAGGCCATATTATTTTGAGATATATATAAAGCCAAGACATGACGATTAATGCGTACGAAGTCGCGGGCAGCCTCTAGTACCTAAGTAGTAAGTAACTAAATATTTGTATGGTTCAAAAAATGAAAGTGAAATTCAGAGTCACTTTCAATGCCACTTTCAATGACTATCATCATGTTTTCTTGTACTGTTACTTATTCCCAAGTAAGCTATTATAAACAGTTGATAATTTAAAAAATGCTAACCAACCCGCTTGCGATGCTAAGAATAATAAAACGTTGTTTCAACAAAAAATGGTAGGTGTAAGTAAGCTTTGTTCTACATAAGATGGTGCTTTTTGGTAGAAAGAACGGTAAAGTGTACAAAAAATCCTGGACAAGTGGGATGGCCGTATTTCAGTGGATAAACGGAATTAGCCCGCAACCACGAGATAATGACGTACTAATGTTGTATGAAAATCAATATAAATAGATGAGTATTTTATACAGTGACTAGTCTTTCCCGCGGTTTAAACTCGTTGTTGTCGAATATACTTAGGTAAAGGAAAGAACCTTTGTTTTATTATCAATGTCAATGATTCAAACTCTGAAGCCATAAAATAAAACTATTTTTCCTTAATCGTGATACACGGATTTTTAATAAAACAGAGAGTTATTTTCACTCTAAGTACTATTTCGTCCAAAGTAAATACGTAATTAATTTCCTTTTACAAACCGTGAAACTTTTAAAAACAAGTGGGTTTTAAGTGGTTTTTTTGGACGAAATAGTAGAGTGAACATGCTAAGCTTTTTACTTTTTAAGTGCCTATTAATATCTTTAGGTTTTTTTTACTCGTACTGTGATATTCATGTAAATTTATGTGATAACAAGTTAAGTACCAACATGTAAGTAATTGTATAAGTGTCTCGATAAAAAAAAGATAACTTGCACATAACGTAGGGCCCTGTGCCGAAGGTTTCTCGCCGTTTTCTTCCTCTCGGCTATACAGGTAGTGAACCGGCAGTAGTTTTAATCAAAAAAGTGACATCAAAAAAGTGTAATGAATTTTGCCTATTTTTGAATAAAACACTTTTCATTTTTGAATAAAACACTTTTCATTTTCCTTTTTAAGTAGTTCAGTACTAACGAGATGGTGTTTTAAACACTGTTTGTTTCATCTGTGAATTAATTTCATATTATTTCAGCATCAAAACAGACAGCAATAAACATAAATTTTCATATTTTATATTATATTTTTTTATATAGCCCGGTCAATGAACAATTTGGTGCTACATTAATTCACAACAGGCTGTAAATCACAGATATTGTTCAAAATGTAATTATAATTAATATGTAAAAGTTCCCCATCATTCCGATGTATGGAATTTTTTTTTATTTAAGGTCAAACGTCATAAAAATCAGTATTTCGCAATTTGCAGCGAAACGGTAAGATTACCATGAAAGTGCCCAAGATAAAAATTGTAGATCTTAAAATTATCTACAAAAACTGTATCAACATTTTTTCCTACGAGCCACCGTTTCTGAGATATTACAATCGACAAACTCTCCACGCGACGATCTTTCAAGTTAAGTATACCTAGGTACTATGCTTATTCGACTTGCTGTGGACGTAAAGGCTTCTTGTTCTTCGGGCTGTCTATTATTAGCTACAATAATGTATGACTCTCTAGTATATTTTTTTACCATAATTCTCATAAATTGTGATAGATTCCCGATTTTAAGATATCCTGAAAACTCAGCTGCTCTTTCGAACTTGCATATATTAATGTCTTTAAACCATGATAAACAGTAATATCTCCACTTCCCGTTAAACATTTAGTACAAATAATACAAAAGTAACATTTTTACCCGACTAGGATGCCAAAGGTAAGGGTAATGATTTAGACAGTCTCATATGCATGTATGTTCCACCGTAGCATCTAAACTACTGAACTGATTTTAATGAATGAGGTGTCGAAAGATTCCTAATAATATGCTGGTTGACAAATGCTATTATAGATTTGCAATAAGTTTAACACAACACAAGTGGGCAAGAAGTCGCGATAAAAAAATAAAATCTTGAAATGGATATTGTATGAGGTATCAAATAAAAGGGCTTTGCAAGCACGTTTCAAAAATATATGATATCACTAGGTATTGCTCGCGAATTTGCCTAGAAATATGGTGATTTCACTTAAATACTTAATTTCAGTTGTACCCTAATTACTTCAAAACTAATCATCACAACTTGCTAAATAAGGTATCTTTAGAATAAAATTGTCTGTTTACTTATTAAAAACTATAAGAAAATACTATTAGTTAAACTAATTGCCCAGAAGTTACAAAATTCGATCATTACACGTGGGCTGCGAATACAGTAGGTATTGTCTACATGAATACAATATTTGTGATAAAAAGATAGTTGTAAGTGACAGAGGCGACAGTAGCCGATAGAAAAATAGTAAAAAATATATTAAATCTCTAGAGATTTTTAAATGTGGTGTACTCATGCATAATAAGACCATTTCAACTTTATCGATCGTAATATCTCAGCAACGGTGGCTTATAAGAAAAAAGTGTTATAATATTTTTTGTAGGTAGATAATTTTAATACCTACAATTTTTGTCTCGGACATTTTTATGGTAATCTTACCGTTGCGCTGCAAATTGCGAAAAACTGATTTATATGAAAAAAAATTTTAAAAAAATCCATACATCGGAATGATGGGGAACTTTTACATATTAATTATAATTACATTTCGAACAATATCTGTGATTTCCAGCTTGTTGTGAATTAATGTAGGTTCCCCCATACATTGCAAAGGTAGATTGATTGCTCTAATAAGTTCCTACCTAGGTAAGAAAACAATTTTATTTAACAACAAAGATAAATAACGTACAAATAACATTATTTGAATATCATCCTACTTGACTGCAAAGTTTTACCAGCCTTATTCACCTTACCGAATGAGGTAAAAATTCAAAAATCAAGTTTTGCGAACATGGGTTGTTTTCACCAACATTTTGTCGTTTCCTGCAAAGGGAAAGTCAGTGAACCCAAAAAGTAGAAGCGTGATGTACATATACGTCAAGTAGGTATTTCAACCTCTCAAACTGCACTGTGGTATAAGTTGCAATTAGGGGCATGCAGCCTATAAAACTACCACCACTTTAATTTGACCTCTGACAGGTTGTACTGTAGTAGGATTCAATTCTAAATGGACAGTAGGTATGGCAGAGATCTATTTATGTCGGGCGATATGTTTTATACACGGGCGATTTCATTTTATACCGGTTTTCGTAATTGAATGTACTGAAAGATTAAAGTTTACTTAACTAAGTGTTAGCCATTATCATTTTATATACTCGTAAGTACCTAAGTAGTTATGTTTGAATTACTTACTAGTAGTACTACATATAAAAAGATTATTTATTTTTGCCATTGTTTTCAATTCATGAGTAAGTATTTATTTTTTTTAAAACACAAAAAAATAATATGACACGCCTCTTTATTTTAAAATATACCTACCTAGATGGGTACTGACTGACTTACCGATGTGAGTACCCAATTTAAAAACTATCACAGGATTAACTAATTTTTAAATTAAAAAAATAAATAAATCTAAAACAAATCAATTCATATAATTGCATCTAAACCTGCCACGGCGATTAAAATCCGTTCGTCTGCATTGCCCGGCGTCTGCGCATTCGCGAAATTCAAGAACTGTGCTTGTGCAGGTAGTATCGAAACGGCGATCAAAAGAACCGCACGCGCATGTATTTCGTTGTACCTATTTAGCCCGCGAGTTTTGATTGGTGCGTGGAAATTTGCGCAACTTCGGTGATGTCTGATGTGCCACAACCACAAAGGGTTTGAGTGAAGGGTTTTCTGAAGTAAGTTGCATAACTTTAGTGCTTAGTCGAGGTCGTTAGCGTCCACCCACAGTCGATAGTAATTGTGCCATTCTTGTGTTATGTTACTTTGTATGTATATAGATATATTTTTAAACTTACTTTATACCAATAAACGTAGGCGAGTAAAACATACCCATGTCATAAGTTATAGGCACAATACCCTAATATAAAACGTGATAAAAAAAATCGTAAACACAATACTATTCCAAACAGTTTTACACGACTCTGGCCGGGAACCTATTAGCACTAGTAGGTCGTCAAAACAAAAAATTATGAAATGAATTCACAATTAGATATAATACAAGCTAATTTAAATGCCTACTTACCTACCTAGTTTCAAAAACATTTAGTACCTTAGTAAAAAAGGTTATTCTATAATTATTTTCGTTTTACTTAAATCACTGTGACGGTAGTAAATAAGTAATAAAATACTTAACCTTAACCATGTTATTCTTTTTGGAAATAATTTTCCACACTAGCACACAAACAGGTAAACAGTATGACACGAAATGGTTAAGTAACTCAGGTATGTATTTAAGGCTGAACATAAATTGAAGTCAAAGTATTAATTTACGAGTAGACTTTTTAATTAATTTCATTTACCATTGTGGACTCTGCCAACATACGATCAGTTTTGACCTGTAGACATCTTTCAATACTTTTCAATAACACTTTAATATGATACTTACAAAAAAAAGTACCTTCTTCATTTAATATTCAGATCAGACTAAAATATTTACTTCATATTTTCTTTGTATTTGTAATCTAAACTAATAGGTACTGTACTCGTACATTAGTATAGTATAAGCGTAGTATCACAGCAGTCAGCGCTCATTTCAATAATAAATACCCAATTATAGACATGTTTTGTATAATCAGCTTTCTTCACAATTGTAAGTATAAGTACTTACTGACTTTCTTGCAGGATTTGTACAAAATGATGATTATAGTGTCAGTTATAATTGAAAAATTGACTAATTTTTCAAATGAATTGAAAACTACTTTTCTTTTTAAATATTTATTTACAAAAAAATATTAAGAAGGAACCATATAATAATATTTATCAGGGCAATGAACGAAGGAAATCTCGTGAGAAATCGCCGATTAATGAGTAACATGATAAAAAGTGGTTAGCTGTAAATTAGTAGTAATTATCTGGCTATCATCGACTGCACGTTTCCTAACAGGCCTTAAGTGTTTGCTTCTTACTAGGTCAAACAATATCGACTACCTCAGAGCTTGTCAAACTTTGTTAGAAAACAAAACAAGTCACTTTGTTAGTAAGTTGTTGTTACCTTTATAACTCGTAAGTCGAGAACGGAGTAGCTTAAAACCCAAAGTGCTGATATTAATTTTATCAAAGCATAACATTCTTACTAAATTAAGAAGTGGTTTTGGTTATGTAGCAGCTGTCCTACCTACAGCTGGTATATAACCAAAACCACTTCTTCATTTGATAAATATAAATCGACAGGACTAGGCCTGCAAAGTATTTGTCTAAAAATATAGCATTTATAGGTACGTATCATTCGGTAATTTAATAGTAAAGAAATTAATAAACTATTTGCATTTATGTGATTAAGATTTTAAACGTTGCAATATACGTATAGTAAACTTGATTTACAAATGTGTGTTAGTCACATGCAGTTTAACCAATTTACCAATACGAGAACGCAATTATTATACTTACTTGTTGTTTTTATCTCGTGGCGACAACTCACAGGCGTAATGTGCGACAGAAAAATGTCTATCAAACTGAAGGGCAAACTGTATAAAACAGCAATTAGACCTGCTATATTGTACGGCACTGAGTGTTGGGCATCAACTAAACAACATCTCAATAAACTTCACACGACAGAAATGCGCATGTTACGTTGGTCAGCGGGTGTCACGCTGTTGGATAAAATCCGTAATAACTACATCAGAGGAAGTTACAAAGTAACCCCCATCATTGACAAAGTGAAGGAGAAAAGAATGCGTTGGTATGGGCATGTGCTTCGACGCCCTAAAGACCACATGGTACAAGTGGCCCTAGACTTACCAGTGACGAGGCGTGGACGCGGAAGACCCCCCGCTACTTGGCTAACGACGGTTACAAAGGACCTGAAAGAACTCAATTTAGACGCCGAATCAGCACAGAATAGACCAGAATATAGAAGACGGACAAGGAGAGCCGACCCCAGATGATGGGAATAAGGCTTAGGTCAAGAAGAAGAAGAAGTTGTTTTTATCTCGTCATTACGTTTGGGTACCAAATGTAATTAAGTAATTATGATGAGTAAAAGTACGACTCACCCAGTCCTTATTTAAATGTCTGTTCAAGTTAAGTAGGTACGAAGTTTAGGTATTTATAAGAACTTCGCATCCGTCGGTTTTTATTTTTATTAATATAATAATTACTTTGCATTAAGTACCTACTTGTGGAATTTTTTACTTGTATTCAAAAATTCAAAACCAAAAGTATGTTTATTATACACAAAACACATGCTCAATTTATATGCTAATTATTGTAACTACTTTTCATGCTATAATTTGTTAATTCAATTGACTATGATTATTTCAAACTACTTACCTGCTTTGATTTGCATAAAACGTCATTACAAAAAATTAAATTAAGATAGAACCAAATACAACATTTACCTTCTGTAACGCATCCACAGCATTACTCTTGACCAAGTTTGAACATTTACCTTCTGTAACGCATCCACAGCATTACTCTTGACCAAGTTTGAACATTTACCTTCTGTAACGCATCCACAGCATTACTCTCGACCAAGTTTGAACATTTACCTTCTGTAACGTATCCACAGCATTACTCTCGACCAAGTTTGAACATTTACCTTCTGTAACGTATCCACAGCATTACTCTCGACCAAGTTTTAACATTTACCTTCTGTAACACATCCACAGCATTACTCTCGACCAAGTTTGAACATTTACCTTCTGTAACGCATCCACAGCATTACTCTCGACCAAGTTTGAACATTTACCTTCTGTAACGCATCCACAGCATTACTCTCGACCAAGTTTGAACATTTACCTTCTGTAACGCATCCACAGCATTACTCTCGACCAAGTTTGAACATTTACCTTCTGTAACGCATCCACAGCATTACTCTCGACCAAGTTTGAAAATTTACCTTCTGTAACGCATCCACAGCATTACTCTCGACAAAGTTTGAACATTTACCTTCTGTAACGCATCCACAGCATTACTCTCGACCAAGTTTGAACATTTACCTTCTGTAACGCATCCACAGCATTACTCTCGACCAAGTTTGAACATTTACCTTCTGTAACGCATCCACAGCATTACTCTCGACCAAGTTTGAACATTTTCTTACTCACGAGTTTATTAAATTTTATTTTATATCAGTAGTCATTTTCTACAGCTACAATGCGAGAAAATTTAACCAAATGGAATTCAATGGAATTACTGATGTATCAGTGATGAATGGATCAAAGAGGAAAAGTTGTTTATACAATCAGCCGTAAAATAAAACCAGTTGCAAATACACAGTACGAATAGATAAAGTACTTATTATTAGCTATTGTTTTAGAACGTATAACTCAATAGACATCTTATAATTAAACAATTAAGTAACATCACACGTTTCATGTGTGATTGAAATTAGGTACGTAGCTAGGTAGTTGTCAAAGTTAAAATGACAATTTTTATTCTATTATTCTGTTTCAAGGTACTAAAATCCCTAAGAAACTAAACAACTTCTCTCAAAAACATCTATAGAATATTTATTTTAATACACCTTTTTTTTGTTGCATTTGTTGCCAGTGACTTAATTTTAAACGTGCAACTTAAAAGTCTCGACTTTTCAAAATGTAGAAACTTGAACTATTGCACCATATGTGCTATGACATTCAAAATATAATGTTTCGTAAATTCCATTTCAAATTCATTGGACTTTTTTGTCTTTTCTTAAGATCACCATAATACACGAATATTGACAATCAATAAAAGTAAGTACGTCCGACAGGTTGACACGTCTTTTCATTTCCGAAATCTCCTTACCTAAATTCCGTTTAGCCATCCCTAATATAAATAAGACATAAGTTTTCGAGAATTTTCGTAAATAATATACCTACTTACTTACTTACCTAGCGACTCGCAATAATAAATAATATAAACACAGAAATGATAACAAACCGTAACCAAAACAATAAGTTCATAACTTATGGTGACTGACGTATACGTTATTTTACGAGTATTGGTTTACGGACAACATTGTAACTTCATTCCTACTGTTAATTGATATATGTATTATATAAAGTATGTGTAAAACTATTAACCAAATGTAAAAATATTAATAAAAGTTAGGCAATGCAAACGGCCGGTAACCTTATTTCGTTCATCTGGTGATCTATTAGAAGTTAGAAATTGTAATAGAAATTTAAATTAAAGCAGTAGGTAAATACTTACTTTTTCTGTTACTTTATTCGAATTTAAATTCGGCAGTTACACACTCCTTATAATGTTTAGAAGATCACCTAAAACGCTTTTTTTTTATTTAATCAAATACAATTTATTAGTCGTTGACTACCAGCTGTACAAAAACTGTTCTGATCAAAATAAGTTTGAAATGATCAAGTGGAAATAACTAAATTGGTCATGATGAAAATCATCAATGCATAATGAAATGACAAATTCATCAGCAAAACCGTGACTCATTCTGTGTTCGGTTGACTGATTTAAGCCTACAAGTAGACCTTGCATTGACAGGAAAAACCTGCTTGTGTTGTTTTTTAATATCATCTTTATTTTAATTTATAAGTAGGTACATTTTCAATGAAGATTAATTCTTGCTGAGGAATCAAACAGTACTAGAATACTTACTTGTGCAAAAACATTTAAGAGCTCGTTTAGGCCAAAATTCCAAAGCAGAGAGAGTAGCGTTTTAATAACTCACCGCTCCTCTCCACTTTAGTGGACACCACCTTCATTATATCAATTACTTGAAATTGACCAACTTAAGTTATGTATCTAAACCTGTAGATAAGTAAAATGACTCAATCTAAATGTAAAAACTTCAAAATACCTATAAACCGAATGTAAAACATGATTCTATCCTAACGTGAGTCCATTAAAACGTACGAGTAGTTAAATAACACGTACAAGTAGTTAGTTGTGGTTGAACGTTTAATATGAAACCGCGGGTCATTCAACAACCGCCAGCGCATAAAAGCGCTAAAACTTAATTTTCCTTCCTCAAAACCGTTCTCGTAAGTGTCCGGTCTTTAAATGTCACACTTTGACATTTTAAGACCAACACTTTTTTGCATACTATGTGCAACAGTCAACGCAATGTCCTTGACTACTCATACGATAAAACTTTGAAGGCTTCCTCACCTTGAAATGGTCCATACCTTTACGTGTCTTTTGCAAACATCAAAAAGCGTTTAAAGTCCCTACGGAGCTTTAATAATACGCACATTACTATAGGATAAATATTGATAGCACTAACAATTTTTTCAGTATCGATTCCACTCGTAAGGCAACCAACGCGCACCAAATTATGTGATGTTGTGTAGCGTTGCCGAAAAATCGATAGTTTTACAATCGATTGTTAAACGTCAAAAACATGTATAGTATCGATTGTGCTATCGATAGGGTACATGTTTTTGACGTTTATGATAGTATCGATAGTTCATTGATCGGCAGCGATCGAAACTATCGATAGTATCGATAGTATTGCTGTTAACCGATACTATTACAGCGAAAGCACAATCGATACTATCGATTGTGCTATCGATAGGGTACATGTTTTTCGACCTATCGATAGGCTATCGATATTGGCCTATCGAGCGGCAACACTAATGTTGTGTAATAAAATAATATAATCAAGGCAAACTACAGTGTTTTCAACAAAAAAAAATCTCCACAAATTAGTACGCTTCACATTGAAAGTACTTTTTCTTTATTATTCACGAAGGAAAATTATAAATATGAACCTTTTTTATGATGTAAGTATGATATAAGTACTATTCGTAGTACCAATGTTACGGTTACTTATAATATGCTAAATTATTAGAATCAAATACTTAAAATATTTATCTACCTAATACTTAAGTACTTAAATCTGAAAGATTTTATTTTGTTTAGTTCAAATGTTTTGGCACTTAAAAAGTATGTTTAAGCTCTTGTTGCAACTCCAAACATAATTAGTTTTCTAATTTTTAATTACTTACAAGTAATAATTATGTAATAAAAAATAAAATACTAGAGAAGATAATTTTAATCCATGTCATTTTAACGCCTTGATAAATCAAAGTGATAAAATTACCATGGATTTTCTTTTTCACGCAAATAACCTAACCTTTTTAATAAAACAACCCGACCGCAAAATGTTTTATTTTTATTTTGATGTCCCTACCCAGTTACGACTACCCCCAAGTTAAAATCCATCATGCCTTTTAGGCTGTAGAGTGTGCCAAAGAATAATATATGTCGGAGAACATCTGAGATTACGTTCATGAAGGCTATTTTGGAACCATTTGCAAACTCTTTACTGCTAAAATGCCAGAACTGGCTTGTTTCTGACTGGTTGTCCGTTTGGCGCTTTCATATTTGAGAGGCTGTCATGTATGATGGACTCTGCTGAATTATTGATTTGATATCGGTCAAGAAGAGACATCGGAAGACATCCCGTACATCTTGGTATTTTTTAACGTGATTTGGAAACTAAGCAATAAACCCAGTTTGTTCAGTACACGCCCATAGTATTATTTTAACGAAACTCCTTGTTATGGACGAACATCAAGCTTCATAAACGCCCCTTCTGATGACTCCCAAGGATCTCCACAACGACCGGTCTTGCGCTGCCCACATCCAACGGTTTCCAGCGACTTTAACCAAGTCGTCAGTCCACCTTGTTGGAGGCCTTCCCACACTGCGTCGTCCGGTGCGTGGTCGCCACTCGAGAACGTTTCTGCCCCATCGTCCATCGGTTCTACGAGCAATGTGCCCCGCCCACTGCCACTTAAGGTTTGCGATTCTTCGAGCTATGTCAGTGACCTTGGTTCTTCTGCGGATCTCATCATTTCTGATGTGATCACGCAGAGAAACTCCGAGCATAGCTCTCTCCATCGCCCTTTGGGTGACCTTGAGCCTTCTTATGAGGCCCACTGTTAAGGACCACGTTTCTGTGCCATAGGTCATCACTGGCAACACGCACTGATTAAAAACTTTCGTCTTGAGACACTGCGGTATTTTGGACGAGAAAATGTTCCGTAGCTTCCCGAACGCCGCCCAGCCGAGCTGGATTCGTTGAGACACCTCCTTCTCAAAGTTGGACCTACCTAACTGGACTGTTTGTCCTAGGTATACGTACTGGTCAACAACTTCGAGCGCAGAGCATTCTACTCTTACTGGAGTGGGTGCGACATGAGAGTTCGACATAATTTTCGTCTTCTCCACGTTCATTTTAAGACCCACTTGTTAAGAGGCTCTGCTGAGGTCATCGAGCATTTTTCCGAGGTCTTCCAGGGTTTCAGCCATGACTACGATATCATCTGCAAAGCGTAGGTTAGTGATGTACTCGCCATTGATATTGATGCCCAGTCCTTCTCAGTCCAGAAGCTTGAATACATCTTCCAACGCAGCTGTGAATAATTTAGGTGAGATAATATCTCCCTGTCTCACTCCACCCTGCAGTTGGATAGGTTTCGAGTCCTGATCCTGGAGCCGGACTGTCATAGTGGCGTTCTTGTACAAACACTTTAGCACCTCGATATATCGATAGTCGATTTGGCACCGCTGGAGAGACTGCAGCACCGCCCAAGTCTCGATCGAATCAAAGGCTTTCTCATAGTCCACAAACGCTAAGCATAGTGGCTTATTGGCCTAGTCTGCTGGATCATTGATTTGATATCGGTCAAGAAGAGACATCACGTACATTTTGTTATTTTATAACGTGATTGGAAACTACGCAATAAACCCAGTTTGTTCAGTACACGCCCACAGTATTATTTTAACGAAACTCATTGTTATGGACGAGCATCAAGCGTCATAAACGCCCCTTCTGATGACTCGTCGTCATATACATAAGTAAACTCGCTCGAAAAGCATAACCCTCCTTCTGGCGCATTCGGGTAAAAAATATAAAAACTAATGATAATGAAATTATAGGTAGATATTTTCTTTCTACAACCTTGGGTAGTGTACATCGATCAGCGACAGTCGTTCGTTAGCCTCTCTTTAGCTTGCTGACGTCAAAGCACAACAAATGAATAGCCGGTCGTTGTCGTATTTCAAATTAAGTAGGAGGTATGAAATTGTATTTTTTTTAATCCTTTATAAATTTATAAAAACCGGCCATGTGCGAGTTGGACTCGCGCAGGAAGGGTTCCGTACCATTCACTATTGTTATCGAGCAAAAATATGGGAGCCCCCCTTAATTTTTGTTATTATCCTACTTTTATTATTTGTTGTTATAGCGGCAACGATAATACCTAGTACCTACATCAATTATGAAAAATTCAACGATCTAGCTATAACGGTTCATGAGATACATCTAGGTGAGCGGTGAGAGAGGGATGGACATACAGACAGACGCACAGCCGAGCCTCAGTAAAAGGGTCCCGTTTTCACCCTTTCGATACGAAACCCTAAAAATAAAATAACGTAGGGACCTACCACCATAAAAAGTACGAAACTTATATTGAAAGTTAAACCTATTTAGATAATAGAGGGACCAACGAAACTCACAATCAGCAAAAAATACAGTCTCATGATTTTATGCATTGCTATAACGCCCACCGCGATAGACGATTAAATCGAGACGGAGTTGTCGTAATTTCGTAGGTACCTAGGTACTAAGCGCAAACCGCGGCGGAGGTGGCGCAACCGCTAATGCATAAAGGCTTAATGACTACGAACTACCGCGGCCTGCTTCTTACCCTAAATAGGTTCTAGTAACACTGTAATTTTACTAGAAACATATTTTTGTATTTAAAAATATTTAACAGTTTTCGTAGTATACGCTGGCTGTGTTGATTGTGCAACGTGCCGCTCGTCCGGAGTGAACGTATTGTCACAGATTACTTAATGTATTGTGTAGTCATGGCCTTTACTTCGCGAGTTCCGCATACTACTACTCTTGTGTCATGCATGATATACATATATCCCACATTTATTTGATTTTCACAGGACCAAGCTTGTTTAAATATTTGTTGGGAACACAAACAAAGCAAGACTTGCATATGTTAGAATAAATAGGTTATGGTAACCTCCGTTTCCTCTCCATACTTTTTGATTTGCTACTTATCGTCTTGTACGACCAAATAATTTAAATGTAATTACTATATAGGGTGGCCCGTCGATTGACGTCCAAAAGGAAAATTTGGATTCCTCGTGTCGTGGGGTATACGAATCACCCCCATGTATGTTCCGCGATTTTTTACGGTTTCCGAGTTATGACGTGCTTTCTGATATTTTGAGATTTTTCAACCAACCACCCTAAAAAGGTCCGTAGAAAAAAAGTACAACACTTTTTTATAATTTTATTTTTGCATCAGATGCTTCATAACGCGTACTTTTGTGCATAAAATATTCAGCTTTGTAGCTATAATAAAAGTTGGGGAAATGTAGGTTGGCAGAGGAAAAATTGTATTGACTGAAAAATAATCGAAATCTTCAAACTTAAATTAAGAGGTTGAAATGATGTCTTCATGGATTCTAAGCTTAAAAAATGCGCCAACTTCTCAGCTTTCATAATCATCAAAAAAAAAGGTACTTAATGGGGTACTTTTGCTAGAATCAGCCTTTTAAGAGAGCAAGGTGGAAAAAATTCAGAACTGGACGTTTGAGTAATTTTTTTTTTCATATTTTATGATCACCTAAGCCTCAGTAGGTTTAAAGACAGTGTCATCTTACCGAAAAGTACAAAAAAATTAAAGAAAAAAAAACCTTTTTAAAAACAAGCTTTTATTATTTGTTTATAAAATGAACTAAAAAGTTAAAAATAAATTAACTCTAAAAAGAAATATAACACTTTGTAACTTGATTGTAACCTTTAACGACAAATAAGCGTCTTCGTCTAGGACAAAATAATTCCATATTGTACAAATTTATTTAATTTTAACACTAAAACTTTTCACCATACATAATTATTCAATCTCGTCCCCCCTCTTTATCATAGTCCCCATTTATAAATGAAAGCGTGTTACATTGTGATAGCTTGAGGAAAATGAGTATTTAATTAATACAACACAACATTTTTCTTTTTAATTTGTTAAATACAACATATAAGTTGTATTTAATTAATACATCACAACATTTTCCTCAGGCTATCACAATGTAACACGCTTTCATTTATAAATGGGGACTATGATAAAGAGGGGGGACGAGATTGAATAATTATGTATGGTGAAAAGTTTTAGTGTTAAAATTAAATAAATTTGTACAATATGGAATTATTTTGTCCTAGACGAAGACGCTTATTTGTCGTTAAAGCTTACAATCAAGTTACAAAGTGTTATATTTCTTTTTAGAGTTAATTTATTTTTAACTTTTTAGTTCATTTTATAAACAAATTATAAAAGCTTGTTTTTAAAAAGGTTTTTTTTTCTTTAATTTTATTTTTAACTTTTTAGTACCTCTATTTTTAATTCGAGATTTACTACGACGTAGTTCGCAGCGCGTAGCAGCGTTATTCCGTTATGAAGTCCGTAGTTGAGGTTGCGTCGTTTAATTACGGAGTTCCTATGGCCACCTTCCGGCTCCAACATCAGACCCTGGTTACCATATAGTATCAAAGTACTCGTCAAGACTAATCCAATGAGCCCAAACTAGATGGGGTTGCGTCGTTTAATTACGGAGTTCCTATTTCTACCTTCCGGCTCCATCATCAGACCCTGGTTACCATATAGTTTCAAAGTACTCTACAAGAGTAATCCAATGAGCCCAAACTCGATAGGGTTGCATCGTTTAATTACGGAGTTCCTATGGCCACCTTCCAGTTTCATCATCAGACCCTGGTTACCATATAGTATCAAAGTACTCGTCAAGACTAATCCAATGAGCCCAAACTCGATAGGGTTGCATCGTTTAATTACGGAGTTCCTATGGCCACCTTCCAGTTCCATCATCAGACCCTGGTTACCATATAGTATCAAAGTACTCGTCAAGACTAATCCAATGAGCCCAAACTCGATAGGGTTGCATCGTTTAATTACGGAGTTCCTATGGCCACCTTCCAGTTCCATCATCAGACCCTGGTTACCATATAGTATCAAAGTACTCGTCAAGACTAATCCAATGAGCCCAAACTCGACAGGGTTGCATCGTTTAATTACGGAGTTCCTATGGCCACCTTCCGGCTCCATCATCAGACCCTGGTTACCATATAGTATCAAAGTACTCGTCGAGACTAATCCAATGAGCCCAAACTCGATAGGGTTGCATCGTTTAATTACGGAGTTCCTATGGCCACCTTCCAGTTCCATCATCAGACCCTGGTTACCATATAGTATCAAAGTACTCGTCAAGACTAATCCAATGAGCCCAAACTAGATGGGGTTGCGTCGTTTAATTACGGAGTTCCTATTTCTACCTTCCGGCTCCATCATCAGACCCTGGTTACCATATAGTTTCAAAGTACTCTACAAGAGTAATCCAATGAGCCCAAACTCGATAGGGTTGCATCGTTTAATTACGGAGTTCCTATGGCCACCTTCCAGTTTCATCATCAGACCCTGGTTACCATATAGTATCAAAGTACTCGTCAAGACTAATCCAATGAGCCCAAACTCGATAGGGTTGCATCGTTTAATTACGGAGTTCCTATGGCCACCTTCCAGTTCCATCATCAGACCCTGGTTACCATATAGTATCAAAGTACTCGTCAAGACTAATCCAATGAGCCCAAACTCGATAGGGTTGCATCGTTTAATTACGGAGTTCCTATGGCCACCTTCCAGTTCCATCATCAGACCCTGGTTACCATATAGTATCAAAGTACTCGTCAAGACTAATCCAATGAGCCCAAACTCGACAGGGTTGCATCGTTTAATTACGGAGTTCCTATGGCCACCTTCCGGCTCCATCATCAGACCCTGGTTACCATATAGTATCAAAGTACTCGTCGAGACTAATCCAATGAGCCCAAACTCGATAGGGTTGCATCGTTTAATTACGGAGTTCCTATGGCCACCTTCCAGTTCCATCATCAGACCCTGGTTACCATATAGTATCAAAGTACTCGTCAAGACTAATCCAATGAGCCCAAACTAGATGGGGTTGCGTCGTTTAATTACGGAGTTCCTATTTCTACCTTCCGGCTCCATCATCAGACCCTGGTTACCATATAGTTTCAAAGTACTCTACAAGAGTAATCCAATGAGCCCAAACTCGATAGGGTTGCATCGTTTAATTACGGAGTTCCTATGGCCACCTTCCAGTTTCATCATCAGACCCTGGTTACCATATAGTATCAAAGTACTCGTCAAGACTAATCCAATGAGCCCAAACTCGATAGGGTTGCATCGTTTAATTACGGAGTTCCTATGGCCACCTTCCAGTTCCATCATCAGACCCTGGTTACCATATAGTATCAAAGTACTCGTCAAGACTAATCCAATGAGCCCAAACTCGATAGGGTTGCATCGTTTAATTACGGAGTTCCTATGGCCACCTTCCAGTTCCATCATCAGACCCTGGTTACCATATAGTATCAAAGTACTCGTCAAGACTAATCCAATGAGCCCAAACTCGACAGGGTTGCATCGTTTAATTACGGAGTTCCTATGGCCACCTTCCGGCTCCATCATCAGACCCTGGTTACCATATAGTATCAAAGTACTCGTCGAGACTAATCCAATGAGCCCAAACTCGATAGGGTTGCATCGTTTAATTACGGAGTTCCTATGGCCACCTTCCCGTTCCATCATCAGACCCTGGTTACCATATAGTATCAAAGTACTCGTCAAGACTAATCCAATGAGCCCAAACTCGATAGGGTTGCATCGTTTAATTACGGAGTTCCTATGGCCACCTTCCGGCTTCATCATCAGACCCTGGTTACCATATAGTATCAAAGTACTTGTCAAGACGAATCTAATGAGCCCAAACTCAATAGGGTTGCATCATTTAATTACGGAGTTCCTATGGCCACCTTCCAGCTCCATCATCAGATCAGCTCCATGTTACCATAATATTGCATTGTCACGCGATATACATAAGCATGCAAAATTTCAGCTCAATCGGAAACCGGGAAGTGGATCAAATTTAAGTTGCAAGATTTGATTACAGAACGACAGACAACGGGACAGGTGAAAGTAAATAAAAGCTTGTAAAAAGGAGCCAAGATTGACACATTTGGGGTTTTTGGAGCACCTGTAAGAGATGAGTTACACTTTGAGAAAATTATGCAGATATACCTCATTTCTATGGGGTTGCACAAGGAAACGGCCTAAAAGCAGCACGACTAGAGATATGACGCTGATTTTCTGTCGTTCAAGCAGATTTCGTCCACAATTTTATTAATAAACTGAAAACAAAGCTCTTTGTAAATCTAAAACTCTGTCGGCTCAGAAGTACTATGTTTATTAAGGTTGACATTTGTAGTTCTTAAGGGAGCATTTCTATTGTTATCAAACATAAAGGAACTATGATATTAATAATTTCAGCAAATGAAGACAACCGGGAATAATATAGGTACTTACTTATACCTCGTAAGCGTCTAGTAAATAATTGCCGGCTAATCGTGATGAACTGAAGGCCATCTTCAATGCGATTGTATAATACAATCACACTTCTCGTAACTCCTTATTCACTAGAAGTTCCGATCTATCTGTTTAGTTAAAACAAGGCAATTCCCAGCATTTTCCGGCAGTTGTTACTTGTTTTACACGTTGGTTATTATTTTGACGAACGAGTTGATTACTGAAAAGTGGAACCTGATTATTATCATATAACTATTTATTACTGGGCCTGTCTTATAAGACGAAGAAGAATGAAAGCAGCTATACCAAAGAATTATTAATCTTAAAGAATAAACGTTACAAATAGTTTTTGTAACAAATTGTAAGCCTACCTACTTGTAAGTACAATTATGGCCTGATTTATACGAAGGTCATTTTTTCTTATCGATTCAAATACTTTTTTCATTCATAGCAAAAAACATGAATCATCAATTCAAGCATCTTAAAGATGTCAAGTCTTAAATACGACCACGGGCGGAAAACGAACAAAAATAAAAGTTGAGTTAAATTCTTTGGAACAAGTATTTTACGTAAGTACCTAAGTAACGTAAAACGAGACAACCTACTAAATAAGACGAGAAAGATTAATGGTAATTTTTTTTCTTTATCTTGGAAGGTTTTTAAAGTAGGTAAGTATTCCATCTAACCCAGGATTATTAAATGAGGAGTTGTATTACCGACCGCAATTTTTGTCTCCATGTCGGACACATGCACTTCAGTTTCGTACGGAGTTTTCCACAAAATTTAAATAACTTTGGATTATCATTGACATCGGTTACGGTTAGTTTACAAACTGCAAATAAGTTTACTCACATTATTTTAATGAAAACCCCAGTTACTATTAAATATTTTGATTTTAGTATTTGTTGTTGCAACGGCAATAGAATTACGTCATCGTGGTCATTATATTTATATATCTGTATAAAAAATAAATACCTTTATCAAATACAGTCTGGTGGCAGTGGCAGACTAGTAGGGCCTGGTTTTACCATTTTGCCTTTTGGGAATTGGATATTTGGTACCCTCTAATATTTTCAAAAAGATTTAAATGAAAAAGATCCAAAAAAATTCGTTATGAGACTTAGGTCTGCCTTAGAAACAAATCCTTGTTACAAAGTACACACTCACAAAGAAATGACGTCATCTAATTAGTGGACACCGTGGGAAATCACGATGAGCAGATTTACATTGATCAATATGTACATGAATAGAATAGGTACTTACTTACTTTTATATACCTATCTATGTAAGTAATATATTATTTTTATTTAAAGGGTCTAATATACGTTTAGGTATTAACATACAACGATATCCTTCTATGGAAGCATGTTTGGTATTTCGCGTTTTACAAAAAAAAAATATTTATAAATTAGGTACTTACCCGCCCATAACTTTTTAATTTACTTAAACTACAATGTTTGACCATTTTTTTGAGGAACATTTATAAAGACCAGTAATTTTGTGTTGTTCCGCTTACGCCCCATGACGTCACACCCCATTTTGAAGTCATTCCTGTTTCGCCCTATTCGAAATATTTAATAATATTTTTGTCTTAACAACTAGCAATGTATTCCGCTTTCACCCCACTGCTGATTTTGTTAAGTTTGTAAGGAAATTGTAGAGATAGTAAAAAAAGAATAATATTTTTGATTTGCTTTACTTAGACAAAAATAATTTAAGTTTATTGTGAACTGTTTAGTTTTGTATAAATTATTTATAAATCAATCATGGAAAAAAGGATGATGCAACACTCTGCTGGAACACCCCTCCAATAGCAATGTGTGATACGTCGTTTGATAGCTCTTAGTAGCCTGACTAAAAGTTCCTATGGAGCCAAGTGCCTATCGTTAGTTTGTTTAGAGTTATACGGTCCCAAAAGTCATAAGAAATATCACTTTTTTGATAGAAAATATCACTATCCACTCCAATAGCAATGTATGATACTCCATCATTTATTGCACTCCACTACCTGTTGGATAGCTCTTAATACCCTGAGTAAAAATTCTTTTGGAGCCAAGTAACTATCGTTAGCTCATTTCGACATATACAGTACCAACTGAAGGTTACAAGCAAAGAATAGGGACTGTCCTAATGAGTTGACTTTGAGATAAGTTTATTTATTTATTTATTTATTTATTATAAGATATCCAACAGCAGTTTAGTTTACAAATAATGCTTAAAAATCTTATTAAGTTGACCTGTACTGTATTTTTGTAAACAGTAATTGTTAAATAAATGAAGAAAAACGTAAAAATATAAGATTTCCATTCATTTTTTTCTAATAAAATATCTATATTGCTTTGATATTATATGCTTAAGTCTAATTCAGAACGAACTAAGAATCAGGTCAAAATCAGTCAAGCGCCATACCAATTCTTGTTCTAGAAGATAAAACCTTTCTATCGACATATCACACATCGCTATTGGAATGACTCCATACAAAGTCTTGCGTCGTTCTTCTGGTTTTGATAAGTTTGCGAGACTATATTTTCAAAGATTTGATTTGATTGATTTTCAATTATATTTTTTTACAATGACGCGTTGTTTATTTTTCTTAAGTACATTTACTAAAACTTTATTTTTTTATTTCTTCAAGTGGCGAAATGATACCCACCAATATCTGCCATTTTATCTGACCGTACTTACAAAGCTAAGAACCATTGAAAACTAAAGTGGGGCGAACTAGGAATAGTATTTTGAATAAAAATGGAATTAAAAAATTAAAAAATGTTGTGGGATGAAACAGGAATAAAAATAGGGCGTAGAAGGAAAAATAATACGTGGGGCGAAACTTCGTGGGGCGTAGACGGAACAACCCGTAATTTTTATGGACAAATCTGGGGCCGGATTCTACTAATTACCAAATTAAAAATGGTGTCTCTCTAGAATGTGAATTGTAAGATTTTACACATTTTGGTATTCTCCTAAGAGATAAGTTGACAGTGGACAACTATCGGCCGTACATTTTATTACTTTACGCTTTAATCGGTATTCTACTCCGCAATGTCACATAAGTGGCAGTTCCAAACGGTATTCTCTTCGCTATTTGACAGTAGTTCTCTAATGGCATTTCGTTCGGTCGTTCGGTCGTTCGGTCGTTCGGTCGTTCGGTCGTTCGGTCGTTCGGTCGTTCGGTCGTTCGGTCGTTCGGTCGTTCGGTCGTTCGGTCGTTCGGTCGTTCAGTCGTTCAGTCACCCAAACACTATTTCGGTGTTTTTTCGAAAATTAACGTGCAATTTATGCAAAAAATGCATTTAAATCTTATAGAAATAAATATTCTGTATTTTAAAGTAGGTATGTCTAAGCTTATTTATTCTAGGTCGAAAAAATCAATCAATCGGTTGATCAATTTCTTCGAACAATAATTTTATGAAATATTGGCAACATCGACAACTAAATCCCTCGTCAAGGACAAACGAAAGACAAAGCCCTCTAGAGACTATTAATCGTGGCACTTAAGAGAATACCAAATTTGTGACCTATAACCTACTGTAGAATGTTAATCTGTTGGCTATAGTTTGGTCGCCTAACTTAATTTAGCGGAATCGGTACCTACCCTGTAACTATGTCAACCGGGCTCCGTTAAATATTGGCGTGATGACGATAATTTATTAACGGAGTAGATATAATTAACATAAATAAGTAATTAACATTTCATACATTTTCTCTGAGGAAAACTGCACTCTTGCGAATCTAGCATTAACTTTAAAAAATGACCCGTCCTAAGTGTTGTCAAAACCTACAGGATTAAATGATATTTCATTTCATTTCATTACATAGCCTCTATTGGACGCCCCAGTCATTTCTTATATTGCCTAGGTACAACGTAGCCTACAGATTGATGAATACAAATATGTGCATATTTGTATTTATATACCTAAACCTACCTATGTAGGTAGGTAGGTATGTGTATTGTATTTGCTACAAAACAACACGGATATACGCAACTAAAAAAACCTAAACGCTAACGAAGGACTCCTAAATATGAAATTTCAAGTTCAGAAAGTGTTTACTTAAAGAATATAGGTAAATACATATAGGACTATCAATTCTACGAATCATATTAACCGAGTTAAGAATTTATATCCACGGTCGACTACTTATACAAACTGGTAATTTATGAATATAATTAAATATTTAATTGATATTCCTTTGAAGCATCTAAAAGTATAATTTTGTTTGACGGAATTCATTTCTTAGTGTAAACCTATTTGCTGCGTTTATTATTTATGTACCTAGATTTAGGTATTATATAGGTAGGTATGTCATGAATAGTGATAATGAATTTCACCAGTATTTACTAAATGACTCGAGATTGTCTTTGAGTTTTGCTTTTGCCGAGCGGCTGCTGCTCGGCAAAAGCGGGTACATCATCTGTACATCTGTAACATTCATGAAGGTAATATTAATGTGACGACCAAAGCTACAATTAAATGCGGATTTATTAACCTCTATAAGATAAGTGACTCCCAAATCCTTGTGCTTTGAAATAAAGCCCATTACAAACTCTAAATTAATGTTTGTTTTAAATACTTACATTTATCTTTTCTTTCCAGAAAGTAATGGATGTACGATATTTAGGTACGCGTAACATAATAACATAAAATTGTAGTACCTTTACAATGGTTTTGTATAAAATCTGAATTAATCACACACAAACATGTTATTTTGATTTCTATTATGAACCATTACATGAATACGCAGACTTTCTTATGGAGTAAAATAATATAAACATTTTTTTTACCACAATTGCAGAAAAGACGGGTAAATTGATTTATCCATTGACCACCTTGCCTTTTTCTTCTGACTTTTAAACATTACATGGTTTATCAAAGTTTTGTATTCGAAAAGTCAACCTTTTGAGCTAATACGTAATTTTCGTCAAAATATGCACCTTCTTATAATCCTGATGCCCCGTGTTTCAAGTATTGTCAAATTAATTGTAAAATTAGTTGTGTAAATCAATTGTCAATTATTCAACCGTGCCAGAAATCTTTAGGAATGTCACAGATTAGGTCCTAATAAATAGTTACTAGTAATGTCACTGACCGTACTTATCTATATTAAATTGGACGGTGAGATGAGACATTGCACGAACTTTCCCCCACCACGCCACTTCCTGGCAAGGTTTAGATTCGACAGTTCATATATTATGCTCTCATAGCAACGTACTGTAAAATATAATAAGTAAGTACATATTAAATATAGGGGACATGAAAAAACTAAATATTTTACTTGTCTAAATACTTAAATTATTACCAAAATAACCGCTGAACGCGTTTCAACTTATATAGTATGGGATTAGTAACGAATTAGTAATAACATTTAGTAATCAAGCAGAACATTTTTTATTTGGCCCTAGGATGGCCCCAAGGATGATAATCCAACACAGACGAAATGAATAAAATAACCAAAATTACTTAACGTACTAAAATCTATAACAGCTACTTAAAAGTATTTTGAGCGTTTTTTGCAGGTACTCATTATATATAATTTGGCATCAGAAAACCGACAGCATGCGAGTCGGACTCCCGCGCGAAAGGTTCCGTAATTCCCCGTACCAAAAAAGTCAAATAATGGGAGCTCCTTTATTAGTATTATAATTATTCTATTTTAGTATTTGCTTTTAAAGAATGAATGTTGCCGAATCATTTGTGATCAACGCCCTAACTTTAACAACGGTTCAATAAATACCTACAGCCTGGTGACAGAGAGACCGACGACATACAGACAGAAAACCGAGTCTTAGTAATAGGGGCCCGTTTACACTCTTCGATTAGTGGTTACGGAATTCTAATAAAATATCAGTATCGTTTCTACATTGTAGTATGTTCGTTAGTGCTTGGCATGGCTTTTGTGAATGTATTACAATTCGGCACCTTGATCAGTGTCTTAAATATTGTGAACTTGTATGAACCGCATACCTACTTTTCGATTCAATTTGAAGCAGTCTTTTGGAATTGTAGTGTGATTTAGTGTCAATTCCTATTTAAATAATAAAAATACCTATCACATAGTTGCCTACCTTGACATCTTTTATTTAACAAAGATGTCACAAACTGTTTGCCTTCAAATTGACCTTACGTCTTTAATATGTACCTATTCAACAGCTATCTAGGTTATTTGCAGGTTACAGACTTAGATTATTACAGACATTTTTATGGTTTTTTTTCTACAAAGAAAGAAGTAACAAACTACTTATTTTAATATTACTAAAACTAAGTAACCTAGTAAAATAAAGAAGACAACCAAGTAAAATTAAATTATCAAGATTTTCTTAGGTGAAATATTAAAAAACAAATACCTTTATGATGAAGTGAACTATTGAAATATACAAGTATTTCAAATAAATTAATGATTATGATAATATTGAAATCCTGAAAACCAAGATGCATTCCAAAATGCAATGTGAAGAGCGTCGACTCCTAGTAATCACTAAAATATACAAAATTACAAACTTAATCGGGGATTTATTAAAAATGCATGCATTAGGAGACTGATAAAGGTAAAATTTTCGAGGTGAACGGAGCAATTTACAACACAAACCGGCATCAAACAAAAATAATACGTGTGCCCTCTGAGAAATGTCAAAATAATTTGTTACAAACGAAAACCAACTCTAGCGATAAATAAGTAAAGTACATTTCGGTACAAAAAATGTGGTGTAAAAGAACTTAAACCGAACTTACGTAATTGAATGAGTCAGTGAGTGTCCGGGCCTCCTCTGTCGGATTTTTAAAACTTTTACACCTCACAACCACAGTGACAAAGGAAAACGCTCATCTCTAGATCACTTCAAGGAGATGGAATCAGAACCACAGTATCTGAATTATTTTTTTATTAAAAGATTACAATTAAACACATGCTGTTTCAACTTTAAAATTAAATGTCTATCTATCACAGATCCGGGCTTCGTCCCAGACACGGCCCGGACACGTTGCCATGACGACGAATTGTTTTCCCTCCTGACGGGCCACGGCCCGGATCTGTGTAGATAGACCTATAAGCTACTCTATTTAAATGATAAAGTTTTAAAAGAATAAATGTCGTAATGTCAAAAACGTTTTTTTCGCATCGATAGTTCCAAAATTCATTGCGATATAAGTTACCGAAGGATTTCCCATAGGAAACAACGACTTCACTCAATTCATCTTCTTTTGTGAATGTATATTCTTATTATTGACGATACACACATACCTCTCTTAACAGAAAAAAAAAGGAAACCGATTGTCTTGAACTGAAATACACTTCTGGACACCTAAACCGAGCCACCTAGTATGATTGATTTCTATCGCCCATATCTTAAAAAAACATATGAATGACCAAAAAGTTTTTATGCAGTTATGTAGCTGATAGGTTTATTGCCTAGTTGATGTACATTTCGTTCTAAATTTGAACTTAAAAAAAATAAGTTAATGACCCGAGTCAAGCTGAGTGTTGATTTGGTTTAACAACTGAAAAAGTCATTTGTTGGAATTTTAAAGAAAAAGATGGTTTTAAACAAAAAATCTTTCAATTCATTAATTGTATTGCCTTATTTCATATCTTGTATGGCCTCCCAAAGCATTAATAATGGCAATCATGCGATTTGGCATCGAATTTATGAGTGTAAAAATTGAATATCGACGAGTGTTTTCACATTCTTCTTTAATTGCAATTTTTAGCTCCCGTATTGTTTTTGGGGCTGGATGACGAGACCGAACACGTCTTTTCAACTCGTCCCATAAGTGCTCGGTCAGATTTATGTAGGGACTTCTGGATGGCCAATCAATTGCAGTAATGTTGTGGTCTTGTATGAAATTTGCGACGCTTTCGTGATTTGTGTGCTTTGGCGTTACCCTGTATAAAAATGAAGTCTGAGCCTGGAAATTTGGCATAAAGTACTACATGAAGCTCCAAACATTGGTGTATATAGCGGTCAGCATTTAGAGATGACGTCCGAGGTCCAGACACAAACTCAAAAGCAGTTTTGCCTTCGGCGGAAATGCCACGCCAGATGATCCACGACCTACTGCCATTACTTACTCACTCTTCAAACATCTCCCTGCCTTTAATAGACCTTTTTTCTTCCATTATTGCCATAAAAAATAATTTTTGTCTCATCAGTAAAAAGCACCTGACCCCATTGTCTTTGCATCCAGCCTGAATGTTGGCGCGCAAACTGAAGGTGCGACATTCGATGAGTTCGCTCTAGTTTGGGCTGGCAAATGCGGTCTTAATCCACCTTCTACAAGCCTTCTTCTCACAGTACGAGCACTAACATTTACTCCATGGAGGTCTCGAAGCTATTCCTGGATCTGAACCGAAATGAAGTGACGATTTCAGAAACTGGCCGTCATCATAAATCCATTCTGTCGCAACGTTGTTACCCAAAATCGTGATCTACCTGAACGGTGGTCATATCCCCTAGTCTCTAGGAACCTGTGGTACACTCTTTGTACAGCTGAATGTCTTATGTAAAGTTGTATGCTGAAGTTTCTCTGGCTTAAACCAAACTAAAGGAGCGCCACAGGTTGAGCAGCTACTTTAGGCAAAGTATCCATATTTTTTACATGAAAGCAGTATAAAAATTAACGATAACCACTAACAGAACTTTTTCAATCCACAGTAACAAAAGAATCACTAATTAAAGCTCGTATTTTAAAGTTTTAGTATTGTTATGAGATTCTACGTAATGTCATTATGTAAAAAAAAACAAAGAAGGAGCAGTAGTTGTTCATTACCGTAATGAACAACTACTGCTCCTCCTTTGTTTTTTGCTATTACAAATTCAAATTTAGAACGAATTGTACATCAACTAGACGATAAACCTATCAGCTACATAACTGCATAAAAACTTTTTGGTCATTCATATGTTTTTTTTAAGATATGGGCGATAGAAACCAATCATACTAGGTGGCTCGGTTAGTTGTCCAGAAGTGTAGTATTTGACCTATCCTATTAATATTATAAATGTCAATATTTTTGCTGATGGATGTTTGTTACTCTTTCACGCCAAAACTACCTACTGAATATATTTTGATGAAATTTGGCATTACTGTAGCTTATTTATCAGAATAACACATAGGCTATATTATTTTTAGATATGATGATATATGCATAGGAAGTTGCCGGCAGGCTCTTATAAACAATAAGGTATAAAAACTGCATTTTACTATATAATAAAGAGGTAAAAAATGTAAACAAATACTTTAAATAAATGACTTTTTATTTTATTATCTAGCTAGAACACAGTGACACACATTTGTTACAAAACTTTGAGTTATGAGTAGTATCTTATCTTAACGTTAAATAGATATGTAGTAATAAACTGGTTTTATGCAAACAAGCGCACCCATTAGCTCAATAAACTAAAGCTATTTCGAAAGCTATTCTACACTTGAATTTATTTACAGACTTTTGTTTACGACCTATTCGGCGACAACCAATTAGAGAAGAAAAAAAGAAAGAGAAACCTAAAGTATTAAATTGAAATGTTGTTATTTCAGAATAGCGGCGACAATGGGCAAAGGAGAAAAAAATGGGGGCATCGTCCTAAAAAATGTGAAATCTGAAAATTTCAGTTCAACGTGAGTTTTTTTCTTAATTCCTTAATAAATATTAACTTTTATAAATACCTAGGTACTTACAACTAAATAATAATTGAAAGATGACGCAATTTAACTGCATGAATAAAATGACATAAAAGGTACTAAACAATTTACTGTAACTAGTTACATAATTATGATAATTATGATTTTTATTTATGACCACTTATGTTGTGTATCTATTTAGTTAACAAGTAAGATAACAAGTAATAACTTTCAATGCATTCGTTTAACTTAATACGAAAACAAAATTTCTAAATAGTTAATTTCTCCGGGTATTTGGTTTAAAAATTATAAATGTTAGTTAGTTAGTTAGTTAGTTAGTTAGTTATTCATTAAATTCTCAAACTACTGGCGCTTCCGTTTATTCACCGCTTTCGAATACTTACGACAAATAGGAACCAGCTCCCCGGCAGAGCTACATATTATGTAAACAACCAATATCGAGAGTTATAAGAAATTGTGAACAAAGCGATAATTTTGCTTGAATAAAATTTTCATGAAAAGTTTCCCCACTTCCAATTATTTGCTGAAACATTAATTTAATTGAGAAATTCGTGAAAAAATTTACAAAATAAATATATACCTACTTAAGTAATTTGGTCAAATATTTAGGTTATAAGTTATAACAACCCTTAGGGCGACTTGCAGGAAAATTGGGCAAAATTCGGATTAGTTAAATCATGATTTTGCTTTAATCGTAGATTAACTTAAACCTAATCATGCATGTCTTGCCGGACCTTTTTTCGTTGTCAATTTTAAGCCGTGTCTGCTGCTAGTGTTTACTTGAACATTTGTTCATGAACATGAACGTGTTCAAGAGCATTTTCCGTCCGCTGCTACTTTAGCAATGTTCAGTGAACAAAAATGTTTAGTGAACAAGATTTTTTTATTCAGGGCAGGCAAAGACCAGAGAGCATACAGCCTAGTTCTTCAATATAATCAATTTAGTATAAAATCCGTTAAAGTTGTCTTCAGAGCAGTCTTCAATAGTAAAATTCTATTAAATTCGACTTCAGTGATTTTTTTTTGTCAAATCCAGAAATAATCAACATCACCTTGTCATAACCTCAAAGTTGACCTCAAATAACCGAGCGAAACGTCAACGTAGTGAGTTGACACCTCTCTGGGAAGGAAATATCATAATTTTCTTTAATATTTATTCATTATTGATTAAATAAAATATACTTGGCTGTATGGTCTCTGATCTATGCCTGTCCTGAATGGATGAATTAAAAAAAAAAAGAAAACATCAAAATTATTCAAACTGAACCATTCCCCCGCGCGCAGGCGACAGCGGGGGATGTTTTCCAAAATTTCGGTAAACACGACCGTGTTCAAATCGAATGACTTTGCTGAACAAAACAGAGAAAAACTTCATTCATTTCGTTCGATTTGAACAAATGTTCAGCTAAACACGGAGCAGCAGACACGCCTTAACTAAACCGGGATTACAGCGGTAATTCATTCACTGTTCACTCTTTTACGTTCCATTTCAATAATAAAAAATCTTTGACGTAAAAAGAAACGTTGCGGCATGACTTGATTTGACAAAATAAATATTGTCAACATCACGTCAAAAGTGTCAAAAGTTCAAAATATTGTCAATTACTTGTCAGTTACTGAATTGGGTACAATTACGCATGCGCGTGACACCTGTGGTTTAATTTTGACGTTTCTTTAAACTGAGCTTTATGCTAAACTTGTATCCTGCAAGACGCTAAGCTGAGTTTAGGGTTAAGTAGTGCTTAAATCTAGGTTTAAACGCTTCCTGCAAGTGGCCCTAAGGGCTAAAACATAAATTCACGACACGACGCGACACGACACGACGCGACGCGACACGACGCGACACGACGCGACGCGACGCGACACGACGCGACGCGACACGACGCGACGCGACACGACGCGACACGACGACGACGTCGTGAAAATCCATAGATATCGCAGATGAAATGACATGCGCAGCTTCCCTTCTATCTAATGTTCTGAACATGTTAAATGTATCAAACGGTTGCCAAATCCTTGAAGGCGGATATTGTGAACATGTTCAATGTATGAAACGGTTGCGAAATCCTTGAAGGCGGATATTATTCATTCAATCTTTTTTACTGTACTGTCATGCCATATTATTAATATGCTCTTTGGTCATGTCTTACTGTCAAAGTTCTATAATATTTTTATGCTCTTTGGTTCTTCTATACAAGTCAGTTAAGCACGAATAATATTTATTGGTAATTATTACATTATATAAAGTTTATAGTTTTATTATCATTATTATCATCTCTTTGATGCAATCCACGACGTCGTGGATTTTCACGACGTCATGTCGCGTCGTGTCACATCGCGTCGTGTCGTGTCGCGTCGCGTCGTGTTACATCGCGTCGTGTCGTGTCGCGTCGCGTCGTGTCGCGTCGTTTCGTGTCGTGAATTTATGTTTTAGCCCTAATTAGTTTACCAGAGAAAATAAAGGCGGCGCCAGTTGTCAATGTACTGGATACAATTAGTGCGTCAGAGAGAACATAGATGACATCACATGTATTCTTAAACGCGCTATAGAAGTGTACACTAGTTTTGGTTACCCCGAAAATATGGTTTGCTTTGTATTGAGTCTTGATCGAGCCTCGATCGTGTCTCTGGGCATGGAACTTTATACTGCATTGGTATGTGCTTCCACCTGGTGGGACACATTTCCATGAACGTATAATGTATACGATTCTGCTATTCGGCCGCGCAACACGGTTCGCTTCCTCACGGGACGTTCCAGTGTGATAGCCTATTGCAGAATTGTCGCTCACAGTTGTAATTTAGTTACGTTTTGTTACGAAACGAACTGGTACCTTATTCTGTAAAATGTTCCCTAATTTGTCGTATTTCATGATCGAAGCAGTGTATATGGTCAGCTAGACCTGTCGCACTATTACTAGTATTCATATGAAGCATTTTTCTGCCGTTGTGTAATATTATCTGCTATAACCTACGAGATTTTTTTATAGAGTTTATTGTTATTTTCCAGGGCAAACCTAGCAACAAACACTGGCTTCCAGTCAACTTTAAGTCTCGGCTCAAAAGATGTTCTCAATGAAAAGGCTTACAATCCTTTTGAGCACAGAAAAGTTGAACACCCTACTTCGTAAGTAAACAATTTACCTAAGTAAAGATATTTTAAATATGATAGTAACCAAAACTCTAAGTTCGTTGTTAAATTTCTTTCTTGCTATACAAAAGACACAAATAACTACTACATCTAAATATATATATCGTTAATTTAGAATCTTTATTTTGATTATTGTAAATTGCTTATTATTTTTCAGGACCCTCGGTTCCCTGGCACATCTATTGAAGTCTTCTTTAGGGTCTGGTATACTGGCTATGCCAGCGGCGTTTAAAAACGCAGGGTTGGCGGCTGGAGCAATCGGCACAATCGTCGTTGGTTTTATATGTACACATTGCGTGTATGTTCTTGTAAGTATACATTTTGAGTGTTGATAATATTCTTAATATTCTGAGAACTGTACCTTATGGTTTGGCGACATAGATAAATTTCAAATGGCATAGAGCCATTATATTCACTTGTTTATTACACACAACATTATATCTTAATTAAGAAAATTGTTAAACTTCTTTGTTCAAAACTGCGGTATCTTACCTGAATAAAAAACATGGCGCAGAAGACCCGCCTTTAAGTTTTGACTTTCTCTTACAAAAAAAGCAGCCTTAGTGCATTCATGATCAAGTAGTCATCTAAGTAATTAATTATACATTTTAATGGCACGGTAAAAGGTAAAATTAACACAAAATAGCAAAACTACTCGAATACCTTTGTGTTGTGCGTCACGTTCTGAAGATTTGTCACGTAGTACATACCTAAATGTGACGCGGAACCTACCTTGTACATTCACAGGCACAATATATTCCTACATTCGGTGAAAGTTATTTATCAGCAAAATTGATAGGTATCCTGAATTTATCTTGCTTGACTACGTGACTTGGGTCTAACGTATCCCGAAAACGCATTTTGCTACAATACCTATTATACATATATACCTACACGGAAAAAATATTTATTTTTTTCAATTAAAATTATGATTTATATTCCGAAAGTATATTCTGAAATTCTTAGGAAAAAATACCAAGGTAGACGATTACGAATTTACGATGACTATATAATTTATTAATATCCATCTAACTGTAAGTTAGGTCAGTTGGTCCCGGATCTCGGTTTATTATAAATAATTGGCAGTTGCAGAAAGAACTCGTGGGTCATGTCTTCTTTTTAATTTTAAACAATAAAAGTGTTATGAAGCTATAAATTCATTGATCTTTTATGTAACTTGTTGTAGTAAAAACAACTTCTTAAACCAATTAACGTTAGCGTAAAAATTATGACCATTATATAAAGTAACTAAAAAAATCTAATTCATGGTAAACGAAAGGATTTTGTCGTGTCGTGACGTGTTAAGGAAACATCTAGATAAACAAACAGGTAGCTTTCGTATAACAATCATTTAATAATTACAGGTGAAAACATCTCAAGAAGTATGTGTGGAAGCAAAAAAACCCTCAATGGGGTTCGCGGAAACATGTGGTGCTGCTTTTGAATACGGACCTAAAAAACTAAGGCCATGGGCCAATTTCGCCAGGTACGATAACAAAAACATAATTTCAAAATAAGTACCTACTTAAGGCATCCTCGCATCTGCGGTTGCGGTTGGGCAGGTCACCCCCTGCAAATAGCAGTCGTATCGCCTGGTTTACTTACACTCTAGCGGTCGATCAAATTGTCTTTCTAAGCAAAAACAATTCACTAATTAAAATACTTACGAAAATTAATTAACTTTAGTCTCTAGTATTTACGCATGACAATAAAAATAAAATTACCTGCTTCCAGAACTTTTATCGATTACGCCCTGACTTGTACTTACTTGGCCGCCCTGTGTGTCTACGTGGTCTTTATAGCTGAAAACTTCAAAGAGGTTAGTAAACCCTGTCATTGAGAACAGTTGAGAAAAATTATTACACGTTAACTGCCAACTAAAAATAGTCTTTTTTTTAGGTTTTCGACGAATATTTTCCAGATTACAAGTTATCAGTAGAAACGTATTGTGCTCTTACATTAGTACCTCTAGTTCTTATTTGCCAAATCAGAAATTTAAAATGGTTGGTGCCATTTTCAGCCATAGCTAACGTATTTCTAGTTATCTGTTTCGCTATAACTATGTACTACATCTTTACTGACTTACCTAATCCTTCGGAGAGGGAAATAGTTGCCAGCGTCACGCAATGGCCGCTGTTTATAAGGTAATTATTTTTCTTAATTTATTTTTATTAAGTATTCAAACAATTTTATAGATATATCTACATAAAATACCTATTTGTACAACCACCCACCATCTAATTGTACGATGAAATAACTTTGATGTCTGGGACAATAATAATCGCATTTAATTAATCTAACTTAATTCTTAAACGACTATTACTAAACACTTATAACTACTTAAAAGCATATTCTGATACTGAAATTAACCTAAACTATGCGAAACTAAAAGTAGGCACTCGTGATTCCATAACATCCCTGTAACAGATAAAGTTAAATTAGATCATCCATACATAAGCCACGGGACTAAGTATACGCTGTATAAACTGTGGAATATAAAATACGCGATTAGAAGTTTTATAGAAATTACGACCACAGAGCCTAGGCACTAGACAAAACATGAAGATCATACAATTTATACATACAAAAAAAAAATTCAGTAACAAAATTATTCTACGTTTACATAGGTTCTTCATTTTCAAACGTCATGTACAAACAATTAATTGATCATGTGTATATACAATGAACTCTTGCCCCGAGAGTTCCGTACGATCTTTTACTTAGACAAATAGTAGTTAGTTCATCGCTTCGAGTTCCGAAGATATTTCCTATAATGGGTCGGGAGACAAGTTTAACTTTGCTCTTAGAAAATTGCTAACAGCATTATACTGATAATATATATATATAATAACTGAAGATATACTCGTATTATGGTACCTTATACAGGTCGCGCCACGTAAAATGAACCCTAGCTGACAGATGCGCATTAGACGATTTTTGAGTCTGACGTTTAACATTTGTTTTAAAATACCATCGCGCACAAGTGTTTAATTACAGTCATGGTTTTACGCACAAAGGAAAGAAAAATATTATTAGTAGTATTAGTCAGGTAGGTCAGTCAATGACACGATAAATAGCCCTAGTACTTTCGAGCGTAAGTGTACCCATACGCGAACACGTGATTTTCATTTGTTTCTAAAGTTCTTTTTACGTGGCGCGACCTATAAGATAAATTGACGTACAAGATGAATTAAAAGATAAAGTAATGAACGGTTGATATTACTGGCGTCAGGCGTCCCTTCTCATCTATATGGTTAAGTAATCAGTTTCGAAAGTTACAAATACGTGCCGTGATTTGAATTCGAACAAAATCAGTTTTATAAATGACTTTCAACAATTACTATAGCGATAAAGTTTTAATGCGATTAGATCGTGCCCGCAATTTTCGTATGTTTTGAAACTGGAAGGACAAGGGTTTACTTAAAAGTTTAACAATCCGTTAACTTTCTGCTCGCTACACTTTATCTGAGAATAATACGCATACAAGTATTTTATTACGAAATTATTATTGCGTTATGTAAATAATTTCGTCTGGTCTCGCGTGATTTGCCTTTTCTAACCCAAACTTATGTGTAAAATCCCTGACACCATAAAACCTATACGTTTCTTTTTAGCACGGTTATATTTGCAATGGAAGGTATCGGCGTGGTGATGCCAGTGGAAAACGAAATGGCTAAACCGCAACAATTCCTGGGGTGCCCTGGAGTCCTCAATATTGCCATGACAATCGTTATATCCCTCTACGGTATCGTCGGCTTCTTCGGATACATCAAATATGGCGATAACGTCAGAGGCAGTGTCACTTTGAATTTACCACAAAAGGAAATGTAAGTATAATGATATTTCTTTTAAAATTTTATATTTTTTTTTGTTCAACGCCTATCAAGTGTAATCAATCACTGTAATTAATAAATAAATATCATGGTGACATTTTGTATGTAAGTAATGTCGATACGTACCTACCGCACCTGCGGTTGCGTTATGGCATTTGATTTAAATTACCTCCAAAACTGCTAGTCAACCACCTATTTCGAACCACAGCCACACGCCGCGCCGCAACGCTAGTTCATAAAATCGCGACATTTTATTTTATGTGATACCTACTTACATAGTTCCCTCTAAAATTATTATTTGGGCAAGACTTTCCCGAAATTTTACTGTCTGCTTACAGAGTAATACTGGAATTCTTTTCTTCCTCTTTTTGCAGGTTAGCGCAAAGCGCGAAAATTTTAATGGCATTAGCGATCCTATTCACGTACAGCTTGCAATTCTACGTGCCCATGGAGATGATATGGAGACAGATCCATCACAAGATATCCGTCCGTTTCCATAACATCACTCAAATCTCAATAAGAACTGCAGCTGTTGTCGGTTCAGGTAAGAGTTTTGTATCCTCAGCACTACAACGGTCAACCACATGACACTGATTTTGATGTCAAAATGCAAGCTACGTTAAGTGGTTTCGGGTCTGCAGTAGCGGTTATATCTCTAATAACACTTAGGATATGCAGCGGGTCAGTTCGTAAGAGCATTTTCGAATAGGTAATCCTCGAAATGTTACGGTTTGACTATTAAAAAAATATAATATGATTGAACTATACAGACGGTCTACCTCACCATTTTTCATTTCCTTTCAAAAACAAATTGATTATCCAATAAAATTTATTGAATTCTATTAAATTCATTGAATTCTATTAAATTCATTGAATTCTATTAAATTCATTAAACTTCCTTATTTACCACTGAAATTGTGAAATTTAAGCCGCTTTTAATATTTGAATCACTGAGCTGATTATTTTCGAACCTATTTCTCAATTTTCATTCGCTGTAAAGATTGTCGTCCGCCGTCCTCTCACGGTACTCAAGTTATCTCTCAAAAGGTTTCATTATGTGAGAATATTTTAATTATAATAAATAGGTTGTAAAAAAGACTCATTTCGAACCGGACGCGAATGCTACTTTTAATCAAACGTATTTCATGTGAAAAGAAACAGCAATGCAATTTGGGTGTTAGGCAAAACTATAAGAATAACAGTTACCGTAATAAGACTAAGTGAAACAAGATCTATAGATCATGAGATCTATGAAGCGAAACAAAAGTGCTCATCAAAATATATTTACAGCATTTAATAATATTTTAAATAAATGAACTGGTAGATTAATTAACCCCTAAAAAGTGTTTCTCCTAACAGAAAACTTATTTCATAATTAATTAAAATTGCAAATAATTTGAAATCGTGTTTTCTTTCCCACAGTCGCGTTAGCAGCCGCGTGCCCAGACTTGGAACTGTTCATCGGTCTTTGTGGCGCCATCTTTTTGTCAAGCCTTGGCCTTCTTACGCCTGCAATTATAGACACCGTGCACAAGTGGGACAGAGACCTTGGTTTTTGCAAGTGGATCCTTTGGAAAAATATCTTAATAGGTTTACTTTCTCTAGTGGCTCTCTTTGCAGGATCCTACGAGTCTATCAGTGGGATGGTTAGGAAATTTGGCAATACTCCTGTTTTAGAAATGGCCGATAACCAAACTGTGATTGATATTATTTCCGTTCCCTTAAACTATTCCTTTGTGTAAAAATTTAGAAGTTTTAGGATTGTAATCAGGAGTTGAATTTTAAGTAATATTTTTTAAATGCTTTCGTTGTCAGCGAGGGCACGTTTTGGGACCACGATAGATATATAAATAAGTATATAAAAATTAGTTCACGCTAAACGTTACGTCAAGCCCCTATAACCGATAATGTGATGCAATTCCACCTTAGTAAGAATTGCTATGAAGCAATGGATACCCGTTTCGTTATCAACACGTAATTGCTAAACAAAAAGTGAAGGATAGTTTCTTTGCGGTAGCTGACATTTAGTTTGTGCTAACGCTGGTAAATGATAATATAGCGGGATCCTTGCAGTAGATGTAAATCTTTTTTGTGATTTAGGACATTAGGTAGTAACGCACTAAAAGTTCTTTGTTGTTGATTGATGTGCCAAATCTGTCCATAAGGGAGCAGTTGGCGGTAAGGCGTTACCTGAACATGTCACATTAAATAAAACGTAAACCGCGCAGACAAACCAACATATCTACTGACTCCTATAATTAACAAAATTACATATAATGTTTTGGTAATAAAATTGTTAAATGATTATACCTGCTTTAAAATTTTGTTGATAAGTACAAGATAAAATCGAAAACAAATGGTGACATGTGTGTTATAATATTAGTTAAGTTTTAGTTAACATTTTTGTAAATTTTATTTTGATTTAGTGTGTTTTAAGTTTTATCTATTTCTCCTACTATCTGTTATCTGTTTCTTCTATTGCTTTTTATATTAAGTATATAAACATAATTCATTTTATCTGTTTTAAAGTAATTTGTTGCAAGAATTTTCGACCAACGGTCCTTTAAATGAGTTAAATTATAGTTTCACGAGTGCTTTCGCTGCATTGCGGCTTGGAACAAGTTTCTAGTTGGTACTTACTTCATATGTCTAATTTGATTGCTTCTACTTGACATTTTGACTGCAAATTGCTTAGATTATCTAGTTATGTTTTTTTGGTTGTGATGATAATAAGTTCAACAGATGTATTCTGTTTAAACGTAAGTATTTTCTCCACTTTTCAACTAAAAGTTTTATTTAAGTTTAGGTATATCTATTGAAGTTTTGTCTTTCTTTATGTTGGCTCTATGATCAAAATAAGCCTCTGATTAAGTAAATTTCCTTGTTACCTATAAGTCAGATACACTCGTTTATCTGTCATTGAACTTAGGCCCGAGTATGTAATAAATATCTCAAAACTGCAGAGTCAAATTTTATATTAGGTTTCTGTACCTACTTTTGAAGTAGATACCTACCTACTTATCTTATTTCATTAAAAAAATCGTAATCACAATTTTAATATTGCATAAGTGCCTACTTAGATAAATTGAAAAACCGGCCAAGAGCGACTCGGACTCGCGCGGGAAGGGTTCCGTACCATTCACTACGTTAACAATAACCCAAATTATTCTTTTTTTAGTATTTGTTGTTATAGCGGCAATGGTATGACCTACATTATTTGTGAACATTTTAACACTTTATAACGGTTCATAAAATAAATACAGTCGGACGAACACACAAACGGACAGCCAAGTCCCAGTAATAGGGTCCCGCTTTCACCCTTTGGGTACGGAACCCTAAAAATCAATTAAATCAAAAAACAGCTATTTTCCAACAAATTCAATTATTGCTTCGTAGAAAAGACATTTGATGTCAGATTTTTACCAATCCCACTTTGTACCTACCTATCTCCAAAATCATGGGACGATACTTTTGGTCGCTCTTAAAACACAAGTCAACAATGAAGTATTTTAATTACTTAATGTGATTTTTTTATTTATTAAGTACTTACATTACATAATTACATATACAAAGTTTAGTACAATATTTGACGTAGAAAAGTAAGTTTAAAGTTTACATTTAAAGGAGTTTCAAATTGATAGATGACATTGTGATACTTATTTTTAAATGTTTACGTTAGTGGTTCGATTAGTTTTAACGCATAATCAAAATATATACCTTTATACTAATAAAATAACATTTCTAAAACTGTTGTCGTTTTTTGTTTCATACATTTTAATCCTGCGGTTAGCCGCACGCTACATTGGCATGTATTCACTTTAAAATTGAGTATTTTATTTTATTCAGTCCTCTATATCACAAAAATATAATCAGTTACATATTCAGAAACATGTTTCTTAAATAACTACTGCGTTCATGCGTTATTGCCTGCATTCTTGTGTATGATGTGACAGACCATCGCCGTTCGGCGCCGATTACCAGTTATCTACATGAACCGCCTGAAACCGATCTTTCCATAACATGAGTAATTTCACCTTTAATATTGCACCAAATATTCAAAGTCAACTGACATTTAAATTCGATTAAGTAGGTAAGTATTTCGTAAATAAATTCTACATGTGACATTGAATGCGCAAAAAATTACGCAACGTGAGAGTTATTTCGAAAACAATCTTGACATTCAACTTCTTATGGGCAAGGAACATTTAGTAGCAATAAATCTTGACCATCTTTAAATGACTCACTTGATCAAGGAAACAGTTGGTATTACACGCCTATGTTAAGTTAAAGAAACAAGGAACAACTCTGGAAAAACACAAACCAAGTACCTATATCTATCCTATAGCTTTAATTTTAATTAAAAACAGGCACAGGAATCAATGATTTTGGCTACGGCTCTCGAGGCGAAACGTGACGCGGGTGTATCAAATATTAACCTCCTGGCGCTCCTCATAAGCCGCATTCACACTTATCTGTCTCGCTGTGTTGTCACAGATTACTTAATAGTTACTACGTAAGTGTTGTGACGCATTAGTTCCGTCGGTTTCATACAATTAATAAAGTTGCGTTGACATTACTTCAATGCCGTTGAGACGTTTAATATAAAATTTATGAAAGCTATTCCATTCCTATGTGAAAAACACAACAAAATATGAGTGCGGCTTTATATGTCTCACTTCATGACTAAGATCATGATAGTACATTTATATCAGTACACAATAGTATAATTCAATAAGTAGTACTGGTAGTACCTACTACTGCGCTTACATTATTGCGCTCTCTGGCCTACTCTACCCAGCAAGGTTGTAGCTTAGCATCAAGGGCATGGAAAGGGAAGTAGTATGATTGCATCGTAACAACAAACCTACACCTCTCCATTTAAAGGTAATACTTTGCATTCCATTCACATTGAACTCTCTGTCAACAGATTTTAAACTTAGAGCCTCCAACATTAGGTGCACTTCAAGGATTAGTCCTTATAAATCCTTAGACTTGACTATCTATGAAACAGATGGTTGTTAGTGTGTCTGTATTTATAATAGAGGAACATTCTGTCCAATTTTATGTCTTCTGTGATTAGGTATATTTATTATAAAAGCAAAAGGAGCAGGCAAAAATCAAGGTACGTTTTCAATCATGGACAGTTTCCGACCCCTGTTTGTTGGGAAAAGTTATTCAGTTTTAAAGGCAAATTAAGTTTCTTGATTTTTGTCATAGAGTGTAAGCACATTCCAGGAGACAGTCATACGATTGTGTCCTGGACCGATACAGATAGTTCCATTATGCAAATTAGTCATCATAGAGCCAAGAACTGAATCTAATAATAAAGTAAGTACCTACGTTTTCACACGAGATAAACTGAATAAATACCAACATAATAAAATAGGCAAATAATAAGGATCAGATAAAAATGAGCTACTTGCTCATTATTAATATTTAATTAATTGTTAAGGTATTGGTTCTTAACAATTTCTTATAATAACAATTTCCTATTTCCGACAGCGGAATTTTTAAGATGTTTAAAGGGACTAAAACAAGGGAGGGAGGACCCTTGTTTACTGAATGAGCTCGGGTGTGCGTAGTGTACCTAAGTTATTACATGTCATTTATGTTACCTTTAAATGTTTTAAAGATCGGTTTAACACGAAAATTAAATTAAAATTATTTATAAATAATTTAATACATGAAAAGTGTTGCCATACCTACGGGCAATAATAACTACAATATAAAGCCAAAACTAACAACATTCAATCTTTAGCAACAATCAATCATTTTAAAACAAATCTAATCAAAAAAGTAACCGTAAAACGTTTGCCTTAGGACTCCGAAAAATTGATCATTAAGATAGTGTAACTGAGTTTAAAATTAATAAATCAATAATGCTGCAATATAATAAACACTAGACAAATCATAACTTTACCAACGCAAACATAGTACTATAGAGAATGGCTGAGATACTGTACTTGCCAGCAGCGTTAAGTTACCGCCGCCGGTAACACAATTTTACATAGATCGTCGAAGCAGTATAATGTAGTTGGACACAAGGTATAAAAAAAATGGTTACTTCTGTCAAGCGACAATATTACAAAAGTCTCCTAGCGCTACATTTTGATTTGAAAACGGAGGTACACCAAGAATTGTCGTTGCACACGAGAGCAGGAGTGATTGTTTCCAATGTAATGTTTACTGAGCTGTAATCAAAGTTTATCTTTACAAGCGAGACGCCGCGCTCGTGTGTGCGGCCGCGAAAATTCAACGTGATTTTTAAAATACTAGCGCGAAATTTCATAGTTACGTGGGTGGTGGACAGGATCTATGCAAGTCAAATTTATTCGCATAGAGGACTTTTATTTAAGTAAGTTTATTTTTATTGATTCATACACTTATAAAGTAAGTTTTAAATAAGGAAAGCCTTCTAACCAACTTGTTTATAAGATTTTTTTTTGTTGTAAAATACCTTCACCATTCTTTACAACATGTTTATAATAAAATTGCATGTGTATGTATGTATATGTATGTTTATGAATACATAGAAAAAGAATGTTGTTTTATATTTCCTTGGAATGGATCTTTTCAACTTACTCAAAAAAATATTTAATTTCTTAACGGGTTGTTACTTTCAGATACCTTTTCTTCAAATGAGTCTTGGATTTTGTTACCGTTATTTAAAAGAGAATTTAGCATTGGAGCAAAATTTGACATTACAATCAATTCTTCCCTTCGTCAATTCGTCAGGTCAATAAACTTACGATAATTACTATTTCCATTATCAAGAATCTTAGATGTTTATATAGTTGAAACAATTATAGGAGAAATAAACAGGAAAGGGAGAGATCGAAACAATTGATATTATACTGACTGAGTTATTTATTGTTATAGTACTTACTACCATTTTAAAGTATAAACAAAACAAATACCTAATACGTATTATATTAGGGACAATTGTAAATTCAAACGTAGGTTTGAATTTTTAATGTCTGTAGAGATAACATAGAGGTACACTACACATTGGTCGTGCCTAGTGCGCATTTTACCAATCGATTTATTATAAAAACTAATATTCAAAATCATTTCATATGAACAATAAGATACATGTTTATTACAAACATGGTAACATTTTACTATCCGACTGTACTTTGGATTAAAATATTCAACAAATATTTTTGTTGGCACTAATACGAAATCGGGAGACAACACCACGGGTGCAAAACACACCGGGGGCGTAACCCACGAACCCTCGATTACGAGTAGGTATCTACCTACGTATGCTCTTAGTTAGATTTCGTTCCCAGTTTGAGCTTTCGTTGTTGAAATCATATCTTTACACAATGTTTAACGGATAACTAATTTTAACGGCCCTAATCTACAGCTTGTTAAATTTCTTAGGTATAATATCATCGACTAACTTGTATGAACGGTAATTATACAGATTCTAATGAATATTTTGCAGGAAGCCCCGAAACAACGAAATGGTATGATAAATGACATTAATTAATTTATTCTTATCACCGGGGAAGCTGTACCTGCCTAAGTGTTACTCAAATTAAATTTATTGATAATTGAAACCTTATTCATTATTAATATCTTTCACAAAGTCCATCCATCACTTCTGTCAAATCAAACGTCTTTCAGTTTACTCGAAGTAATAAGCACAACGCGCCTTGGAACCTTGTTTGGGTTCCAAATTCCAATAAAATGATGATATTTTTAACTTATGTACGTCTGTAATCTATTTTCTTTTTTTTTGTTTATTTTTATTTATAATAGAAAAACTACGTATAAAACTACAAAATGTTCGTATCACCCTGTGGTACCACCACTAAACAGCGATTGAAGTAGAAAACCAATTATATTCAGAGTGATACGACAATGTTGCAGATTGTTTCAGCACAAGATGATATTATTTCAAGAAGACCGAAATTTTGTACCAATATCCAATCAAGTATGGAAATTTTCAGATATTATTTTAGGCTAAAAGGGATGAAACCACACATAAAGTACCTATGTTATTACAATTTGACCTAAAATAGTTAAAACCACGCAAAATGGCTGCTACATGATATACATATTTTAGGGTTTTTTATCTTACTTGATATAATTTTAATCAGTCGCCGTCAAAATGAAATGCAAAGAATTTTTCTGTATAATCTAGTTAAATATTATCCGCAGTGACTAACTGAACGTCAAAATTAAAATATAAATCCAAAAGAAATACACTCCAATCAGTACCTACGATGACATTGATATCATATAGTACCTATATACGTAGGTACAACAGTTGGTAAGAATTTTTTTACAGATCAAAATGAAAGTAGTTACTTACAAATTATTGCGGTTCAATTAACAGTTCATAATGTTACATCAGTTAGATAAAGTAAGATAATGGTGTCAGCTTCAACGGTGCTGCATAGGTACAATGTTTATAACGCACTGTTTATTACATAGTGGATAACAACAAGTTTTTACTACGTGAGTGTTGTCAAATAAACAGCGCTTTTAACCCAAAACCAAGAGTTGTTAACGCGTTAGATAATACGAGAATTATAAACGTCAAAGTTCGTGCTGAGTACGTGGGAATTGGTTATTAAGTCACTCTTTCACAAATAAAACGATTTAATTGATAATGTTAATGAACAGATTTAAATGGAACTTCACAATACTGTAGCAAGCACATTTGAATAACATTAATATACTCTGCCCGTTTCACCAGCTACAGTTAAAATTTATCTGACAGATAAACGGGTCCGTACTTAGGTATATTATATTTAGGTTTTTAAGTAACTTATGATTTTTCGAAAATTAAATTGACGATAAATGTGAAGCACCTAAGTGTAAGGAGCACCTTACACTTAGGAGCTCATGAAGCATCATATTTATACACCACGCTTATGAAATAGGCCAAATCACGCTTACGGTTATTACGTAGTCTGGACCAAGAAATTTACCGAAATACTTTAAAATACAGTTTTATGTACCTAATTGTACATTAGCAATTAATAGAAGACATGCGAACTGTAAAGAGATTTCGATGTTCAATATTGAGTAATTATACGTTGTAAAATCTATTATTTGTTCCTGGCTCCTTTTTTCAGCTTGAGCGTGGTCAGTCATTACAAATGTGTTCTCTGGTTAAATGACGGCCTCATTACATCGCTTAATAGCACCTGACTCAAACTAATTTTGTCCGTGCATAAACTCTCAGTCCCATCATAACTCAAAACATTGGGAAAGCGTAACTACGAGATAACAAACACGACATTATAGGGGGATGTTCATAATATACGAGCTTATGATATTTACTAAAATGTAAACATAAAAAGTGTTGCAGTGTATTGCATAGTACTTAATTAATAACCGCCGGATGGATGATACAACCTGACTGAGGGCTTCTCTATTTTAGAAAGAACGAAGCAGTCTTCCTCACTACTTTAGTTGAATACCTATAACATGACCTGCTTTGTTTTATGTACTTTGTTCGAAAAAGATGATCCTTGTATTTGAAAACTATTCCGACGCTAGTCTCAATCTCGAAGACTCTTTACATACAAAAATTATTACAACAATTTTCTCCATCTTATCGTTAAGAATTGCAAGAAAATTTAATCGATACTAAGCAAATAAGCCTCTAACTTTAGTTTTAACTGATTACTTTATATCATACTTAGAAATCCTCAATCAAACCCATCAAAGGGAGGGGCAAACTCTACCTGTCACGTAATTTATGTATATCCCCCACGTTTCACTTTATATTGCCAAGAACCAACCCAATACTCAAAATTTCACGACTCATTTCATGTTAAAACATTTCTCTATTCAATTGTAAGTACATTGTAATAGTTTCTCGCTTTTAGTGAAGAAAAAAGTACCTACTTTATTTGTAGAGATCAATTCGGTCAATTCGGTTTTTTTGAAGATAATTATTTGAATAGGATTTTTTACCTTCTAAGAATCTAAATTACTGATCAAAAGTTGTAAAATCTATGGCGAAGTAAGCAAATTAGCTGACGACTTAGGTAGGTAAGTATCTACTTATGAAATGGCTCTTCGGCGTTGTTTGAAATTTCGATTTTGCATATTTTAAACCCTCTACAAAGATATAAGCACTTTGTTTTATTCTCTCGGTAGATTGGTAGTGTTTTATTGAAAATACAAACAATTTTCCTTTTTTACAAGCTTTTATTTAGTTTCACCTGTCCCGTTGTCTGTAATCAAATCTTGCAACTTAAATTTGATCCACTTCCCGGTTGCCGATTGAGCTGAAATTTAGAATGCATGTATAAATCGGATGACAATGCAATGTTATTGTGACATAGAGCTGATCTGATGATGGAGCTGGAAGGTGGCCATAGGAACTCCGTAATTAAATGATGCAACCCTATCGAGTTTGGGCTCATTAGATTCGTCTTGACAAGTACTTTGATACTATATGGTAACCAGGGTCTGATGATGGAGCCGGAAGGTGGCCATAGGAACTCCGTAATTAAACGATGCAACCCTATCGAGTTTGGGCTCATTGAATTAGTCTTGACGAGTACTTTGATACTATATGGTAACCAGGGTCTGATGATGAAACTGGAAGGTGGCCATAGGAACTCCGTAATTAAACGATGCAACCCTATCGAGTTTGGGCTCATTGGATTACTCTTGTAGAGTACTTTGATACTATATGGTAACCATAGGGTCTGATGATGGAGCCGGAAGGTAGAAATAGGAACTCCGTAATTAAACGACGCAACCCCATCGAGTTTGTGCTCATTGGATTAGTCTTGACGAGTACTTTGATACTATATGGTAACCAGGGTCTGATGTTGGAGTTGGAAGGTGGCCATAGGAACTCCGTAATTAAACGACGCAACCCCATCTAGTTTGGGCTCATTGGATTAGTCTTGACGAGTACTTTGATACTATATGGTAACCAGGGTCTGATGTTGGAGCCGGAAGGTGGCCATAGGAACTCCGTAATTAAACGACGCAACCTCAACTACGGACTTCATAACGGAATAACACTGCTACGCGCTGCGAACTACGTCGTAGTAAATCTCGAATTAAAAATAGAGGTACTAAAAAGTTAAAAATAAAATTAAAGAAAAAAAAACCTTTTTAAAAACAAGCTTTTATTATTTGTTTATAAAATGAACTAAAAAGTTAAAAATAAATTAACTCTAAAAAGAAATATAACACTTTGTAACCTGATTGTAACCTTTAACGACAAATAAGCGTCTTCGTCTAGGACGAAATAATTCCATATTGTACAAATTTATTTAATTTTAACACTAAAACTTTTCACCATACATAATTATTCAATCTCGTCCCCCCTCTTTATCATAGTCCCCATTTATAAATGAAAGCGTGTTACATTGTGATAGCTTGAGGAAAATGGGTATTTAATTAATACAACACAACATTTTTCTTTTTAATTTGTTAAATAACATATAAGTGGTATTTAATTAACACATCACAACATTTTCCTCAGGCTATCACAATGTAACACGCTTTCATTTATAAATGGGGACTACGATAAAGAGGGGGGACGAGATTGAATAATTATGTATGGTGAAAAGTTTTAGTGTTAAAATTAAATAAATTTGTACAATATGGAATTATTTTGTCCTAGACGAAGACGCTTATTTGTCGTTAAAGGTTACAATCAAGTTACAAAGTGTTATATTTCTTTTTAGAGTTAATTTATTTTTAACTTTTTAGTTCATTTTATAAACAAATAATAAAAGCTTGTTTTTAAAAAGGTTTTTTTTTCTTTAATTTTATTATATACTATTTTTAAATAGTTCTGTAGTACAGACACCAAATACGCAGAAACATTTTGACTCGTGATGTATTATTTAAAATAAATAAGTAACGTAGCTGATGTAATGGATAAAATATTAACGCAAGTTTTATCTTGTTGAACAGGTATTCAAACAGCTATAAGGATACTTCTTGTCGACCCTTGTCACATGTGATACGACTTGAGACAAGGTGATGGGATCTGAAAGGTCAAAGCAAAATAGGGATGGACTTGATACAATTCGACTGAGTTAGGTACTTCAAAAAGTGTATTTTTATACAGATTGATAATTTTTTAAAACCACTTTGCCTCATTTATGAAGTCGTTATCGCCCCACTGCTGGGCAAATGTCTCTTTCTTCATCTTGTATGTCTTCCTGTTACTGAGCCATGTCTGCTCAATCTCATCAGAAAGCGTCCAGCTCGATCGACATATCGTCGTTTCCGTGCTTGTCCATATTATCAACAGACTACCGATAGGTACTTTCTACTCACTCTACTGTTGCTTGTAACAACGCAGTACTCCAACGCTTGGATAAAAGTTTGGTCATTACAAGTACATCCATAACGTTCATTATTTTTTGGATTATTGATTGTACTCTTTAAAAGTTTTCATGACCTCCCAGTGGATACTTTTTGTATTTAGTGTAATACTACCAATTTATCAATTTCGCCGGGCGGGCAGGGTTTTGATCTTTGTAAATGCTTTCAAGAAGTAGATAGGCACCGATACTTAAAGTACCTATCTATATGCATATATTAAACACTTTTTTCTTATTAATTTCATTATTAGATTTGCTTTAAATTGTGTAAAATTACTTTCTAAGTCACTATACAATTCGCTACAGTAGTACGCTTAGAGGAGTTTGCCTATGTGAAACCACGTGCATAAGTAATTATCAATAGTAGTCTATAGTTATTAACCTTTATGTACACATATTGTACATCGCATAATAACAGGTCAATTTTAGTGAAATTAGCGTGAATATTAAATTACTGCATGAATAATCATTTAACAAGGTCGGTACACAGCAAGGTAACCATAGTCATATTTACTCTAGTTAAAACAAACTACCTATTACATTTTAATAAAACTTTTGTGAAATCAGGTAAACTCTTCAGTAAGTGTTAAATTCGAGTAATGTAGGTATCTAATATCCGCAATATCATACGACATTTTCCAAGACATGTGCGAGGAACATGTACTCTCTCTAAGCATTGGTGGGCCCAGAAACTATCTGAATTACTTATTTTATGCTTCGGGATGTATTTCTGGCACCGGAGTGTATCTATGTACCTATGTTGTTTACCTGTTTTATAATTCAAGGACATTAATACGATACCAACAATAAACGAACGCTTCCTTACTATGTATAAAAAGAATTATACAAATTTTAAATTGTCAAACGGACGCAATCCGGCCCTGCTTATAATTACCGCTCGAGAATAATGATACAATACAAAGGCCACACTATGTAGACCAAGGAGGGTCGTCGATTCGACGCTTCACAAAAACACCAGCGGAAAAACGTCAAGTAAGTAGGTACTTATATCATGTTTAAATATTATACAGCCTTGACAATGATTAATTATGCGAATCAATAAGTTTGATGCAAAAAAAAAACAATTATAGCCGGTTGCAGAAAAAGCCATTAAGTTTTATTATCCATAAGACATAGTATCGTCTTCTATTTTTTGCCAAAAAAAAGCTAAGATTAGAACTCAGAGTTATAAGTTTAATCGAGCATTAACTTGCGATGAGTACCTGTTTAAAACATTTGATATAATATTATTATTAAACCGAAGTATAAAAAATATAATAACTTGTCCATTTGAATTATGATATAAGTTAGTAGATTGAAAAATAACAAACTGAGACATTTGTTAAACATGTTTTAATTAGAATTACTTATGTAATTTAAGACAGAGTATGACTCTCCTACCTCCTTTAGAAACCGAGTTGCACAACCTGCACCGAAGTACTTTAAAGGTGGACTTCAAGACACCAACGCAAACTGGCCTAGCTTACAACCAATGTATGTTTTACAACTCATTACTAAGAGACCAAAGTTTATGGAATGTTTCAGGGGTATAAGCCAAGCGACATTGTTTACTCTATGTAAATTACTGTGATAAGTAGGCAACATTAAAAACGTGATGATAAGATCGTTACTTTACAAGCACGAAAAACAACAAAGCTCAAGGAAGACATTTTTTTATCCTTATATCTACTTATTTTAATAACCAACCTATAAAATCACTGAATATTTTTTTTTTTCGAAAATAATTTCTGAATGTTTCTCAAAGCGCAAATCTCGAGAACAGCTACACTGATTTCGAAATTATTATATAAAAAAAAAAGAATATTGTGCCATTAGAATGCTTAGCCATCAGATAAATTATGAAATACTATGGTAATAGTACACATTTATGGCCATGTCTTAGAAAAAAATAACATATCTCAAAATAATATAGCCTACACATTATTCTTATATAATATAAGCTACAATATTGCCAAATTTCATCAAAGTCTATTTAGTAGTTTTTGCGTAAAAGCGTAACAAACATCCATCCATCGGCAAAACATTGACGTTTATAATATATTTGGGATTCATGATCCTGAACAAAAAGCGGACGAAGTCGCGGAGAAAAGTTAATATGAACAGATACGGTTATAAATAATTGTATGAAGAAACTTAAAACTTTGTATCCTTTTTCTTTCTTTATTATAAAAATATTACAATATATATGTAAAACGTTGGGCTATAGGTACAGCTGAGTGTTTTTGACAGTGATTTTAAACAAAAAAAAACTCGTTTATAATTTGGATCTTAAATAGATTTTCTTTTATGCAGATCTAAATATAAATATCATCAGTAGTTCCACACTGGAGGAAATATTGCATCCAGCCAAACAAGGCGATTGTGATTGGACTGCTCAATATCAAATGTCTCGTAGGCGAGTGTGTAGGAGCGGATGATAAAAAATAAACAAATTCGCGATCAAAATCTTTTTATTCAGCTCAATCTATTGAAACAAACAGCATTTCTCATTTTCCCGTAAATTCTATCAAAATCGAGTAGGTAGTAGTATATCTACTTACAAAAAAAATCAAAATAAATATATCCCTGGCTTTGATCCGCTTTACATTAACCGGTAACCTTGCTTATTTGTCGAGTATATTGAACCCAAAGATTGATCCTTTGAAAAGTTTTAAAGGTTGACAGGAGTTTCCATTTAAAAGGTCGATGAACTCTGTTACTTCTTTGCTTTCTTTTCAATTTTGTTTGCATACGCGTAAGCATGTTGTTACTGTAACAGTTTACGAATTAAAAATGCAAGTGAGTAGTTACTTACGAAAGTTGGCGATGGCAATATATCGCTAGATAAGTACTTGTTTCAATGTGGTAAATAAATTAAAATTATTACTGAATACCTTAAAATCCACTTTAGTACATAGGTAGCATATAGATGCTATATCTAAGCAAGTAGGACACGGCTCCGCAGCAAAATGGCCTCTTTTTAAGGCTGGGATATTGCCTTATTGTCATAATTATTTTTCTTGTCGTGTAGTAATATTACCATATTATTGAAATACCTCACGCAACCGTATCCGTGACTTATGATAAATTCATACGTTACATACAACTGACAAAAATATCATTAAAAATACTTACACATTAGTAGGTATAACAACAGATGTTTAACACAAAAATAATCCTTCTAATGTACCCGCCGCTAGGTTTTACGTACCTATCTAAGTTGTACAGTGTGATTACTCCGAAAGTAATTTATGAGATATTTTGTCTATTTTAGTCCAAAATCCCTATTAGGTACCTACCTACACGCAAGGGGTCGTAATATTTTCCGTAAGACCTTAGCGAGGATGGTAATAATTTTAGGGAAGGAAAACACGAATTTTCATCACGAATGCAAGAAAATTTTAGAAAACATCCTAGGCCAGTCCTAGGCCTGAAAAGTGTCACATTCTTTATTTCTAAACAAGTAGCGAGTGAATTGAAAGAATTAAAATATTGGTGGAGAGGCAAGACGGATATATATGCAATCTATGTATGAATTATTGGTCAGTTTCTGATTGTCTTTAATTCGTTGATATTAAATATCTCCATTAAGGATTACTTTACAAATGAGTTAATTTATTTAAAAAATCTACCTCAAGTTTCTATAATTTCTCGTTGTAATAAAATTATTTCGTTGTGATAAAATTAGGTAAAACATTCATAATTGAATATTTTCTTGTGCATGTTTTTTTTTGTATATCGTTATTAATAAATTGTATTTATTGATTGTATATCCTTATAAATAAATAATGAGTATCCTCTGAAGATTATTTCAAGAAAACATATTGATCACGCGCGACATGACGGAGCATTAAGTAAGGTAAATATCGTGCGGTTTTTAACATGAATTAAAAGAATTCACCCGCCTGCGTACCTGTCTGACTTGGTCACGCAAACAGGATAAAGATTTAACATGATTTTATTATGCTTATGTCATCTTTCATTAACCTGTCGCGGAGCATTGGCCTCGAAATCGAAATATTTTATCCCTCCTCATTATGTAGAGACGTAAAATATTAATGACTGTAGGTACCAGGAGAATCAAAAAGAAACAAGTGAATTAAGTCTTAAAATGGCAATCCATTGTTTTTAAACATTATGAAATTTAACAGAACAGTCCGGAAACGAGTAGGGTGAACGGATTAGACGGTGATTTCAAACGAGTAAAATTGATCGGCGCGGCAGCTCATTTTTCATAAAATAAAAAAAACACTCACGTTGAAAAAAGTCTGCCAACACCAGTTACACATAAGTATCTGTGAGTTACACAGAGCTTTATGTCAATTTTCATGACATGTGAGACGTATTTTACTGAAGATATTAGAATTTTCTTTCTGGAAATATTTATTATTACAAGTCAGAGACATTCTACAAGTAATAATAATGTACAAAAATATGTAGGTAGGTACTTACTATCATAATATGCAATGAATACTTCTTCCTACTAATAAGGATAAACTTAATGGTTGTACCGATGTATGGAAGGATGTGAAGACATTGGTTACTCTTTTACAAAAAAAAAACTACTGAACAGATTTTAATAAAACTTTACAATATTTTAACTTGTACATTACAATCACACATTGGCTATGTTAGTTTAGTTAGGATATGGTGACAGTTTAGCAAGATAGATAAATGCGTACGAAGACGCGGGCAGCCTCTAGTACTTTTATAAATTCATATTGAAGCGGCCTGTACCTATCACCTGCAGAATAGATGACGTCAAAATGTTTCAACTGTATCCTCTACACTACAGTACTTATATCTACGTAGTACCAGAGTATATCACGTCAGTATGTAGATGGTATTACAGAGTACACTTGTGACAGTGGCCAACAAAATAAAATGATAAGTGACAAACAGTTATAAACGCTAATGCACGATAAGAATAAACAAAGCCTCTTAAGATATTTCAGGTAAGTACCTACTCATAAATGCCTACGATTAAAATGCGACATATTTTTTATGTAAAAGGTAAACCTTTTAAAGGTAAACTTTTTACATGACTACCAATTCAAAGAGTAGTTATTGGCATCTACCAATAACTACTATGGCATTATTTTTTACATAGAAATACCTATGTAAGTTGTTAATCGCGAGGTTCCCTTTGTGAGTTTCATAGTTGCACGTGTCTGATGATAAGTAGTTTAAGTATTCATAAAACTGATTACTTATTGTAGCAAAATGTATTTTCTTTTTAATTCGTATTTTTTTTTGTGATGTATACTGCGAATACAATAGAACATATATTTACTTATTTATTTCAATGGCAACTGCGAGTAGATACTATTGTTGATTCTGCCAACAAGTAGGGCTTACAAAAACAACTTTATATTTTTCCCTGCGAAGGATTCAAAAAAATATTTCCCAGATTTATTTCGGTCTGGTGCAAACAGACTTTATTAATTTACTTATTTGGGTAAAATGAATAAGTAGGAACTTTTTTATCAACATCGTCAATTCGTCAGCGTGCATGTTAGTGTCGGCACAAACGGGCCACCGAAAGTATCTGTCGCGCGCTACCGCCACATAAGAAGCGAGCAAGTTTCGAGCGAGTGTGCGAGCGAGCACTACTGTAGCGAGAAGCCGCCACTGGCTACACACACGTGTGCGGCGCCGCCATACAATTCATATGAAAAAGCGTGTTAGGTCGCCGTCACTGGCCACAGGTGGCCCGTTTGCGCTGAGCCTTAGATTTACACCAATACGACAACCCCTCTCCAAACTCAATCCTGAATCCCTCAAACTACTCTTCTCTGTCGGCGACATGTCAGTTTACACTTCTTTGCAGAAGACGCAATAATACATATATTCACCTAGAACTAAAAACAAATCAAGCCCAAGTTGAATCACCCTAACATATACTTTGAAAAAAATACATCAGATTATGAAAGCACTTGATTGGATAGTCTTTCATAAAGAACAATCTTTAATCTCGTTACATTATAAGAACCCATTCAATCATACGTTCTATTGAATTTGGTCTCATAATAATGGAGAACCGAATCGGCCAGACCTTGTTAATGACTGATTAGATGATTCGTTGGTAATAAAAACCGGAGAGTTTTTCTTTATCCCTTTATTCGTCCATTATTATTAAAAGTACCTTAGAAACATCTTGGAATAAAATAAAATACGGCCTCAAGTCGACTTCACATGTCTATATCAAGCAGCAAAAACTCAAGGATAAAAATAGTGATTAAAGTTGTTGTTTATTTTCAGGTTGAGGATTTTTTGTGGCAATGGTGACACGGATACGAGTCTCAATCACTTCTTATTTCTATTGCTGACTTTCTTGATTCGGAATGGAGAAGGTACCGCCCCAGAAAATTGCTACCATAGGAGGTGCGGACGCTTACAGTTCTAGGTAAGTTATTAGGCTTGCATACGTGCCGTGACCAGAAATTGTCATTGTTTGATGTTTTAATGTGATAAGAATAGTATGTCGCAAGGTAACTGTGACTACACGTACGCTAAAGGTCTAACTACACAGATCCGGGCCGTGCCCGGGACGTGTCCGGGCCGTAGCCCGTCAGGACGGAAAACAATTCGTCCACATGACAACCGGACACGTCGTGCCCGGGACGTGTCCGGGCGGTGGCCTGTCAGGAGGGAAAATAATACGTCGCTACGACAACGTATCCGGTTGTCATGACGACGAATTGTTTACCCTCCTGACGGGCCACGGCCCGGACACGTCATGGGCACGGCCCGGATCCGTGTAGATAGACCTTAAGGCTCAAGGGGTTCTTCTGCGTTCGAATCACAGCTGGGCCGATAATTGAATTATCAGTTCAATCTTTTTCAGATCTGGATATTTGTTTATTTGTCTTTGTGTGCAATGCATCCATGAAATATAAATCTATTTTCTTCTTCTAAAACTGGCTGTCTCAATTCTGTATTTTTTGTATACAGCCTTTTGAAAAAGAGAAACAAAGCAACAATTTCACAACCAGCTAATTAGATAGAAACATCAATTCCATTTTTCAAATCAACCTTTCTTATCTCAAACTTCCACATAAATGCTTACCTTTTGTTTACAAAATTTCATAAAACGAAGTGACAAAAAGTTTGATATGTAGGTAGGTAATAAAGATCGCGACAACCTATTTCATAAAGTTTATGGCAGGGAATTAATGTTCAAGAGATGTTTCTTTCGCTTACCGATATTAAAAATCATCGATGTAAAATCAAAGCTAATACGTTTGTTTCCACTAGATTTCTTTAAGGAACGTTTTAAAAAATAACATATTGTGATTTCATAATTTCTATTACGTACAATGGATTTTTGTTATTCTAATGGACTTTGTGGCCTTTGCGCATTAGGGATTCAGCTGCCGAAATAGTTTGACGTTTGACACGCAAAACGATTACACGATTTATCGGAAGAGGTCGTCATTTCACATTAAACGCCATATTTGTTCAGCCGCTAATAATTCCACTAATGTGTAAAGACTTATTTTTACTTTGGGCACAGTCAAACCATTCGTAGGCATTGATAATTTAGCTCATCTTTGGCGCTAAAACACCGGCAAGTTTGTTATCAACTGTATTGTTAGTCAAACAATGTCTCAGCTAATCCAGCCGACTTTATCACACGGTATCATTCTCAAACCAACTATAAAATGTAGACAAAAACCCACTTTCGAATCACACACAATTTTCGCAGAATCTTTAGGTTTATAGGCTTTCTTTGCGTTGAATTGAAATGAGGTAGAACTGCAAAATATAAATCGTAATAAAGTGCGTTTCTCCGTTTAGTTTTAATGCCGTAATGTTGTTAGCAATTGACTAGGATAAGTCTCCCAAAACATTCAAATGATTATTTATTTTTTATACATATAAAATAATTATGGTAACCACATAGTAATAAGTATACAAAATTGGATTAGGGTTGAAAAATATTTAACTAAGATGCCAACATTGTCCTTTGAAACAAACATCTTTCACGCAATGTTGGTAGGTCTAGAACTTGGCATTACCATAAGAATAGGTAAGCTAGATAGGTAGTTAAATAATAAAATCACTAAAGCAGCCAGACAACTATGTTACATAGATTTTTACATATTGTTATATAGATTATAGATTATATATAGATTATTTTACATATGCTACATAGATATTGAATAATTAATCCATTGTATCGAATTATACTAGACATAGCTTGGATATACTGAAGTACTCAACTACTTACTTAAGTATTTGAAATTTTCAAACAGCAGTCGTATAAATTAGGTTGAAAAATAGCCTCTAATAATTAAAAACAGTGCTTAAAGATAAGGAATCGCTTTGCAGACGATGTAGTCGAAGCAGTCGACGACGTAGAGTCTGTCACAAATAAGTAGGTACCTATAACATTTAAAATGACTTAAACGTCATACCTACCTACTTCATATTACATTTAAAATCTAATCCTGAAATAGTAGGTAGAAGATTTTTTACATTTATTATAGTAAAAATACAACTAAATATATTTTGTACCGATATAAATGAGATTTTTAATAAAGAAGACAATTCTCATAGGCTTTCTTTGTTTCAATATATTTACGAAGAAATATAGGATGTATTTATATATATTTGTGTATCATTTGAAGGTTCATGACCCGTGTCTCTACCCTGACGTTTAATCGTGACAAATCCGTCATTCAATCTTCTTATGCGCGTTTAACATTTACCTTTTAAAACGGCAAACCGGTTCGATGGTTCTACCTTCAATATAGTACTTATATGAACACCCTGATTTGTAAGTAAATTACTGATAGTAATATCGAACACAGTTTTAAATAACTACCAACGCAATTAGATGTTCAGCGCCTATATACCTATTATAGTATAAGTATAATATTTAATCAGACTACAGTAAGTAAGTACTATTTACTAAAAATATTAGACGTACCTTAAAAAGTATTCTCGCTAAACATAATAATTGAACTGAAATGATAGCTGCATTACCTCTTTGAATGGAAATAATATTTTTTTGAGCGGGATGACTGCCAGTCCTCAGGTTGCTCGACGCCTCGCGGCTACGCAATAAAGACTGGATGCTAGCAAAAAGATTTAACTTCAAGGCCCCTACAAGGATAAGTTATCGAACAAATTTAAATAATTTTATTAATCAAATTAATCATAGTGTGAGCACAGATTATTTCTAATCAGAGGGCATATATCATTGAACGCATATTCATTTACGATCCTGTTGCCCTGATGCAACTAAAAACGCTATTTCATCACCTTTTTTATTACGTGGTAAATTGTCTATCTTCGATTGAGGTTAAGTTGACAATTTGTTGAAGTGGCTTGAATGTTGTCAATTTAGAGAAGGACATGTAATGTCAAGGTCGCTTCAAGATCCAGATAGCCAGCAAACACACAAATTAAATGAATAGGTACCATTCTGAGGAACCTAGCTTTTTTACTCAAAGCTCTTCAACGTCATAATTTTTGCAATTTTCATATGTTACGTCTATGATTTTGATAGCTCGAAACATCCTAAGCAATTTAGACAATGATCTGACGAGTAAGTCAAAATTTGCTAGGCAGATGCTAATTTCACCTGATACCATAAGTCCTTCAGTTCACACTGCGAATGCTTCGATCGCTCGCTCGCTGACATGCTGACGATGTGACCTGGCCTGACTAACCACACTTTAACACGATAATAACCCGGCTGACTCGTCCACTGGCGGTGTTGATAAACTCTATCGACTAAGACTCATTCCATTTTTGGTTTAATAACAAATACTCGGTATTTTAACCTTTAATTCATAAATAAAAAGGTACATTTTAATAACACCTTTTACTTTTTTCAGCAAAGTCAGTATTATGGTTATTTAAGTGAAAGAAGTAAGTTATAGCTTAATTGTTAACTTTAAAGTTTCGGAAATGACAGAGTTACATAAAATGATTTCAAATGGGATTTAATGTATCCCAAAATGTATTAAATAAAACATGTCAATTTGAATATATTACCTGCTTACTGAAACAACTCAAGAATTTCCGTTTACTAAACTGAAAAGGAAGCGAACTAAAAATCACATCGTCATGAGCTGGTGTCAATATCAACGCTTCATATAGGTACTTTAGATAACCTAAATGTACGGTCAGCATCATAAGGCGATTAACACATCCAGATTTAAAAAAGTTAAATACACTATTAATATAAGAAAATCGCTTAGCAAAATATACTCCAGAGTTAAATGAACATTCAATAAGGTTCAGAATAAGGAAAATAAGTAAGGTTTTTCGTCGAATAATGGTGTATATTACTTTTGAAAATATGAATGTGTTCATCGACTTATGATGCTGACTGTATTCATTTTCAATAGGTTTACGTTAGTTTCAAAACATAAATGAAATACAACTTTCGTGCGTTTGATACGTTAGTTTAATATCGAGCGAGACATTTTCACTTTATTCAGTAAAAACTTAATTTACGTACGTTACTTAAGTACCTATTTCTTCCTATTACGTAAAATTATTATTTTCAGTTAATGAGAAATTTTACCAAGTATTTCTACCTTTCAATTATAGCTTGTTTGTTTCAAATGCTTTGATGTTTCCTGTTTACATGGAGCCGCTTTCAAACGTGATATCATTTATTGAAAACCCCTTATGAAATATTTATATTTTCAAATAATATTTTTCAACTTTATTTTGTACTCAACAACAAATACTATACGTTTCATATGTTTTGGTATATGTACCGCAGATAATCTTTAAAAAAACTGTATAAAAAGCCTGACGTGTTTTTATCTTTCATTGCTTAGCCTATAACACTGTACTACCGAAATACCTTGCAGATGAGTTGGTGAGAGGTGAAATTGCTTTCTTTTATTTAATTATTTACCAATAAGATTACTTCAATAAGTCACTTCTAAATGAAACATCCCCAAGTTGACATATAAAAACTTATTTTTCATTTATTTTAGAATCGAACTAGCGCAGAATGGCTCTAGAGAAGACTTGGACCCGTACATCCCATCAGAACACAGACCCTTAGAATCGAATACTTCGTAAGTAAATACTATACGTATAGTACCTATATTTGTCGTACTCGTAAATCCTATCATCGAAAAACATTACCCTATCTTTTGCCTCCGCCGTTGTCGGGTAGCCAAATAGCCAAAGCCAATAGGCAGCCAATAAAAACCTTCCAGCTGAAATATTTGTCTGATACTTAAGAAAATACTGATAAAGTAAAATTCCTAATATGGTGCCAGCTTCAACATTATCTTTCATAAACTACGGATTTAATGGTCCGTTAATTTTAATTACCTATCTTTTCTGCAACTAACAGCAGCCCAGAGGTGACTCGTTGATAAAAAAAACCATCTAAGCTTTACGAAAAAAATATTTTTTCATATAAATTTTTTAGATAAAAATATGAATAAGTATACGGTACTTAGGTACTTAAAAATTGTACTTCATTATTTTTAGGAGTTTTGGAGCTCTCGCTCACTTGCTGAAGGCATCTTTGGGTTCCGGAGTATTGGCTATGCCTTTAGCCTTCAAAAACGCCGGCCTTCTTGTTGGTGCGATTGGAACTATTATCGTCGGATTTGTTTGTGGACACGTCGTCCATATTCTGGTAAGTCTCTCTGAGCGAACTCAAGCAAATATTCTGGGGCATTATTTTATTTTTCTTTACTACATTTAATTTATTATGGGGAACAGTATCATATTAGCAACCTTTTTCGGTAAATGAAACAAAATGAAAGGCTTAACCTATTTCCATAAACCAGTTTGAATAATATAATTTTACTAGTACTTGGATCTGTAGAAATCAACAAACATTTAATTCTAACGTAGTACCTATTATCGCAGAAATGCGGTCAAAACGTACATTAAAAAAAAATATAAAAGACAAAACTAATTACATCATCAGTACAACTCGGAAGTTCTCAATTCTCATTGTGGCATTCGAGTCATTGAGTGACATGTTATGAAACGAATAAATACAATGGATAATTTCCTATTGTGTAATAGTACTTTCTAAAGACTGACTCTGTTTACTTATTTCTATGTCGACGTGTTGGAATATTGCATGAGCATGACTGCCCGTGTATTGTTAATATCGCCTCGTTTTCCACTTTTCCAACCCGAAACAATACTAAAATTGAATTAAGAAAACTTCCTTTAACAAAATATGTATTACGGTTAAAAAAGGAAATCTTTCAATTACTTATAAACATAAATGCTTTTTTTTTAATTCACGCCCCTAGTTGCAAAAATTATAATAAAGTTATTTTTATGAAATCGTTTATAAAATTTGAAAATACATATTATGTTAATTATAAAAGGAGTATACAATTCAAATTACAAATCAAAGATTCACAAAAAATGAGGTTGACGAATTTTCCATTGTTTCACGTTTCTTTTATATTACAGGTTAAAACTTCTCAACAACTATGCGCGGAACTGAAAAAGCCTTGCCTAGGATACGCAGCAACGTGCGAACTTGTGCTGCTAAATGGACCGAAACCTTTTCGGAAATTTTCTACATTTGCAAGGTATTCATAAATATGTTTCTCATATTTATTTTTCACACGAAATACAGGAAAAGCTTCTTAGTTTTTACTCTGAAAAACTTGTTTAGCAAATAACGTCTCTCAAACGTATGGAAGTTCAAAAACACCCATTAAGGTAAAATCTACACCTGTTGTGGCGAATCAGTATCTATTTAAACTGACAGCGGCAAATAGATCGGAATGGCGGCTTAGACTCTCAGTGCTCTCTATCTAGATTACTCGAGATTCATCGTGTAAAGTAGGTAGGTAAGTAGCGTATTCAAAAATGAAGACGATTTAAGTAACAACCCTAATTTAGTTTGCCCCAGTTTGTCTTGTTCTAACCGAGTTAATTTCAATGTGCCTAATAGTTTCGAGGGTATCTAAGGAACATTAAGTATAATTATTGCCGAACTAACTTTAAACTGTCTTAAATTGACTAAACAAACAAAAAGGCCAAAAAGTTTAACAGCCAGTTGCAAAAAAGGCCTTTACGTTACGCTGCTCCATTATACACCTGTATATATTATTTATTATACCTGTAGATTCATTATTCATTGTCATGAATAAGACGAGCATGACGACACGATGATTAATTGTAAATTAACTTAAGCGGCCTTTTTTCAACTAAAGGGAAGTAAGTACATACATCATTTTATAACTTTTCAAGTGGAAAAATACAACATTCAATTGAAACCTATTCGGTGTAGAGATTTCTAATTTCTAATTATTGGAACTGTGTGTGACTTAACAAATTATGACTTCCTGCTACTTCTACGTCTCTATTTTGCTTTGTACCTAAATGGTGTTGTAACACTTTTAGTATATTAAGGGAGGTAATCAACCATTGAAACTGAACAACTTTTCCAGAGTAAAATGGGTCAAAATATGAAGAAAAAAAGTCTCTTGTACAGTCAGCATCTTAAATCGATTAACACATTCAGATTTTCAAAAGTAAATATACACCACTGTTAGACGTATAACCTTACTTATTTTCCTTATTTTGAAGCTTATTGGATGTTCATTTAACTCTGGAGTATTTTTGCTAAGCGATTTTCATCTAATAATGGTGTATTTTACTTTTAAAAATCTGAATGTGTTCATCGACTTATGATGCTGACCGTACTACGCACAAAATGAGGCGGCCCATTTTTTCTAACGGTCTACTTATCAATTGAAACAGGGATTGTTTTGTTTTTCAGAGAACTGGCTGATTGGGCACTGGCAGTAACACATGCGGGTGCCTGTTGTGTTTACGTAGTCGTCATAGCGGAATCCTTTGAACAGGTAAAGAAAGTAAATGTTATGTTTCAAGCGTTTTAAATCAAAAGAAACTAGACGACAACTTTTAACCAGTTACACGATTTACTTATACCTACCGTTTTTACATTTTTTAAATTTTTATTCCAGGTTTCAAAACAGTACGGTGGGCCTGATTGGTCAGTCACAGTATTTTGCGCTTTGACACTGGTCGTACTGGTGCCCTTGACTCAAATCAGAAATCTAAAATATTTAGTGCCATTTTCTACTCTTGCTAACTTTGTGTGGCTGGGTTCTATCTGCATCTCGCTGTATTACTGTTTGAGAGACCCGCCGGAGATTAAGGAGCGAAATATTGCCACTTCTATTTCTGGAGTACCCAATTTTATAAGGTAAGACATACATTACTACAATAATAGAGAGACAGATTTAGGCTAAATCTGTCTCTCTATTATTATAATAAATCATTTAGCTCAAAGCGGTAGATATGTACCTACAAGGTTATGAAGATCTTTTATAGTTCCGCGCAAAAAGGTACCAGTTTCCTAGATGGTGTTAAATCAAAAGCCAACTCATAATATAACATATACCCTGTGCCAAATAAAAAAACAACATATAAGTATTTCAATGGACTTGTTATTATACTTTGGGTGACATTTTTCACTAAACGGATTTGAAGTAAGAAGCCGCCTACTGCGCATCAATCAACTGGCTCACTATTTCGCTAGCTCTAAATGCGAGAGTCAGAGTACTCATTTAACCACAAAACATAATTTACCTTACAATTCTCAAGTGCCTGCTTCAGACACAATTTAACGGATAGATGCATACAGTGCATAAGTAAATCCTTAAAGTTATTAGGTAAATCTAAGAAAAAAGCTCGTCTCTATAGGATTTGATTGTATTCTCCACCTTCAGATAAATTAAAAATTTTACAATAAATGAAGTATCGTATTTTACGTACTTCGTTGCTTAAACAACTTTTTATACGAAGTTTTTTATAAAAACCCACAAGCGTTGTAATCTCTAAGTACATAACCCACGAAACTTCTGTGTTTCTACCGTATCATGATTGCTTTAACTTTGAAACTCGTTAATGAAATTTGTATTTTGTATATTTGGTTATCCAACAATCGATTTATGAATATAAAAGTTATAATTAACGGTAAACATGAAAGTTCTTTTCGCATGAAGCCAATTACTATTCAACAAATTTTATGCGTTTCACAACTAGAAAGTTCATAATAGAGCAAGAGTAAAGTTCATATAATTCAACAGAACATGGCTACAGGATTACATTATTGTAAAGTAGTAAATAAGTTTTGATATTTTAGTTCAGCTGCGTGCTCACTCATCCATAATTTCGCTGATTATCAACATACGAGTAATATCAATGTTTTTGATATTTTAGTGCAGGAGATTTGCTTTAAAATAATCAATCAGATTTATTACTGGGGAAAGATAGAATGTGGATTTAGTTGAAACTTACCCATTTGTAACTCGGAACTTTCACAAGATTTCAAACGAAAAATATGTTTGCAGGATCATACATACGATCATCTTAAAGTTCAGCAAAAATACAGAAATGTCCGAACTTACATAGAATAAGAAAATAAATAATATGTCTTGAGTGTTGAAATGTAAAATCTAACAGGATACCAGCTGTGGCCGTCGTATTTCAGTAAAACGTAATAACAATCTCACGTCTTGCGTGTAGTGCCTAATAAATGGAAAGTCATTAGACGAGTGGCAAGATAAAGTAGAATAGCTACGTTTTATTGGGTCATAAAAGGTTTTTTTCTTAATACATACGTTGATTGATAGTTTAATAAATTATTTAATTCGTTTATTTACTTTCAAATTTTGGTAACATTATTTTGTTGAACAATAATTCATTGTAAGAATTTTAATGAAATAGATCCCGCCCGACACATTATAGATAACAAAATAAGTTATGAAATATGAGATATAATCAGTATAGATTAGGAAATAACTCTGTTAACTAAGTACTAGATAAAGCCTCTCTTTTTGTGTCGGGGGTTAAAAAACGAAATCCCGTAGGTACTAGTTTTTCTAGTATCAGGCCTAAGCTTTGATAGGTTTAATTCAATAAAGGTTAGAAATCCGGAAGATCGAGGAATTAGGATCTTCTGTTATTTAGTTGAAGGAGGTAGTTTATTTTTATATTTTGTTACATTGCGATAAGAGTTGGCGGTTTTTTTTACTACATAGATCATTTTAATTAAGTACTATGTATATTTTAATGTGTTTAACATATTCAAAAATTCAGGATAAACAGGCACAATATTTTTTAAACATAGGACATGACACAAAATCTAAGCTTAACTTTATTTAAACTAACGAACAATTTCAATTGTAGGAACCTAGGAGTTATTATTTACTTACGTATGTAGGTAGAACTGGCAATTCTCTGAAACAACAACCGAGTTAGTTGTACTTAGTTAGTTAGTGGGTCAAGTTAGTTGATAAGTTTTTCAAAATCCATTTACCTAGTACTATTACAAAAATCGTATCCATACGTATACACCACAGCGATATTTAAAAACCATAGTAGGTAGGTATAGTTTCATAAACCAATCCATTAATTAAATTAAATTAGGTATAGTTCTTAAAAATCTTACATAATTAGAATGACACATGCCAATCCTCGCCGAATAGTGATGAGATGAAAATGTTAAATCGAGTTTTATGCGAAACTTTTCTTTTATTTTTCGGGTTGATTTAATTATGGCATTGAGTTTGGTTAACAAATAGGTAAGTAGGTATGCCCATTTTTGGAAAGAAAATAGCTGATACTGCGGGACTCAGATAGTTTTCTTTACTTTCAGTACAAGCTTGTTTGCAATGGAAGGGATTGGAGTCATCATGCCAATTGAGAACGAAATGAAGAAACCGGAACATTTTCTTGGGTGTCCGGGTGTTTTAAACATCGCCATGTCGTCTGTAGTCGTGTTATACGGGTTCGTTGGCTTCGCTGGATACCTCCAATATGGGGAAGATGTTAGAGGACAGATCATTCTCAACTTGCCTAAAGAAGATATGTAAGTATTACAAGAGTTGAAAACACACGAATAAAAGTTAGTCAGAGCCCAAAATATTGCCAGTTTATCGTTAAGTAGGTAATGGTTTTTATTTTGAATGCAAGTTTCAATAATTTTGATTTTAAAATTCAATTAAAATGTTTAAATGAGAGACGGCAAAGTCGGCAATAAACAATTTTTTTTTTCAGCTTAGCTCAAGTAGCAAAGATCTTAGTAGCTTGTGTGATGCTACTATCGTTTGCATTAGTATACTACGTGCCAGTAGACGTTGTTTGGCGAAAGGTCCAGGATCGAATCCCTCCGTCAGCCCACCTGTGGTCCTTAGCTGGAATAAGACTCCTCGGTACTTTATTACTTGGTGAGTTTAATAATTACAAGCCTTCTTCAACTTTTCAGAGCACAGAATGATTGGAGGGTTCTTACATGGTATCTTCAAAACCAAAAATCAATATAAATACATATACAAACAATACTTCACTGAAGTGGGTACATATTGTTATATTGTACCAAGAAAATATTCATTAGTACGGCGGTATAGACTTAGATATGTAATAAATGACTTTATGGTCCCGGCGGCGGGTATTTTGATATTCGAAATATTGATTTATTAACTAATGAAAGCTTTGCTTGTTTGCTTTTCTATCGAATAACGAGTAACAAGGTAGTAGTACTGGTACCTACTACGTATATAAGTAAGGGAAATGGATATCTCACGTTAATAAAAATAAATATATGTCTACGCTCTGAGACAACTTGACCCTTTAAGTTGTAGAAGATGCTTTTCTATATTAAGTGATATCTTTACTTATGCAAATGCCAACTTTTTATGTCATCTTCACAAAGTTGGAATTGATCACACCAACTTGAGGCATTTGAGACGAATAATTAGGTATTTTTGAATATGTTATGAACATGACTTTAAAAATGTATTATATATTTTCAGTGTCAATCGCCTGTGCAGTCCCAAAATTGGAATTCATCATGGAGTTAGTTGGAGCCGTCTGTCTTTCCATCATGGGACTCTTAATGCCAGCTATTGTAGAAATTATATGGCGGTGGGATAAGGATATATCGCTCTGCCACTTTGTTGTGTACAAAAATGGGCTCATTATTATATTTGCCTTAATCGCCATGGTATCCGGCGTAGCTTATTCAGTCATAGGTCTGTATCAAACCTTACATTAATTAAGTACCAACCTAAATGTATTTGTGATATAAATATAAGGTGTATTTTTCATTCATGCCGATGATGGTGTCGTCGTTTCAATTAAAACACAAACCCCGACTCTGGAACTTTGATGTTCTTTATACTTACCTACCTATTTGTATTTTTTTATTCATTTAATCAAGTAAAAAATATTATGTCCAGTATTTTTGGATAATCAAACGGAGGGATTGAAGAACATTCCATTAGGCATTGAAATGTACCAAGTAGCATCTGTAGGTATACCTACTATGCTGGCCTGGTTATAAGAAGTATACCAATGCCACGGTTTCCTTCGCTCGTGATACAAGGACTCAATAAATACTTACATCTTAAATAAGTAAATACTAAAAATGGCTAAAAATAAAGTAGCAATTATTTTATCCTCAGGCATCTTATAAACAATGAAAAAAGCTTGTGTTTAAATATTGCGTTGCTACTATAAATTGGTATTAAAATAGTTATAACATTGGATGATGATCTAGCCCCTTTAGCATATATACAATACAGGGTAGCGCAGTAACAAAACAAAATATAGGGGGTACTTGAGGGGGGCATGGTATTGGGAGTTGACATAGATGGCTTCAAAAACTCTTATTTTCAAACCACTCTAAATTCCTACCATATTTATACCTAAAATATTTAAAAAAATAGGCTGAGCATCTTTGGGCGAGGGAGGGGGCTCGCACAAATAAGCCAGGATCTTTAATTTAACTTCTAGTATCAATGTCCAATACAATATGTGCCATTTAATAACACCAAAACACAGTTTTTCATGTTCCAATACTGGCGCCACTAGTCTATCTTTGACAGCCTATATCTCGGAAACGTGAGACTATAAATTTTTTTCATCTATATTTTCGATTTGTATTGACCTGAACTATCGATTGGTGAAGGTTTCATTGACTGCCGCCACTTTTGGAAAATTAAAAAAAGTTGTAGGTAGGACACTCTCCATACTAAAATCTTCAAACCCCTTTAATTTAACGTACCTGCTCATTAATTTAAAAAAAGCAATATAGCAAGCTTAAGTAAATCTCTTGCCATTTCTTGCATTTTAGGGTCAGATACAGATTTAGAATAGAGTTATCTTTACTGATCTTTTCTGCAACTGATTGTTAAGCAATCGTTATTACTAAATTCTGTGACAAGTACTTTGTAGCAGCTATGTTTTAATTGACTACAAGATCGTAGAAACATCGGAAATGATCAATTTTAAAATGTCTAGCTATTCAATTATTGGACATGATGTAGGGAGATAAACTATAATCTTCGTGCCATCCAAACTGGTTATCAATGTGATAACCAGTAGTTTTAGTTTACCTGCTACTTGATGATAGATACCACTACCCACTTATGAAGAAGGTCTTTGAAAATTGTGCTGAAATCATTATGAGCGTTGAATTACCTACGATACGTAGTAGGTACGAATGAAAACAACCTACTTATTTACTCCTTTTTAATAATTATGCTGTGGTGTGGTTAATTTATTGAATTCTTGAAACATTGATTTCCCGTTTTAGGTAAGTACCTATAGGTACACACACATGTTTTAGTAAATATTTTATTTTTATTATAAACAATATTCATGCCGATGGATATAAGGATATCTGACTAAATGTATGTTTGTGAAAAAAAAAACAAACGCTAGTAAGTAAGTGAATATTTTATTCCCAGTTCCAAAAGATTATAATAAAGATTGGTGGGTCGTAATGAAAAAGTTTACTATGTCACAGTCATCTGGTTGAATCTGCTATTTGATTGAATCACTAGCGCGTTCATTGAATAACCACATTCAATTGAATGACTGAGTGAGCACCCGCTTACTTGTGGTCAAAGGTTTATCAATTAATAAAACAAAACACTTATTGCGGAATAATTTAATAACTTGGTAAACTATTTATTTCCTTACATTGAGGATCTTTAAGACAAAATACATATATAAAAGTACTCGAAGATGTTATATTTAAATCATCAGATATTATCTATAATCCCGTGTGTTCTTGTATAAAATTTCTTATAACTGGAGATGCTATGTTGGCGAAAACACTCGGCGAAAGTGCTTGGCCACACCCCCGGCCAAACGATACGATTCCGACTGCCATTCCATCTTGAATAGCAGCTCCTCCAGAATCACCCTGCACAAATGGAACTCCGTTTAAGTTCAAATAAGGAATTATGTGTCCCTTGAAATTGGCATGTTGCTTTTTTACAAAGCCTCTCTTGACAAACGTAGAAATAAAAAAAATATGTGTTTTTTGTATTTCTCGAGACTAAATAAATGTAAGGAAAATACCGAATTCAATGATTTGCGATTTGTCTAGATTTGAAAAATCATGTAAGATAATGTTTTATTAGATACTTTACCCATATTTTTTCACGCTTTGTAGTTTTGCTTAGGTCCAAAGATAGAAAAAACCTATACAAGTCCAAAGTTACTTAGAATTATTTTTTCAAAGCAAAAATTGACCAAAGTAAATATTGTTTGTTTTCGTCCGTACAATCATGTGTGAAAATAGCGGTCTATAAAAACCTAAGTCCATAAAATAATATCATCATAACAGCCAATGGAAATCTACTGCTGGCTCCAAATTGGTGCCAGTTAAGGACCATAATATTGGAGTTTTAAATAAAAGCTAACCATAAAAAATTACTATTTAAGATAATTCATCAAATGTGTCTTAGATATTCTTGGAATTATAAAAACAAAAGTATTTTTTTTTGAAAACGAACGTAGCTACGTTCGTTTACATTACAAAAAATAAATTGTACCTGACACGTTCCCTGGCCTCCAAGGAAGAAATTACCGCCACAGAACATATTCGGAGTCAAGACTGACGCATAAACCGCCGCACATTCAGTATAATACACCACGGGGATCTGTACGTCCATCAGCCTCTCAGGAATGGTAGACGCTCCTTGCTATTAAAAATATTCAATGAAAAAATTACTTCCATGTTTTGATATTCTAACTATCCATTTATGAAAATCCCGGAATGAGAATTTACCGTTTTAAACCCATTTGTTCATTTTTTGTTCTTTTAAGTTAGCTTTTAATCGTACGCGATCAGTTTTTAGATCATCTCTTCATTTTACTTTTTTACCTAGGTAAATATTTACATTTTTAATAGTTAGTAAGAGAAACAATTAATTTTAGTCGAATCAGTATCAGTTATCCGACGAAAGCTAATCTAAATACCATGGCAGACTTAATAAAAACCGAATCAGCAACTTTTTTGTGGTTAGATAACAGTTATATATGTATATAAAACTTGCGCAGTACTTTCTTATTCAAAGAAACACGTTGTCGTTAGTGGAAAATAAACTTAAAAAGAAAAAAGAAAACTAAAAAGTTACCTTAGTCCTTCCCCAACCACTGACAACTATTTCAGTACCACCTCTCATAAGTCTGCCTCTCCTAGGCAAATCTATCGGCTGAATGGTTTCAGTGAACTCTATGGGGTCTACAGTCTTCATTACGGCTACGTCTTTGTCGAACCGCGGCGTGTCGTACTGGGGGTGCGGTATCACTTCAGCTATCGGGATTATGGTGCCGTTCTTCCTCCAGGTGCTGCCAGCTCGAAGTACCACTGTCGTTGGGTCCACGCTGCACAGATTATGAAAAAAAAATGCATTTCTTGTTTCGTTTCCTCGAATTATTCTAAATGATGATTGCTCTATATTTATTTATTTTATGGAGAATATTTTCATTCAATTTAAAATAGAAGCGAACAAAATTAAGAGTCCCAAGTTGATAAACTTCCTATTTCTGTATCATGTACCTACCTACTTGTATTTAGATTTTGATAATTTACTCCTAGCGGTTGATGAGGGTTGATTGCTCGCCGACTGTTGGCAGCCGACGAAACTTCAAAACGACCGACGACGTCAAATCGTTTTGACAGTTTTACAATAGTTTTACAATTTTTATAAACATAGATATAGGTATTTAGATAATTATAATTGCACCTAAACCACCTGTGTGATTGGCTCTACAGGAATTAATATTGTGCTGTAGGTATTTTTCTGGTTTTTCCATGTTTGCAATTAGTTATTATCGAGTCGTTAGCAAAATTTTACGAGGTTGTAACTCAAATGTGTCTTAGCAACAAGTCACAAGTAACAAGATTCTATTCTACTCGCGTCACCAAAGTTTCCTGATTTTCTCTTTAGACGAAGCCAGGAAAGTCTCAAATCATCATTATAACTCAACGTTTTTTCATTTGAAAAAATTAAATTAAAGAGTTGCGTAACGTTTTAATTTTATCGTAAACATGAAAAAAAGCCTACCTAATGTAAACAGGAATGAATAATCTTCTGATTAATTATTTTGCTCTGCGTATTTTTTCTTATTTGTTACTGATTTATAAAACATGTAGGTAAGTATATACGGTTGCCAAATAAAAGAGAATTGATAAAAGTTTTGGAAGTTTTTAGAAGGAATTTAAATAGAAAGGGAAAATATTATATAATATAATCAAAATCGACCTACATTACGTTTACTACGTAGATAGTTATATTCTACAGATAATTTATCCTTGTATTTGAATACAGATAAAACAGTTTTGCATATAAATCAGCAATAAAATGCGCTAGGACATAAAACCTGCATATTTACCCATGCTTTGAAATATTTATAAACAAGCGAGTAGATAGATACAACTCTCGAACTCTCCTCCATTTATACACTCTGATACGGGGTTATAACAAAAATTTGCAAAATTAACAAAAAAACTGATTACATTTTCTTTTAAGCTGATCACAAGGGAAGCCATTCCAAATTAAACCATCAAAATTATCACTTACTTCTGAGCACAATGTCCGGCAGTCAATATATAATTTTCACTGACTATAAACCCTCCACAAAAATAAGAATTGTTCACTATAAACGACACTTGATAAGGATGCTCCTCAATGAATGACTCTTGACCACCGACGATTTTGTTGTCCTTATCTCCAGGGTCTCGGGAATTTGGAAACCAGGCGGGAAGGTCATCGGAAATTGTAGTCTCTGTTGGAAAGATAAACGTTTGCAAAAAAATCAAACAAGAAGATTGGATCGTGCTTGATTCTTTTGCAATTTTAACATTTAATAAAATATTTTAACTTGTCTCTGATAGGTACCTACTCCTAATGATTTGACCTGAAACCGAAAGATTGGAGGGCGTTGGTAACGGTTTAAAGTAGCAATTTTACATAAGTTTTGGTGTTAATTAGAACAAGTTTCAAATAAATAAAGAATTAAAATTGTGGAAATATACTTAACAATCTCATTCATAATGAATTGCTTTGAATGAGTTTTACTAAGATCCTAAGGAACTTTAACTTGTCTAAAATTAAGGTCTATAAGATACGGAGATACTCGTATTAATTAAAACTTTTTTAGTCTACCTACGCTTCATTTTTCAATCCATATATATTAAAATATAAAAATATAAAAACGCCTGAACGGCTGGACCGATTAGGCTAATTCTTTTTTTTAAATGTTCATTGAAGTCCAAGGATGGTTTTTACGGTGAGAAAAATTCGAATAATTGCCGGGAAAGCCCTAAAACAGACCTTTTCTTTTTCCCATACAAATGTTTTCTTACTAAAATGTAGAGTCAATTTGAACTTTATTCCTACACAATAAAGTGCATTCTAAGGCGGGATGAAGTTCGCCGGGACAGCTAGTACTTTATAAATTTTGACATACAAATATATTTTTTTTTGTTGTAAGAATAAGGTACCTATACATAGTATGACTAATTCCACAAAATATAATACGTAGGCATCATTCCACAAAATATAATACAGTCGAGTAACATAATTTACATTTCGATCTTGATCTTGATTACACAAATTTAGCTCTAAAAGTTAATTTGAAATGCTCAAATGACTCACCTCCCATTACACGAAAAAATAAAAGCATGAAGTTAATGAAAACTGAAATCGACATGATGGTGTCTAAAATGTGTGCCTATTAGGTACCTATTGAGTTGAAAGTAATGCGACAAATACGGGAGGCTCGGGTATTTATCGCCATTCTTCATTTGAATATTGTATACAAATCACCCGCACGACATGGATGGTAATCTAATACAACTAACTGTCATAATGCCGTTAAACGCATGATTGAATGTGACTGCTGCTGGTTCAACGAAAAATGTCGTCATCGTTCGCACCAAAAATAGCAATTGAACGAGTATCGATCAAATGATATGTCATGCAAAGTTTCCAGATAAATATTCACAACAACTGGGATTCGACAGCCAGGTTTTCTGAGTAGCCCTGTGGTTATTCATGCTTTAGTACAACATAGGTTCATTAATTCTAGTAATAACGCGGTTCCATCCGACTTCCATCTGTTTTATTTCAAATCTATCTCCGCACTCACGCCACCAACTTTACTGACCGATTGTATATGAACTGAACGGGGTCTCACCGACAAAATCTCCCATTCTAGTGCAAAAATCGGCCCGGATTACGCCAGGACGCTTGTAGACGCACCGCACATCCATCCGGCAAAAAACGGCTGCCTATGATATCCGGTACGTGTACACACGTCGATTATAAACCATACACCACCGCGTGACGGACGTCTACAAGCGCTTTTAGAACTTTTTAACTACCTTGCAGCGACTTTCTCAAATATCACGTCTTTTATTTTTTTCAAGGCATCATTTAAATATCACTTTTATCAAGGCATCTTAAACATTTTCAAAGATACCTTACGTTAGCTATGGTAACATCACAGGTTGTTTAAAAACGATATGCTACCTCTTTAAATCCCTTAAAATTATATTAGTAGATATCAATGGCAGCTTAACATTTTTACCTAAAGAGGTACCCACAGTATAATAAATAATTCACAGGACATTTAGTGCGGTATACTTCTATAATAATGAAAGGGTCAGATAAACGTTTAATGGCGTATTAACTTTAATTACTATTTCAACAACCGAAGGTAATTATGATTAAATAAATATAACATAACTTAGATCTTAAGGGCTGAACTTGCGGATAGGTAATTGTCACGCAATATCATAATAGAGGTAAATGTGTACACGAGAACAAAGAAGGATACGAGTACCTTCCATGGTGTTGGAAATGGCGAGGGCTTTCAGAAAATATAATTAATGAATTACGCTCGTAGGCGGCGAGTAGGTAGCTAGGTTATATGTATGTATAAGGAGTGCGTGCCCTCTCAATCCTTTCTCCGAAACCTACTTAATATTAGCCAAAATGAAAAAAAAAAACAATATTCTTTATACCTACGGAAGGTTTAATCAACATTTAATATTAAAAAATTACATACGAAGAACACAATTCAATTATTGTTATTATTTTAAGGATAGAATAAATAAGTCACAGGAAGGAAAGGATAAGAAATTGAGAAATTCGCGCAAGTCTAATACCTATGAAATCTTGCCAAAATAATCTCGTTTTTCATGCCACACATCAACATCGCCAACAACAACCGCACCGCAACCGCTACTAGTGCGAAAATTTATGTATGTATCCCTTAAATACATAAAAAATAATCCATGTTAATTAACACGGATTATATTAGGTATAAGTAATTAATTATATACCTAATATATGAAACATAGGTGCCTATATACATTTTTGTTTTTAAGATAAAAAGTTTATTCCATCCCTTGTGAAACATGATTGCTAGTTGAAGTTCTCGTAGATATTCAAAATGAGGTTCTGGCGAAGATTTTGTAAGAGTAGAAATTGGAAATTATTTTGTTTGTCGCGGGAATAAATCAAATACTCAACCGTCTTTGTGAGAAAGCTTTGGTCATGCCAGACAAAAGCCTCTTGTAAAATAAATTGTATTAGGCCCCGAGAGGTTAACATCTAAATACCTATAGTATAATAACGAAAAACATATAAATTACAATCGATTCGACATTTATTCACTTTCATAAATTAAATTAGAAAGATAAAACTAATTCATGTGATGTCTCATGATGATAGTGTAGGTAATACTTATAATAATGATAGAAACTAAGATAGGTATTTATCTATAGCTTTTTTTATAAGTGATTCAAAAATGACTATTCAAGAATCAATTCTTTGTGAAGCTTTTTGATGCGTTATTTAATTGCGGCAAAGATAAATATGTATTGAGATCGGGCCCAAGTCTGCTTATTTACAATTTTTCCGTTGTGTATCGGCAGAGTTTCAATGCGAGTGTCAGTGTCATTTTTTGACACCTTTGGTCGCAATCACAGACGTATAAAAAGCTGCTGTAACTTGTGTGGTCCCAATCAGTGTAAGCCAAGTATAAACCATTGTTTAGCAGAATACCAAATGCATCAAAAAATGCCATTGACACTCTGCCGACACACCACTGAGAACCTAAAGTGTTTATACGTCTATGTACTGTGGATATTTTAAATTAGCAGACTTGGGCCCTGCTCGTTATGATAATCATGTGCGAAGTCTACCTCCCAAATTGCAGACAAGGGAATACAACTTTGCGCTCTATAAAATCTAGGTACCAAGGTACAGCCACAAATTTCATTAGCAAAAATTAGAAGAAGATATAGCACAATTTGTAGTTAATCCATATTAATAAATATTGACGGGTTTTTATGCGACTGTTGGAAGGGATTCAGCATTTAATTGTGAATTATATTAGTACTTTGTTTGATTAAAATCGAGTTTTTGTTACTTACAATAATAAACTGATCACCCTAAACATCATAATAAGTATAATTTGTTTTACCGCCCATAATGAATCCTTAACGACAGATCATGATAAAATACCATATTTGGAACGTATCTAAGGTTGCTTTTACACTGAATCTGAATATTAAATTGACAAAAAAAAATGTCTGTACCTATTCCGTAGATAAGCAAAAATTTAAAATAAAATAAAAAACCGGCCAAGTAATGCTCAATGGGTTCCGTACTATTCACTAGGTTAACAATAGCAGCAAATATTATAATTATGACATGCTATTGAGCAAATAAAATCACATTTGTTGTATGGGAGCCCCCCCGGAATTATTACTAAAACCTATTCTATTTTTAGTTTTTGTTGTTATAGCGACAAAACGGTAGTAACAACGCCCTAGCAATAACGGTTAATGAGATACAGTCTGATGACAGACTGACGGACGATCGGACAGACAGACAGTAATGGGCCTTAGTAATAGGGTCCCGCTTTCACCCTTTGGGTATAAAATCCTAAAAGCCAACCAAGGGTGAGTAGAACTCGGGCACAAAGAAGGATTCGTAACCATTATATTTAAAAGCAAGGAAATAAACACTTTTGTGGTATTGAACCTTCTCAATTATTTAAATTAAAATAAAATGAGACCAAGCACATATTATACTTACCTACTCTGTTAAAAAAATAAGCCTCTCCTGTTATGAAACAAACAACGTCAAATTACTTTCAGATTTGAATAAAGTTTTAATTTATGTTATTATAGCGGCAACAGACATCTCTCCATTCAAGTTTCCTGAGATACAGCCTGGCAACAGATGGACGAACGAACAGCGAAGTCTTAGCAATAGGGCCTGTTTTTACCTTTGAAGAATAACTACAATGCATTGAATCGCCAAAAGGAACGGCCTCCTTCAAGACAATATGCAAAAATACACGTCTATGCGTCAGTCAGCGTAAAATCGAGACATCAAAGTTTCAAAATGTACAAGTCAGCATTTCCATGAGTTTTCCTTGAAACTAAACAATGGCGCAACCAAGGGCAATGTTATTCAAAATCGTGTCCGCCCATGTGTGACCAAAGCCTAGTAGATAGCTATAATCGTTGTCATTAACTTACACACGCTATTAGTACCCAGACTACCATGACGGAAACAAAATACGACAGTATTCAGCAATTCTATCCATGGTTCGGTGTTTGTATCGTAAATATTCGATATTAATTTCCTTTGTGACGATTTACATATCATTATAAATATGAATAAGTTCCAGTACTAATTAATATAAAATACAAATATATCGGTAACTAAGTACAAAACTTACCAACAGTATTTAACGATTCTCATGCGTAGGTAATATTGAAAATATGTCGAACATAAATTATTTTCATACATTCAGCCAGTGGTTGAACAGGTGATTGCATTTAATGCTATATTTAAAACTGACACTCACGTTGTCAGCAATTAAAATCAACTGGCAAATTTTCCTCCAACTTGTTTCATTTTTTTTTTTTTTTTTATGTAGTGAAATTATTTAAATAAGAATGAATGAGCTTCAAAAACCGAAAAAAATCAAGGTAAAATATCAAAGCAAAAACACCAGGTACGTGCGATTAGATATTCTTTAAAAAGTTATTTACTGTCTATTTAAAGACAAATACTAGGTACTTAATTTAGAGACTTGTGTTAACTTACCTTATAAACTTGTGCATTGCATTGCGTTTTATTCAATGATACACTAGGTTTGATCACGTATGATGGAAAAAATATTAAATTTCGTGCAAAAATCAACAAAACGTTTCAATTCTAAGTACCTACCTAAGCTATATTTCAGTCCAACAAAAGTTCAAGTTGTTTTGTGTTTGTACCGTGATTTTAGTAGGTATGTTTTTAAATAACAAATTACCTATGAGTTTCCAGTTAATAGGTGACGACAATCGATATTAGAAATTAAATGGGTGATTAAAAAGTCTATGCATGACAAACTCCTATTATATAAAACTATTTTTGCATGCACAACGATTAACAATAGACATACCTATTATGAAAATTAATTCAAAGCTTAATTAATCGACTTACCAGTATAACCAATTGATCTCTCGGAAGAAGTGTGTTTTTTATATTTCTTCTATCTTATTTCTTCTGTATGATTATTCATTATTCATTGGGTTACTTACTGCCATTTTATAATGAACAGCAATGTACCTATAGGTATTTTACAATAGAACTAAGACGAACACCAACTCTGTAGATGCAAGCAGCATCAGTACGAGAAAAGTGGCAATCTACATTCTAGCCTACATTATCTACCTATATCTATGATGATGGTGATGTCAATTTTCTTCATCTTTTATTATACAGAAATGCAGAAAAATTAAAAGGTACCTACTCACATTATTCCGTACATACATATCCCATCGGGTAGGCAGTGGACGGAAGTGGTCTCTGCCTTTATTACTGAATATAGAAATGTGAATAAAATAAGTAAGATACGTGTGTTTGATATAAAACTGCGTCAAATCCATAGTTTTAACCGTCTAGCAGGTTTTGATAAGAAACAACGAACCACGAAGGAGATCTAACGGCCTACGCACAACTACCTAAAAGCCCTATTTACTTATAGTTTAAAAATTTAGACTCTTATTCAGTTAATTAAACAATACGTATTTCCTTTTTGTTTCACTGGTTCTAAAGACGAGATCAGGGCTTTGTTCGAACTTTAAATCATTTGGGTAATACGAATAACGCTTTTAATTAATTAATAAATTAATTAAGACATAAAGGTTTGCTTACCGCGAACTGCTACTTTTGTGCTAAAATTAAACTTTGAACAATGGATTCCTAGCAACTAGATATAATTTATTTTGAGTATCATTATGTTACATATCTACTATGTGCCCATTGTATTAAGTATAGATAATAAGGGTTTGTATTAGACATGAAACCGTAACTCTTAAAAAGTCGTGACAGCACAGCTAGGTACATAACACAGACGCAGTCATAAAAACACGTTTACTAAAGTTAAATCAGCGATTGTGAAAACAGAACATAAACTTGAATAAGTACCTTACCTACGTCAGATCCTCAAAAGTACCTCGCGGTTTTTCATGCGGTTGAATCGCTAATAAAATTATTCCTATTGTGGAATGGAGATGTTTGATAATGTTTGATGAAATGAATCAATCGTTGTAGCTACGTACGATTCTTACATCATTTTGTAATCTCGAGTTATTCTCAAAACTTAATATTGATTCCTTAAAAAAGTTTTTTTTTTTCAATCAGCTTAAGTAAAAAAGGGGTCTTTAGCAAAACATTAAAATACATATTTGTGATATTGTCTAGGTCCATTATCGAGGAATTTCGCTCGAAAAATCCTTATTAAAATGAATTATTTGTTCGTATAAACGTAGTTAGCCGTCGCTCGTGCGAATGTTCTGGTTATTAGGAGGCTTATTCAACATCAGAGCATTTAACATGAACCTTTAACCAGTTGGACAGGCTTTTAGCTTGCTATTTCAGGGCTGCTAAAAATGAAGTAAGATAAGTGGTTTGTCTCGACAAAATAAGTGGGTTTCGGGTATATGTGAGGGTTCATATTAAAATGGTTTTCTGATTTAAAAAAGCTCAAAGGATCAGATATATAGGAACAGACAGGGTATCCTATGTATTTTATTGAGTTGTTCTCTTTTTTTCTAATTTGTAAATATTTCGATTGACATGTTGACAATGTTAGCAACCTTATGACGAGGCGGACAGGCTTTACTTAACAATTCTAAGCCAAAACTAGTTTAGGGCTGCCAAAAATTAAGAAATATCCTTATTTACTTCGAAAAAAATTGTGGTTAAGTATTATGTTATCATCAGTAGAAGTTCTTACAAATCAAATAAAAATGTAAATTTATTTTTATACCTAAAAATACATTGAATGTTTTTTTTTACTTGAATGAATCTATATTTCAAATACGATTCCCAGTTTGAATAAAAATTTCGTAAACACATTTACATAAGTTAAGGAAGTCTCGGGTAGAAAGTTTAAAGCACTTTGTGTCGTGAGATCTCTTACTTGTCTGTTTTTAAGCGTGTAACAAAATAAACGAAGTTTTGTTAAGTAATAAAATATTGAATTTCCTGCTTTATGTCGCGCCTACATATTTTATAAAAACGTCCAATTCACCTGTTTTTCAGTTCTTATCATGTTCAGCTACGATTTGCTCCATTGGAAAACATTGTCAAACACCTGTCAAGCGTTTTTTAAAAATCTATTCAAAAATACGTTTTCAGACTTGTTTCATTTTGTTTACAGGAGCCGCAGTTCGGTAGTTTTAACCAATTGGTTAAGCCACCATTGGGTATTTGTTAAAAATATGCAATAATGATTAGGTACATTATACATTTATAAATCAAGAGCCTGCTAAAGGGATACCTAACTAATTTGTCAAGAATGTTTTGTATATTTCCCTAGTATTTTGGTACTTCCTATTCTTATATCGAGCATATCTGCTTGCACAAGTATACAACCCTAAGTATGTAATTACTAGCGTCCGATTTCATTACAACTTGTTATTGGAAAAAAACACAAGGAAAACTGCAAGGTTTGCGAATCTAACGCCATCATTATAGTCTCTGACAGTGAAGCGATTGTGCGCAATCAATTTAATAAAGACCTCACTGTTTTTTGGAGCTACTGTGCTTTTATTCTGTGCCGACATCAAATAGTTCCAGTATTATGTTTATTAGTGTATATTTGTAGGTAACATCAGGTAACTGTTATTTTACGTGTTATTTTTGGCCTTCATCTATTTTGCGATTCTTGAATTTGTTTCCATAATGCCGTGGAACTAGGCAGTTCCACCTGAGTTTTTAAAAGGCCACAGAAATATTTTACTTTTATATAAGCTTTTCCACTTTATGCTCCTAGCACATAAATGACACTCCTCCTGAATTTGGAATAGTCTGTTTAAAATTAATAATTAATCTCTTTTGTACTTCTAAATGTTCAAAATTACCTATGCTTATTTCATACAATTTAGTTGCTGTATAGTATGTGCATAAAAATACCTACACCGGAAAGGGTACATACCTAACATTAAACTTTATGGCTGGATAACCGTTCGGTATGGAACGTAGCGTATGAAAGGGGCAGGGAATTAATTCCTAACATATCAAATTTAATATCAGACATGATATGACATCAGATATCAAAATTTTAGAATCAGTATCATAAAAAGATTGAAATAAAATTATTACAGTCCCAAAAAAATATAAAAACAATTTATTTTTTTGTGTCTGATCCTTCTTACGATTATTCATAATTTAAGAAAAATAAGAGCCACTTTGGAGCCACCGATTTTTTGGCCGTGTTGTTTATAGGTAATACATGCAAATATTTAAGAACAGTGAACTTGACGGTTAATACTGAACATTGTTGATCAAACAAAAGTGCATAGTGCATCATAGTGTTATTATAGTGGCTGAACAATTTAACAGTTATAATGATAGGCAAACAATCAAGAATATGTTTCGCAATTTCACTTGGTATCTTGGTGGTTGCCATCGGAATGATGGTTTGGGGTGCTCCTGCTATCATACGACGACAGGTTCAACAGGTGAGTGTTCATTTACCTACTTATATGCTTTAGCAAAAAAAAGAAAAAGATTTTATACCTTCATTCTTTTGTTTTTCGCTCGTTCTCTTTAATGGCGGTGTTTTTGGTCTAGAGTTTATCTCTACACTTAATTTATTTCCTATATACTGCATTTATCTTTGCGGAAAAGCGTACCTAGTCAACGTTTGTATACGGGGATCACCTCAAGCACACTAGAAGTGTGGAAAATCCCACTGTGCGTGTGCTAGTAAAATATCTCGCAGTAGGTAAGTACTAAGGCGAAGAAAAGACCTTTAAGTAAAGCTCTTTATTCCTATCAGTGTAGGTATTTTAATATAAGTGGAAATATGGGTATTAATAGTAAAATAAACCCAGTACCCACCTACCTCATGTCTCAGAGTAAGTGTTCATATAAAATGCACCTGCTAAAAAAATAAGCAAAATTAAAAATTTTAAAACACCTACGACGCTAAAAATCTACTTAGTCAAAAAAGACTTAAATAACTCAAAAGCCCCGACCGAGGAATATCCGTCGAGGCTGCCCGAATACACATAGAAGAGCATTCAGCTTTCCGAACGTGAGGAAGATACGGCTCTCAGGCTCTTGGACTATCTGTCAAAACGCGAACGCTTATTAAACGTTAACGAGTAAAACGCGAAAAACGCGTGGGCGCGTTTTGGTAGCGGAAAAAAAACGCATACGCTCCGCAAACGCGCCTTCGTCTGCAATGTCGCTTAAACTAGGCAACTATACATATAGTTTCGCATACACAAGTTTGTAAATTGTTGAATATTTATTTTTTTACGAAACGTAGATAAAAACAAACACAAAATTACAATATCGAGATTGTATACGTATTTTTTATAATAAAATGACGTAAGTACGAATATCTACCTAGTGTCGACCTTGCGGTTTTAGTTCCCACGTCAATGATGACAATAAAGACTTAATTCTACAGATATGCTATACACAATTATCTTTAATAATAATCCATTACTTATGTAATCTTACTACAAAAACAATAAGTACCTACCAACGTAATTAATTACTTCGTTTTACCTATATGCAAACTAGCAGGTGCTCGTGACTTCATAAGCATCTATCGTGTATCTTGGAAAATGTACACAATGTCTTAAAATTACATATAGCGTGTGCGTAATCCTACAAGCTAAATATTGTAAAGTTGCGTGAAAGAATAACAAACATCATCACATCCATCGAGCAAGCAAAAAAACAGTTTGTGTGAATTCTCAACAAAAAACTATCTATACAAAAAGACCGGCTAGTTAAATCGTTTCTGAGGATTTTTTTTTATTTGGTTAGTGAATTAGACCAAAGTCAAACTTGTTTATTATGTAAGTTCCATCTATATTCATCGTTAATAGCTACCTATCGCTTGTCGTCATCTAATTTTGAAAAATACACTGAATAGGTAAATAAGGCGCGATACTTATCAATATTAGTTACAAAATTTATCATTATCACAATGATATATATATTTTTTTGTAAAACCCGGTTTACAGTGTTACTTTGAAGTGTGACATTTCAAAAGGTTAGTCGATAGTTTAATACTACTTAGTTTTTCTATTTTATTTTATTTCCATCCTACTATTCCAATGGAAAGCGGTGTGAATAGGAAAATCAAAACCAAATAGAAAAAATTAAGTAAGATAAGTCAAAGTAGATAAACAGATTCAGAGCCTTTTCTGTCACCTTTGTAAAAGGTTCTTACGAAAAGAAAGGAGGTCGAGGACCCTTCTCTTATTTGATGTCAAACAGCCTGTCTATTTCGTTATAGAATGTCCAACTTGAAGAAAAATCTATGATGTTCGAAAGATGGAAGAAAATGCCAATGCCAATGGATTTCAAGATTTATGTATTCAATGTTACCAATCCGGACGCTGTCAATAAAGGAGCCAAACCGATTTTACAGGAAATTGGACCTTATGTTTATAAGTAAGTTCAATCAATAAAAGTAATTTTAGAAGAATTATAAAAAAGGATCAAAACTCTAAATAGTTATGTATGCACCTATCCATAAATGTATCATTTTTATTAAACTAAACAATAGACAATAGTTTTTTTTCTACTCAAAACTAATTGAAATAAAACTTGCTATGTGTTGTAAACTATACCCTTATATTTGGATATAACGAATGGAATAATTAACAGGGAGAGATAAAAATTTTAGTCATCTTAGCCCCGTTGGGTAGAGTCTTAGAATCTCACTTTCATGTTTTTTTTAGACAATACAGAGAGAGGACAGTATTAGGTTACGGTCCAAATGATACTGTAAAATACACTCTCAAAAAGTCGTATTTTTTCGACGCTAGCGCATCTGGGGAGCTCACAGAAGATGACGAAGTTACCGTTATTAATTTCTCTTATATGGTAAGATGTTTTGCAATTATGTAGTACTCTCAAAATGCTTCAACGAGCTTTTAAAACAAATTAAAAGTATGGGTTATACAGTTCCTTGTGTAAAATATTTTGTAATCCTATCCAGTTATTTCAACAAAAAATAAAATTATTAAATTTAAATTGCTTTAGGTATAACGCAATATGTACCAATAAAAAAAATGCAAACATTAAGGTAATTAAGTACATAATTATATTTTTTTTAATAAAAGTTTATTCCTTTCTGTGAAACTTCATATTTAAACTACTTCTTTATGGTAATGCTTACTTAATGTTTAATATTTTCTCTATTTAATTTCTATTAACAGGCTGCAATTCTGTCTGTGTACGATCTCCTGCCATCCATGGTAGGCACAGTGAACGGTGCTCTGGAGCAGTTCTTCTCCAACCTCACTGATCCATTCCTCAGAGTGAGAGTCAGGGACCTGTTCTTCGATGGCATCTACTTAAATTGCGCAGGCGACCACTCCGCTCTGGGTAAGCGCCTCTGAAATCACCATCAATCCTAAATATACGACACCTTCTTATATGGATAGCGTACATAGATAATTACAGGAAAATGGATCTAATGTAGGTATAGATGGTCTAGTTGTAAATAAAAACTTAATCTATACCTATTAATAATATTCTACGTCCACTCGGTCATTCATTTTGCTGAAACTTTAAGGCACTACCAAAAATACTGCACTGAATCGCTGACATGCCTTAGTATTGTTGTGAATTAACAATACTTACAAAGTCAGAAACATATAAATGTTTCCACGAAAATAAATGATATTTTCAGAACTTGATTGCGATGATATAAAATCAAAGCCACCGCCCGATACCTAAGTATTGTTGTGAATTAACAATACAAATTCAGAAATAAACAAATGTTTCTACAAAAATAAATTATATTTTCAGGACTTGTTTGCGGTAAAATAAAATCAGAGCCACCACCTACGATGCGTCCAGCTGAAGACGGCACTGGCTTCTATTTCTCGATGTTCTCCCACGTAAGTTTGTACCGAAATAGTGTTATGTAGATCATCGAATTTGGTACGAGACAACCATTAGTATTTTTGACACTCCTCACCACGCGCCTGGCACACAGGGTCTATATTTTACTGGCAATTACAGATTGTCCCCAAATTACTAAAACGAAAACTTAAAGTAGGTAGATTGAATGACACGTCAACATTAATTAACATTTCTGCACTTGAACTGTGATTAAAATCTAATGTAAAAGAGTTTTCTACAATTATTGAATAAAAAATAAGGAACAATCACGGAACAAATTAAAATGTAGATTGTATTGTAGCAGATTCTATGAAAAAATATTACTTATTATTTTTGCTAACCAAACCCAACGTTCTATTTAATTAAACACCATCTGGATAAACCGATAGGATTAGAATTGTAAATACGTTAAATGCAATATGCATGAGGAAGAACTTGCTATACTTAAATACTGCTTGCTATCATACTAATGTACGAGTATGATACCGTTTAACTACATCATACAATATCATAATATTGTGGCATACGAGGACTGCACTGAAAGTTGTAAGAATGGAATATTTACACTGTTCCTGTCATGTTAAAATCTTTTTAATTGAAAACTCCTTGGTTTTAAAAATCGAATACCATTTATTTATTTTAAAAAAGATTCGCGGTCTTTTCACGAGGTCTTGTCAAACTTGTTTAGTCGTCGAGAAAATGGAATTGACTCGAGAAAATTCAAGAGCGATGATTTATTATGACTTTAGAAGTGGTTTAACACAAAAACAGTGTGTTGATCGGATGCTTTCTGCATTTGGTGATGAAGCCCCATCCAAAAGCACAATTTATCGCTGGTTTGCTGAATTTCAACGTGGACGTGTCAAGCTCGGTGATGATCCCCGTCAACGTCGTCCAAAAACTGCAGTCACCCAAGAAAACGTTGATGCTGTGCGTAAGCTGATTGAGGAAGATCGACATGTGACATACCGCGAAATTCAGGCAACTTTAGACATTGGCATGAGTCAAATACAAATAATCTTGCATGAACAATTGGGTGTTAAAAAGTTGTTTTCCCGATGGATACCGCATTCGCTCCGTGAAGAACAAAAAGCGGCTCGCGTTACTTGGTGCGTCAGAACTCTCGAAACATTCCACGCAGGATCCTCAAATGCTGTATACAACATCGTATCAGGTGACGAATCCTGGATTTATGCGTACGAACCAGAAACAAAAAACCAGTCACGAGTTTGGGTGTTCGAAAATGAATTAAAGCCAACAAAAATTGTTCGCTTACGGAGTGTTGCAAAAAAAATGGTGGCAACGTTTGTCTCCAAAACCGGCCATGTTGCGACTATTGCTCTTGAGGGACAAAGAACGGATAATGCAGAATGGTATGCTAGCATTTGTTTGCCACAGGTCGTTTCTGAACTCCGTAAAGAGAACTGCAACCGCCGCATCATCCTTCATCACGACAATGCGAGTTCTCACACCGCGCACAGAACAAAAGAGTATTTGGAGCAAGAAAATATAGAATTATTAGACCATCCGCCGTACAGCCCCGACCTAAGCCCTAATGATTTCTATACTTTCCCTAAAATAAAGAATAAATTGCGTGGTCAGAGATTTTCATCACCTGAAGAAGCTGTGGACGCCTACAAAACGGCCATTTTGGAGACCCCAACTTCCGAATGGAATGCTTGCTTCAATGATGGGTTCATCATATGGAAAAATGTGTCAAATTTCGCGGAGAATACTTCGAAAAGCAATAAATACATTTTTAAATAGTAATGTTGTGTCATTTCCTTGATTCTCGAATTTTCAGTGCCGCCCTCGTAATACTAAACTTAAAATAAAAATACATTTTTAAGGTGGCGCTTTGATACCATTTTACCCGTAACTTAATGAATTTATCAGTGGATAGATATTACATCATTTGGAAACGATGTAGGTACCTATTCGTTTAAAGGCGCACTACTTAGGCGCACTACTATTATTAACGCGGCAACCCATTATGTGGCCAGCCGTCGTCGTCCGGCTGACCGCAATCAAAAATTTGAATCAAAACTTTTCATCCACACTTCGATGCGGTTGCAGCCCGTACTATGGCTAACCAGAATGCAGTCAGTCGTCCAGCTGGCCGCATAATGCGAAGAGGCGTTTATATTTTAACTAGATCCTGGTGCGATAGAGTACTTCCTCTAGTTTGATATTTGACATCGAAAAGTGACATGCTAAAACAATCCGCAAAGGAGACCCGACGACAGCTAAACGTGGCTAAACCTCAAGAGAATAATGCGGTTTCTTAAAACCAATTCTTTTAAAGAAAGGACAGTTTACAGAAAATAACGAACTTGAGAAGTTTTTCTGTTTACTTTGGGGAATTTTTTGTCGCTCAAATAAATTGTGTAGACCTATTTTACGCATGTGATAATATTAATATAGCTTGTTCCATCTTCTTTTTCACAATATTTTTTTCCTTATAAGATTTTACTTATAAGAGCGCTTACATATGTATCTTCTACAGATTCTAGGGATTTGATAGGTAACTAAATAAGTCCTGAGCTGCCAAATAAAACGAAGCATAGAAAATCCAAAATACGAGTCATAACCGCCACCAAATGATCTCTTCACGTAATTATTAATGAACTAGCTTTTTCCTTTAATTCCTTATAGTATGTTTTAAGAAAGTTGAGGGTAGACAGAAACAAAAAGTAGCCCTTTTCACTTTTCATCCCTTCAGCTAGGTATTTTTACTTAGTAAATCACTCAATCAATTCAACGCTCCGTTTTGCCGTGAAAGTAGAACAAAAATACATAGGTACATTTCAAATATTATTATAAGTTCCAATTTTCAGTTGAACAGAACAGAAGCAGGCCCTTTCGAAATGGTAAGAGGTCGAGATGACATCTACGAATTAGGACACATCGTGTCATACAAAGGCAAGAACTCAATAAGGAACTGGGGCGATAAATACTGTGGACAGCTTAATGGGTCCGATTCTTCAATATTCCCACCAATAAATGGAAATAATATACAACAGAGATTGTATACTTTTGAGCCGGATATTTGCAGGTTAGCTCATACTACATACATAATAAGTACTTATAATGTAACATATGCATCTCTGATACTTCGTTTTAGTAATAATATCCCACATATTTTGATCCTTCTCGTTTGAGTATTGTTATAGTGTAATGCGTGCTAATAAAACAGTTCAAAGACTTTTAACAAAGAAAAGGTGTTACTCGTAGTTCACTCGAGCATCCCCCTTTTTCCAGGTCGCTCTATGTAAGTTTGGCTGGGCAACAAACCATTTTCAATATGAAAAGTTTTTACTACGAAATAGACAACACAGCGCTAGCAGCCAAAAGCGCTAATCCGGATAACAGATGTTTTTGTAAAGAGTAAGTTAACTAAGTACTGATAACCGGCTACAGCCTTGTAAACATCTTTTCTTTTTTTATTTTTGACTTCCATTTTAGAATTTTCTTGATAATTAAGCCAAAAATAAAACTTTTATTTAAAGCAATATAGAAATTAAATTATATTTACATTCTAGTAAACGAAAGTAAGCTAAAAGTTTTCCGAAATTCACAAAGTTTGAACCCAAATCGAATTTGATTAATGATAAAGGAAAAGCAAAGTTAATGAAGCGGAGACAGAAGTTTGTTTCAAATCAGTAGGTAGGTACCTACATAACATAATAAATAGGAATAGAGACATGACATTGAAATCATTTATATCTAAGTACGTGCATTTTATTATCCCATATCAATAAATGTAATGTAACTCCAATGTAAATAACAAAGGAAAGCAATAACATATTGCTCGCAATCGTAATTTGGTCTCATTGGGTAGCAATACCAACGGGAAGTAATCCTGGTTGACGGTATTCTAATTAACAACAGCGCCATATTGATTCTATTCATACCTATAGGTAATTAATAATTTATAATTATATCTAGTAACGTTATGTACGTTCCTAACTTGAAACTGTTACTCAAAGTAGTATGTATCATTAATTAATTATTGTAAGTATTACGTTCTACATCATACCGCTGAGACGACTGAAATAAGACAGTATTAATCATAATTAATTGATATGTGAAAAGATCGTTGCCTCCTAAAACCTTGGATTAGTGGTTATATGCTCGAAGCCTAAAACATTGTAGTTTGTACTTAGTTTGTACTTACTTGTAGTTTGTACGAACATTATACTTAAGTTCACTGTAGCTTAACTACAATGTTTTAGGCTTCGTGCATATAACCACTGGTTAAATAATCCAAGACAGTGAAGCATAGAATAATATAAGTTCATCTTAAAGTAGGTAAGTAGTTTAGTTTCACGAGTAATATCGTCAAATTTCAGTATAATTAGTAGGTAGGTACCTACTGCGTATCTGTAACAGGCTTGCACCATAAATCGTCTGCAATAGACGTAAGGCCTATATAATTAATAATTATATACTGGGTAGCTGTTACATCCTTCAGTACCTATCTACAATATTTCTCATATATTATGCAGTTATCGTTAAACGAAACTACCTAATCTCAGGAGTTACCTATAGAAAAACAAATCTTATTTCTACAGGCATATGATTTGCAAACAATATCCCAGCACGTTGTCACTCAATGTCCAAGAAGTTTGACGAACTACCTTTTTTATTGTCTGTCTTTTTTCTCAGAAATTGGAGCGCTAATCATGATGGGTGTTTGATAATGGGTATTCTCAACTTAAAGCCGTGTCAGGGTGCGCCTGCAATCGCCTCATTCCCTCACTTCTACCTCGCCTCTGAAGAACTCCTGGAGTATTTCGCTGGAGGAATACGCCCTAACAAGACGAAGCATAATACCTACGTTTATATTGATCCTGTAAGTTTCAAACTGGCACGTGAGCGTTCAATAGAAAAAGAAAATATGAGGGGGCAATTCTGATTACTTATAGGTATATAAGTATTCAAGTATAAGGAGTAGGGAGTGATGGTTTCAGAACCAGCAGCACTGGTTGCGAGGTTTGTCAAGAAAATAATAATGTATGTATATGTACATAACATTTGAATTATTTATAGGTAACCGGCGTAGTTTTAAAAGGTGTGAAACGGCTGCAGTTTAATATTGAATTGCGCAACTTGCCGGAAGTACCACAACTGGAAAAAGTACGAACAGGGCTGTTTCCAATGTTATGGATTGAAGAGGTGAGTCGATTTTCTTGTTTTCCGTAGGTACCACTTGAAAAAAGGTCACTTACCCAATTTCTTTCAATTTTTAAAAATCCCAAACAATGGTGCATTGCATACCATTTGCTACGTCTCTCTGTGCAAACTTTGCAGTTACGTTCATATTATATGTATTGCTTAGGTATCTACGTATGTTACAACTTATCGAGTGTGTAACGCAACCAACTGTCAACTTGATAACTACATTCTTGGCAGTGTCAGTGACAAGAATGTAGTTATTCAAAGTAAGCTTACGACACCTAGAATTGATGATTAATTATGAGCGTTGAGAACCTGGAACTATTCGCTTATATCAGAATGTTTGTTTGTACCTACCTACCTACAAGCAAAGCGTGGAACTAGCAATGTCAGAGTTTGGATAATTCACACTTAACATTTAGGTAGGTTAGGTAGGTACCTAACAGATACTATTATTTTGTTAACTCCTTTACTGTGATCTGATCACACCATCTGTCAATTCAGTCGTATAGGTAAGCTTACGGTACCTGGAATCGATGATTTTACTATGAGTGATATCCTGGAACTATACGCTCGAATATTTGTAAAAGCGAAGCATGAAACTTGCAATATCAAATGGTTTGCATAATTCAGATTTAACATTTAAAATAAACTATGTTGAAATAAGTACCTATATGTATGTATGTGACGTTTGTGCCAAAAATCGTTTTTCAAGGTCGTTTCATCAGGCGCGGTCCTAAAGGGGGGTCACAGGGGACATGACCCCCCCCAAAATCTAACGTCAAATTGAAAGATCTCAACAATAATAAAAAAATAAATAAAAGGAAATTTCTAGCTATCCCCTAACAGCGATAGATTTATAATTTGCTGATATCTAGTGGTATTTTTATGAACTACGTACGATGGCCAAAAGAACTTGGAAATTACATCTAGTTTTTATAGTCTGATCCTTAATCCGAGTCACAAATTGACAAGTGCAACTGTCAATTATACCAAAAAGGGTGACCAGCTACAATAGTGATGTTCAGCAATCTATAGATTTAGATGTTTAGTCGAGCCTAATTTTTTTTTGCAAAATTGTGTCTTGTGCAATAATGTTTTTTTTATTTCAGATACCTATTTTTTATTAGTGTAGTGAGTGACCCCCTCCAAAATTTCAGGTTACGACCGCGCCTGCGTTTCATAAGTATCAGACAATTTCTTTGGGCCAAACTTCTGTCAGACGCTTCAAAAGTTACTTGTTCCGGAGTAAAAACGTGAATTTAGGGCAAGTTAGCCGATGATTTCGGAAATGCCGTGTACCTATAGATGAAATACTCGACGTTTGAATAGCTATCGATTGATATACGTTACTTATCTGTTGAGTCAACAGATAAGTAATTGTCTGATACTTATGATACGACCTTAAAATAGTATCCTCTAAGACATATATAAAAATCAGCCATTTAAAAACAAGTTAAGTTACTCTAGCTTTTGGTAACCTTCGTCATCCGATACCTGCCAAACGTCCCCAGTTACAGTTACACAAATTCGCAGGCGTTCAAGGCATATGACAAGTTATGGAGAACCGAAGGTTTTATCCGTTTAACTGTAAGTCAGACACGTCCCGGATCTGGGTCTATTACTTAAGTAGGTATTACAGAAAGCGTTTCACTCTTTACAACAAATATGCCGTTTTTTTACATGGATGTTTTACTCGTGAACACTCGTGGGCGTGGGCTAAGTCTCTTTTGTAAGATTTAGGTAACGTACTACTAAACAAAGTATTACTTAATTTAAATAAACGGTTACAAAACTAAATCGGCATTGCCTATCTATTTATAGGTACATATATTAAAAATTCGACAATAGAAACCAATTTAATGTAGATATTTCTGGAATTCTCTCTGTTCAAACCGACCCGCCGGGTTTGAATAGAGAGAATAGGTAGAATCCACACAAACGATCACGGTTAGGTTCATATAGCATGTATACAAATACACATTCTAGGCTGAAAATCAAATTAAAAAAAGCCATACACCGACAGACAAATACCCAGTCATCCAGTTTCAAAAAAAGACCGCAGCTGTTATACCTACCTATTGTTTCTTTTATGTCGCTATAGCATTTTGTAAATATTCACCTTTAAAAAATTAATGATCAATCTTAATTACCATAATATATTACAATAGTAAATAAAAGCCTCGTCTTATGGGCCCTATCCAATTCATCATAGACTAGACAGGATTATATTGCTATGTTCTGACAGGCAGGCACTCTAACTCTATCACTTCATGGTTTTTGTGTTACGCATATCCATTAATTGAGTCCATTTCTCCCTCCGTTTATCTACTATAAATTGGTACTTATACACTTCAGTTATACTGTGAAGTACCGAGCTAAGCTACGTCAGCCATACATATTCTACATATTATATAACGCTAACACCGCCCGCTCCAGGATTTCCAACATCCACTAACAAACAAAATGTTTCTTTTTTCCAGGGCGCCGAGTTAACAGAAGCTCTCATTGAAGAACTACAACAATCCCATACATTAATGGGTCATCTAAGAACAATGATGTGGATTCTATTAGCCGTGGGAATTATATCTGTAATAGGCAGTGCCATAGCAGTAGTAAAATCGGGGGCCTTGCCTATTTGGCAGCGTAAAAATACTGTCAGCTTCATTTTAAGACCCCAGGCTGGTTCTGGTAATAAAGTACAGTAATAGTGTAAAGTTTTGTGTTCATTTCGTTAAAAAATAGAGATGGATCAAATGGATACCTACCTATCACACCAAAAACATAAATGTAAAAAAGGGTGGCAATTCCGCCGTAAAAAGAATGGAGATCTAAATGATTGCCAATTCATAGGTATGCAAAATCGAAATATGTATGTAGGTATTTTTATAGAAAAAAAAAAATGCCTATCAAACAAAGCAAAGAAATAGAGTTTTGTAATACTCGTTCATAATAGGCATTATTTTTTTTCCTATAAAAATACATACATATTTCGATTTTGCATACCTATTAATACCATACAATGAACATACATACACTTAACGTTTATAATTTAGATCAGAGTATCAAATAAGCAGATCTAAATTTCGTAATACTATCAACTGTAAGGCCGTGGCCCCAGTAGGCAAACTGTTAGTGGCCGAATGAGTGAGCCGCAAAGTGGCGAACTGAAATTTGAGTTAGCTGCAAACTCAAATCAATGAAATCACCGGTTTTGGTGGGAGTAGGCAGCTGTCTGAGATAGTCAGCGCGCGTAACGCTGCAAACTGCGTACAGTGAGCGAAAACTAGCTGACTTTGGACACTCCATTTCAAATATATGGAAGGGCGTACTAAATCGATTCGCCGCAAACTAGTCAGCCGCTAATAGTTTGCCTACTGGGGCCACGGCGGCGGCGTGCTAATGGTTGGTGCAATAGTTAAGCGGTAAGTAAGTGTTGTTTAACTGAGGTCTTCGGGTCGGAGGTTCAATCCTACGTGGATAAATTTTATGTTATTTTTTTTTGTTCATTATAAACTATCCATATGTATCAAGCCATGCCCTTAGGTATTATTAAAATAAATCTAAAAGAATTGTATAATTTTGTATAGGTACCATTTTTTGCAAGTTTTTTGTATGGTATTGCAACATTGTATTGCAAGTTTTTTGTATGGGGATAAAAAAAATACTTTTTTTTTATTTTTTCCTAAGGTTACACGTAATTTTTGAGCTGAATTCCAAATCTCAACCTTCTAGGTCATCTGGAAGTAGGTTAGGTTTTGTTACTTTAATCAGTCAGTCAATACTAGATAATATTTACGATTTTTTGAACTTCATAACCGTTTGAGCTAGCTTCATGAAATTTGGGCTTCTTCATGTCGTTATTTATGGATATGATCAAACATGCGTAGTTTTATGTCTACGTTAAAGAACTTTTGAGTTATGGAGGGGTGAAAAGTCGTACCAAGTCTTTCGTGTAAAGATACACTGTGGCGCTTTGTCTTTGAATTGGCCTTGACACGCTGCCGGCTTGTCTCGATCCGTTTAATCACCATTCGGATTCGGAATTCTGCCAACAGAATTACCTGCTGCGTCAACTATGTGCCAGCTTGTTTTAGTAGAACTTCGTTATTGTTTAGTGGAAAAGATCTTTTAACAATGATTTTTTATAGGTACAGATATGTTACCTTTATAGTGATTGGCGTTTTAAATCTGTGCCGAACAATGATTACAATGACATTAATGACAGCACTTCAAATCATACTCCAAATGTCTTCAGACTAACTGAGACTAGCTACAAGTTGTCTTAAATAGGTCTATTTACAGTCTTCAAAATGTACGCGCATATAACATATCTGCACCTAGTATATCATTGTCTTTTAATAAGTAGAAAATTGGGTTTATTTATTTAAGGATATCCATTATCCACAGCTTAACCATAAGTAAGGTAACATAAAAATAAAGTAATAATATTTCTTCGCCAATCACGGATACCACAACTTATTTAACATGTGTGAACTCTATTTCTATTTGAACAACCAAAAAGGATAAATAAGGTACTGCCCTTAAAGAAAAGTACATAGATGACAAACTAAACAATAGTACCTATAGGTACGTAGTTTTAAAGGTAAACCTTTAAAACTGAACTGAAAAAAGAAAGAGACAATAAGTATTTAGAATGACAAAAAAGAAATAAAATGTAAAATCCAATCCTAGTGCAGAATTTAATTTATAAAAGTAACGGATAAGTGGTGTATCTACGTATGTGTAACTTAGAATTACGGTTAATTGAAACTTGCAAGAATTCTGGCTTCAAAGACGGGTTTAGACATCGCAAAGATATCGATATAACTGATTTTTTTTTTTCCCCACGACACGAGGAATCCAAATTTTCCTTTTGGACGTCAATCGACGGGCCACCCTGTATACAGCTGACATCAGAAAAGGGTCTACACACTCTCAAAACAAAACCTAAACTCTTAAAAGCTTTATTAACAACTGCATTAATATGTTCTTCAAAAATCATTTTACTGTCTAAAGTGATGCCTAAATCTTTAACCTTATTTGCTACAATAAGGTTCTGGCCACTAATTTTATAATTAAAGGCAAAGGATTTAATTTACGTGTGAAAGTAATTTGGACACATTTAGAGATATTAACTGAGATTTTGTTTCTTAAATAATAAGCAGATAGTCGATTAAGATCTGATTGTAATTTATGACAGTCTTCTAAAGACTCTATTTTTAAAAAGATTTAATAGTAAGTACTTATAAAGTAGTTACCTAAGGGTTAATTTATTAAAGCGACGCGAAAAAAGTCGATGCGAAAAAAGTTGTGTAAGGCCCTTCTCTCATTACGATACGCACAGGTTGCGCACAGGCAACACAGGCGACTCAATTTTTCTGTTAGTCTCTAAGACTTGTCACCGCGAAGTATATCATCTTGGAAAAAAAAAAATATCTCCACAGATATTAACTCATCCCAGCACCTCACTTAATTGAATGCAGACTCGCACACTACGATACCGCTTTCCTACGCGTCCGCGATTAGTAACGCGCAATTCGACGTCACACATTTTTATAATTCAAGAACGGCTTCACCGATTTGACTGAAAATTGGTAGGAAAGTAACTAAAAACAATTTAAACCAACCAGGAGAAGAATGTGGATATTTTTTTTTATCCCGATTTAAAATCAAGTTTAAAATATAAAAAACCAGCAGAGTGCGACTCGAACTAGCACACAAAGGGTTCCATACCAAAAAAGGGAAAAAAATACATTTGTTGTATGGGAGCTCCCATTCATTATTATTAATATTCTGTTTTTAGTACTTGGTGTTAAAGCGGCAACAGTAATATCATTTGTGACAATTTTAACGCCCACTCGAGCTACACAGACAGACGGACAGCCGAGCCTTAGTAATAGGGTTTCGTTTACACCCTTTGGATATGGAACCCTAAAAATCTGCTCTTTTATTGCCTAGGTATAAGGCGGAACAAAGTTCGCCGTGTCCGCTAGTGTATAATAAAACAAAATCATACTACAGGAGCAGAAGAATTTATTAATGAATAAAAAATGAGAATATCAATCTGAATCCGAGAACGTTCCCCGTCCGCTGGAGTGATCGCTGTCCATATCCACGTCTTCATTCTTAGGTGCCATCTCGCCGACGGACCGGATGCAACGGATCGTGTACTTGTTGAACTCACATCTGTAATAAGATTGCAATTTATTTCCAAAACACTTGACAAACTATTTACTCATGAATATGAACAATTAAGAATTGTAAATTTTTATTTGAAAAGAACAACCGAACAGAGTTTCTTCCTAGATTCTTCTCTGGGGATAACTGCTGCTTTGCAAAACTTTAAAAATAATATTAACATGACATATTATTCAAATGCTATGTATATTTGCCCGAGAAGTAAAGATTTATTATGTTAGTTTTAAAAACTTTTGTTCATTATGATTAAACAACTCTTGGTCTTGGTTTAATTAATTTTGATAATAATCGTTGTCTAACTCAAGACTACCCTAAAACGACGTGCATGTATTAGGTGACTGATTGAATGAAATGGTAGGAAGTGGTTTCTGCCTAGCCCGATGGGAAAAAGGAGGGAAAGATATGTATGTATATGTTACGGGCAACGTGATTAATTGGGCATTATGCATAATGCCCGGGCATTATGAATAATGCCCAATATGAGCGGGCAATGTGATAAATACTATACAATTAATCTAATATAAAATTATAAATTGTTTTTAATACCTACATTTTACTCAAGTGCGAATATTTGACGGTGAGCACTTTTTCTAAAGCCAGCAACACACTGGGCGGGAACTTTCTCTTCTTGACCGTAACGGCAGATTTGATCCAAAGCAGTAAGTGTTCCAAGTGACGACTGTCTTCCATAACTCTTGCAATTGAGTTCAATAAGCGATCTGCGTAGTCATCGTCTAAACTCGATACTGTTAGTTCGACTGGAAAGAAACATGCAATTTTTATTCCACCACAGCAAAGCCAAAAAGAGGGTATATATTTTAAGGCACATGTGTTGCATCCAACTGACGCGAGGAGAATTTTTCGTTACTTAAATAAACTATGAGGTAGGAACGTTATTAGACTTTGACTAAAATAGATAAATGAACATTTCTTAAGTAGAAAAGTTTTAAACGGCCAAGTTTTGATATAGGGTGTCTGATTATAATGTCCAAATACTTACTGTCGGTAGGTGGGACGGCTTCAATACATTCTTTTATGACATTATGTTCGTTTAATTGCAAAGCGCCTATGAGAGCGGGCCCCCAAGATTGTTGCTCCAATAACTGCTTCACTGCGATCGGGGTCGAGCCTTCTTCAAGGCGGTATGGCCTGTTAATTTGGTAAAATATGTTAATATTAGTGTTGCCCTAAGGTACCAATAGTACCTACAAAGGGATTAAAATAAGTACCTATGTTATATACCTAGTCCTGAGATATTTTGTACACCAGCGTAGCCAGAAGGCTTAGCATACGTGCCGCGGCAATTATCTCACGTCATGCTGTCCTTATAAAATTTGAAACTATGGACCGAGACGTAAGCGTGATCAAACCCATGACAACGTCTTGTCACGGAGTGTATGATAAGCTATAAAGATGCTAAGCTAGCAGAACGCTAAATGAATCGAGGAACTATAATGACATATCACCCGAGGTGAACAGTGTGCTTTTCAATTAACTAATTTTATACTAAAATAATTAGTTCATTTTTATTTAGAAAAATGATAAGATAATTCCTAGGCCTGAATAGTGCCACTTTCAATCCTGTCTTCAGGGCAGATAGGACTTGTTTTACAGGAAAGCGTGGTTAAAATAATATTTCATGAAATGGTATCTCGATTTGTAAAAAGTAGACTTTGTGCTATTTATTTACAAAATAAATTCAATCTGTTTGAACTTCGAGACGCGTCAGACGAGCATATTAAATTAACAAACTTTTTTAGTTATAATAGAATTTTCTTTAAAATAAAGCTGAATCTACGCTACACGAATCGAGCACGAGCCGAACACAAGCGCAATCCGAAAGTTTCGTTCGTGCTCGGTTGCATTCCGCCAGTTGTCGGTTTTTGGACGAACACAAAGGGATTTGAGGAAAATGTTCGTTGTAGGTTCGTCATACGTACACACTTGACATCGCAACAACGAACCAAAACGGTTCGGCCCCTGCTCGTTTCATGTAGCGTATACGCAGCTTTATATTAGTGCAATATACCTGAAAGTGCCATCGATGCCAGCGTTTTGACTATAAAGCAAGAGCCCTTCAGTAGCCGCCACCGCGAAACTCTCTCCGGTCGGGGAAAACCTCACACAATGTACTCGAACCTACAACATGTTACACATTATAGCGGTCGCCTGCGACTTCGTACGCTACCGATACAAGCGTATAATATTGGAAATTACAATTCATATAATATTGGAAAGCTACAGTTCCACTAAAATACGATTGATTATTTTTCTTTGAGGCGGGGATACACATTTGTTTCACTGATATTAAAAAAATCGCAATGTTTTATTACTTTATTTAAAAGTTCATACGCGAGCAGAGCCGTGCTGCGCTGCATCTCCCTGCATTCCATCTGTGATTTAGCCTTTAATTTAAGATGTATTATATTTACCTCAGGTTTCACTCTCCTGTCCGCCATATCTCCGGTTTTAACACCCGGTAGTCGTACGCTGACGTCGCCTCCCTCTAACTCGGTCCTTTCTTCTATTAACGCCATATTGCCAAACTCTGACAGCAGGCGACGGTTTATGAAATCCTGGTAATAAAAGGACACAGATTTTATATAATGGTTATTAAAATCAAACAAACCATACGGTTCATACACATATAGAAACTATTTTTACAAATAGTTTTAGTACGATATTAGATGATTTACAAGTTAAAGTAAGTTATCACAATGTTTATTTAATATAAATAATACTAGCTGATTTTGAAATTCGATTTTAAAAACTGAGCGAGGACACGTTACCTAATGTATTTAATTTATCTATTTACTAATGCATTGATTACTTTTAAAAGTACTTGAGAAGTTTTACAAAATGAAGAACGTGTTTCTTTACTCAATCATTTATATATTGACTCACATTTACAGCATCCAACGATCGATTCTGCGTAATAACGTATTTCTTTATTAGTATTGCCTCTTTCACGCTATACAAGCAAACATTCTTAGAGTTGCCACCTCCTAGCAGACATGTTCCGTCCGCTGAGTAACATATAGTTGTGAACGCCCTGCAAAATAAACATTAAAGTGTAAATAAGAGTGCCTCGCATACGCACTGTATTCGAACATTGAAATGTCGGCCTTTATTTATAGTTCAGTTGCTCGTATCCTAAGACGCACTTACTTAGTCTTGAGTTGTTTCTCAGCGGTAATAAGATCGGTGTCGGATCTGCCTGAACCTAAATCCGCTCTGCCTTCTATACTACCAGTTTGCTCGCAAGTTGTCGTATTAAAGAATGATATGTTACCGTCTAGAGTTGATACTGCAATCTATAATTTAAAAAATATTTTTTTTTATTAATTATTTTCAAAAACTTATTTCCATCTTTAAATAGTAATTAAAATGTCTTCAAAAGTAAAAAAAAAACCTTTAAGGATCTCAAACCCTGCTGCTGCAGCTAAAAAATTCAAGGAAGGTAATAATGAGGTACACATAAAAGAAAATTCGGAAAAGGACTATAAGAATGTAAAACGTTAGGTATCGTAATTCTTGATTACACTGCAAAGTGATCAAAACAAGTATATTTTACCTCATCCCCATCAGGTCTAAAAACAACTTGCAAAGCGTCGGCGGTGAGTTGTACAGTCTCACACTCAGTGCTGCTCTCGATGCAGTTCCAGAGACGAACACTTTTGTCCCAACTAGCGGATGTCAGCCGCGAACTTGCTAGGACGGGGCTAAACGACAAACAAGAGACTGGCGCTTCATGCCCGCCTAATACCTGGAACGTGAAATATTACTTAAAATAACAGTTAATCAAAGGAAAAATCTGAGATCGTTATACAGGTTGTTAGGAAAAGTATCACTTTCCTTTTAACCAGGTATAGTGTTAGTGATGTAGAACACATTCCACGAAAAAAAAATTTTTTGATCTCATTTTTAATTAAGAATTTCATTAGTAATCGCGCTCGCTCGATTCGCGCGCTCTAACGCAAAGGTCTCCGGACCTACAACTCTCGGCGAGTAAGTAGGTCCGGAGCGCTCGCCAACCGTAGAGAGCGAGAGCGAGAGAGAGAGCGAGAGAGAGAGAGAGAGCGAGAGAGAGAGAGAGCGAGCGCGCCGCGCACCCGACCTACTTTGCGTTAGATTAGAGCGCGCTATTATATACCTGGTTAAAAGGACAATGATACTTTTCTTAACAACCTGTATAAAACGCATATCCAATTTAATAAGTATGATTTATTTACTAAGTAAAAAAAATATATATTAACTGCTTCATGGACGTAGTTCATAGATGATTCATGGATGGTCGCAGTCTTTGAAAAATAGAATACGTGAAAAGGCCAAAGGCATTAAAGACTACATACAAAAATCTTCATACTTCATTGTTTGACTCAATACTTTGCTTTGTCATTTACAAAATACTCACATCTAAAAGCTTTCCAAACTTGATAGACCAGAGGAATATTTCGAACACATCCTGTCCGCCCGCCGCACACAGCTCGCTGCTAGAATCAATCGCCAAACAACTGAATTGTACCAGACTTGGCGATGTCAATGTACGGAAGTTACGATATCTGAAATTCAAGGATGCTTTGGTAAACAAAAATACGAATAAATCACATGTTAAAAAGCATTTCCAGGGGGATAGCGATGCCATACAGGGATATGGCACGCCAATTCTCTGCTCCAAAAAATTCACACGTCACGTCACAATTTATGAAACTATGATGAATGAGCGATATACAATGTGTTTTAATAACTAAAGCAATAAAAATCAACTGTTCCATATTTTTTTGCAATTTTGATATTGGTCAAACAGTAACTGTAAAAGTTTAGCTTTATAGTCCGAATTACATCAAGAGATGTTAATTTATTTAATTTACACGTTTTATATGAAGATACGAATATAAACAAAGAACTTTAATATTTAACTTGTACTAAATTTTACAGTAGGTACCTAGTGAGGTCATAACATCGGACGGTTCCATCGAGCGAGGCAGACACGAAAAACTTCTTGTTGGCACTAAAAGTCACGCTGGTTACCGTAGATTTATGTTCATTGAACGTTACTATACAGAAACCAGTGGTTGTATTCCATACTTTCACTTTGCCGTCGTAGCCGCCTACAAGAAAAAAAGTACTTAAATTAAAAAATATTTAAAAAGCTTATAGAAAAAATCTAGGAACAATCGGCTTAGGGTAGGCAGATCATCTGGGATTTATTTGCTTTAACAAATAAATCCCAGATTTGATTCAGGCACGTAACAAATTAACTGTAGAAACAAAGCAAATACATTTACGTAATTACTCTTACTTTGTACTACTTACATCTGCACCTCTTATTTCCACTTGCTAAAGAGAGAGACATGATCATGAATGTAGATGAAACGAACGAGGTACGAAAATATTACCTGTGACTATGAATAATCCATCAGGCGAATATGCTAAGCACGTCATATCGAGAGAATGGCCTTGTTGCTTCATTACATATTGTTCGCCTGAAAAAGTTAATGATTTGTTTAGAATTTAGATTATATTATACAGGTAGGCAAGTTTATTTGCAAAATGTTACTTTTGATATGATGCGTTAGGTACTGACACACTACATGTTTAAGTAGATAAAGTGTATACAGCATAAACTAATAAAAATATTTAAAAAATACTTACTCTGCCACTCCCATACTAAAAGTTGTCCAATGTTAGGACAGCCGAACGCGATCCAATCGCCAGGCGATGATATAGCAATGCTACTAATCCTATGTTCTGATATACTTAATGTATGGATCAGATTCACATCTGGCATTTCATGAAGGAAAAATATTCCACTTGAAAATCCTGCAAAAAATACATTGTTACTAAAAGTCCAGTCCAAGTTACAAAATATTATGTGAAAGTTAGTGCTAATGTGAGGGGTTTGGTTATGTTTCTTTGAAGTATAAACCGCTGAACAGATTTTTTTTAAATAAAACTTTTCAAGAACATAAAGAAACACGAGTTTAGAATAACACTAGAGTACCTAACCTAGTACCTATCAGTAACTTGGTGCTATCAACATTGACAATTAATAATAAAAATATGTTTTCATTTAAAATTTAGCTTAATGTAAGTAACTAAGTAAATTTGTCAGTAATAAATCAAATATTTTAATTGGAATTTTTATCATAAAATTATTTCGTACAGAACTTCGCTTGTAACGAAGTCTATACGATCAAAAAATATTAAAATCCATTCAGCGGTTATTCTGAATAACAAACATCAGAGAGGAAACTTGACTTCGGCCTATATCTGAGTCGTGTGAACACTTCGATAGCGCGTTTTAATTTCGTACAGCGCCATCTAGGAAGTTTCGGGAGAAACCATTTTCTGTAGTGTAGTATGAATATGGCGCTTACCAAACTAGTTTTTTATTGCAACCCGTAGATGCACCCCGTAAGAAGGGTGTTGCACGGATGCACAGATTTTATCTTAAGGTACCCAATTAAAATATTTAAATATCGCAATAGAAAAAGTATGCAAAAAAAGACCATCAAGCACTAAACTAATGGCTCCATACCTCACGTTAGTTTATGTACTTACTACCTTCGATAGTAGTAAGTAAAGACCAAATCACTATTTCGACATCACGTGCCTACTCACCAGTGACTAAGATCCTCGTATTCTTATGGTACTGTGCAGCTGTCAATCTCACTTTATGATGGGCACTCCGAATTGCATCACCAATGTAATGCCGGCCCAATTTCTTGTACGACAATTTCTTTTCGTCTTCCGTCTTTATTTCCGTTTTAGTCTCTTCTTCGCTTTCCTGTAATTGTATTAGCAATTCTATATTTATAGATGTAGTGTTTGACTGAGTTGCAGAAAAGATCATTAAATATTTAGATCCATTTAGATGCCCCTCTGCATGTTAAAATCTTGTTTATTGTTTAACTTAAAGGATAATTCAGTTAGACAGCCTTTTCTGCCACTGTCTGTAATGCCGCTCCTGTGATAAGATAGTTCTTTCTACAGGACGACGACAAATGACGCGCCCGCCCCTAATATTTCATCTCAAGTGACGTAACGGTTACCTAGTGGCGTACTTTTACAAATTTTTAAAGCTGTCAACATGGCGGCATAGGAACTATTTCATGATGTAGTACAGCTATCGTCGTAGGCTATAGTATAAATTATATAAACTTACATATTCCTTATCCTTTTCAATCACATTCTTTTCATTCACATCGTCTTCACTATCATCATCTTCCTTATGTAATTTCCTCCGTTTCTTATGAGAAATCTGCACCTGTGACGTCACTAGGTCATCTATATCTATAGATGCTTCCCACAAACACACTTGGCCGTTCCTACTGACTGTTACAAGGTCAAGGCTTTTTTTCTCAAAGAACACTCCAACTATTTTATCTGTATGACCACTGAGTGAGTACATATTGAGGTTGTCCAAGTAATCAACAGTATAAATCTTTGTTGTAGTGTCTTTCGAGCCAACAGCAAGGAGTTTGGAGCAAGAAGACCAATCAAGGCAAGTCACTTCATCGTGTGCCTTCTTAAATACCCTTTTCATGATGAAAGAACGGAATTCTCCAGTAAAGGTGCTCGGTGCTGTCATTATAAACACTAGAATTTGAGAAAAATACGATTTGCAATTAAAACAAAACTTTTTAATTTTTCGGTTGTAATGTAAAATAGGTTAAGCAGATGTAATATGCCCATAAAACTGGAGAAATTAACCAAACAAAATGGGTTAATGATATTTTTGACTCTGATCAACTGATTATGTGCAGATCATATCACAAAAATGATTGGAAAGATAACCCGGACCTACACTAACTACACTGAAATATCTAGTGTTATGTAACACATATACCTGTATCGTCACAGCAAGCAGCAAAATATTTTCCATCTGGACTGAATTTAACAGCATTAACTTGTTGCTTAAACTTGTATCGATGTATCACTGTACTGGTTAGCAGACTTATCATTTGGGCTTCTCCCTCTGCAATCATTTAAACAACAAAGTGTTAGAAGATTTAAGTAAAAAAATAAATACTATAGAGTTGGATGTATCCCATAATTTCCATGGAAATATTTGATTTGACTAATGTTACTGGCAATTTGGCCTGGTTAGTGATAACTCTGCCTGCTATGTATGGCATGGCAGAGTTAATGGAAGCACTTACCTAGTTCGGTAAGCAATTTCTACAAAGTTTTAATGGTGCAACACACTGGGACTGTTATTGACAAAGTTTTTAATTTTCATACTATCCTTAGTAGTTTAAATAATGTAAATATTACAAATGTTGTATATGAATAAAGAGACACATTGTAGTCTTATCCCGACACTGGCAGAACTGCCAATAAAGTACCTCAATCTTTCTATTTCTACTTTCATGCTATCTATCAAGACCAACAGAACAACTGTTTTTATTTAACCTATCAAAAAATCCCTCATTTAACTCACACTTACTTTCATTAACAGCAACGAGAACGGCCCCATTTGGTGATATATCTACGGCTGTATAGTTAAAGTGACTTTCCACTGGTAATGTGTAGCTTTTATTCCTGAAATTTTTACAAAGATCTTTGATTAGGTATTTTTTTTAAGCATGAAAAAGTTATTTTTAATCTTTAAATTTAAATGCTACAGGCTTCCCTATGTTTGTACCTACATCTATTTTAATACTAAGATCATGTAGGTAATCATAACCGTGAAACGATGAACCAAAACTATGTATGAACTAAATACTTGTAAAAAGTACAAAGAATAAATAAATAGGTAATATGTGCCTAAGGCGTTGCAAATATTATAAGAATTAATGGCAGCTAAAAGAAATATTGATGCCTTGGAAAACTGGCACTTATTTCTGTTTTACAACTTTACATTAAGTCAATATTTACTTACGATTTCAAATTGTATATTGTTATTTTATTACCAACCGGACTGATTACACTGTTCCCATCATTGGAAAACAAAATGTCAGCCCTTCTGTACACAGTACCCAACAAATTGTGAAACTGAAATAGAAGAAAAAAATTTAACTTACTATGAAAGGAAACTAATTAACTACAATAATACTACTTACAATTTTAAATTGAAAATTTGCTTAAGAAAGCACTAAGACTGTAATTTATAAGGCACTTTGTGACTGCCTACTATTTAATAAAAACATATTTTTTTACATTATTTTATAAATTATAGATCGAAAATATTATGATAGGTTATGTTTTGATTTTGTATAGCAATGTTATTATAAAGGAAACCAAATGTTATCATATAAATCATTGTCTGACTATCTTTACATTTATAATGAAAAATATAAAAGCAACTCAAATCAGCTATAATTCTCAATAAATACATACAAAAGCTCACCTTGTAATTAAACTTCATATTTACTGCTGTTGATTGTTGAAGTAATTAACAATTCGAGCCTTTAGATACAACTATTTATAACTCACTAGCTAGATTGATTTACTATTAACATGGTACTTTCATACTACTTTATTTGATTCATTATAACAATTTAAACAATCTACTGCAATGAATGAAACGTGCGTGCCATGCATGCATGTATGGGGTGGCCATGGATGGCATCTGTCTCGCATCTGCTGTCTGTCATTATCATTTGTCAACTTGACAGTAGCTGGTCAAATCACTTTATATTTTTTTATTTATAATAATTTAGAATCACTAATCACTTTGAACAATAATAGCGTAGGTACCTAGTTATTATGAATAATGGCAGGCTGGTTAGTATGTACCTATAAAATAATATCTGGATTAATCATTTTGGCTGTAACATAAAAGACAATTTAAGTCCAAATCAACATGACTGGTATGGTATCCCCAAATCCCTATGGGTCAGCGCCACAGAGCACCCCCTATAGAGCCCGAATCATTACAATTTTATTCGAAACAAAACTCACAACTTTAGGCGGCAAGAATGAAGTGCGGGGGACGTGACAACTATGCTGTGATTTGCTGAATCAAGGTCAACGCATCGCTTAGAGATGTGCCGTGACGACAGTTAGGTTTATCGATAAAACATTTACATAAGTGTGTTACATTTTTTATTGTTGAACAATTCGATGTTATAACAAAATTAAATAATTAGAGAGGTTAAGTTAAAATTGCATGACAATTGACGACACTTATACCGGTAAAATTAATTTGAAAATAAATACATGCTTCCGAAAACTGAATTTCAGTGTCCCAAATAACCCAAAACTAGGTTATTATTTAGAAACTTCTAATAAATATGCTGTACTTTTTTTGCTCAGGACATTTAGGAAATCTTTAAAAGAAAACAAACACTAACTTTATTCTATTATTTGCGATGATAGGTAATAAAAAAATATCGAAGTACTGTTCTTTACATATTAATAATAATTATTAGTTATTTTTTATCTACATCTCATCTCAACAAAAAGTGTATATTATTATTGTATTTGATAAAATAAATCGATTACATTCAGTCGATAAATTTGTTACAACTCTAGTACTGAAATTTCGGAAACGAAAAAGGATAAACATAGTAATTAGCATAATGACAGAAAGGGATGTAGGCAAATCAAAATTTGTTGTCCAGTGTAACATGAACTCCGCGTAATATAAAACAAAAATTGTTTATACTTATCGGTGAAAAGATATTCCATTTTTCTTAAAGCAAAATGTCCCATAATTTTTCCCGTACCATTTCACAAAACACACTGTCATTTTATTACGCTTTAAAGCAAAATAAGAGCCATGTAAATTGCGAAAAAGCTTGTGCGTACGGATGTGACAGCTGGTCAGTACTGACTTGAATGACATAGTTCGCTTTGCTACATCTGCCGAAAAAGACATATGTACGGTGCACGTCTATTGCCTTGCAAGTGCACTCTATTAGGGGGTGCTCTGTGGGTCAGCGCAGACGTGTGGCGCAGACAGAACGGAGCGCAGCGGAGAGGATTTTATTACCGCACTTGAAAATAAACCTTAAAATTTTTACAATTAAGTGCAAACCGGCATTCCCGCGCATCCTCGAGGACGCGCGAGCATTTTTTGTCAGGTTCGAGCATTTATGCACTTAATTGTAAAAATTTAAGGTTTATTTTCAAGTGCGGTAATAAAATCCTCTCCGCTGCGCTCCGTTCTGTCTGCGCTGACCCTATATCGGAATAAGTTAAGTGGGCCTTCATGGCCCCGTGGCACCGTTACGTTTTTTAAATTCACAAAAGTCCTTCACATTCAATACAACTTTCTTTCACCGCTCTTCAAAGTTTTCGGCATGATTTTGTCAATAAATTCTAAAACAAGGGAGGGAGCCAACATGACTTTTTCCACGAAAGAAGTCCCCCAATCCCCTAGACGCGGCGCTGCTGTAGCATGTCATAATTGATAATGTTGCCATTTATGAGTACCAAATTTACCTATATTACATTAAGCACCAAGCACTATGTGCAATTCAAGTTGAATTATTTAACAAATTACACGTAGTTGAATTATTCAACTTATTAATTATTAATTAACTTATTAATTATTTAACAAATTACACGTAGTTGAATTATTCAACTACTTCTATAACTATTTCTGTCATGCAAAAAGCATATTTTTATTTACATAAGTAAGGTGTTATACCTACTATCAGGGAAAAGATCAGAAAATAGGGAAAATAGACCTGTCAAATTTAGTTCCAAAAATATACGCGCCTATGGATAATGTAATGGATGGACTTCTTTCGTGAAAAAGGACAAATTGGGCCCTTTTCCCATCCCATCCATCTGATGCATTATTTGGCTTTTAAATAATATTCAATTAGTTTAAAAAGCTAATTAAAGATCCAATTAACAAGTAATTCATATATTTAACGGACGACATCATTTGGTTTAATTTTAAATTAGCTTTTAAAACTTAAAAAAAAAATGTTATTATCACCGTACCCCTGAGAGTTGGATTTCACGAAATATGAAGTACAAACGCGGTTATTACGATTTGTTCGTGCAGGCTTGTGCTAAATATTCTTCAAGAGTAGCAGTGCAGTTGTTCGAGAATGGGGAATACCGGTGTTATACGTACTCAGAATTGTACGGCTTGTGCGAGTACATTTCACAGCAGTTGCAGCTGCTGGGGTGCAACCGCGGGACCATCGGCCTTGTCTGCAAGACCAACATCGTAGTGCCTTGTGTCATTGCTGCGTGAGACCCTTTTTTATAATTATGCTATTCTAACTCTTTATTGTTGTACCTATTGATATCTTAAAACCATATGTTATCTCAATAATTTAGAATTATCTCAACTGTTATTCTAAATGGCTTTGCCAAAACGTTGTTATAAAATGTTTACAAATGTTACTAAACATGGAGTGTGGGAGCACCATTATGTTCACATGTTGTTTTAATTACTAGAATGCTAGAGTCTATGTTATTATTAAGTTTTAAACTGAAAAGTTTGATTTAAATCTGCTCTGTATATAATATTTATTCTGACAATAACTAAGCAACTCTGATTTCAGGGCTCATAAATTTTGTACAACCTTCATGTTCTTGGATCCATACAATGATATAAAATCCATTGCCGAAGATGTCAAATTCTCTATAGTCATTTCAATTATGCACGAAGATGAGTACCTGGTCAACTTCCTATATAAAAAGCCAGATAAAACTATAAAAGTCTTTGGATTGTTTATCAACTTTTATGATCTTGGCCCGGCGAAGAGTAGCAACGAATTTTCAGACAGTTCCTTCATAGCAATGACATCGGGCACTACTGGCTGTGCTAAGAAAATCCATGTTCCTCTTCAGTGTATAATGCCCAACATAGAGGATTTAACTAATATCTTCCAGATAACAGAAGAAGATGTGATTTACTTCTCTACCCCACTCACATTCGACCCAGCTATGGTTGAAGTGCTGCTGGCCTGCAGGAATGGAGCTTCCCTTCTCATTGCACCTCAGAAGGTAGAAGCTTTGTTTCCCAATGATAAAAAACACTGCATAACAGTCTGGCAGACCACACCCTCTTTATTCTTCCAACTGTCTAATGTGCACATCAAAAATAAAGTATTAAGTGCTAAGTCTCCTCTCAAAATATTGGCTTTAGGAGGAGAACCTTTAAATGGAGTGAAAAGGTTGAGAGAGTTAAAGGATCCACACAACAAGACGAAAATATTTACTTTATACGGAGTAACGGAGATGTCTTGTTGGGCGTGCGTCGCCGAGCTGGACCTCGGCAAAATGCGTAATGACCATGAGGTACCACTTGGGAAATGTCTATCTGAGACTAAGGTCGTTGTTGAACCAGAAACTTCAACTAAAAAATCTACAGGGAAAATAATATTAGGTAAGACCTTGTAGGTATATTCACTTACACAATTCCATTATGCCAAATATTATAATAATTAATTATGTATTTTGTATTACGTTTACAGTTAGCAAAACAAGAAGATGTGTTGTTTTAAATAAACCAAATGGCAACAATGACATGATAAATTCTTTGAAGTTTGTGGATACCGGAGATATAGGTGAAATATCTAATAATGGCACCATTTACTACCGCGGGCGCAAGGACGACATCGTTAAGAGATTCGGGCACAAAGTCAATCTACAGTTCATTGAAAACACGGTCATGCTATGCCCAAGAGTTAAGACCTGCTCATGTGTTTGGTTGCCTTCACCTAAACTACTAGTGGTATATTATTCATCAGAAACATTCTCCACTAGTGAACTGTCGTATTTCTTAAAGTGCAAGCTAGATGATAAACACTGGCCGGACAGGATAGTGAGAGTTGATAACTTACCTACAACTGCACACGGTAAAGTCTCGAAAGTCGTACTCGCTAATATGTTAGGACAAAAGGAAAAGCTTCAAGAAGAATTACCGGTTACTATTAATTCACTGAAATATGAATTGCTGCAGAAAATCAAGCACTTACTCAATGAAAACTTTACATATGATGATATAAAGAATAAAAGCTTTTTTGCACTGGGTGGTACATCTTTCCTTGCTGTAACCATTAGTAACAACTTGTCCTTGACGCATCCAGAGTTTGGAAAGTTTTTGCTTACACAGTTGATGAATGAAAAGAAAACCATCGATTCCATAATGGAGTTAGCTCAGAAAGAAATTGTTGACTCAAATCCAAAGAGAAAAAAATTTAAACGAGTAAGAGAATCTGAGTCTGAAATAGCATCTGTAGTCAGTAGGACTAACCTCGTGCTGTTTATTGAAATGTGGACTCACAATACTGGGAAGTGTGTAGATGCCACGCCTTCTTTATTACAAACAGGAGTGTAAGTAGAGTAATGGATACCTAATCATTTGGAAACTGGTACCTATATGTTAAACCATTTTCAGATTTCATTTGTTATGCTAAACGCGAAATCTCTTGTTGTTTTAGAAATTTGTACGTGTCTGTAGGCAGTCACTCTGGCTCTGTAGTGACGATAGACGCTATGACGGGCATAGTAGTGGGGACTATTAACATGGGGGGCCGCGTGGAGGCAGCTGTACTCTGCTATGACAAGGACCCTGCATTGCTTCCGTGCGGCATCGTCGGCGCCTACAACGGCGCTGTCGTGTGTTTCACCATAGAAACGTGCATGGAAGTCTGGCGCACCAACTTCGGGTCAATGATTAAGAGTAAAGCCTGTTGCTGCAATGGCTTCGTTTACGTCGCATCGTACGACGGCCATATTAGAATCTTGGATGTCGTGGTTTGTTCTGCTAGATTATAAACCGATTTATTTTGGAAGAAAAGACCAATTACACCTAATACCATCTTAGTAGGTACCTTCATTTTACTACCTATACGAATTCCACCCCCAATTCAAAAGTAGGTAGGTACTTACCTATCTTACATAACTAGCAATATTTTTGTAATGTTTCAGACAGGGCAGATACAGGGAGATCTGGTGATAAACGAACAAGGTATATCGGCGAACTTAGTTGTAGCCAAAAATGAGTACATTCTTGTGGGTACTTTGTCGGGAGTGATAGCGAGCGTGCACACGGCAACGACCTCTGTAGCATGGCGCGCTACGCTCGACAGTCCGGTCTTCGCCAGCCCTGTAATCTACGATCAAGATAAATACGCCCTCTTCGCCGAAGTCAGCGGCGAAATACATTGCAGAACTGTAGAGAAAGGCATCAAGGTACCTAAACATCATGACCATTCAGGACTGTTTGATATTTGCAAATAGGAAGTAAGTACTAATGATAAGCGACATAGCAAAAAGCTAATTAATTACCTACTTTCAGATTTGGAAGTACTCGGGCGCAAAAGGGAACATTTTCTCTTCAATCTATGTGAAGAAATGTGATAAAGCGAGGTACCAAATGGTGTTCGGATGTCATGACAACAACGTGTACAGTATTAATGTGAAGAATTTCCAACCTAGTCTACATTGGAAGTCTCAGTTGAGTTCGCCAGTGTATTCTACACCATGTGAATTGAGCGAGCGCGTGTTACTGGCCGCGTCCACGGATGGTAAACTCTATGTTCTGAGCGCAGAGTACGGCGTACCTTTAGCACAGTACTCTCTTCCAGGTGAAACCTTCTCCTCCCCCGCGGTCTACGGCGAGTACGTCTTTATTGGTTGTAGGAATGATTTCGTTTACTCCTTAAGGTGCGTTCTCAACTTGTGATATTTATAATAAGACAAAATAAATAAGTTATGAAAATATTATTATTCCGCGAACATTGAAATGGTTTTCATTGCTACTGAATGTATAGATATTTTTAGAAAGAGACCATTAAAAATTAAAAAAAAAACCCCGACTATAAAATTAAAAAGTAACAAATAAGTACCTAGTATTAACTTTCATACAAACTTCATTACGTCGACGGACCGCATTCTATTTTGCTTAAGAATATTTTAAATTATACTTATCGATTCATTTAAAACATTTCACAGGTATTTTTTTACATTTTGATATCACATTATGATTAGGTATTTATGATAGTTATATTAACGTACCCACCCACCAAACTACTTAGCGGTCCCCCGACAAAATGAAGTTTGTATGAAAGTTAAATACTACTTATTTGTTACTTTTTATAGTCGGGGGTTTTTAAATGTTTAATTTAATTTTTATTTCGAAGTTTTTAAACCTTTATTATAAAATTATTATAAGCTTCTCCTGTTGTCAACATTGCATTACATTAAGAATTAAACACTGATCAAAACGAATCCAAACACGACATATCTGCTGTAACATTTTTCAAGAATGGGTGGAGAGCTGGTCTCCATCATCAGCTCCTCATCTGCTGTCACCATTGCATTATATTAAGAATTAAACGCTGATCAAAACGAATCCAAACACGACATATCTGCTGTTATATCTACAACCCTACCACAGCCGACAAAAGAGCTGATGACCCTGAAATGGCTGAACCGATTTGCATATCATAATATCTAAGAACACTCCCAGGAATACCAGCTTTAAATTTAAAAAAAATACCGCATCCAAATCCGTCCACGCGTTGAGGAGCTACAGTGCCACAGACAGACACATAGACATCGACGTCAAACTTATAACACCCCTCTTTTGGCGTCTGGCGTTAAAAATGGGAGCTATCGTTTTTTGCTCACCAGTTGGCGCCACTGTTAACTAAGGTCCAGAAGTAGGAAAAAGAAAACTTTATTTATTTTTTATCTTGAATATAATGATTTTAATGGCATAATTAAACAATATCTAATTTATTAATTAAAAAATATCTAATCATATATTTTTACTAGGTAGCTACTGCTATGCCCTGTAACTGAAAGTGTTTTTATATGTCTGTGTCTATGCCACAATGTTGGGCAGTTCCTTCTATTTTGTTTGGAAAAATGCCTGGTATCAAATAATATGCTCAATGTTAACTGCAAAATTATGATAAAATAAAAACACAATTGTGAGTTAAATAACTTTATTCATGATCTTACACAGGACGTACATTTATAAATGAGCAGTTGTAATTGCATCAAGTAATATAAATATGATATGGTACATGATCAATAACAACACACCAAATTGGAATGCTTGTAGTCTGACTGAAATCCTCACTTGTGCAGATCATTTAATGCATTGTATACTTAAATATAATAAAAGCTTTTTAAAAGGGATATAATATTTCCAGATTTAAAACAATTTTCAAATAAACAATATAAATTGAGCTGGAATCTGTAAACTTGGATCAGCATTATGCACAGATCTACTGTTTTAAATCTAAGCTCTTACATACATTACCCGATAGACCCTAACGAATATAATATTATATTACTGCAGCCAGAACAGACCATTAACAACTTCAAATTAACAAGCAATATTTATACATACTATAAAATTATAGATATTGTTCACTGCTCCTCTTCTCCCAATTCAACCTTCACTTTGGAGAAGTCAAAGTCTTCACCGGTGCCACGTTTGTAAATCTTAATTACATCTAAGCAAGTGGTCTCAAAGTGAGAGGTAGCATCATATGACTCTGAAATGAAAATCTGGCTTTGGCTTCCATCATCTGTGGGTTCATAGTAATCAGTCACAGAGACAAACTTCTGCCTGATATGGCCGAGTAGATCTAGGCCAGGCTTGATCTCGCTCTCCGGGTCATTGGTTTCAACAGTAGTAGACACCATAGCAATAAACCAGCCCTTTGCAGCTACTTGATGGGTGTATGATACCAAGGACACGTAAATATCAGATTGCCTGCCCACCTGCTTTTGGGGAATTATAATTTGAGTGGACAATGCATCCTTGGTATTATTGATCGGATGATCCAATAGACAAATGCATCGAATAACTTGGCCCTTCTTACGGACTCTGTCAGGAACATAGCTGGGGTCACAGTACACCTGCTTGCATTTGGCAATCTCATTGCCAGAACGAACTCCCACTACTTTACCACCTTCACCCAACACTATCTCATCTATAGGTTTGTCAAGCATGTAGGTGCCACCATAAATAGCAGAAAGACGAGCAAAGCCCTGAGGCAATTCACCAAGGCCATACATTGGGTAAAGATAAGGAGACTTTCCATACCGAGCCAAAGAGTCAGAGTACAACTTGATGCGACGGATTGTCTGGGTAGCTGGCTGCTGGAGATAGCTGTCATCAAGGTAAAGAGCAAGCGCATGGCCTGTAAAGTCTTGAGTATTTTTGTCCAATCCAAACTTATCATACAAGGATTGCATATTTGCCGTGCTGGGATCGAAGTCTTTCCACGTCTTAGGGTCATCCTCCTGAAAGTCTTGGACGTAGATCAGGAAGTTGCGGAAACGCCTCTTTTCAAACATACCCATGAGGTCGGATGCCAACGCTTCTTTTTGGTCAACGGGTACTTTGGAAATCTTACCACCTTTGTAAACGTAGCTGCCTTCCACAGATTTAAACTCCAAATAGCGGGTGACGCCCGTATGGATGAGTAGTTTCACAAGCAGGCCGTTAGCCATCAAGAACTTGGGAATCAAGTCCACGTTCCAGTCGCGACCCCTTCCGTAAGTTTCATCTGGCGCTGGTGCATTGAACTTGCCGAACAGTTCCTCCAGTGGGGTAATTGACGCAGATTCGCCGCCGTAGTACTTGTTTCGATCAATGTGCAGTACTTTCTTACCGGACACCGAAAGCATTCCACTCAGAATGCATTCTTTAAGACCAGTTCCAAGTACGATTGCGTCGTATTCTTCATCCATGGTTAAACAGATGCTGGGACGAAAAAGATAAAATGAAATTCCAATTAAGATTTGCAACCGGGTGAGATAAGTACCTTAAAGAAATGTCAAAATGTCGGAACAAATATGTCTGCCACGATGACGTTGCCGAGCGATGGACACAGAACATGGGCGTCCGCCCGCCTCCTGTCGTCGTCCGTCGGTCGGATGATCGGATGTCGGCCGGTCGCAAGTTGGTCGGTGTCAGTGTTCAGCGTAGGTCGAAAAAAAATTGAATAGAGTGCGTTTCACGAAAGAAGTCCCCTGGATATTTTCGGAACGATTTTTTGGTCCATTTTCCCTATTTTCTGACCTTTTCCCTGAAAGTAGGTAGAAAACCCTTTAGTTAACTTAATAAAAATACTTTTAAATACTTTTTACATAACAGAAATATAGGTAAATAGATATTTTTATCAAAATGTATACCAATCTACTCATGGAATGACTAGGACACTTCACACTCGAAATATGCAATAATTAGTGTTATTTGATAAATTACAAATTAAATGTAAATAATATACACAGACATTATAATATAGGTAAAAATACTTTGGGATTATAGGAATATGTGTACATAGGATGGGACTCACTCACTGATGCACAATCAATTGAATGACTGCCGTTAGATTTTAAAAGTGTTTCTTATATATACCTATCCTGTGAATAGTTCTTTATAATAATAATAATCATATTTATTGCGCTTCCACAAAGTTACAATGGTCTTAAAAATAATTTACAGTACGTACATGTTGTTGTGACCCCTGTTTTAGGGCACGGCAAACAGAGAGAGAAAGACGTATTGAGTTGCTAAAATTCATTTTCATGAAGATGTTTGGCGGTTCTGTGAACATATACAAAAACAAAATAATTTTTAAAAAAATGCGTGTGCATAACAAGATTAAATTTTTTTAAATTATCTTTTTTCCTCACCGACATTATCCTCAGAATAGATTTTCTGGAGAATGTCCACGTACGAAAGCAAAATATTCCGACACCGAGCCGAAATAAACAAAGTCACCTCACCTCTATGGTGCCTCTATGATCTATCATTTAGAAGTGCTTTTCACGAAAGAAGTCCCCCGGATATTTTTGGAACTAAATTTGACAGGTCTATTTTCCCTATTTTCTGACCTTGTCCCTGATAGTAGGTAGAAACTCCCTTACTTATCTTAATAAAAATACACTTTTTACATAACAGAAATATAGCTAAGTAGACATTTTTATGAAAATATATACCTCATGGAATGACCAGAACAGTCGAAATGTACAGGAAATAATATTATTTAATTAATTACAAATGAAATAAACATAATATAGGTAGATATTGTACTCATAAATGGCAACATTATCAATTTTGACATGAAATACAGCGCCGCGGCTAGGGGACTTCTTTCGTGAAATGGACTTCTATCTGTGCCTTCTTTCTCTCTTCTTTCTCTTGGGTCTCGCATCGTCTCGCTCGCTCGCGTCCTCGAATCGTTCTGTTCTGTCAGGTTCTGTCACTCTGTCTGGCTGGCTGTCAGTGTCAGTGTCAGCCGGTCCGTCGACAGCTCAACAGTAATTGCTTGGTTGAATTTTCTCGCTTTGCTTTGCGAACGCAAGCACGCACGCAACCACCGTTTGCGTCCGTCGTCGTGGCGGAGGTTGTCCAGTCATTAAACTATTTCATAAATTACTTTTCAGAATGTATTTAAAGTGATCTTTCAGGTGGTGTCGTATTCTGTTTTAAAAGTGAAAGATGGTGATGTGTGAAAAGGTACATATACAAGTTGTAAACATATGTTAGAGTGTGCAAAGCTCATCATCCTGATTTGGGGTGGAAATAGTTTACCGTAGCGACGGAAGGGCGCCGATTTTAAATGAAAGCTAAAAGTCTACAAAACACCTCTCAGATGAGTAAAAATGTCATCAGAGGGAAGCGGAGAGATTGCTTCGACTGTACCGAGTCTCCCAGGTGCACCGGAGCAAACGTACTTGTTTCCGAAGGCGAAGGGCCATTCGCGCTCCATCAGCCATGGCGGCACACCCATGCTCGCAGTCAACCCCGCGGCAGCTCGGCCGCTCAAATCTGCAATGCGTGGGCATCAGCGAGCGCTCTCGCATGGTCAGATCGGCTCAGGCCCAGCACCACCGTCGGCGCCGGGTGGCGGTGGGGCACGACCCCCCGGATCTGGCCACAGCCGCGCCGGTAGTCGCACCGACTTCATTCTACCTCCCGGTCATCGCGAGCCTGATGCGACGGGATCAGCTCCGCGGCTTCCGCGAACGGGCTCTGTCCGTGTGCACTCGCGACAGGCCTCGCGCTCAGACTCCATCTACACACTGCGCCGTTCCTCCGTGGTCCGGCCGTGGCGCCGCTGGCTCTGGCGTGTCATGCGGCGCCAGCAGCTCACAACGGATAACAGGAATTACTGTGTTACCCCTAATCACTTAGTACCAGAAAAGACTCCCCCTAAAGACCACCCCAATGGTGACAGATGTAAAAATCAAGTGAGGACTACAAAGTACACTTTATTATCGTTTCTGCCCAAGAATCTTTTTGAGCAATTCCATCGGATAGCAAATGTATACTTTATTTTCATAGTACTCTTAAACTGGGTGCCACAGTTAAATGCTTTCGGCAAAGAGGTGGCAATGTTCCCAGTAGTGTTTGTGCTTGGTGTGACAGCCATTAAGGATTTATTTGAAGATCGTCGGAGACATATGTCGGACAACAGAATAAATAATTCATTATGCAGAGTGTTCAAAAAGTAAGTACAATCATACTTTTGCTATATCCACTAACAAGTTTCTATCAATCATATTCAAGTTTTGTGTAGTGTGGGAGGGACATAATAGGCTCATCTAATGTCAGTATTTAACAGCAGGGATAGTCATCATATTAGATTAGAGGATTTTTGTAGGCTCGTTGGATGTCCTCACGTCCCACTATGGGCAGAGCAGCTTGGCTTTGCTCTGCTTCTAATCTTGCTCGCTATAGAAGACCCAGCCATGTTTAACTCAAAATTTTTGTGCAGAAAATCCAGATTCATTATTGTACATATATTAGAATCATAATTGTTTATTCTATATCTTTAACTGGATGAGGTGCTAGTTAACAGGATGTGGCTATATTGCACAGCACTATGTTTATGAACTGAATGCATATCTGCGCCAGTTGTCAGTCAGTTCAATAGAATAAAATGAGAGCTCAATATTGAGGCCACTATCTCTGTGAAACAATGAGAGCTTCATTTTGAGTAGGTAGTTCTTTAATGCTCATTCCTTATTTATAATATTGGTTGCTGAGTTTTAGAGCTTGTTGTGGGATATTTTTAAAGTTCTTTAGTTTGTCTTGCTATATAATATCTTTGGAGGAAGTTCACATAGAAAATATTACTGGTATACTGGGCATTTGATAAATAATGTAGCATATATATTTACAAAATGTTTTGTCTCAATTAACTTTCTTTCGTTACATTTAATAATCAGCCTAGCATTAAAAGAAATTGTTTTTGCCACTTTTACTTTGAAGCCAGCTGTTAAGGCGTTAATTCCTGTCAATTGGTTAATTTACGTAAAAACCAGATAGCATAAAGTTGTCATACTTGTTTACAAAATTGCAGCTTTGCTAAAAAGGTCATTGAATTTGCAGTTTACTGAAAAGTTATTTCAACTACCTTTTCTTCCATTATTTGAAAAGTCTTGGTATATCCTTGAATCAGAAATATCTTTGGTTCATATACTATTTTCTGTTGTTCAAGTCATAGATGATTTCATAATCATTTCTGACAAACACATCTTTATTTCTTTCTTACGTAAAGTTTTTAATTACGAAATATAATTTCAAGTCGATTTTATGTAGATAAAAAATAAAAATTAAGCAACATAACAGTGGCACTCCCATTTCGTTTGTCAAAACTACGCTTATCAATCAGCTGTACATCTTATGGGCATTTTTACTTTTTTGCCCCCCCGTTGGAAATTTTAGTATTATTTTTAGACATGCGGTTTTTGAAATATTTTTCATGTTAAAATATTCTTAAAAGCCCTATAAATTAGAAAATATAGCTTGTTCCAGAGATATTACTGGATTTTTATGTAAAAAACATTAATAAAGTGGACAGTATAGTGAAACAGTGGTCAGTTTGATGACTTTTCAAAAGTGCTTTAATTTGAGAATCAAAAGCATTTTGAGTTAATTTTTAGTTTTACGAGATTCTAAATTAATGAAATTATTTAAAAAAGACACAATAATAAGCTATAATAATGTATTTTAAGCTAAAAATCACGTTTTACTTATAGTTTGGTGACAAGTGATGCTATTGCTATATCAATTTTCTCTTTTTTTATAGTTTTGAAAGCAGTTAATCAATGTTATTTATTAAATTATTAAATGAGTGTCTAATACAAGCAATTTATGGAATAATTACTAAACAGAAAACTGGAAACAAATGAATAAATGAGTAAAATATACCCAACAAAAGTGTGACAGTCACCAAACTGACACAGCAAAAATTCTTAAGGGACACATGATCAAAAAAAATCCATTTTCTGTTTACGAATTATTATTTCATCAGTCAATAGCAAATATGTAGATAGTTTTAGTGAATTAATCTGTAAGAAAAAGAAACACGTTAGTAAAACTGTTGCGAATCGTACAAGGTAATAAAGAGTCATACTATAAAAAAAGAATAAAATATAAAAGCATCGTTAATAAAAATAAATAAAAAATACTACCATTTAGACATGTTTCGCAAATGTAATTAGAGCTTATAGGATCTCTTATACATTCAGAACACAGCCAATATTTGCAATAAATACAATTAGCTTTTTCTCCATAAATAGGGGCAAGACATCCATGACATTCAATTCTGTCGATTTTAGATTTTTTAGGCAATAAATAAAATAGAAGAAAAAATGTAGACCTAGCCTTAGGCGTCAGTTTGGTGACTTTGGTGGTCAGACCTATATGTGACGAACTAAAAGTCACTAAACTGACGTCACATTTTCACACCAAATTTTACTTTTATTCAAATTATAACCAAATGTATTAATAATTGTGTGAACTAAATACAAAAAACGTTAGCTAAATAATGTATGAATCGATTTAAAAAAGTTTTATGTCAAGATGTATATGTTACGGGCAATGTGATTAATTGGGCATTATGCATAATGCCCGGGCATTATGAATAATGCCCAATATAAGCGGGCAATGTGATAAATACTTTGCCATTAATCAAATTGCCCGGGCATTATGCATAATGCCCGTCACCTATTGGGCAGAGTGATAATAAACTAGTTTCAGTACTTTTTTTATTTTACAATGAAACCTTATCTCACCTAAACCTAACTGAAAGTCAAATAAATGTGTAGGTATTATGAAACTTAAAATTCTCATCATTTCTTCATAGGTTAAGTTGGGTTTTAGTTTAGGTTAGGCCATTCCGGACTCTGATTGGTCAAAGGGTGACATGCGCTGGTTTCCCTAAAATACTTCCTAAATCCCTAAAATACTATTTCCCTAAAATATTTGGAAAGGGTTGATGGCTGGCACATGCGTTGAGACCTGTGTAGTGTGAAGGTGTTGCTGTGATGGCCGGTCATGTACCTATGTGGGTTCTATCAAGCTAATAAGCCTTTCAATTTTCAGCTTCCTATTTACTTACCTATACCTTGTTCTGGATATTGCAGTGGCAAATTTTTTATTATTTGTTTATTGATTTAAGCTCTATTGAAATGTAAATTTTAATGTTTGTTTCTGTGTTTCAGCCTAAGAATTTGTAAAACTTAAATTGAAAAGAGCAACCCAATAGTTTCTTGCTAGGCTCTTCTCTGGGGGCACTCTTGCGAATCTAGCATTAACTTTAAAAAAATGACCTATTTTCATTTTCTTTCTCATTTTTATTATTTTATTAAAATTAAAACTTAAGAAATTCTTATAATGCCGAAATTATGAGCATTTTTTTCTTTTAGGTACCTATGCAGCACATACGTAAAGTTTCTAAAACTTAATTGTGTTGAAGTACTTAATAACATAACATAATTATGAGATGCCAAATTATTTTTCTACTCTACTTCAATAATCTTAGTTGCTGAAAATGCAGAAACCTGAATTCTACCTAAAGCAATGACCTAAAATTTCTAAAAAAGTTGTACAATAATATGTCTCTGACAACGTTACAAAAATTTGGCGACTTTAGAATTATCGCAACCTACAATTATCAAGTTGACGGGCTATTGTTATCAAATTGCCCAATGGTCTTTGGGCATTATTCATAATGTCCGGGCAATGTGATAAATAGCACTGTTTTGATAGTAATTAATTACATTGCCCGATACAGCTGGGCATTATTCATAATGCCCGGGCATTATGCATACTGCCCGCATTAATCACATTGCCCGTAACATATACAACAAAATAAGATAACTTGATTCAAACCTGACCTCAAAAAACGTAACCTGGGACTAGCACCAACAAAACTTGCTTCTCCCGTGGCAATGGACAACAAACTAACGATTTCAAAATGGCAGATGGGATCCTTTGTAGATAATGTTGCCATTTTTAACAATATAAATCGATTTAGTATAAAATTTAATACCATTTCGGTCGTCACTGTACTGACTTGTCAGTCCGACTCGATTTTGAGGACAAAATTAAAATTTATTTTACGCTTAAATGAATAGAGTTACATTTATAATTTTGATTTGATGAGATAGAAGGCATTTTCTTCTACACGTAGATATAAACATTAGCAGGTATGTGGAAGAATTTTTTTTGGTAAATTCAATAGTTTTGATGCTGGGTAGCCGTGTGACCTGTCAAAAACAGCTTTTTTTTTAAATTTCAAATGATCATAATTCTTAAATTAAGTTAATTACGTAAGGTTTATTGATTTAAAGTAATAATGTTAAAATACTATGTAGTCCTCAAAATATCAATAGGTGTTCAAATTAATTCACAATTCACCTTCAAACTCGTGGACACGGTCAAAACCCAGGGGGGGCACTTTTTTTGAAAATGCCCTTATATTGTATTTTATACTTACTAGAATATTTTTTGCTACGAGAGATTGTGAGTCACTTAAGGATCTGAGAACCTTTCAATCCAACATACTTATGTTCAATAAAATAACTATTACACACGTGTAGTGGCTCGTGCTCGATATCCTAGGGCGCTAGTATTAACAAACGTCTATTTCGATAGGTACCTATTCATCACAATTTTTTTTGTGGATGCTACAATTTCCGCCCTCTCTTTGTATTTTCCATGCACTTCCACCCCCACCCGTACCATATTTTGTAGATCATTAAGTATAACTTAAAACTAGGTAAAACATCAATAAAATGTTAAAGACATTTCTAAAAGATTGACGTAACCGCAGACACGTAATGGTCATCAATTTTCATTTCTACATGTTTCCAGTAAACTCCACCCATCTAGTAGAATAGGCCATAGGTAATTCAAGTGGTGAGTGAATTTCTTATGATGTTGGTTCAGTTTACCTACTAGCGTATTTTTTCAAAAGTGGACCATTTATATTATTATAGTCGTCGAGTTTTGACCGAACACGCAATAAAGTTACAAACATACTTGTATTACACATTACTTACACCTTGCGCATTACCAAGCGTGGGAATACGACATAACGGTGGTTCATAACTGTTTCAAGGAGTTGCGCCTTTCCTTTAGGTACCATTTAAAGGTGAAAAGCTCGATGATTCATATTTGATAAAGTTTATTGTGTGCGCGGGTTGTTTGTTAGACACTTGCTACGACAGACGTGTTGTTTTGTTTAGTTATTAGGATTTAATATTAAAGTAGGGCAGGTGTTGTTAACATGCGACGTCGCTGGCCTTGAACTTTAAAGTAACGGTTACCTACCTACCTTCCCGGATTTATTACCACTTGAATTAATTCGATATAGTAAGCCACCACACACGCTGCGAGAGCATATGCGTAAGGCCGACATGTAATAAATCAAAATACTACTACCTATTTCTATTTACTTAAAGAATGTATTCTATTTACGACTCTAGCAACGAACCTTCAATGAAGGTTAGATATTTGTTATTCAGCTCAATTACGAATTTATTTAAGGAAACTTTTTAATGAATAAGTACTTTTTCAAACGTTTTTGTGGGATAAAGAAAGTCCGTAATTCATTCATCAGTAATTTGATTGTCAGCAGTGATTGCTGGGCGTGTGGTGTGGGAGGATATTGAGCGGGAGGCACATTGCCGCCGCCGTCGACTGGCGTCTGCAGCGTGCAGCTACCTAACTAGGTCATTGGTCAAGGTCTCTGTGTCGCCCGCTCCACTCCGCTCCCACTGCGCTTCAAACTTCGTTCAACAAACGGTCACACGAATGTGTGAATTCATTTTGTACAAGTTGCATCTTTTTGGGTACCTATCTCTTGTTCTCTCTCTCCAAATACCTAAACAACCAAAACTAAATTCAAGACCAACATTTAATCAGAAACGTGCTTAAATAAAATTACGAAATGTTTTATCTGCCTAATTTTCTAGAGGTATTCACTACAATAAGGTACCAGCAATTTTGAGATGGTTGACATTATTATGTATGTCCACGCAAAACTTCGTCGTTTATGAACCGATTTTGGTGATTCTTTTTTTGTTGGAAAGTGGGTACCCCGAGGGTGGTCCCATGGTAAGGAAACCAGGATCTGATGGTGGAATCCTGGAGATTTCGAGGGAAACTCTCAAAAAAACTGTATTTTCGACTAGTCTGTTTCTTATGTTTCTTCACACAAATCCGTCGTCCATGAACCGATTTTGATGATTCTTTTTTTGTTGGAAAGGGGGTATCCCAAGGGTGGTCCCATGGTAAGGAAACCAGGACCTGATGATGGAAACCTGGATATATCGAGGGAAACACTCGAAAAAATTGCATCGCGACTAGTGGTTTCATAATATCATGCAATAATAAGAATTTAAACCCCTTATATTTAATGAGGGTCTGACGTTGACCTGATGATGGAGCGAAAAGGCAGTCGAGGGAACTCGACAACGGTTTACAGCAAGAACTTTGTGTTTGGGCTTAATAATAATAATAATAAAGCCCTTTATTCTATGTCAGAGACGGTAGTTTTACAGAGTTTGAATAGAATGTTTTTAAAGAATGTCTCTTAGCATAGTGTGCCTCTCGGCATAGGCCTCCTCCAACGACTTCCACTGTGTCCTGTCTTTTGCTGCTCTCCTCCAGTTTGGTCCGGCTGTGAGCTTGAGGTCATCCTCCCACCATAGGTGCTGTCTGCCTCGGTTCCTTTTACCATCTCTTGGGTACCAGTCCGTCACCTCACTGCTCCACTTCCTCCTCTTCTTTGTGTCCCGAAGCATGTGGCCTGTCCATCGCCATTTCTGCTGGTCGATGCGAGTTAGTACATCGGTTACCCCTGTTTTGGTTCTCAGATCGACATTTCTTACCCTATCTGACCTTCTATTGCCCGTCATGCTTCTCTCCATGGCCCTTTGACACCTAGCGATTTTTGAACGCTGGGATTTAGGTTTCGCAGCCATATGTATTGCATGGCAGTATGCAGGTGTCCCAGGCTCTCCTCTTTATAGCCATTCCCAATTCCCTTGACTTCATTATCTCCTTCAGCGACCAATACCTTTTCCAAGCAGTTGCAATCCTTGTATTTATTTCTTTTGCCATTTGTTCTCTAAAGGAGACAACTTGTCCAAGGTATGTATATTCCTGCACATACTGTAGAGGTTCATTGTTGACGCTAATGGTGCAGTCAGTGCTGTTAGTCATTAGTTTAGTTTTATTTGTGTTCATATTCAGTCCGGCTTTAATACTTTCCTCGTTTAGGCTTGTCACCATGCATGCAAGGTTATTTGGATTTTCCTCGAACAGAACCAAGTCGTCGGCGAATCTGAGGTGATTTAATTTGCGACCGTTTATTTTGATGCCATACGCATCCCATTCTAGGTTGCGGAAGATGCTTTCCAGAACTGCCGAGAATAGCTTGGGAGACAAAGGGTCCCCTTGTCTCACACCTCTTTCAATGGGGAACTCATTGCCTAGGCTTTCAAGTTGTATTTTGGCCTTGCTGTTACTGTATATCATCCCTATGATGTCGATGTAGACTGATAGACAGCCTAAAACAACAACGAGTTCACACTCCTTGTTGTTTTAGGCTGTCTATCAGGTAGTTATGGCCTATGCTGTCAAAAGCCTTCTTGTAGTCAATGAAAGCTATGTATAGTTTTTTATTATATTCTGTGTATTTTTCGAGTATTTGTTTGACAGTGTGGATATGATCGATAGTTGAAAAATCTTTTCTAAAGCCTGCTTGTTCCACTGGCTGTTGTTCGTCCAGTGTATTGGTTACTCTGTCTAGTATTATTTTCGCAAATACTTTATACACATTCGACATTAGACTGATAGGTCTGTAATTCTCGATATCGTCTTTATTTCCTTTCTTGTGCAGTAAAACAATATGGGGTTTAAACCATTGATCTGGGATTTTGCGTTTCACTATCATTTCGTTGAAAAATTTTGTGAGGATAGGTGTGACATCTTCCATAGTACCTTTCAGCAGAGCATTTGTAATTTTATCTGGCCCTGGGGATTTCTCTATCTTTTGACTTTTAATAGCCTTTTCGACCTCGCATTGCAAAATTTTCGGTATTGGGTCGTTTGTTGGATCTGTTATTGGTTCTGATTGTGTGTCCCGTTGTTTGTTTAGTGTCTGTGGAGAATGCCTGGTGTATAGCTGTCTGTAAAAGTGTGTGGCCAATTCTTTAATGTTTTTTCTTTTTGAGGCTATTGTTGTTTTTCTTTTCTGCCCAGGTATCCATTCCTTTCCAGACTCTTTCAGTTCTTTCAGTGCCTTTTTTACTCCTCCTGTTTTTAGTATGTGGTATTCTAGGGTCTTCAATCTCTTGGTTTTTCTATCCTTTCGTATGTTTTCTCTTATCTTTTTACTTAGCTCTGTTACCTTTTTTATTGATTCCTTTTTTGGTATAGTTTGTAATAGATCTTTGCGTTCTTTTATTAATTGCAGGGTGTTTGGGCTTGATTAACTTATATTATTGAGACCTTTCATCTAAATGGGTTGTGACTGTTATTAGGGGTCTAATAATGAAAATGAAGGACAGTCAAGGGAAACTAAAAAATGTGAAATAATTTTTTTTTGCCAAAAAAGAAACAACTTCAAAACGGAAACTAAAAAGTATGAAATAAATTAACTTGTACAGAAAATTTCGAGTTAAAGTGATTAAAAGAAACATAAACAATTAAATAATAATTATGCCTTTAAAATTTTTGAAGACGGTGCCAAGTAAAACAATAACTAGATATAGGTAATATAGGTACTTATAATCAATCTTTTTCACATCTCAAGGGAACAGGTGGCACCGTCTTCAAAAATTTTCTATATGGGTAGGCGTTTAATTCTCGCAAAATAAATTAAGTTTTAACGTAGTCCTCATGTCATGAATTAGTAGACAAGGCAAAACCATTGATTCATATTGTGAATGATGTAATTAATTGTTATTTTATATTAACTAGTGGCTAACTATGGCTCGTCGTCATGCTAAAGTTGACAGTAGGCCGTGTAAGTGTTCCGGTAAGTCTTATCAAATAGAAAATAGGTATATAGATATACTTAGACATCTAACGTGACCGTATCAATTTCATAAAACCGGCCAAGTGCGTTTCGGTCCTGCGCAGGAAGGGTTCCGTACCATTCACTATTGAAACCGAGCAAAAAAGGCAAAAAAATTATGTTTTTCCCCCTTAATTATTTCAATTATTCTATTTTTAGTATTTGTTGTTATAGCGGTAGCGGTAATACATCATCTGTGAAACAACGCTCTAGCTATAACGGTTCATGAGATACAGCCTGGTGAGTGGTGACAGACGGACAGACAGACAGAAAGACGGACAGCCGCGTCTTAGTAATAGTAGAAAAATCGGTACAGGCAATCGGTACGAGCAAATCTGGATAATGTAATGAAAACTTACCCGTCATTATTAATTCTAGACAATACAATGTAGGTAGATAGATAGTGCAAGGCCATTCAAGTGCCCAGTGGTTTGCATTCTCAATAATAGTCTCGTTTTACTTAATTCAATTTATTCAATCACTTCCTGGTTTTAAAGGCCGTACACGGCCAAAAGTCTTTTTTCATCGTTTTTTCACTCAACACTCCAGCTTTAAACAAATAGACGTTGCGAACAAAAGGTATTCAGTTCCAACCATAATAGTGTAAATGGTATATCAAGTTCATATTAAGTTTACTATAGAAATATACCTATTGCTCAGAAAGTGGTTGAAATGTCTTATTATCATGAGATTTCCAAAATTAAAATTTTGAGGTTCTCTCTCAGCCCTCTACTGATTGTGCTTGATGTCGTGAATGGTCTTTGTACCTACTTCTAATTTGTTCATAAATCGATCAGATTACAAATATATTTATGCTTTCTGCTAGTGTCTTTAAACAATGCTATGTTGGTTAATAGTGTAGATTTTATTGATGTTGTAATAGTGTAGGTTTTTTTGTAAAAATTGCATTTACGCGGTTTTTTCTTCAGTTATTTCGCAATTATCGTAGTTTGAACGTTTACTTTTTCATTACTAGCAGCTCTTATCGCTTCTGCAAAACAGTTTAAAAAAGTCGTTTTATATTTCACTAGCTATTATTACTACCTATACTACATAGGTAAATAAAGATGAAGTTGCTAGTTCTGTCTTTTTGCGTATTATGCACAAACGTTGCGCAATACTTGTTGTAGTTTTCACCCTTGTTCGAGACTTCTGTTTAATTCCAATCCGTTATTTTTTTGTAATATACCGTGGAATAGACCAACGACTTGGTAATTGGCTATTTAGCTTACATTCAAAAAGTATGAAACGATACAGATGTCGCGTCGTTAGTTCGTCAAGAGCGGAAGCCGATTTCATTTCATAGAAGTAAAGTAACTATTTTACATACCTACCTAACTCATTGTTAGGTTAACTCATTGTTAACAATAACTATCAAATGCGTCATTGTTTGTCATTAAAAATCTTCCTTCATATCTATAATAAACCACACCAATCATTTTATTTGATTCTGAAATGGTATATTGTTTATAAATGTTTAAAAAAAACAGAAATAAGATTATTGTTATGAAAAGATGTCCAATCAGCGTGAGTATTGCTAGTGTGGCAATATGCCAACCGTGTTAAAACAATCGGACATAGAAATGTGTCTATTGAAATTCTGCTTCCTGAGACTTATAGTTTGTTTTGAAATTCAACCCAATGAAAACATTTTAGAAATTTTAGTTTTTTAAAGATTTTTCTGTTAAAAAACATTTTGGACAGGCAAATGCTTTGTAGTTATTGTAGATGCCTACGTCTTCCGTAATCTTTTTATCTGCTTCCTTAAATAGAACAGTTCACCTCTAGCTAGGTTAGACCATTCATAAACTTTAAAGTCAGCAAGGTTGTATTGGAATCGGAGATAAATGGTTCCGTGGGACAAGTTAAAAATAACTAGGTACTTATTTCTAACGACACCGCACTACAAATCCATAATACCAAACTAAAAACTTGATAAGTAAAACATTCTGTGGAAGTATGGTATGATGTTCTCTTAGAGACTGCCTAAAATTTAATTAGGACAATTTTATTGCCAGTTTGTTTATGTAGTATACAAAACAAACACTATACGAGTACACCCTCTCCTAAGTGCGACGAATCTATTTGAACTCATATTGTACTTATGTCGTATCGATTTCCTCCCCTAACATGTGATGTCGGCATGTGAAGATGAAGCCTAACTAATGAAACCATTAATTTGTTATTTAACTGTGTCCTTGACTGCATGATCTTTCTACGAGGTCAGGTCGTTGCCACTAAAAAGTTTGTAAATATTTTAGAGTAAGTTTGAATCGTTTAGTTAGACAAAACAAAGACCCGCTTAATAGCTTTTTCCAGAACATTAACAGGATAAATCCGGTTAGTTGTTAGATCTTAGTGGAAAGAACGATCAGCAATATATCGGCATTTCCTTGTATGTTGTAATAGCCAAGCCTGTCTATGGCTTGTTATTCGCATTACTTGCAGGTAGGTAATTGTGCAAACTAGTATGATAATTACTAACTCAATAGTCCCCGCTAATTATTGTAATGTTCTCAACATCCTCCTATGAAACACGATTATATCTATGGATACGCTTATAGTAACGTAAATACCTAACTATATTCTGTCTTTATAATTATTGTAAGCTTATATCAATTGTGGTTGGTTACCTTAGCGTTATTGGTACCTAAATTGTTAAGATAGTCCAAAAAGGGGTGTCAAGTTGCCTCAATTAAATATTCCATTGAAATATTTATTCGAGTAGGCCTATGGTATTGAAAAAGGTACAGATACCTAGCTACACAAATGAAAAGTTACGATGGAGTGGAGTGCAGAGCCATTGATACGCCAGATCAAGATGATGTAACTAGGCCGCGGCACGTTTATGGCGAAAGTATTACCAGAAATACACCGACCTGCAACACGGCTCGGCGGCGGCAGTTATTACAACTTTTTCTACTTTCTATAGCTACGAGAAGATATTAATTAAAGGAATCAAACTATTTAGCTATTGGCTTCTGGATACATGACCTACTAACTTCTTTAACTCCACTATTTAGCTATTGGCTTCTGGATACATGACCTACTAACTTCTTTAACTCCACTATTTAGCTATTGGCTTCTGGATACATGACCTACTAACTTCTTTAACTCCACTATTTTGCTATTGGCTTCTGGATACATGACCTACTAACTTCTTTAACTCCACTATTTTGCTATTGGCTTCTGGATACATGACCTACTTACTTCTTTAACTCCACTATTTAGCTATTGGCTTCTGGATACATGACCTACTTACTTCTTTAACTCCTCAATTACCGTACTTACGTTTTGGTTAGCATTCTTTTACACACCTCGTCAGGGTTGCTTGACGTGGGTTGTGGAATTCTCGTAGTACTCTGAAACTTTCGTTTTTTATCAATTTGCATTTTTTTACTCAAAATCAATTCCGGAAACAAATACTTCATGGCGATAGCAACCAGGTTGCCTGCTTTTTTCAATCACGACCTGACACCCGTCTTCAAACATGGCACTTAGCTAGTTGAAAACCTTTGTGCTTTTAATCAAACGGAAAAAGCTTTGAATAGAAAGCAATTTAATCACAAGTAGTGACTGACGAGTGATCCTGTAAAGATTATAGGTACAGACTAATTAATTAATCTTAATAAGTAAATAAACATTATTGCTTAATTGCCCAATATAGTTCCAAATTTGGCGAATCCTATAAATATTATAAATGTCAATGTTTGTGCCGATGGATGGATGGATGGATGGTTGTCACTTCATCACGTAAAAACCACTGAACAGATTTTAATGACATTTTGCAATAACTAAGCTTGGACATCAGAATAACACATGGGCTATTTTATTTTGAGATATCATGTCTTTCTTCCAAGATATGACGATAAATGCGTACGAAGTCGCGGGCAGCCACTAGTCCGATAATAAATACTCTTAAGCATATTGATTGAGTAGGATTGAGCTATTTATATTAAACTAGAGGCTGCCCGTGACTGCGTACGCATTTAAGTATTGGAAAATTTACTAAAATACGAGTAATATAACCTAGTATGTGTTATTCTGATGTGTAAGCTACGATTTTGTAAAGCGTGTAAGAGTAACAAACATCTTCAAATACATCTATCCGTCGCATTGGAACAAACATTGACATTTATATTATTAGTAAGATGTCAATTTGATTAGGTTCCACCCACTCAAGGCACTTTATTTGTAGTTTTATGACAAATGACAACATTGAGCTCCTATGTGTAGGTACTTAACTATCTTCCTGTTAGTATAGTGCATGTATATTGCTGCAACATTAAATCAATTCTCTTTCTTCAATGTAGGTACTTAAATGTCGCCACGCACCCGCGCTCCGATACTATGTTTGAATTGAGTTAAATCTAGATAATTCTAAAACAATGGAATTCATTTTGAATTGGTACTCAACATTGCGAGGAAAAATAATGGTATTGGATATGTTTGTTGTTCATTATTTATATTATAAACATTAAAACATAATCTGAGTACCTATCTTCAAGTAATAAAAGAATACATTACCGACGTAAAAGTTATTGGTGTAAAGAAATGTAATAAAATTCTCTTGAATTACCTACTTTATTTTATAACATAAATAGAAGCTTCTCCTTAAGGCTATTCTGTGATTAAGGTTGAAAATGGCGAAAGATAATTGTTTTTTTTTTCCGCAAAATTGAATCTTTCAAGTACATGTAACTATGAAATGCAAATTGACAAATGACAGATTTTAGTAAACAAAAAATAATTTAATCAATATTCAATCCATATTCAATCGATATCAACTGTCAAACATTTGCGATGCATCTGATGTAGGTCAGAAAGAAATGTTAACAACTCGTTAAAAGTTTCTGTATTTTACTAAAAAATACAGAGTCAGATTGAAAAATACATGTATTTTACTTGTGATTTTCAACCCTATCTCAATCAAGTTAATCTAGTAACGTAATTGTTTATAACTTAAAAGTATTAACTCAATAACGATCTCTTATGTACCTCATTTATAGGGAGAACATTTAATTTTTATTCTCATATCATAATTTCCATAAGATAGCGATCGATGTACGTGACTCGGATTCCTGTTATTGCAATCAATGCAATTGTGGTGCATAGCGTATCGTGTCACTACTAAAGGCTTTACGGTAGGTCCTTGTCTAGCGATCCACTCCAGTGCGGCCTTTTACTTGATTTGATTTATTAAAAATTAAAACATACAAAATAATGTGAATAAATTGGCAGTTAATTAATGGAAATACTTGGTGATAAGAAAAGAGTAGTAAGTAAAGTACCTACTTACTGTAACAGAATACTTTAGAAGCAATTTAATTTATTTTTCGCTAATGAAACAACTCGTTAACAACACTAGTCTTGTCGAGCGTTACTCGGTGTTACAAATCAGGAACAATTGGAATAGATAAATGTAATTATTTTCAATTTAAGCGAATGATCTTGACATGTTTTGATCCTGTCTAGCAGATCACTTGGTCGCTTTTATTATAATATATACCTACCTACTATTGGCATAATATAATAACAAGCAATTTTTATCTTCTGTAATATCATGTGGCAATACTCTCTATTGATTTGACATTCAATCCAAACAATTTCATAGATACCTAATAGAAGTAAATAAGATTTTACTGCCCATTAAATACAAGGTTACAGGTTTTCGGTGTGTGCAAAAGTCTTTCCTAGCAGCTCTGACGACTAAGTGACGAATAAAACCTACCTAAAGTATATCTAATCTACGCAGGAAACCAGAAAACCTTGACAATGTTTAAGCTACATTGTCGTATCTGTAACCCACATGTGCTTAAGCCGCGGCGACGACACTAGCATCATGAAGCTTTAGAAATCATGATTTAAGCACGAACAAGGCAAAAAGAACAACTTTACCATTTAAAGTTGTCTCATGCCTGCAATTCGTATAGGTATTTTTAAAATCATCAGTCTTCGAAACTGAGAGCATTCATTAAATCAATGATTTTTGTTGTGAAGTGGTATTAACAAGCTAAATAGTCCCCGAAGGCCTTTATCACCTCGCCCGTGACGACATTCAAGTCAACTAATAAAATGTATATTGGTTGGTTTACGAGCTCACAACACTTGTTACTTTATGCACGATATTGCCAATAATTTATTTTATAGTGACCTTGAATCTTTGCACGAATCTAACGCAGATAATGTTGTCACCTTCACTCAGTCAAATGCAGGCTGCAGTAAGCATTATGCAAATTTCAAGGATGACATCGTGCTCTGATTATGTTAACTGCGTTTTTTAAGTACAGACATTCTTTATAAACATGACAAATTGATACGAAGAAGATTCAAATCATTCAGTCAATCTCTTTTACCACACATTAAGGATATGAATATCTAATAGCACCTTACAATATTAGGTTGAACGATGCTGAGTATAAAGGTGTACCCATGCATATAGAAATGGTCTACCTTCCGTTACGTGTGTCGTATTGGTAATTGTTCTAATACACGGAGGAAAGGTTATCATCGTCAGGGAATAGACTTCACCAGCCTCTCCAGCCAGCAAGTAATAACTAAGGTGACCTGTTTTGAAACCGTTTTGGATGGTGTTTTGGTGAAAAAGACAGCATTATTTGACTGCTACGCCCAACTATCAACTATGCTAGCAACCTTCATATTGAACTTGACATTATTTAAGAATCATAAGTTCCGTGGTTAACGGAAAAGGAAGTAATGTAGAAATGATCTCAGGGGAGTGTGAAGGTCAGTTTGGCATTCGCAGGTCTGATACAATATGTCTCTAAGGTACGGTGAGGCAGCTCGTGTCTCACCTCGCACCAGATAGCCTTTGGGGAAATCGAACGAAGCGACGCGGACGCGACACGAGGCCACTGCGATTCGATATGCCCACTTATTTTATAATTATCATTTTTAAAACAACCAAAGACTAATAAATATTCATAAAAACAAACAACGTGTCTAACATTACATTTTGGGAGCATCGTAAGGTGACCAAAAGCTGACATTTCTGATTCAGAACGTTTCATTATTTACTTAGGTATCTGATATGTTCCAAACACAATGTTTCAACCAAGAATTACATTATTATCGCTAATTTATTTTTTAATGAACGGAATACAATTTTTTTCCTTGTTTTAAAGTGTTAATCATGCCTCGCCTACTGCTTAAACAATGTTTCCTCTTTGTCACGCCACTCACGCCCACTTCTGTCTATTTGCTGATATGTCATAGAGCATCACTGGCAGCCCATAAAATATTAATGACCTATAAAACTTAGCATAAATTGTACTGTGATACAAATTATGACCGCAAGCTGTAGTTTTAAATTGTTTATGCAATTTATGAAGGCGGAAAGGGGCTAATATGCGCCATAATTCGATATTGTCGAGTAAAGGAAAAATTTGGCACAGTTTTAATGTTATACTGTAACCGGTCATAGTTTCTAGTATATGAGAGCTCTTAAGCTCACGTAAGTATTCCATACAGATTGTACTTAGATATCTCTCTGAGTCACGTTTACGTTTCTATTGTTTTGCATTTTTCTCTACCATTATTATCGCTTTCAATGGATTTTGCACTAAGTAACTTTCGTCTTCAAACCATTGCATTGTTAATTCTAAGACGCTCATAATACTCTATAACCACAGTCCTTATCAATGTACCTACTGGTTTGTAAAATCGCTCTTTACAATACAACAAACCTTTTATCAAGCCTTTTGATATGTATCTTTTATTTTAAAATATTTTAAAATGACGACTTCCGGAATACTCGAAATGACTAGACTAGCGGTTGCCCGCGACTTCGTACGCATTTATATATGTATTAGTCATATCTTGGAAAACATGGACAATACCATAAAATAATATAGCCTATTTGTTATTTTGATGCATAATCTACACTATGGTAATATTTCATTAAAATTAGTTAATTCGTTTTTATTTGAATGAGTAACAAACATCGTCGCATCCATTCATCATCGGTACAAGCCCTAAACATTGACGTTTCTAATACTAGAAGCTGTCCGCGACTTTGTACGCGTTTATCGTCATGTCTTGGAAAATTTCCACAATTTCTCAAAATAATATACAGGGTCCCGTCGATTGACGTCTTTAAAGGATGATTCTAGCAAAAGTACCTTATTAAGTACCAAAATTTTTTCGATGATTATGAAAGCTGAGAAGTTGGCGCATTTTTTAAGCTAGCTTAAAATCCATGAAGTAGTCATTTTAACCTCTTAATTTAAGTTTGAAGATTTCGAGTATTTTTCAGTCAATACAATTTTTCCTCTTCGGACCTACATTTCCCCAACTTTTATGAAAGTTACGAAGCTGAATATTTTATGCATAAAAGTACGAGTCATGAAGCATCTGATGCAAAAATAAAATTATGAAAAAGTGTTATACTTTTATTCTACGAGCCTTTTTAGCGTGTTTGGTTGAAAAATCTCAAAAAATCAGAAAACACGTCATAACTCGGAAACCGTAAAAAATCGCGGAACATACATGGGGGTGATTCGGATCGTGGGGTATCCGAATCACCCCCATGTATGTTCCGCGATTTTTCGACACGAAGAATCCAAATTTTCCTTTTGGACGTCAATCGACGGGCCACCCTGTATATCTAACCTATGTGTTATTCTGATATATTCTAAGCTACAATATTGTAAAATTTCGTCAAAACCTGGTCTGAAGTTTTTGCGTGAAATAGTAACAAACATCCTCACATCCATCAAACCAAAGTCTAGAAGCCTTTTTAACTTTTGTTCATATTGGATAAAAAGTTGCCGTGGAGTTATGTGGTAACTATACAGTGGTTAAGGGCTAATAAAATCCTCAAACGACTTGACGACAATGCGCCGGCGTTCAACGCAAACTGCTTACGTGCCAGAAAACGTTACTTTAGAAAACCAACAACCGCTACAAAAGTGCCTACCTACTTCGAACTCAAAACACGTTATATCTGATATGATAGCTACGTACGTACTAACAAAGATCTGCCGTTATTTACTTGTTATTATCATTATGGTTTACAAACAAGGCGAATTAAAGTACAATTGCTTACAAATAGATCATAATCTTTTCATCTCACGACTTGCGAGAACTTGATAGAATCTATGTTTCGCTTGCAGATAGAAAAGAAAGACAATAGATAACAGTAAAGTTAGGCTTCGGTTGCGGTTATTATTTATGCTGTATGAAACATTAAAAAGGTTTACTTTACTTCTGACAAACTGATACATACAACTACCTCCTACACAGTTGTTTACCTCATTTAGTAAGCAGATTTTGAGGTCTACTTATTTAGTTATTTCGAACTTGAAAATCTAAATATTTTATAGTGCATCCTGCGAGCATTTAAACAGCTTATGTGCAGATACTTAATTCAGTGATATAAAACCCTTACAAATGCTATAGTGTGGCGTGTTTTTTTTATGAATCACGTTGTTACTTTTCTATCATGTCTAGCCTGACCGGCGCCGCCGTTGCTGTTTCATGTAGAAAAGGAAAAGCTTTATGTTTTTCCAGTCTCGACCTTACAGTAAAATGTATTGTTTAATTATAAATCTCCAAGAAATGAAATCAAAACTAGACATCGGTGTGGCTCACAAAGTTATACGTTTAAAATGATACGCATTCACTCCCACATTTATCGCAAAATAAAAGTTAATTATGTACGTTGATTTGTACAAAAAAGTATATGTTTTCTTGAGTCATTGTCTTTCACACCTTCCTACAGTCTGTCTGTATTTCTTTGTCTGTTAATGAGATTTTTAACCACAAGGCACCAAACTTTACTCAATACTCGAATCATTTATTGCACTCCACAGGTTTATATGGGTACCTAAACATTTTCAAACTCGTATTGTAAACGAAGTAACCAATAATACTCTCTCTAAACTGTTAAATAAAGGATTGTATTTGCTGAAACTATCTGCTGCAACAAGAACAGTAAAGAAATATCGATTGATTCATATTTCGTCGCCAAAGTCTTTTTATATCGTTGTATATTTCCAACAAAAGCTGTATGCTTTATATCATATCTTACGCTTATAATTACCATATTAACTGGCCAGTTATGCCAGTAACCTTTGTAAGGATATGAGGTCATCATACTGCAAACAACACAACATGTCCAAGGCAATAGTCTTATATGGGGACTTAAAAAACAACTTGTAACTACTTAATGTACTATAGACATTAGAGGCCGCTTGCCATTGAGTAGCAATACTGTAACAATGAAATGGTAATATTTGTACCCATACATGCATCAAAATGCAATTTCAGTTTTTGATATTTTCTGTACCTTCTTATCATATTATAATTCTATGCATACATACTTACTTGATGTAGTATTATTATAGGAAACAAAGTGTAGGTATAAAAAGATTTTCGAAATACTTATGCCTAAAAGTGATTGATTTATATTCTACTAATATTGAAAACTTTGCATTTTGTTCCGATTCGATTAGTATACGTAGATGTTTGTTTCTCTCATACGCACTGAATTGATTTACTTATATAATATATGTATGTAGGTTTAAATGAAACTTTACAATGTTGTTGCTTACATAAAAAAATAACACGTAGGCTAGTAATTTTGAAAGAAATGATACAACTTATATTATGGTATCACGATAAATGAGATATCAGTTAGGTTTCTGTTATCAACCAAGTTACCAGTTTTTAAATAAAAAGACTTGCTTTACAAGCCAAATAGTGTTTTGTACGAATTGTTCATATGAAAAGTGATATTTTCGATAAGTGGCCTTCACATTGGCTCCATTGCCAAGATCCGTGATGTAACGTGCGTTGACATACTTTTGTACCGGCGTTATTTGACGTGTCGAGAGAAAGTGACCTAGAGCGGCGTGGTACGTATGCTGGTACCGTTATTAAAATATCAATAAGACTATTAACATCACTAAATACTAATTTGTCGTAAAAGAGGCCGGTAAAGGCTGTTTTTTTTCCATGTTTTCACTCAGCATCTTTATATTGAATTAAATTACAGTCAAATAACTAGCAAATCTTCTACATTTTAAGGACGTACTTAAATATTTTATCTAAACTGAAACACTACAAAGAAAAAGTGTCCGTTGGAAAATGATCAATATCTTCATAAATGTATACCTACTTACCACTGAATTTATTTTTGATAATTGCAAAAAAACTAAAAATGATAAATTTTCTTTGCGATCCAATTTATTTATCTTATCTCTAATACTTACTTAGAATTTAAAGTAGGGACTTAAGTATATTAACAAGTTTTTAAACATCAAAACGAAATCACATTTTCAGCGTTATCATACCTATCAGTTCTGTTCTTTGTTTATTATCTTATATCAAATAACCTACACAGATAATTAAAATACTATTAAGTTACCCACTTAGTGACCACATGTTTATTTTTGCTGTTATCCTTGTTAAAATACTTTTTAAAGGTTCTTACTTTAAAATGGAACTAACTTAACATTTTTATTTCTTAAATGTACCCAGTTATAGTATGTCTTTAACGGGGTGCTGGAATTGTTCAAACAAAGTTGGACAGTCGCGGGTCGATCGGTTTAAGTAAAATTACACTATATAAGCTAATTTATTAGTGACGCTCTATAACGCGTTTTAAAATGCAATCTATATATATAAAAATGAAACCCGTTTTCCGTTGTCACGGCATCACGCCTGAACGGCTGGACCGATTTCGCTAATTCTTTTTTTAAAATGTTCATTGAAGTCCAAGGATGGTTCTTACGGTGAGAAAAATTCGAATAATTGCCGGGAAAGCCCTAAAACAGACCTTTGCTTTTTCCCATACAAATGTTTTCTTACTAAAATGTAGAGTCAATTTGAACTTTATTCCTACACAATAAAGTTCATTCTAAGGCGGGACGAAGTTCGCCGGGACAGCTAGTTATTTATACATATATAAACTTATGTATGTAGATAGAATGTTACTTATCGTAGCCACGTGTAGTAGACATCATCATTTCTATCATTTGTCATTATTTCATAGATTTTTTACGACTATTCTGCAATAACCGCTACACGAGTTGGTAATTACTATTCAACTTTATAATAGGTTCGTTAAAAGAATAAATAGTTTAATTAGAAGACAATGCTAACACAGGGTTCGCTTTGTACGATTCTTAAAATATATTTTTTATTAGCCGGTTATTTTTTATAGAAAGTAATTGTCATGTCATTAAACAACGTTTTCCAACTTTAACAAGATGTTATCATCATAATAAAAAAAAAAATGTCTTCTTAAATGAATAATTAATTCGTCATTAAATGAACCGCCTTTTCTTATCAAGTCCTGTTATCTTCTTAATCTTTTAATCATAGATGAGGTGAGCCTATGAGAATCACTAATGGGCAAGGGCGTATCTTAAAATGGCGAGCAGGAGAAATAGCGAGGATTTGATTTACTGCTACAATGCTTCTTACTTTTTCACCTAGAATACAAAATGGAAGAAATAATAAAGAAAAACCACAAATAGTTTATTCGATCAATAACTAACCAGCTAAACGTCCTTTCGTTTCCTCTTATTTCGATTAGGTATGGCAATTTTTGGTGTTTTCTCATTAATTCTATAAAGCAAAAAAGCTACACCGTTAATAGATTTTTAATTACAGTAACCTCTCCTATCGAATTAACCATGCGCCGCCATAGAATGAATAATACATTTCCTAATCAAATACCTCAATGACACGTTTTACAAATGGCAAAATCCATAGCGGCCCACCTCTTTAGTCCTTTTCCACTACCTTTAAAGCTGTGTAAACAATTAACTTCGATTCAGTCAAATGAATCACCATTTTATTTGCTCTTTAGTGTTCTTCACAAGAGTCGATAATCAATTTAAGTGACGTCATAACGTTTCGACTTCGCTTTAATGAAATGAAACTTCACTTCTCAAAAACAAAGGGCTTAATCAATTCTAGAATTTTCATTTTTTTAAATATGTCAGAGTCAAATATGTTGACTGCTTTCAACTGCTTAATTAAAATGTATAGTTAGTTGCTATTTTTATTGCTAGTTCGTTGAAATAGATAATGTTGTTTTATTTATTTCTTAAGACAATGTTAATCGAATGAGACTAGAGAACTAAGATAGAGAAGGGTTTGTGAGCGACGAAGTTGCAAATAGTCGTTGCAGTGGCAATCAATCAGTGAGGTCAGCTGGCGGAGGTCGAGGTGTGGTATTGTTTTACCATTACTCAGCCGTTAAATTTGTCACGTCTCTGATCTTGGGTGCGACTATGTAGTGTGTTAGCTCTTGACACGCTTTCCGTACTCGGTATTACCCAGTTTAGGTACGCTTTATGTCTTGTCTCTTCGGCTAGGTATTAGGTACCAATTCGGGTTGAATCATCGCCGAAATTTGATTACTATTTCGTTCAAGACAACACAACACGCTTTCCATACTCGTTTTTACCTAGATTAGGGTACGCTTGATGTCTTGTCTCTTCGGCTAGGTATTAGGTAACAATTCGGGTTGAATCATCGCTGTTCGATTACCATTTCGTTCAAAACAAAACATTCGTATTGCCCATTAAAGCCTGTATCGTAGTCATAATAGAGGGGGTTCAATTTCTGCTCAAACTGACCATCAATTTTTAAACAGGTGAAGGTTATGAAGTCACTAGTAACGCAGAATCGTTTTATCTACCTGTTTGCTTTTTAAGTAACCGAATTTTATGTTTGCGTTAGGTAATTCTCGTTATACTTTATGTAAACTAGGAAACCTTGCGTTTACAGTCCTGGTAATATTTATTTATTTAACAGTTTATTGTAAGATGATAGTACATAGAGAAAGAAAAAAAGAGAAGTTATACAAAAGGTACAGCATATTTCAAAAAGAAATAAAAAAAAAGAAATATTCTAGGTATATTGATGAATTCCTCAGAGCAAATTAATGTACCTAAAAATGTATATTTAGGTCCCAGAGAACATCTGACTCACACATAAATGATTTCATCAGATCAGTGGAGCGCTACGTGCAGGTGAAATGGAAAGACGTACGGGTGGGGGATCTGATCCACCTGTCGAACAATGAGGCGGTGCCAGCTGACATGGTACTACTACACTCCTCAAGTCCGCTAGGCATCGCGTACCTCGATACCTGCAACCTGGACGGCGAGACCAACCTCAAACAGCGGATGGTCGCGACCGGCTTTAAAGAAAAGGTAACGCTTTCTTCAATAAAAGTATTTGATTAAAACAAAACAAACAGTCAAACAACATTTGAAAATAATAGAAATTTGTGAAAAAGTTCAATAATCAGTTTGTTAATAGAAGCAAACAACCGCCATATTTATCTTCAAATACCAGTTTATAGGTGTGACATATTTTGACGTTTTAATTATGATTACAGTATCAAGACTTCAACCCCTTAAAATTCAAAAGTATTGTAGAAGTGGAACGGCCATCAACGAAAATATACAGATTTAATGGATTCATCTCACATCCTAATGGGAAACGGGTGCCGATCCACTCTGAGAACCTCCTACTTAGAGACTGCACCGTCAAGAACACGGACTACATCGAGGGAATCGTCGTGTACGCCGGTCACGAAACCAAAGCCATGCTGAACAATGGCGGGCCCCGGTACAAGTGCTCGAAGCTCGAAAGACGAATGAACACTGATATCATATGGTGCATTCTCGTGCTCCTGTTCCTTTGCTGCACGGGTGCAATTGGCTGCAAGATGTGGTTAGATCAGTTCGATATGCAGAATTTGCCGCCTTTTATCCCGATCACCTACCAGCCGGCGTACGAGGGGCTGCTTATCTTCTGGACGTATATAATCATCCTGCAAGTAATGATTCCCGTGTCGCTGTACGTGACGATAGAAATGACCAAGCTGCTGCAGGTATTTCACATCCACCACGACGTGGAAATGTACGACCCACTGACCGACACGAGGACGGAGTGTCGCGCACTGAATATCACAGAGGAGTTGGGTCAGATTACGTACCTATTCAGCGACAAGACGGGTACCCTCACGGAGAACAAGATGGTATTCCGGCGCTGTACCGTGGGAGGCGTAGATTACGACCATCCGCCAGGCCCGCCCGCGACGCCGTTCGCTGAGCTTCCTCCCATTGTCACACCTATCACTAACGTCTCACCCAATCGACGGATGCTGCAACACGTTCTCGACAATAACGACACTCAGCACACGCAAAAGGTAAACTAAGTCTTTGCTTAAAAATTAATACCTACCTAATTAGGAAAGACTAGACTAGCAGTGGTAGCTAGTCAAGCAGTGGTATAAGCGCACACCGTGGCAGAATGATCTCTTATTTAGTCTGTCTTAATCTGGCTCTGCTCTATCATTAGTTTGCAGGATTTTATTATTGTACATTTATCCAATAACATACTATCTCTCAGATTTTATTGGTGGTAATATCATAACTTAAATTTTAAAGTATTCACATGTCCGGTGTACGTCAAACACAGCGGTCAACATGACGCAATTTTGGTTTCGAAATGACGCATTTGTGTAATCCCTTCACGTAATGGGAAACCCGCTCTTACAAACTAAATTTACTTAATTTATTTTCCATATTTACGATTCCTCATAAGTAAGTGTAAATTATGTAGGTAAGTACTTATTGATTGGTTTTATTAGCTTTAACTTTGTTCAACAGTAAGTAGATTCATATAGAACTTGCTGATATTTGCTGTAGATAAATATATTTTTGATCGCAACGGATTTTCCCAGAACAAATATAAATAAAAAAGGTCTTCATGTTTCCAAGATATCGTAACACATTTTTGTGCTTTCAATTTGCTGAATCGTTAATTGTTACTAGGTGCGTGAGTTCCTGCTGATTTTAGCGGTGTGCAACACGGTGGTGGTGTCACAGCCGCACGTGGACAGCATGCACCTCAGCGGTTCCAACCATTCCGTGGCCACCGGCGCCAACGTCGCGCCCAAGAGACCGCCCTCGCCGCCTCGCGCTAATGGAACTTTGCGCTCTAATGACAAGTTTGTTTTTATTTGATTTCCCCGAACAGTTTCCAAGAAAGCTCATGTCAAACGAATGTCAACACTTACATTATTCATGGGAGTTTTGGAAATGAAAACGAAAGTGGATCCGACCCTGAGTTTTGCTATTAAATGGCTATCTACTATCAGATTAAAGTGACGATTAGAGTCTATGAATGCTTAATGATGTGTAAAGCTGCCTCAAGCATATAAATTGGTATCATTTACTAAGAGAGTAGGTAAACAAATAATTGTTAACTTTATACATTGACGATTTCCCGACTCGATTTATCATTTAAAAGAATGTTATCTTTGTGTTTTTTCTTTGCCCCGCTTAAAAATCGCTAATCGCTTACAACATTAGTGAGTTGGTTAAGGAATCTTTGATTTAGCTGAAAATTTGCCTAATGTGGCTGTTTTCACCCGGCTCATGAATTGTGTGTGTGTGTAGATACTCGCGTTTGGCGGAGTCGCGATCGGGCACGCCGTCGCCGCCGCGCGTGACGGCGTCGCCGCTGCGGCTGCGGCTGCCCAAGCTGCCTTTCGGCGCACCTCGCGAACAACAACATGCCGATTCACCTAATTCGGAGGTATCGTACTGAAACACTTATATTTACTCTAAAAGTTGAGAATAATTCCAACACGACAAACATTAAACCTGTAATAGTTCATAAAGTATCTGAATTTATCTGGCTCCAATTTTGTTGAATACTTAGATGGGCTCTGAAATATTCGTTTGGTATGCAATTTTGTGAATTTGCGTGCAGCTGGTGTCGCGGTTCGAAGCGGAGAGCCCGGACGAGCTGGCGCTGGCAGAAGCGGCGCTCGCGTATGGGTACGAGCTACGCTCCCGTGCGCCCGAGGACGTGGAGCTCGGCATACTTGGCCAGCGGCACCACGTCACTGTACTGCGCGTGCAGCAGTTCGACTCCGTGCGCCGCTGCATGTCCATCGCTATCCGGCAGGCTAACAACCAGGTATTAGAAACTGTCGATTTATACACGATATGTTAGCGCTTTGTTCTCAACCTAGATTATAATACGTATACCCAAAAATATTACATTCCCAATTTATTTCCCGCTAGGATCTTATAAAAGCTGTCCAGATTATAATAATTTGCCTAGTCGTTTCAAAGGAGACTAGACTCTCGAACTCAGAGAACAAGATTTATCACTAGAAACGGTTACAGGTGGTGTTGTACGTGAAGGGCGCGGACAGCAATGTATTGGCTGCGCTGGCGCCGATGCGCGCGGGGTCGGCGGAGGCGGCGGCGGTGGAGCGCACCAAGGCGCTGCTGCTGGAGTACTCGCGCGGCGGTCTGCGCACGCTCGTCATGGCCAAGCGCGTCATGAGCGCCACCGTCTGGGAGGAGTGGCTCGCCTCGCATCATCGCGCCGAAGACACCATGGAAGGTACTCATTAAATACTTATTATAAGGCTGAAATCAGGCCTGGAGGCTTTTTGTTTACGCAACGATCGGTTTAACTACGGATCACTACGTGAATTACACAAAGTTAGGTAATCAATATACTACTGATATAACTTAGTGTTCGTCATTCATTTATTTGATAATAGAGCCTACCCGCAACTTCGTACGCATTTATCGTCATATCTTTAAAAAATCATGATATCTCAAAATAATATAGCCTATGTCTTATTCTGATATATAAGCGTAATATAAATACTATATTGCCGAATTTCATCAATATGTATTCAGTAGTTTTTGCGTGAAATAGGAACAAACATCCATCCATATGGATGGACGGATATATGGACATCGGCACCAACATTGACATTTATAATATTAGTAGGATTTATGGCATCTTTGTATAATGGCTAAATAAAGTACCTACTTGCAACAGTAGGGTACTCTCTGCGTCGATCGGTAAATGCATGATGCGGCGGTGCGTTGCAGGTCGCGAGAAGCGGCTGCAGGAGTCGCTGGCGCGGCTGGAGAGCGCGCTGGTGCTGGTGGGCGCCACGGGCGTGGAGGACCGGCTGCAGGACGCCGTGCCGCGCACCATCCGCGCGCTGCTCGACGCCGGCATCATCGTTTGGGTGCTCACCGGTCCGTGTCTAGCCTACCTTAGCGATAGCGACCCGACTGAGTTCCTTGCTAGTTTCTTTTCTGGGGAAAACTGCACTCTTGCGAATCTAGCAATAACTTTAAAATTAAATGTTACCACACCAATCGTTCGATCGTCGATCGGCACAAATCAATAGTCTAAGAGCCCATGACAGCCAGACCTTCCTATTTTCCGGAAATATGAAAGTTTTTCCATGTGTGCCCCCAACACAGGTAAGAATGATCCCCGCCCATGAAACCTGGATCGTGGTTCCTTTGGCAGGTAACAGGTAACAAAGGTGTTTAAAATCTTATCTCCAATTTTTGAAGTTAGCAAGCTCAATTTTTTTGTATTTTATTCGTAACAGCATTAATACTCACGATGCTCATTGCCAGACATATAGTATAGTTCCAACCCTCCGCCAGACACCCCTAAACTATAATTCTCTGTAATTATAATTAAGTACCTTATTTTAGGAAAGCTGAATTTTATAAATGTTATTCAGAGAATTATTATACTAAGTTTTCTCAGTAGCCAGACAGTTTTTTGGGTTCTATAATCCTGCCAGACGTATTAAAAGTGTCTAATATAGAGGAGTCAATCTAGCTCTGCAATGTATGGGGGAACCTACATTAATTCACAACAGGCTGAAAATAACAGATATTGTTCAAAATATAATTATAATTAATAGGTATGTAAAAGTTCCCCATCATTCCGATGTATGGATTTTTTTTATTCAAGGTCAAACGTCATAAAAATCAGTGTTTCGCAATCGGCAGCGAAATGGTAAGATTCCCATAAAAAGGTCCAATACAAAAATTGTAGGTCTTAAAATTATCTACAAAAACTGTATCAACATTTTTTTCCTACGGGCCACCGTTTCTGAGATATTACGATCGAAGAAGTTGAAATGGTCTTATTATGCATAAGTATACCACATATATAAATCTCTAGAGATTTAATATATTTTATACTATTTTTCTTTCGGCCACTGTCGCCATTGTCAGTTACAACTATCTTTTCATCACAAATATTGTATGATCATGTAGACAATACCTACTGTATCCGCAGCGCACGCGTAAGGATTGAATTTCGTAACTTCTGGGCAATTAGTTTAACTTATTGTATTTTCTTATAGTTTTTAATAAGCGAACAGTCAATTTTATTCTATAGAGACCTTATTTAGCAAGTTGTGATGATTAGTTTTGAAGTAATTAGGGTACAACTGAAATTAAGTAATTAAGTGAAATCACCATATTTCTAGGCAAATTCGCGCGCAATACCTAGTGATGTCATATATTTTTGGAACGTGCTTGCAAAGCCCTTTTATTTGATACCTCATACAATATCCATTTCAAGATTTTATTTTTTTGCGCGACTTCTTGCCCACTGGTGTGTATTGTGTTAAACTTATTGCAAATCTATAATAGCATAATAATATGTCACCCAGCATATTATTAGGACTCTTTCGACACCTCATTCATTAACATCAGTTCAATAGTTTAGATGCTACGATGGAACATACATGAATAGGAGACTGTCTAAATCATTACCCTTACTTTTGGCGTCCTAGTCGGGTAAAAATGTTAGACTTTTGTATTATTTGTACTAAATGTTTAACAGGAAGTAGAGATGTTACTGTTTATCATGGTATAAAGACATTAATATATGCAAGTTCGAAAGAGCAGCTGAGTTTTCAGAATATTTTAAAATCGGGAATCTATCACACTTTATGAGAATTATGGTAAAAAAATATACTAGAGAGTCATACATTATTGTAGCTAATAATAGACAGCCCGAAGAACAAGAAGCGTTTACGTCCACAGCAAGTCTTTCTCGTACTCGATCACGTAAATAGGGAAACAGTTTTTTGTTTTAAAAATACAACCTATACTTATTCTGTGGCCTGGAATTGAATGAGAGAGTGTGAGATAAGAAAAATATTTAAATTCTCGACGTCGAATAAGTACCTAGGTAGGTATACTTAACTTGAAAGATCAGGTCGCGTGGAGAGTTTGTCGATTGTAATATCTCAGAAACGGTGGCTCGTAGGAAAAAAATGTTGATACAGTTTTTGTAGATAATTTTAAGATCTATAATTTTTGTCCTGAGCACTTTTATGGTAATCTTACCGTTTCGCTGAAAATTGCGAAACACTGATTTTTATGACGTTTGACTTTGAATAAAAAAAATCCATACATCGGAATGATGGGGAACTTTTACATACCTATTAATTATAATTACATTTTGAACAATATCTGTGATTTTCAGCCTGTTGTGAATTAATGTAGGTTCCCCCATACATTGCAGAGCTAGATTGACTCCTCTATATTAGACACTTTTAATACGTCTGGCAGGATTATAGAACCCAAAAAACTGTCTGGCTACTGAGAAAACTTAGTATAATAATTCTCTGAATAACATTTATAAAATTCAGCTTTCCTAAAATAAGGTAAGTATAATTACTAGTGGTGGGCCGAGTACCAATTTTACCGAGTAACCGAGTACCGAGTATTACTCGGTTTAAAGTTTACCGAGCCGAGTACTCGGCCGAGTTACTCGGTGTACTTGAAAAAGGTAGAATTGCACGCAAATAAGTTTGGGAGCGAGTGGTGTTAATGGTGTTAAGACCCTCCCTCCGCACCTCGCTAATTATTCGTAATGAAAACAATAATCCTCAGGCATTAATTGGCAATTTAAAAAAAAAAACACTTTATGAAATTTTCTCCTAAAAAATTACGATATTAGCAGCTTATTACAATGCTCCAGCTGGGCAAAGGCCTCAATGAAAGAATTAGACTATGATTTACCAAGCATACCAAGTGCTCTCAAGGTAGATTTATTTGCACCGAGTACTCGGCATTTTAACCGAGTTATTCGGCCGATTACGAGTAGTAAAAAAAAGTGCCGAGTATGCCGAGTACCGAGTATTAACCGAGTACTCGGCCCACCTCTAATAATTACAGAGAATTATAGTTTAGGGGTGTCTGGCGGCGGGTTGGAACTATACTATATGTCTGGCAATGAGCATCGTGAGTATTAATGCTGTAACGAATAAAATACAAAAAAATTTAGCTTGCTAACTTAAAAAATTGGAGATAAGATTTTATACACCTTTGTTACCTGTTACCTGCCAAAGGAACCACGATCCAGGTTTCATGGGCGGGGATTATTCTTACCTGTGTTGGGGGCACACATGGAAAAACTTTCATATTTCCGGAAAATAGGAAGGTCTGGCTGTCATGGGCTCTTGCTCTACAATGGTAGAATGAAATAATCCACGTCGATCGATAGTTTCTACCGGACCAATCGATGGATTGTCAATTGACGTCATCGGTCGATGGTAGAATGAGATACTTAGTCGACGAAAGAAACAGGTGTAACATAGCCGGAGGTACTCAATCGACGTCGACCGCCATCGACTGAAATCGATCGATTGCTTAGTCGAACAGTAGGTATCTGTCGATCGATAAAAGTTACCAGACCAGTCCATCGATCGATCGGTCTGTTAACTCCCTTGTATATGCAATGTCTTGAGCCAAAATATAGCGGCAAGGATCGTCACACTCTATGACTTTTGAAGGAAGTTTGTTAGAACTATGAAACATCTCGCATTTCGCTATCTTATAGGCGACAAGCCGGAAACAGCCGTGAATATCGCGTACTCGGCAGCGTTGTTTTCTCAAGACGATCGCCTACTCTATCTCATGTCAAAGGACAAGGTACGTACTTTAAGTTAGCATTTTTAGCTAATTATAGAATATAGCTAGTTTTAGAACGGTCTTTGAAGTAAATTCTCCATTAAATGTACAGGTTACTCAGTGATATTAGGAAGATATAACACGAGAATTATGGATAAAGCACTATCCACATATTTACGGGTCAGGGCTATTCGTGTTCTGATTCGTCTATCGCCTGGCTAGGAGCCGTGTGTACGAGTTCATACAATTTGGACGTAACAGATTTTTCCCCAACCCTGACAGAACACGGCAGGGACGTGTCAATCGCCTTTTCTTGCAATTAACTGTGTCTGAAATGTGACAGGAGCACGCGGAGAACACGATCAAGCAGTACCTGGAGCAGGGCCCGGGCTCGCTGCAGCAGGGCCGCGCGCTGGTGGTGGACGGGCGCACGCTCACCTACATCCTGGACCGCCGCTCCGGCCTCGTCGCGCCCTTCCTTAGCCTCGCGCGCCGCTGCTCGTCTGTGCTCTGCTGCCGCGCCACGCCGCTGCAGAAGGCCTACATCGTCAAGGTAGCTAGGTGCAACCGTACTTATAACGCATACGACGCAAACGATAAAACCTCAACTCAAGCCTCTTTGAAAAAACAAATAGTTTGACGATTACTTTCGCTATGTATCCGCTTTGTACGAGGTTTTCGTCACGGCGGCGCCGTGTATAGTTGACGGCTTCTTTCTTCCAACTAATCATTAGTGAGCGATTCCATTGGGCTGCTAAGTTTGAAAATGTATTTAAATACAAGTGGTATTTTTTTGTCAGGCGGTGAAGGAGGAGCTGGGCGTGACGACGCTGGCCATCGGTGACGGCGCCAACGACGTGTCCATGATACAGACCGCCGACGTCGGCGTCGGTACGTGACCTCTGCATTTACACTAATAACGTCATATCTTTAGTCTTACCCCTAAGCTATAGCTCGAGAAAGACGGTCCTAAAACGTGACTCAAAAATCAATCAAAAAAGACATTTTAATAAATGAGAAAGGCACGTAACATTATTGTTTTTCGCACTCTATCGCAAAGTCGTTCAAACGTTACTGAATTAAAAGTCTGTTGGTCTTTGGTCTGCTTAAATGCTTCATATGCTAAATGATTAAGAACAAGGAAGACAGCTTTGGACCTGTGCATAACACAACCGTAAACATGTCTGCGTGTGCGTGTAGGTGTATCAGGTCAGGAAGGTCGTGCGGCGGTGATGGCGGCGGACTTCACGCTGACGCGGTTCAAGTTCATCGAGCGGCTGCTGCTGCTGCACGGCCACTGGAACTACGACCGCCTAGCCAAGATGATACTCTACTTCTTCTTCAAAAACGCCGTGAGTACTTCATTCGTGCTCCTCCATGGAGCTCAGTATTTTCTTTACAGCGTCGACTTTTCTAGACTACACTACTTACCATAAGGAAACGTTCTAAAGGTCCAATCATATTCTATCGGACTGGGCGAAAGACTCGCCTATCGTACATTTTATAAACAATCTTACGTCGGTACATTTAAATGCCAGATTGATAGGATTGAACATTGGGTTTCAATAGCCTCGACGCGACGGCGCAGAGCGTTCGCTTCGCGTCGTCAAAGCACGAAAGTCATCGCGCTGGATATAGGCGCGAGACTGAGTTAATCGTAGAGTATATTCGTTTACGCAGACGTTCGTGTTCCTGGTGTTCTGGTACCAACTGTACTGCGGGTTCTCGACGGCCGTGATGTTCGACCAGATGCACTGGATGCTCTACAACCTCATGTTCACCGCCTTCCCGCCGCTCATCATCGGTAACGTACTCGCTTTAACACCATTACGGCTACAATCGTTTTCGTCGCTGAGTTAGCTCGTGGACGTTCACTGCCGGACGAAAGCCTTCCCCGAGGATCCGACGGCTTCCCGCGACTCGAACCGGGCCGTCGGTCCACTTCATAGGAGGCCTTCCCACACTGCGGCTTTAACGAGGAAATCTTAAACGGTTTCCTATATGAGTGTGACATGAGGTGGTGTGCTGCAGGCGCGTACGACCGCGTGGCGCCGGAGCGGCTGCTGCTGGCGCGGCCGGGGCTGTACGGCGGCTGCCGGCGCGGGCGCACGTACCGCTGCGGCTCGTACTGGGCGGTGCTGGGCGAGTCGCTGTACGTCAGCGCCGTGGTGTTCTTCCCCGCCGCCGGCGCCTTCTGGGACTCCGACGTCGACCTCTGGCTCTACGGCATCGTCAACATGACCGCCTGCATACTCATCATGCTGCTCTACGTCGCCATCGAGACGCGCAGCTGGGTGAGACCATTCGACGTGTATTTTTTCTGTTATAAATTAAACGTCGGTCGGACGTCTGACGGCATCGCTTTGATTGAAGAGCGATCGTATATCCGAAGCGTGATAGCGTTTGTAATATGTCTCGATTAATATTTTTTATGCAGCTTTTCGATTAAAAACTTGTAAGTTAGTGAGTGTGATCACGCGAAATGTTCACAGTAGAATTCGAATCGCTTAAAACTTTATTATAATTTAAGTCACAAAATTTTTACGTGTTGTTTTTAGCAATTCTCGATCGATCTGTCACTCATTCGTTGCATCTGTCTTTGAAATACTAATTTGAGTGTGTTGTGTATTGATAGCGAGTTCACTCGTTGAATCGACTCGTTCAAATTAAACGAAGGCACCGAATCACTGTCACACCAACACAATGTGGATATTACAAAAATACTATTCTCAAATATTGTTTTTTAGTAATTACGATTACGATAGTACACACAGTAGCACAGTAAAACCCTTAGACCTATGTTCATCACAACGATTGTGCATAATGAGATGTATGGAACAGTGTTAACGTAATGGCGGTGACGTTGCAGACGGCGATACATGTGATCGCGCTGACTGGGTCGTTGTTCGCGTACTTTACGGTGACGCTGGTGTACCAGTCCATGTGCGTGCTGTGCTTCAGCATGCCGTCCACGTTAGGGGTTCTAATACACGCGATGGCGCAACCCGCCTTCTGGCTGCTGGTGCTGCTGAGCTCCACGCTCGCGGTGTTGCCCAGGTAACAACTCCAGAGCCACTCTCTATCTCTCACTACAGTACCCTGGTACGGAATTACGGACTCCAAAGAAGTACCTATACGTTTCCTATTCCTATCAGATATAGTTATGGTTCGTATATCAGCGAGACGAACTAGGAACCGAATTAAAAACCGGCCAAGTGCGAGTCGGACTCTCGCTCGAAGGTTTACGTACCATTCGCTAGGCCGTTATAAGCCTAATAATAATGTCTGCCAGTAGCCATTATTGATAACGACCAAAAAAAATGGTAAAAAAATCACGTTTGTTGTATGGGAGCCCCCCTTAACTATTATTATTATTCGGTTTTAGTATAGCAACAAGGGTCATATATCATCTGTGAAAATGACAGACGGACAGCAAAGTTTCAGTAATAGGGTCTTGTTTTCACACTTTGGGGACCTACTGAACCCTAAAAAGATGTCGAATAGATATTAAAATGTGTCGACGTGCTGTTTCAGAATGTTCATCCGTGCTTTAACGTCGTCGCTGTGCCCGGGCGCGATGGGGCGCGCGGTGGCGACGGCGCGGCGCGTGCGCACACTGCAGCGCCGCGCGCACACCGCGCCCTACGTCGCCGCCACCTACCACACCACCACCTGCTCGGCGCGCGTCTACAGGTAACTCACACTGTACACTGCAAGACTGGACAGGCTCGACACCGCAAGCATTATAATCCCCCTAATGTCGTCAGCCCCAATACTTATATGATTGACTACCTTGTTAGGTAGCGTCTCCGTAGTGGGTATCGTCATGATGTATCTAGTGTTTGTAAATGTCGCCCGCTGACACTTGATATATGTTTAAAGGTATATTTAAAGTATATTTCCTAAAGTAATGTTTCCTACAGGCCCACTACAGAAGAGGACAGCGGCCCTAAGAGCACCGAAATGACGGACGTGACGTGACGACAGTATCCGAACTGTATGCAAACATTATTTTTATAAACGTTTACTCCCGAGGACTAAGTCGATTACCTCGAAAACTTCGATTTAACTTAGGCTGTGATCTGTCATTAGAGATAATGTGTTATGTATAGTGATAGAGTATATTGTGCGTTTGGACTGTTCGGGACCAATTTGCGGGGTGAAGCCCTTGAAGTGATTCAAACATGCGTTCTCGTGGATATTAGCTAGTTTACTGATTGCCACTATAGTTTCCTTTGTCATCAACTGTTCTTTCGTCCGAAATAAGGTGCTAACTAAATGATCGTTATTAGTAAATATTTTAGTTAGCTAATTTTTGGCGGATTAACAGTTTGGCTCACAGGATACAATAAAAGAACTAGGTATATCCACTCGAAGCGATCTACAACCGCTTTTAGGTAAAAAAAATAACAAATGTTTTAGTTATGTATGATTTTATAATTATATACTCGTACATATATCCAAAACCTTCTCGTGTCAATATAAAACGAATGAATGCGAAATATTTACATTAGCGATTAAAAGATTATATGATGTAGTTTTAAGATTCAATTGCCAAAATGTTTGGTCCTAAAATGATTCTCCTGTTACTTTGCATTATTATTTCAATTATTGCCGAATGATCTACATTCTAGGTGTATTAGTACAAGACCTACTTAATTATAGTTGAAAATATAATTAATGAAGTATTATAAAATGTCGTATTCCCGTTGTTAATTAAAATAGATGTTTATCTATACGAATATTTATTACTGATAATAAGTTCTTTACAGTTGAAACGGACTTGCATTGTCGAATTTACGTACTCGAAAATAACTGACTGGTGCTAGTAAAAAAAAAGGATAGAACAGTGGCCTTTTCTGAGTAACTTTCTTTATTACACTTTATATGCAACTGACAACTTGACACATAAGGGCTGAATAAAGCACACCGACTAACACTGTCAAAAGGTTTTTCTCCAAAACTAATATTACTTTTTATATGAAGAGTGTTGGGTAGTAGTCTCTCAAAATACCTACTTGTTGCATGAAAATTAGAGTCAGTTTCAACATTTAATGTAAGTTGAATCTGTATTTATACTAGTCGTGATAGATTGGGGATATAACCGTAGGAATTCTGATAATATTTACAATAATTTACATCTCTATAGGATCAACAATTTTGAAATTGATTTTAAAATAACATACGACCAATTTATCGTAAATAGTGTTACTCTGTAAGCTTTGCTAACTGCCTTATTCTTCCACCGAAAGAGTTCTCTTAATGCTTGTTAATAAGTTCCTTGAAAACCTAGTTCAAAATTGTAATTATGTAGGCTTTGCTAGATGATTTAGCGTACGCAGTATTTTTTATGATGAAAACCTATAAATAACAATTCTATAGAAAAATAACTCTCATACAATTACCGCTTTGATTTTAGTTCCACTAAGTTGACAAATAAATAGCAATTACTTTGACGCGATTGGTCGCGTGTCGGTCGTGTCCCCGACGAGTAAGACACGTCTCAAAGTGGCGGCCCATTGGCGCGCTCTCGGTTAATATTTTAAGCCCCGCCTACTGTGGTTGATATTTCGAGGAACCATTTTTTTATTCGGTTACGTTTCTATAGTATTGTTATTCGTAGGTGTTAACACAAAGACGGAATCTCGTATTCTTCTTGGTTTGTAACTTTTTCTCTAAATGCTTACTTTAAAAGCGACTGATCATTTCACATCTTGCCATCGTGTTCCCATTTTTTTAATGTTTACCTTTATTTAATGTTATCATAAAAAGGCATAAAGTTATTTAATACTTTTTTATACGAATTTGACACAATAGGTATTGAAAGACTTTGGAAACCTTAATCAAAATAACTTCCATCAATCTGCTTATTTTTGATAACAGATATATTGATTAACTTCCTGCTTATATCTATTATATTATACCTCTTTTAACGCGAACGCTATGCAGATCTTATTGTCTACACTGCCATTCGCTTTTCAAATTCTAAAGAAGTAATTAGGTATTTTAGAAAGCAACGTAGGCGAACGAAAATAGTGTAGCATAAATTATTCGCTACGAATGTTACCTTATCTTCAATTTTTTTTTGTCTTGCTCGTCTTCAAAGTAGTTTTTAATGTAAGTGACCTGGGTTTTTGCGCTTTCTTAAACTTTAGCACTAACTATTGACAAGTATTGTCAATAGATTTTACAAGGGACCAATACTAACCTCTTCAAGATTGTAATACAATACTGGATTTAGACTGTTTAATCTAGTATTTTGAGATGCATATTAATAATTGGACGGTTTAATGGAGTTGGCAACTTTTCCAGAGGCGAGGTGATATTTTTTATGACATCCGGCAAAATAGTTCTTCCCTACTTCGCCGATTTAAAGCTGTGACAAGATTATGGAGATTTCCCGTGTTATTCCTTCCTTGGCACAGTCTTTAGTTGGACCGGGCAAGAAGTTATTCCGAGTCAGAAACGAACTGGCTTCAAAACCCGTATGCGTGAAAAGGACAGGGCATATATCAACATTTTTGCCCGGCTCTTTCAGAACTGGACTTTATTGAGTTACGAATAAGGTCGTTATCTAAGTGTCCTGTTGGTATTTATTAATTCCACATATTTTTTTATCGTCTAGCAAGATATCAATTGAATTAAAATAGGTACTAAATTATTTGTCGTTTTGCGGTATTCCCTCGCCAGTGGAACGGTTCTCATTGGACGGTAATAAATACAATCTGAGAGGAAGTCAACCGCTTACATCACGTAAGCGGTTGACTTCCTCTCAGATTGTATTTATTCGGACGTCAACTAATTACTATAGCACATGAGACTATAGTGCGTTCAAAATAAGCGTCTCATTGCTTTTAATCACAAGATTTAAAGCTCTTTGATACGTGTATGAGTACTAATTTAGTACGTAGCGCCTTGCCAGAGTGAGACAGTGACAATGGAATGTTTGTCTCACTCTCTTTACAATAGCCGCTGGAAGTACACTCTACTGCTTTACTGTACATATTTAGTCATAGATAAATTAACCCTTACATATATTTATTTATATAAAAGTGCCTACAGGTCGCGTGTCCTCCCAGCGGGTACTTTAAACAATTCTTAAAAGATTCTCTATTTAAATATTGCTTCTATTTATGTACCTATTTAATAATAAATATAAAGGTATACCTCTCGATAGATAGATGTTTGTTATACCTACATAAGTTTGTATAGCTGAATGCCCTTTTATGTAAAAAGAAACATTTTGTATAGAATATTGTGTATGCTCTAAGACTGTTGTTTAATAAAACATTTAACTCTATCAGAAAACTAATCAGTGTTATGTAACAGTTGTTATTAGTTTAACTTCTTGCCAACACAGTACGATATCTTGAACGAAACTTATATTTAGGACTTGGTGCCTGCGATATGGGGCAATCAAACTAGCTGGCCCTTTAACAAGTTAACCGAGACCTTTCCTGCGTTACCTATTTGAGCGTCACAAGAGGTTGATAGTAGACGTCACATACGCGCCCACTTCATAGTTCGCGTTAAGTGACGTAAGCAAAGTTCTCGCCTCCCATGCCGCTGTCATTTTGCAGATGTGGTCTCGCGCTATATTATGTAGTATGACCAAGAGTCCAAGTCAACCAAACTATTGTCTAGCTAGAGTCCGAATTATCTCTGATTTCTATTAAAGTTGATAAAGTTATTCCTCCACGATGTGCGCACAATACTTGTTGCATATGTTTGAGTAGCGCGATGCAATATTAATAATTAATAAATAACAAACGCCACATTTATTTAAACTAAACAGATATCCAGCCATAATAACAACATGCCTTACGTCTAGTTATTCGATGCTATTAGTATTAATTAGTTAATGAACTAAGACCTGGTTGGCCAACACGTTTAACTAGCAATTAATAAAATATATCGTTAAGCTAAACTGCTTGTTAAAAGTGTTGCTGAAATTGGGCCTCACTAGTCTTTGGTCAACGAATGTTAGTATTTGCAAAGCATTTTATGTCGTTATTGTTACTAGTTAATTATACTTTAAGTGTATTAAATTTAAACGATCTTCCATAAGCAACAGGTATTATTATGAAACTCATTCGATTGTTCAAAATAATGTTGTTTATAAATTAAACAGATTTTAATAAGTGTCAGTAAATGTTTATTTTATTACCTACTTAGTACGTGAAAGGGGAAAGAGCTGCTGTTAACATGTTGGAAGGCATAAACTCTTTGTTTTCTAATAATAACAAAATATTTCCTTAACAAAAATATTTATTTCATGTTTTAATCTCACTTTCTATGAACCATATTGCACTTTATTTTTCATCCACATAAGTAACTGCGATGGGTAAAAACTGTGGCAAATAGATAGGTACCATTGTAATATTAACAAAGTTTTACAGACATGTATTTGAAGTTTGAACGCCACTAGGTCTCCGTCGCAGTAATTTTTCCACAATAGAAAGCTTAAACATAGAAAATGTTTCAACTCTTATCAACACGCCGCCGGCTGCTAGTTCTTACTAACAATGTTGCTCACTTACAATGGAACACAATTCAATGCCAATCAGCAGATTACCATGTTAGCATGCGTCATATAAAAATACGAAAAAAGACTTCTAAAAGTATAAACTAATTTCAATGATAATACTGTCGCATCGCATATACGAGTATATTATCTCAAATAGATTATCTATTTTAGGCTAGATTCATTTTCAAAAACTTGAGTAGGTAGGGTACCTACCTAGTTTTTTTAAAAACAGCTTGTAAAGTAGGTATCTAATCTACTTATATAAAATGATATGGATATGAAAGGATTTTATGGCGAAAATTGTTTGCTAAACCTTATTTCATTAGTGCTCGAAGAAGTTATTTCGAGACAAGGGTTTATAGTTTTCTAGCATCGTTCTGTCTTTGTCACGAGCATACTACAGACAGAGACGGACATATGCGAGGATCCTTCATGGAGGAACCGACAAACCGGGAATTGTGCTAGCCCAAGTCCTTGGAATTAACTAAATTTTTTTTTTACTTTTTTGTTTTCGTTGCATTTAACTGACAGTCTTTATATTTCGATAGTCTGTATTTTTTTATAATCTCAAATACCAAACTATATAATTATGACGATTTTTTTTTAAGTAATTAAATTACAGTTAAACAACAAAAATATGTTGTAAGTACCTAATAAATTGCATCACAGGTTCTATTATTAACGCGTGACGAGCTCATGTCGCGTAATGATATATTTGGAATACTACTGTTCTTTTTGCCGTACCAAATCAGTGATTTAAGGATCAAGTCATAAGGGCGGGCCGCCGCTGGCATTGTAACCTGGTCTAACGCAACAATTTTTTATTTACTTAATTTATTTAACTAATAATCTCTAAATATTGCTTACGCTTGCACACAACCAACAATTGAAACAAACAGAAATCCTGCTATAGTCTATCCTTTTCTATCTCACAAGAATAAGTTAACTTCACACAAATTGGAGCCTTATTTGTCAATTAACAAATTATTGCAACTAAAAACATTAATCTAGGATGATTCGATTTTAGGAGAGCTGTAAGCTGTAAGCCTGTTACTGATAGCCCTTTATGTGTAGCTATCATACCTGCCTGCTGCAGAAAAGGTCAGTAGATTAATAAACTTGTAGCTGACCCTTTAGTAGTCAAAATTCAGAGGAAGACAGCACAATGTTAAATAGATAACTTCATTTTACCTAATAAATTGTTACATAGCAACAAGTAGTTTCGCTTCATTAGACAGAAAAGAATAGCTAAGGGAATGATTGTATGTTGCGTTTTGGGGTCTGATCCTTACAAAACAATTCAGCTGGATTGCACCACAATAACAATTGATGCTCATAAAACAAAAGATTTGACATTGATAAAAAATTAAACTTATTGGTGCAACCCACCTACTTTTAAATATTAAAAGATCATCCAGCAAACTTATGAAACTTAACAAATTGTAATCAATCAATAATAATATAAAAATATAACAACAGGTATAATCACAGCACTAGTTTCAGAATGGCGTTGACAGCATCCAAGGTGGGCTCATGCACTAACACTATGTCAAACTTGTCGAGGTAGTTTTTAAGGTTGCCCTCCACATTCTGGCCGAGGAACCCCACCTGAGTAAAGAAAATACACTTATATTGCTGTATAAGAACTGCCAGAATCTGGCCAAATAAGAACTCCATCCCTGTGCAAGAACGGAACTTAAAATTATTATTTTTACCTTTATAACAGAATCACAGTGCTCCATTCCCTCGGCCATAGCAGCATCTCCAATGTTGTCCCCCATGACTACCACGTTGCTCCTTGCTTTCACCATCTCATAATACTCTGTGTTTTTTATGGCTGCCTCATTCTTATTAAACACATGTATTACTTCCCCCTTGATCCCCACTATTCTCTCATCGTTGTCTAGAGCTAGGAAATTCGATACAACCTGTACAAAAATGTTTCACATACATATCTACATTAAACTTACCATAAACAAGAAATTTATAAATACATTGTGAAAATTTAAAGTATGCAGCACAGAGAGTGGAAAAGAAAGACTAGAAAAAAAAAATTCTTTCTCTCTAGCTCTCACTCATCAAGCTCATCATGAAAAAAGCAATATTTATAATAATATTACTTATTAATTAGTCAGTGTTTCCTATTTAAAAAGGAAAACTGTTGAAGTGTTAAAGTCCTTTGACTTGGTTGTGTGTACCTTGACATGGTCCTGGAGCAGTCCGGCGGCAGTGAGCGCAGCGCGCACGCAGTCTCCGAGGCCGGCCGAGAACACCAGCAGAGGCACGGAGTGCTCTGCGCTCCACCGCACCAGCTCATCCGCACCACTCCGGAAGCACTCCACCATCTTCTTGGCATTCTCTACCAGCTCTTCACTAGGAAACTTCAAGTTTCTAAAACATGTTTAGTAATTGGTTACTCTTAAAATTAGGGGTATATCAATTTATGAATTCAAAACTTTATATAAAATAATCAAATGTAAACAGTGTAGAACTATTTTAAACTATATACAATATTAACGAGTAATCTGTAGGTGAAAGTTCTAACTCACTTTAATAAATTATGAGCTGCAATGTACCAATCAATCATGTGTTTTGTTTTCTCTGGCACAGACATAACAGGATCGCTTTCTATGGGCTTGTAGATGGCAGCCAACCGATTGTCTTCGTCTTTGTAATGCTGTGGCACTGATGGACACTCTCTGAACATTCCTAGAACACAAACACTATCTCTTAAGTGTTCCCTTTATTACTATTGACATTGTTTTGCTACTGCAAAGCAAGGACATGCATATAGCTGTAGCAAAGAAAAAATTACCATATACAAAGAAGATGACCAATTACCATTACATACCAAAACTAGTAAGAACAGTGGAGCCATTATCCATAGTGTGTCTAGTAAGTGTGTGGTCGAAGTCAGTGACGATTTGCAAGTTGTCTGGGCCATCCGCTATCATTTTGTTTAATTTACAAAGTAGTGACTCTTCATGATTTATATGAACATTTGGTTTGGTCAGTTCCTTAATTTCTTTTATACTTGATATTGGCTTCATGGCTGAAAAGTAAAAATAAATTATCGTAAGTATGGTAATTAATTAAACCAGTTTAGTGCTTAGGTAGATACTGTATATGAAAAATGAAGACTTCTACAGACTAATACTCCCAGACAACTGACGATAAATTCAGTTGTTATATTGGTTTTAAGTAGTGATGGGCCGAGTACCAGTTTTACCGAGTAACCGAGTACCGAGTATTACTCGGTTTAAAATTTACCGAGCCGAGTACTCGGCCGAGTTACTCGGTATACTTGAAGCAGGTAGAATTGGGCGCTAACAAATTCGGGATCAAACGGTGTTACGATCCTCCCTCCGCACCCCGCTAATTATTCGAATGAAACCAATAAACCGCAAACCGCAAATTGATAAAACATTGTTCATGAAATTTTCTCCTAAATAATTATGGTTTTAGCAGCTTATAACATTGCTCTAGCTGGGCAAAGGCCTAAATATGTACCATTAGAAGGAATGAGAATATGAGCTACCAAGCAGATCCAATGCGCAAGGTAGATTTATTTGCACCGAGTACTCGGCATTTTTACCGAGTTATTCGGCCGATTACGAGTAATGAAAAAAGTGCCGAGTACGCCGAGTACCGAGTATAAACCGAGTACTCGGCCCACCTCTAGTTTTAAGCAATAAATAGTAATTTCTTTCACAATCACAATATTATGACACAATCCTAGGCAGATACAAAAATATTTCAACACATTATTGCAACGAAACTCCGACAATGAAACTAAATTTAGATTAAGTATGGATTTTTTTCATGGAACTTATAATATTCTTCAACTGGTTTCTAAGACCTCATAGCAAAAAATAGATTTTTAATAATTTTACTCATAAACGAACGTGGATACCCTTGACTGACGACGACTCGACTAAGAAAATTCTTATTTGGCTCACTTCGTTAATTTATTGTTTGGACTGAGAAAAAACAGTATTTATATTATGATATTGCTTACTATACGCACTGTCTTAAATCTGGTGGACAAAATTAATTAATTTGTTTTGTTTGATTTCTGATAAACCTTGGGAACAAACAGGGAGCGAGCAGGAGGCAGGCACTAGGCAGAGCCCAAAGAGCAAGCAAATGAATGAAGTCGGGTTCGGTCGGGGAAGGGGACTGAGCGTGAGCGAGCAGGAGGGAGGGAGAGCGAATGTGTCTATGGAATGCAAAGTGGCTGTCAGTGTCAACTGTCAAGTGAAAGTCATTTAATTGCATTTATCTATGGCAACTTAAGGGCATCGCCGACGACCTATAAAATCGGGGAGCAATTCTAGTATGTGGTATCCCCGCAGCTATAAATACAAGTATACACTACGTAGCGTAGCACGGTAGTGTTGATATAATTCAAATGTAAAGCTTCGGTATAGCACTGTCCCTTATTGGCCGAGGCTGATACAAAAGAACTTTTGTTTTTGTCCTATAAATATGAATGGACCCCACAGCTTATGGCCCTCCCTTTTTTAAAGTGAACGATTTTTCCATTAGACATTCATTCATTATTTTTTGTCTGTGGTTGAGGAAACGTCAGCTTTCTCTTCTATGTGTCTATGAACAACAGTGTTCCAGAAAATTGTGGGTTGGATTGTGTGCTAATGCTGATTCTGACACGTATTTTGCTAAAAGTATTAATCATTACTCGAAAAAGTAAAATATGCTTGTTAGAAGTAATTAATATATAAAGACGGCTATGTAAAAATCCTAAAATGGAGTTCCGCGAGACACTGTTGGCTGCTCAACGAAATCAACAACAAAAGTCATCTGTGAGTTTTTCTTCTTTTCTAAAACTTATGAACCCGTTTTTCGTCATAGTTAACATTTTGATGCAACTTGGATAAGCTTTTTCATTATTATTTCCCGAATTCAAAAAGGATTTTTTTAATCAAATTTTATACATTATAACATATCCCCACCCTAGTTTACGTTTTATTATTTATTTATTTGTAGGAGAGTGGCTACTACAAAGCTCGCTTTGATCCTCCAAAAAAGGAGCAGAGATCGAAAGACAGGCTATCGGCGAATATTCAAAAATTTCTCGCAAAGAAAGATGAAGAGGAAAAACAAAAAAAGTTGGAGGCTCAACGTAAACGTGAAGAATTGTTGGCTATGAGAGATCCGAAAGCCCTTCGCAAGATTCAGAAGACATTGAAAGTGATTAAATCAGCCAACAAAGCTGTGATACTTGATGCGGTGGACCGGGAGCACACAGCAGTCACCAGGGCGGGGCCTGACCAACCCGACCAGGATGACTACGGGTATGAATCTCAGGAGGCTGCTGCTTTGTACGAGAAAATGATGCAGAAGTATAGTAAAATACCTGATGAGCCAAAATTTCCAGTTGCAAGTAAGTTCACTTAACAGTTTCTTATTCTAAACCGAGAACGGCCAATTCGCGGGCCCGCGGGTCAAACGACATTTTAATTTAACGGCGCGGCGAATCCAGCCGGTAATAAGGGACTATAATATCAGATTTAATTATATAATCAACATCGGATTTTAAAATATTTTTTGTCCTCTAAATTGCCGTGGCCCGCCCTCACCAAAATCTAAAAAATCCGGAGACATCTATTGGCCGGCCTCGTTCTAAACAGACAAAGTTGGTAGTAGAATGGTGGTGTGCCAGCTACGTTATAGATTATTGTTATGTAATTAATTACAGTGATTATTAATTCAATAACAGATTCATCATTGAAATTCAGATCAGTTTAGTGTAAGTAACACTTGTTTTGTATTTACCAGACAAGACAGTGAAAAAAGACTTGAATGGTACCATAGAGAGAGTGAAACATGCCTTGCAGCATGAAGATGATCCTGTACCACACAAGAGGAGACGCAAGACTGCTACAGATGGTATGATATCAGTTATACTTTATGCTTTTAAATATGAAGGTGGTGGTAGGACTGATGTGGATTACCAAAGCTAACAGTTATTGTGGACAATGTTTTGGTTCAAAGGATTCTAAGAATGCCACACAAATACAAATATCACTGAGAAGGCAAATTGATTGTATTGAGTCATATGTAATTCATCAACTCAATAACTCCATTTTAGATCGTGAATTATCTCCACCTCCAAAAACCGAAAATGACAGAAAAAAAGATGATAAGTCTGACAAACCGAAGTTTCGTAAACCGGCGCCACCGCCGATGGATTTCAACCAGCTGCTGAAATTGGCAGAACAGAAAAAGAGCGAGCCGGTTGAGGTAGCGCTGAAAAAGCCGAAGGTTGAAACGGCGCCGGAGCCTGACCGTCTCATGACCAAGAAGCAGAAGCGGGAGTACGAGGAGGAGATGGCCCGTCGGCAGCGCCGACAGGAACGCATACTCGCTGAGCAGTCCAGAAAAAGTAAGAACGTGGATAAGAAGACTGTTGTTTTTAACTAATTCTTTCGTTATTTTACTTGTTATGTTCATATGATGGAGACATATTTTAAGTTCATTAAATGTCTTGTGTTATAATTCCAAATATTTTTACAGTTCAAAAAGATGATAAGCCAGCAGAGAGAGAAAAAAAACCAGAGGCAGGTTTAGGACGGATCCCCAAACTAACTGATAAACTGAACAACAAAAATGATATAGCCAGATCAGGAGACAGAGATAGATATGAGAGGGAGCGAGCGGATAAGGCGCACAAGGGAAAAGAAAGAGTGAAAGAGAAAGTATTATCAGAAAAAGAAAAAGTCGACCGGGAGCGCGAGAGAATAGACAGAGAGAGATTGGAAAGACTTAAGGCTGAAAGAGATAGAATAGAAAAAGAAATGGAGAGACTTAACAAAGACAGAGAGAGACTTGATAAATGTAAATCCAAACTAGAAGCAAAAACTGTTGATAGGAGTAAACTGCCAGTAGATAGGTCGAAATCAATTTCTAGTACAAAAGACCCTGTAAGACAGGATGCGAAGAAGATTATAGACTTAAAGAGTCAGAACACATACAGGATAGACAAAAATTCTAATGAGAAAAAAGTGGGCAGTGTAAATAGATCAGGTGACAGAGGTATGAATGGCCACAGTACTGCAAAACTGGGGCTAAAACCAGTGCTGCAGAAGGACAAAGCTTTGGCGAGTAAACAGGAGGGGTCTCCGAGGACCAATGGACAGGTTAAGCCTGTCAATGGTAAACTGCCAGATAAGTCGGTAGCCGCTAAACGCGTGGACGGGCGGTCCTCAGGCGCAGGTCCCAGTAAACCTACGATCTCGAATAGCTTTGACTTCGACAAACACGTCAACAGCCTCGGCCGGCGGCAGTTCCCGCCCGGTGACGTCAGGAGAAAAGGCCCTCCCAACGATAGGCCGCCGAAACCTAAACGTAAGTATGAAATATTAATCTCGATTTATTACCCTTGATGACAACAAATGTGTAAATATGCTTTATATTATCATACTCAATTCTATTCGTCTGTAAAAACAGTGCAAACTTTTGAGCAAATATTTACAAAATAATGTATAATCTATTGAACATAGTAATTGACTTCGTCGCGAATTCTCGTCCGTATCTCGCTCGACCGTTTTGTACGCAATATTGGTGTTATCTTTCTCGGATATGTCGTGTCCATGATGTTCTCGCTCTGCGTAAGCGGTGCTCGAGTAAACTGCACCTCTAATATTTCTTTCGACTGTAAGGAGCGCGGTTGTTTTATGCGTTGTTCGCAGGTTAAAATCTATGAAGATAAATATATGTTCATTAATATAAATTAGTTAATGTGGAGTAACCTGATAGCATGCGTCGGACGGCTGCGAGCAATGCATAAAACAACCGGGCGCCTAATCTACGTGCGCGTACATTCGCGGCGAATTAGCTATTGTTTTCCACAGAATTTCTACTTTATAAAAAATAAAATACCTACCAATTATAATTTTAAGGTAAAAATATATTTTCAGGGCGTGTACAGTCCGACTCGGAATATGATTCCGAGATGGATGATTTCATCGATGACAGAGATGAAGAAACGGACTACTCTAAGCATATACAGGAAATATTCGGCTACGATAAGTCCAAGTAAGTGTTTTTACTTTATGTAAGACTTTATATAAGTCCATTTTTTTCCTTTGTCGGTGTAGTTTGCGTCATTGCAATTTGATTTTCCACATTCTGTAACTAGACTCACAATTCTCACGATTATAATGTACCTATATGTCGCCTCATAAATAAAATTACTATTTTAGATACCGTTACATGGACGACGAGGACGACCCTAGCATGGAGTCGAGCTTCGTGCAGCAACAGCGAGAGGAGTACATCAGTAAGAAACAAGGTCAGTTCTATTTTCTTTTTATAAATATATCGCGTCAATACATAAGGTAATTGATCCATACTTCCATAGTGCAAAACTAATTTTGCGCGTTCTTATCTGGTTCAAAAGTAAAATTAGCATTTACTTTGTGGATATAACGTTAATATTGGTAGGGGATATTCAGTCACCCACACAGGCAGAAAGCTTGAATACGACGTGTGCGTGTGGACGGAGTGAGCCATCAAAATTTTTGCCTTGAAATATGCCTAACTTTTAGTGCAAGTTCTAAAACAATTGTGAAACTAAATATTTTAATTTGTGAAAAGATAGAACAAAAGATATGGCATTAAACATCGGCTCACTCAGTTGAGCAAGCTACCTATGAAAATTAGAGAAAGTATTAATTATTCATAGAGTCTGGCTAACGAAAGTAGATACTGGATTTTTTTGCAAACTTTTTATATGACAACACTAAAGTGTTCCTACCATCGGATATTTACCCTACAAATTGGGGTATTTTAAACAGAAAGTACTTAGGAACAATTAATTCCAAAAAGGCATTTTTAAAACAAACTCATTTTTAACATTTTATAAAATGAGTTTTAAAAATTGTATTCATCAAAAATAAGTATCGTATGTACGTGTTGGATCATTTCAAGAGCAACACTAAGTCTTAAGTTGGTCTAATAAATAGCTTAATTAATTAGGTACACTATTTACTAGAGAAAAACTTGGCAATTTTATTTTAAAGAAATTTATTTTCACCTGTTTTCCGAAAGATTTGGTAAAATCAGAATCAGTATATGGTATCCCTATCTCTGACGCAACAAGATGGCGTGTCGTTGATTGACTTGCGTATATTTTTGTTGTGATATATCCGTGTTGATGCTATAAAAATGAATAAAACTATAAAGAGTGAAGTGCGAAAACTATTGTTTTGTATGATTTCAAAATATGAAGAGAAAAAGTATCAAAGTGAGTTGTTTTAACTTTCCTTTTTACTTTAGGGTTGCTATACTGATATTTTTTAAATTTGCCGCGCTTTTTCAGTATCAGCTTTCATTAGCCAGACTCTATAATATTTATTTATATACCAGGATTTAGTGAAACTTTTGCTAAGTAAATCCTGAAAATTTCAGATCGCCTGGTAACGTAATAAAGTTTTCACAAATGATTTCTTCGGCTCACTCCGTCGAAACGTTTTTTCAATCCCTGTTTCTGACGAAAATACTGAAAATTGAAACTGCTACGTAATTGTAAAAGTAAGCTAAGATAATATGAGAATTTGTGAAACACAAAACAAACCAATAACGCGGCAGGTTTTTGTATAATCATTGGTTTTATCGGCTCACTCCGTTGAAACGTTTTTCGTAAGTTAAAAATGTCAATATCTTAAGATTTCTAGCACTATAGAAACTAAAAACTGTCTTAACTTTTAGTGAAAACTTTTCACTAAATATCCACCATACTAATGTTTTATATTCCATGTCTGGTTTAAAAGATATTCAATTGTGTTTATTCTGCATACAAACTTCAGTTTAGGGTGACCACACTGTTTTATAAAAATTGAGGACATTTTTTAAGAAAACAAGTTTGTTTACTTAATCAGCCTTCTTTATTGAACTAGGTAATTCTTTATTAAACTATAAATTTAGACTTATAACTGATCATAGACTTATAACTGATCATAGTACTGATCGTACACTCGATCAATGTAGTTATATTTCATTTAAAATTCATTTTATTTTTATTCGTTACCGAAACAAAAATGTACACTCGAATCAATGTAGTTATTGGTAGCGAATCGTTAAAGGTAAATATTTGAAACTTTAAATTACGTCTTACATTTACACTAATAGGGGTTGAAAAAACGTTTCGACGGAGTGAGCCGAAGAAATCATTTGTGAAAACTTTATTACGTTACCAGGCGATCTGAAATTTTCAGGATTTACTTAGCAAAAGTTTCACTAAATCCTGGTATATAAATATTATATGAATAATTAATACTTTCTCTAATTTTCATAGGTAGCTTGCTCAACTGAGTGAGCCGATGTTTAATGCCATATCTTTTGTTCTATCTTTTCACAAATTAAAATATTTAGTTTCACAATTGTTTTAGAACTTTCACTAAAAGTTAGGCATATTTCTAATTAGGCAAAAATTTTGATGGCTCACTCCGTCCACACGCACACGAATACGACGCCACATAGCTCTACTCACTCAGGTGGTAATTCACTTTAATTAAGTACCTATAAAAAAGGAGTAGCATAAGTGGCTTACAAAATTATAATATAAATATGTTTGGTTTCAGGCATAATGGAAGACTTAGAAGACATGCGACTGGAGGCAATGATGAAAGCAAAGACAAAGGGCAAGAAGAAACGCCGCATCAGTGACGACTGAACAAACTTCCAATACTAACGGACAAACAAACAAGGACCAAGGCTTTTATATTGTTAATATAAGATATATCATGTATTATAAAATACAATTTAGCTTACAAAGAATATTTAGCATTAATATAACTGTTTGTATGAATTAAAAATGAATAAATTGTCGGGTATCATTGTTATACTATTTTTATGCTTGCAATCACAGTAAGTTGGGTACTACGTGAAAAGGTTGGTTTGAGTTAATAAATAAATTTAACTATTTATAAACATATATATTGTAGATAAAGTTTGGATGCCCTAGATAACCTAGCCTACAGTCAAATTAAGAACATTTACATCATGTGAGGGTAGGATGCCCTTGATGTGAGTGATGTTTCTTTTATAGTACTGCAATCTTTAACTTGTTATTATTAATTTATTCTGCATTTGTCCCTTGAGAATAAAATCATAGGTTTGTTTGATTGAACTTAATAAACATCATCAATTAAATTCATTTTCAATCGTAACAAGATCTGTTTGAATTCTCTTCAAGGTGTCTTCTGTTCTCTTGGCTGTTTCAGCTTTGATATTGTCCTCCAAGTCTACAATGTCTCTGGATAAAGTACCGGTTTCATTTACTAAAGACACAATAGTGTTGCATTCGGAATGTAGTAGGGCTAGTAATTTGTAGGCTTTTTTAGCTTGGTCGTCTTTTTTGGCATCCTGAAATTAAAATAAAACTACAGACATATCCAAGCAAACAGAATCTATATGATTGAATGTTTTAGAAGTAATAATTACAATTCATTTCTCTAATACATGTAGCTACATGTAGCTTGGTACTTTATACTTAGTGCTTTCAGGTTTGTATTGTTATAAATACATTGCCAACCTGTATAACTATAAGCAGGTTCCTACAGCTCGCACTTAGCAACTATATGCGCGAGACAGTTATTGAAAACACTCAAAATACTCAAATCACTCAAACCGAAGTAGTTTTGACAAGATAAAAAATTATGTAGGTACCTTGAAAAGTGTTTCATCAGCAATAGAAAAACACCTATCCAATTGGCCTTCGAGAGAGTTAATTTCTTTCTGCAGCTGCCTTGTATCTTCAAGTATTTTCTGGATTTCAAGATTTTGTTTGTCTACATTAGAGATAATTTCTAAGATTCTTTTCGTGTAGATAGATCTGTGAATGAGTTAATTTTAGAGTTTCAATTTTGAAGAATTGTACACTTGGAAGGAGTAAAAATTATAATTAAATACCTTCTGTTACCCCCTTTTATTTTGTCATAATTCTTTTTCAGTTGTTTGCTCATTTCCTCTGTTTGTTCATAGTCGTCTTTCAATGATTTAGCTTGCTGTTTAAGAGTTGATAGTATCTTTTTACATTTCATTCGCTCAGACTGAAATTATATGATACATTTTAGTTTTTAAATCATTCCAATAATTATATTAGGCATATTAAATAATGATTGATTGCAAACCTCACTCTGTGATAAGTTACTTTTAATCTTATTTATTTCAACTTTCAAAGATAGGTTTCTTGAAGTTATTTCTTCACTCTTTCTGTGTAGACCGTGGATATTATTCTGAACTTTCTCTAGTATATTTTCTGATGGTTCAAGGTCCGTAACACCAATGTTTTTTAGAATGTTTTGAACATTTTTCAGGTCAGCATCAACTTTTTCTGCTGATTTTTGAGCCTGTTAGGAAAACAAAGGTACATCTATTACTAACACGAAGATATGGAATGAAATTCATTGCAGCACATAGCATATATATTTATACTTACATAATACATATAGTAATGTAAATATTAATTAATTTGTATACCTTGGCATATTCAACATCCATAATATTCCTTTCATTCTTAAGTGTGTCTAACTTTTGTCTCAAAATAATAGCTGTTTCTTTTAATTCTTTAAGACTTTGTGTTATTTCAACATTGGGTTTTTGTAACGCTTCAGTTAAGTGCTCATTTACTGATACATCTGTTGGAGCAGTCATTATGGGTGACTTTGATGTTTTTATGTCTATCTTCAATAGTCTTTGTAACATTTCTTCTTCAGTCAATAATATCTTGCTTGTTTTATTGACATCTGGAAGAGAATGAGTTGTTTATGTAACTATAGCTACAATTTAGCATACCTACTCCAGAGAAATTTCAATATTTGGGTTTATTAACTAACTTGTATGATTAGAATAGTCTCCAATGAGTTTTAGTCGAGGCGTATCACAGCAAGGCGGAACCCAGATGCAATTTAATTCTTCAGCAATCTTGGCACTGATATCTTTCATAAGCTGTGATGGTTTGCATGCAGATTCTGTCTTCATGCTAGCCTGTCTCCCTTCTGCAGGCAATCTTTCAATGAGGAACATAAACACCTGGCGTAGCTCTGTTTCATTATAATACAAGAATGTTTGATAGCCAACATCATTCTTGTAACCTAAATCCTGTAACCAAAATTTTTATCAATATTTTTTTCCATTATCTTGATTAGCCATTTTTATACTCATAGCTAAAATGTGTATTACATTAAGTTATTACTTCCCAGGACTATAGAACAATAAAAACTAGTAAAATCCTTTTTCATTGTAGGTATTGTGCAAAAAGTTAAAGACAGATTTAGAGTAGGTACCTGCAATACATACTTTGCAAATGGAAGCAATTTGAGCTGCCACTTCTATCCTTTGTGAAACTCCAGGAGGCAATTTTAAGGGCACTTTTAGAGCTGGGTTGATTGTAACAAGACATCTAGAGACTGATTCCACAATAGTCTCCACGGGCAGATCACAAATGTTCTTTATTTCATCATCTATTGAACTGAATTATAGAAGACATTCAATAAATTATTTTTCTATTTAATAGACTTATGATACCTATAGGTATATTTTCAATTATAAATAGTTCGACTTAAAGTTGTATTAACAGTGAGTCTGTAAAGTAAGCTTGAAGACTCTTCAAGGAACCGCTACAAGCTTTACTAAAACAATACTAACTCATCAAAAGTCAAGCTACTTACATATTCAGTTGTCGCAGAAAATGCAAAATAATTGAATCCACTTCTTCCATTATAAAAATGAAACTTGAACAAGAGTATCTAAATAATTCGAAGTAGGTAAAATAAAGATGAATTAAATACTACGTTTTATGAAGACTTTAATTCAATGCCTAAAGTTTTGTTTTGGTATAAAAGAAAGTATACAAATTGAAATTGCATACAAAGTGCAAACAAAAATTCGGCAAAAAGATATGTGTGTGGGTGGGCACGCACAGAGCAGTAAAATGAATGAATGACTTATGTGAATGTAACGTCCGTCACGCGACAGTTTGTTTCTTTATTGTGGACAACTTGTGAATATAGTTCTATTGTCTATGGGTATCTTGACAATATTGTCACAGATTACATAATAGGTAGTTGATATTGTGCCAATAAGAAAAAAGGCCCTCACAGACGATGCGATTTACCAGTGACAGTTAGTCACTTAAGGTTCATTTCATTCATTCATTTTTGATTTCATTCGTTCGTTTGTTGCATGCGGAGGGAGACGCGATTATTTGTAAAAACTGAAAATTTGTGATATTGCGTGATTTAATTGACTATTATACTTATATTTTGTTAGCAGGTAAGCTATTTAAGTCATCCAGTTTATTAGGAAGTGTAGAAATGAGTACTAAGCCAGACTTTCTTCAATTATCGTACTGTTCCTCTGTGGTTTATTCACTAACTTTAGGCATCAATGTTATGTTCTTCTATGTAAAAGAATAACGTTGCGATATCTTTATTATAGGTACAGATTAAAATGGCAAACCAATGGGGTCAGAAGGCAGAAGAGTTAGAAGTGTCAAACAAAGTGGCTGGGTTGGGTTTGAACAAACACAATCAAACTGCAGACTCCGATGAATCAGCAGACAATGCTAATCCTGCGGAGGCTTCTCTACTCATGAAGATTATAAGACAAGGATTAGTGGAGTCTAAATTAGACATTGAGATTCAAAGAAAGGATCCTAATTCACCTCTCTACTCTGTTAAGACTTTTGAAGCACTCCATTTAAAGCCCAATCTTTTGAAAGGCGTATATGCCATGGGTTTCAATGCTCCATCGAAAATACAGGAAACTGCTCTTCCGACATTACTGGCAGACCCTCCTCAAAACATGATTGCACAGTCTCAGTCGGGGACTGGTAAAACAGCTGCTTTTGTATTAGCTATGCTGAGCAGAGTTGATTCAACCAAGAACTATCCGCAGGTTTTATGTCTTAGTCCGACTTATGAACTTGCTATTCAAACGGGAGAAGTTGCTGCCAAAATGGCAAAATTTTGCCCTGAAATTAAACTTAAATATGCTGTGAGAGGTGAGGAAGTACCTAAAGGCACAAAGATTACAGACCACATTATAATTGGAACACCTGGGAAGATGCTTGACTGGGGTGTGAAGTTTGGTATGTTTGATTTGAACAAGATTAAAGTGTTTGTGTTAGATGAAGCTGATGTTATGATTGATAGGCAAGGACACCAAGACCAGTGCATTAGAATCCATAAATGTCTACCACCTACTTGCCAGATGATGTTTTTCTCTGCTACATATGATACTGCTGTGATGGAGTTTGCCGAGATAATTGTGCCCAATCCAATCATAATAAGACTGTTACGTGAGGAAGAATCTTTGGATAACATTAAACAGTATTATGTTAAATGTAAGAATGCAGAAGAGAAATATAGAGCTATTTGCAATATTTATGGAGTTATAACAATTGGTCAAGCAATTATATTTTGCCATACAAGAAAAACTGCAAGTTGGTTATCAGAGAAGATGTCAAAGGATGGGCATTCAGTAGCAGTATTGTCAGGGGAGCTGACTGTTGAACAAAGAATAGCTGTTCTTGATAGATTCCGTGCTGGTTTGGAAAAGGTCCTGATTACAACCAATGTGTTATCCCGTGGTATTGATGTGGAACAGGTCACATTGGTTGTTAACTTTGACATGCCAATGGATATGGACAAGAAGGCAGACTGTGAAACATACCTACATAGGATTGGCCGTACTGGCAGATTTGGCAAAGCAGGAATTGCCATAAACCTTGTAGATTCACCATTGGCAATGCAGATTTGTACTACCATTGAAGCTCACTTTGGAAAGAAGATTCATTTGCTTGATATTGAAGATGCAGAGGAAATTGAAAAAATTGGTGCATAAGTTAAACTTAGCCCAGCATTTCTTTTCTACATTTTTTATTAAGTCTACTTACTGTTGCACATGTTATAACTGATAAGGATTAAGCATTTTGTTTCATAATAATAATGATAAAATTATTTATAATAAATAGTAAACTTTTATTTAATAATTTAATAACCAAAGAAGGTATGATTTTGTAATTAGGCTCTTCCCTGTGCAGGTGGTTCAGGGCTGGTGGCTCCTGATATCATAACAAATATTGCTATAGGCACAATGTACATCCACTGGAACAAAATAATTATTTTATTAGTTTCTTTGATTGAATACCCAATGCTTTTCTTAAGTTGGATAGTAAATCTCATAAACTTACATATTTGGCAATGAACGATCTGTTGTCTTTAGTTTCACCCTTTTCCCTGGCTTCTCTCTCTCGTTCCAACTTCTGTATATATGAGGCTGTATCAGGTCTGGAATGAAAAAAATCAACTCCAATAACTAAGCCAATAAACCCTTTGGACGCCAATGACCACTTTAGTCGCAAATTGTTCGCGTGGCTGAGACGCCGCTGGCCTTAAGTCGTCTAAATTTGGCCATTTTTATAACAATAATTTTGTTTTATATAAGATGCCCTACCGCCTGTGTTAATTGATATAATACTAGGCTCGGCGGCGTCGGGCGTGAATCAACGTCAAAAATGGCTGGCGTGCAAAAGGTTAAAGATTATACAATTAATTTGTATTGTAAACCATCTACTGGGACAGGCTTGAGAAAACCATAACAACACTTAACAAAATAGAAACAAATTTTGCACTTGTTGCAGAAAGGTCAATAAAGTTAACCCTTCATTGAACCAAATTCTTGATGCTGTAATAATAGCTGAATTGGCAAAAATCCGAAGAAAATGGCTGAATCTTTTAATAGATAAGTTAACTAACACCTTTTTCTGAGACTGGTATGTCTAGTTATACACTTACACAGGAGCTTGTTCAACATAACGAAGGAAGAAATTTGAGTTGACTGTATACGACTCAGTGTTATCTTCAAATAGAGGTAATGATTCATTGTTAGCTTGAAAACTGACTGCGATGACAGCTCCACTTGGCAAGATCCAAGCACTGATGATGTCTGACAAGCCATTCTCTAGAAAAACTTGGGCTTTCATGGATGAAAAGAATTCTGTTCCAGATGAATCAGCTGATGTTAGAATTGTTCTCAAAGTATAAAATCCATCTATGTCTGCCAGTTCCTACAAACAAACAGAACTTATACAAATAGTCAGAACAGGGCTCGCACAACTCCTATAACAAGAGCTTTAATTTTCAAGAGTGCCTTTTATATAAAGAGCCAGATTGAGCGAGAACTCGACAAAACTTTGTAGCAGGAACTGTGCTAGCACTACTGGTCATATACCCAGGAAATAAAATTAATGTATCTCACCTTCAGTTCTTGTAGGTGTTGCTTATTAAAATTTATTTGATCTATAACAGCAGTTCCAGCTCTTATACTTTTAATTGATATATTTCCACGTGAACAATATTTCTCTTCTTTGCAGTTTAGCGAATGTTCTATTTTGATATTCAGCCAGCCATCATAATCTATACAAGTCTGAAATGTAGAAAAAATAAAATTATTTCCACAAAATTAAACTAAATATTGCTTATTTACGACCTATAAATTAAAATAATTGCAGGTATAGGTAATTAACTAATTTATTAACAGAATAAAATGCAAATAGGGGTTAGAGTTCAATTTACTTACTATATTCTGAAATAACCTAAACACAAACAATAACGCAAGATAGAGCTTCATTGTGGTGAGAGTTTTACAGAAGTTACGTATTATTTATCAAATACTGATTTCTTGTGTAACAATTAAAGAAGTAAGCAGTCATAAATTAACACAATAGTCTACGAACGGCACCGAAACGGAGTCAGGGCAGGGAACTGTCAGTGTCAGTCATTTTCAAAGCGTGCCGAGCTTAAGCGACAATCAATACATCGGTGTTGCCAAATTAAAATGAAAAAGTCCTTACTATCTTAAAAATATATTTTGTATGTGTATAAAAATTATGATCGAGCCAATGATATTATATATGTTACCGGCCAAACCCAATTTCCGGACAAACTAGTTTTGCCTAGGCTCAACTAGTTCTTCCTAAACGCAATAGGATTAACTAGAGTCTGGCTAACGAAAGTAGATACTGGATTTTTTTGCAAACTTTTTATATGACAACACTAAAGTGTTCCTACCATCGGATATTTACCCTACAAATTGGGGTATTTTAAACAGAAAGTACTTAGGAAAAATTAATTCCAAAAAGGCATTTTTAAAACAAACTCATTTTTAACATTTTATAAAATGAGTTTTAAAAATTCGTACGTGTGCTAAAATTGTATTCATCAAAAATAAGTATCGTATGTACGTGTTGGATCATTTCAAGAGCAACACTAAGTCTTAAGTTGGTCTAATAAATAGTTTAATTAATTAGGTACACTATTAACTAGAGAAAAACTTGGCAATTTTATTTTAAAGAAATTTATTTTCACCTGTTTTCCGAAAGATTTGGTAAAATCAGAATCAGTATATAGTATCCCTATCTCTGACGCAACAAGATGGCGTGTTGTTGATGTTTCGTTGTGGTTGACTTTAGGGTTGCTATACTGATATTTTTTAAATTTGCCGCGCTTTTTCAGTATCAGCTTTCATTAGCCAGACTCTAGTATAGCCTAGTCCAAACTAGTTTGTCCTAAGCCCGATAGGACAGACCAGTTTAGGCTAGGCCAAACTAGTTGATCCTAATATCAATACACACACTCTAGGATAAACTGGTATGGCCTAGTCTAGACTAGTTTAGGCTAGGCCAAACTAGTTGATCCTGATATAAGTACGCACACTCTAGGATAAACTGGTATAGCCTAGTCAAAACATATAGATATCTAAAAGTCAAAATAAATAGATGAACTAAATAGTCGTTATATTGTTAAAAGTTAACTTAGACTAAACTTTTAACGACATAACAATTTTAATTTGTAATTTGATTATTGCTTCTATAAAAAAAACTTACCTATTATTTGTTAGTTTACTACATATATGTAGTATGATTGTTCGTATTATCAATTATCCATAATGACGAATCATTATAGTTTAATAAAGATGATTATTTTTCTAAACACGGAGTATTTTATTTAGTTCATCTATTTATTTTGACTTTTAGATATCTAGATATGTGTTTTGACTAGGCTATACCAGTTTATCCTAGAGTGTGCGTACTTATATCAGGATCAACTAGTTTGGCCTAGCCTAATCTAGTCTAGACTAGGCCATACCAGTTTATCCTAGAGTGTGTGTATTGATATTAGGATCAACTAGTTTGGCCTAGCCTAAACTGGTCTGTCCTATCGGGCTTAGGACAAATTAGTTTGGACTAGGCTATACTAGTTAATCCTATTGCGTATAGGAAGAACTAGTTGAGCCTAGGCAAAACTAGTTTGTCCGGAAATCGGGTTTGGCCGGTAACATATATACAGGGTGGCCCGTCGATTGACGTCCAAAAGGAAAATTAGGATTCCTCGTGTCACAAACAAGTTCAAAGACGTGGTAGGCTGCAACCTGAGACTTATCCTGACCTTCGTATTTTTATTGACATACGCCAAACTTTAATGGAAGGCAGAACTCCTGGTCAACGCGAGGGTCTTGATGGGATCGCAGTTCGTAGAAGCTGTTTACGATACAGTCGTGCCGCTTCAAGGCCGTTTCCTTGTGCAACCCCATAGAAATTATGCATATCTGCATAATTTTCTCAAGGTGTAACTCATCTATTACAGGTGCTCTAAAACCCCCTAATGTGTCAATCTTGACTCCTTTTTTGTACTTTTCAGTAAGATAACACTGTGTTTAAACCTACTGAGGTTTAGGTGATCATAAAATATGTAAGAAAAAAAATTACTGGAACATTCAAAGGCTGATTCTAGCAAAAGTGCCCACTAAGTACCAATTTTTTTCGATGATTGATGAGATGAAAAATAATTACCCAACATTACGGTGAAAATTTTTGTACCCACTTTTTTTTTTCATTAATCTCGGTTTAAGGTACAACATCTGTTCTGCCTACTGTGCTACTATTATAAATTCTAAAGACTTTCAACTTCCCGATAAACCTCAGAAGTAGTCTACAGACACAGACACCAACTCTAAAATCCATGCAAATCTATCAATGCTTATTTGACATACCTACCTAGGTACCCTACCGGTTCGGCTCGTTCGCTAAAATTATGAAAGGATTATGTAGTTAACTGACGTAGATACATTAAAAGTGCTAACATAACAATATATCCTACGTAGAAGAGCTTTTTAACGTACGTTCAAAAAGCGCTCAAATGAAACAAATGCACATTCTCTAGTACCCGTTCACACGACGCAGTGTGAACAGATATTATGGAATGATAGGGATACAAAACGCGATCGGGGGCTAAATAAAGGTCTTACTTGGTTTATTTAAAGTCAATGCACGTCCTGTTACTAACAAGTTACTACAATGTATATAATCCATCCATATATCGAATCGTGTGTGTAAAACAGAGGGGGATAAAGAGTTTCTTCATTAACTCGGCAGCGGCAGCGCAGCGGGCTAGTCGGTGGTGCCCCAGTAGGTACCAATACCAATCAAAGTTCTTAATTCCCATTGGGGCACGCACGCACATCTGGGGGATTATACAATAGCTCTCTTTCGACTTTTGTTTCAAAATAAACATCTTGCAAGAGAACTCTAACATTTTTATTGGATACAAAAAACGTAGGTATCAGATGTAGGTATTTATCAACACGAAGCGAATAAAAGGGGTAGGTAGGTACAGTTTACAGTTGTCTCCCAAATTTTTGCAGTGTCTTTTACCGTAGGTTAATTGTTTTGAGAGGTCCCTTTATTATCGTTAATGCTGTATCTACTTACGTCAATTTACTTAGTTACTTAAAAAATTGGTATAGGTAGGTAGGTTACAATGTACTTATACCTACCTACCTAACCTACCTACTTACTAGTTATAACTAGAATTGTTTATAGATTTTACTAATGTAGGAAGGTAGGCCCGAATCACATTAGAGTGATAAGAAAGAACGTGGATAAGAATAAACTTGTTTTTAATTTATAGGTAGTATAAATTAAAAACAAGTTTATTCTTATCACAATAGGTATAAATTTTATACCTATTGTGACGGTGTGAGCTTAAGACAATCATAGGCAAAGATGAAATTTTCTTGAAATATATCAGAACATTAATGATCTTAGTTACAGAATTGACGGATGGCTAGCTCATGGACTACAAAAGTCCTATTGTCGGCCTAGATGTAGGTACCTATACCAGTCTACCGGCACGTGCTAAATGTAAATTTTTTGAAGAGGCAAAAAACCGCTACGACGACGGCACACAATGTAATATATGAAACCGAGGAATCCTAATCACTTCTTGTTTTTGCTGCAAAAATACATTGTTATACTTACTTAGAGGAGGTTACGAGTTATCATCAGAATCAAGGCTCAAAACTTTTTTTATGACGTTAATCTAATTAACTACGCTAAAAAGTTATAAATAGTCAGATAAGTATGTAGCATAGTAAATTAGGTAAGTAGTTTAAAATGAATAGGTAATCTAAGCTAAAGGTATTGATGACTTGCACTTACAAGAAAACAATTTTATTAAACCTAAGTTAAAGTAATTATTTAAAGGTATTTATTTTAACTGAAAAATAGAAATAGGCAGGAAGCTACTAAGTACTTAGATATTTAGAAAATTGGAAATTTTATAGGTAGGTACTTAATGAAGTATCGTCTTTTACCATTTTGTTATCTAATTGTGTTTGTTAGATGTTCCTATAGTTTTACAGCTTTTTATTTTTCCATGACTACGACGATAAACAATTATTTATCATGGTTGCTCTGGTTGAGCTGTGACCTATGGCGATATCATCCAGATTATCAGTTATTTACGTAACTATCGGTCACTCCTATATAAACTCAGAAAACATAATTCTTCACTACTTTACACAGTTGTTTGAGGGAGGTGCCAATAAGATTTTTCTCAAGCAAGTAAGTTTATTTTCTCGGAAGAGGTATTATTTTAGCCATAAATATTAACAAGGTGTTGTTATTTTGAGACTTGGGAAAGGATCAATTTTTTCTTCTAAATATTTTGTTGTGCTAAGTCAGGTGTTTCGTTTTATAAAGATGGGAATTGCGAGAAACGCGTATCGTAATTTAGTACCTAGTTAACACGGTTTTAAACTAATTTTGTGATCTCTGTTTTTAGTAGGTAGGTACTTATTTTTTTTTATATTTAGTATCTTCAAATAATATTAGTAAAATGATTAGATATATTTTATTTATAAGTAGGTAAATTATTTTTATTGGTCTGGAAATAAATATTTACTTACTTAGGTACCTACTTACTTACTGTTGGGTTAGCTCGGAAATTAATATTTAACGTTCCCCCTTTTTTTTTTACGTGGGGAAATCCATAATGGATACCCTTCGTCGCGGAGAAAGACGAAGTGTTATGCCGGACTCTTACCGGCTAAAACCCCACGGTGTTCCTTCTCGCCGCCAAGTGACGGGGACACGGGAACGCTTCCGCACACATCCGCGAACCCCGTCGGCGGTGTCCGCCGAAGCAGACCCCTCTCGGGCAAATGCCCACCCTCTCTCCGCGGCTCATGTGTCGAAGCACCAAACACGTCAGCCGCACCTCCTCGAAGACCAACCAGTGGTGAGTGACGGACTCTCCGATTCCGCCACCCACGGTCTCCCCGCAGCGAGCCAGATTTGTGGCCCCGCTACATGCCACACGGTCGCAAAGGATAGAGAGAGCGGCCTCCGGAATACCGACACTCCTCTTCTCCTGCGACCCCACCGTGTCCGCCATCAAAAAAACGGTGGCGACCCCGTTTAGGCCGCGGAAGGTAGGGAAAGCGGCGCACCGTGATACCGGCAGTCCTCTCCCACCGCGGCCTCCACCTCTCAGCAGCTGGACTGCCCATACAGCCCAGCCACCCGCCTCAGCTGCGGAACCCCCCATAAGGCCCGCAGCCTACGCACCGTCTCAACAGCCTGTGCCGCCCATACAACACAGGCTGTCCGCCTCAGTAGCGCCACCCAATAGGTTCGCCACTACCAAGTACCGCTCAAACCAAGCCCGACCGGAAGGCATCAGGGAGCGGTCCTCCTCGGGTTCCTCTTTGCTTCCCAGCAGATGACCAGTCCGCCGGTACTGAGCCCCCCCGCCACTGCAAGGCGAGAACCCTCCGGGGGGGGATTTAACGTTGCCCCTTAGAAAAAGAGAGTCGTGTAATTCTTTATTATAGGTTGTGATGTTACTCATTAAATATAAACTAAAATCAAGTTATGAATAAAAATATATTCTAGTTTTCACAAACCTGTAAAGTAATACCTGTAGAAAGACCTAGAAGAGGGGTAGGTACGTTCCTACCTACCTAATTACATAAGTACCTATTCGTCATTTTACAGAAATGGCCACCAAAAAATTCGCCGGTCCATCGCCTTACACTTTCAAAGATACTTATCCCGAGCAGGACTATGATCATACAGAGTGAGTTACCTGCCTAATTTAATTCATTAATATTAATAAATATAAATTAAAACGGTAGTGAATTCATAATTACGAAATGCATGTTCTATCGTTTTGCTAAGCTGTAATCAAAATTTATAAGTACCTACATAATAGATACCTACCTAACAATATGTTTTCTACAGATATGTGAACAATGTCACCACAAACCACAGTGTAAAGATCCCCGCCAAGCCTCTGGTAGGTGCTATGTTTGGTCTGGGTCGCGCTGGCTCCATCCACTTGGCTTCCATCATAAACAACGATCGAATCATCCTGAAATACGTCGTTGATGACGACCAGACCAGGTTCGCCAACCTCAAGAAGTACTGGAACCTGTCCGACGATGTCATCTTTCTAACGTCTAAGGATGCCGCTAAAGTCTACAACGACAAATCGTAAGGGTTTTTTATTGTACTTTTTATGTCCTGAAACACTCCTTATACCTTCTTGGTAAACGTAACAACGTTTTCAGAGTCAATGCAGTTTTTATTGGATCTCCTACTTACACCCACCACGATATTGTTGTGAACTCTATCGCCAATAACAAAGATGTATTCTGTGAGAAGCCTATTGCTGAGAATATCGAAGACACAAAGAAGTGTTATGAAGCCGCGAAGGCCAAGGGCAAGACTTTATTCGCCGCGTTCAATCGCCGCTTCGATCCCAGCTACAGGAGCCTGAAAGAGCGCGTAAGGAAGGGAGAAGTCGGTCACGTTCAAATTATGAAAGTCACCGCCCGAGACTCCCCTCTGCCTAGTATTCCATACCTGAAAACATCAGGTAGGTATCTTGTTTTGTCTGAATTAAAACTGTATTATCACTATATGTATTTTCAATACTTAAGAATGTTTTTGATAAGGTGGTGTCTTCCATGATTGTCTGGTGCATGACTTCGACATGGTGTGCTGGGTGCTTGGCGAGCTGCCCATTCGTGTACAGGCTTCTGCGTCGGCACTTATTCCTGAGATCAAGGCTATCGATGACTTCGACACGATTGCCTTCCTGCTCACCTTCCCTTCTGGTGCCGTCGTCCTCGGTGACAACAGCCGTTATTCCGCTTATGGTTACGATCAGAGACTCGAAGTTTTTGGCAACAAAGGTAGGATTTCTGATTCCAAAAGGATTACTATCATTGTTAATTTAAGTTGCAAGTATATTTATGAGCACATTTCATTTAAAGGTATGCTGAAGATTGAGAACGCTCAGCCGACTTACAACGTAGAGAGCTACATCGGCCACGAGGGTATCAAGACCTCCCCTATTTACTATTCCTTCCCCTCACGTTTCAAGGCTGCTTACAAAAACGAGCTCGAGCACTTCTTGGATGTCATCCAGAGTAAGTATCTTTTTTATGATTTATTTTATCATAGTATTTTTTTTTTCAAATAATTACCTATGTAAAACTAAGAGGAAGAAGTACCTTACCAAGAATGATTTTTAAGTACACCTAGTTTGTAAATGGAATAGATATAACTGGAGTATGTATTTACAGAGGGAGTTCCAATGGATGTGACGAGTTGGCAAACCCTGGCTGTGAGCAAGATCGCGACGGCGGCTGAGGAGAGCGCACGTACCGGCAAGGCCGTGGACCTCGACTGGAGCAAGGACGGCATCCCCGCTGTTTACTCTTAAATTGACCCAATCTAGTGACTGATGCTGATACTCTAATACTTAATAAAATAAATCTTACCTACCTATCTGCTTAATAGTTTATATCTTGTCATGTAGCTACAAACAATTTTACAATTTATTAGGTACTATGTAATTTCGTTAAGGTATATTCGTATAATTGAAAAATAATTTGTTTGGGTGTTCAATATTAACATACTAAGAGATTTCTTACGTACCTCATCATAATAATATTTAGGTAGATACTCTTTAAGTTTTGGCCCTTTCCTTGGAAACAATACTTTGCTGGGCATTTGGGTCCAAAAGAGTTTTTACGGGTTCTTATACGTCGGTGAAATTACACATGAATACTTGCTTTTACCTCTGACGTGGAACATTCCGCTCCAATAGATACTTTGAACACAAGGAAGGTTCGTGAAGGTAATCGGGTTTTGTAACGTATACCCTGCATATCTCTTTTTTAAGCCGTTTGAGATAAATGACTAAAATAATTTTGCTTTATTGAAATTCTTTGGAGAAATTATGTCCTGTCGAATCGCGGTCTAAATAATGGGAAGGAGAGCCATTACAATACCCAAACAATACCTACGAGAAAATGGAGATTTGAAAAAGGTCATGTCATATCAAAACGAGGAGTGTTCTATTTATAACGCAGTAGAGCTAAAAACTGTTTATGCTACAGACAGTTATTTTACAGAGTAGATAAAACTGTGACAAGCGTAATTTACTTGTAGACGAAGTGGATAAGCACGAGTGGAATTATTTATCCAATGGATGCGGCCACTGTGACATTTTCTGCGGTGTGGACACGTAGCTTGAGCGAGCGTACTCTCTGACATTTATATGTGCCTTTATGAGTTTAATATTAATTCGCCAGTCGGGGTCGACTGGTGAATTAATATTAGATCTCATCAATATGGTTATTGGCTTGATTGCCTTCCATGATCTATCTAGGATACCTGAAATAGTTAACACAATTTATTTTAATAATCGTAATTAACTAAATAAAATGATAAAAACCTAAGGTATATTATCATTTTACCCAGTAGGTAAGTACATAGTCTATTTATTGAGTTATTTGTGCTACGAAGTGATATCTAACTGGAAGATAAGATTTTTTACACCTTGTAACTTTCATATCTCAGAAACTATCGATTTATTACTAGCTAGAGGTTAAAATGTTGTAACTGAGGATTTGCAAAAACCAAATACCCTATATAAATATATAAGTAGGTATAACGCTAAGTGCATTGACCCTGCAGATAAACATGCGGTTGAAAACCTTGTAGTCTTTTGATAAAAATGTTTATGTGTGATAGTTGTGTAATAAACGAGTTTCTTACTGATACGATAAGTAAATGATTGGGAAGTATCTACCTAGGATGTGACCTCACCCTTACAACTCCACGTCGTCGTGGTTGTGGGTCTAATTGAAAAATGCAGTTAGTTAGCAGTGCACTTTAATTCCTGCGCGGGAACTTAGACGCCATCAATCTTTCGTTGCAATTCGAATAAAAACATTGAAGATTTATTGAGCCTACTCACTGGAATTCATCAGATGAATTTAACTAAGTTCGGAAACCGCCAGTTCTACTACTAGGTACCTACTCGTACTTAGGGTTTTTGATTAAATACAAATCGATGTCGTTGGGTTAGTTAAAAGTGACTTTAAGCGAGCGCAATTGTGATCTGTAAAATAATCAATGAAAACTGATGGCCAATTTTATTAATGTAACTATGAGTTGTTAAATGTTATACGATGCCGTGAAACAAAACATCCTACTTATGAGATATGAAATCAAAAAACAATCCCGCAAAAATCAATGCAGGATCCCATAGTGTAAGTAAGTAGTGTAGTATCCCAAAGTTGGAGTAAGTAGTACCTACTTAGCAGTTTATAGTGCGTACCTACAGTAGCAATGTCGGATTTAGTAAAATCATAACGGTGATACGATCCTGTAAAATGTGATTCCTATAAGGACGGTCATAGGAGAACCCATAGGTGAGCAGGTATCTATGTAGGTACTTATTCCGAAACTCGACTACATTTTCTTTTGTATCTATGCTCCGGTCTGTGTAGCCTCGGGTTGTATTCTTGTTAATTGTGAGAGCAAGCTCCAGGCAATGTTACGGACTATCTCGCTATTTATCAGCCAATGGTGATTGTGTTGTGTCGTGATATCAACCGCCGCCACAGCGAGCCAGGACAGCCCTCCATAATTGAACATGTTCGCAATTAATGAAAATTTCAAATGCATAGTTCACATTATTTTCATATAAGTATTTAGATAACTACCTACAATTACTTACATTATGTTCATATTTTAATGAGTTTATTGGTGAGATAGATAGCTTGGGTAGCTTTAATGTTTTTTTTATAAGAGTAGGTACCTACACAAAAAAGTACATACCTACGTAATTGTCTAGAAAGAAAACCTATAGTTGCCTATGTAGGTACCTATTGTATAAGACCCTGAACCTTTACAAGAAGATCCAATGAACGGCGACAGGTAGACTGATCAATATGACAGTTTGCTTTCAAAACCTGGAGCAGCGATTGCTGATATTGTGTTTTCACAATGTGCTGTGATGAGACTTCACACGTAATTCATACATTTTGTTGGATTCTACACACGTTTGATCCTCCTTTAACTCACTTTTGTTAGAATTTGTTTTATTTACTTAGATAGCGTGCTTATATACTTAGGTACTTATGTAATCTCAATTACATTATAGGTTACCATTATTAATCTATAAAATTACAAAAAACCTGGAATAGGGATCGCCTCTTTTAAGGCATCTACTGGAAAATGTTTCGAGGCAACAAGAAAGAGGAAAAGATCTTCATTAGCCGCATGATTTGACAACAACAAGATGATACAGCTATTTCCATTAAAAACAAATTACACTCTCCCTAGCCGGGGCTTACAATATAATTTAGATTAGGTACACAGAACTGAAAGTTAACAAAATGTTTTTGTATTACCTAAAGAACATTAAGGACGCAAATTTGAAAATAAAATCTTTGTCGCGTTAATCTTGGGTTACTTTTGTGTTAATTATGAATTCATCGTTGTAAAGTATTTACTCATGTATTTGATACAATCAAAAATGTTTATTCAGAGAAGTGAAAACTAAATTTTCGTGGAAACCGTTTGTACCTTTCAAGGCTCAGCATACATTTAGGTAGGTAATATTTTCCGATAGAGGTTTCATTTCGAGTGGTCGGCTAACATTAAAAGGTTAATCGTTCGCATAAAACACGGTACAATAAAGAACGTTTCGCCATTCATGGGGCAGGAAGTCAGACATCTCGCGTTATTATACTCGTAAAGTTCGCCCTTTCCTTGCATAATGACATGACGAATTGCGTTCGCGATATTTTTGCTTCTTTATACGATGAGGTCATTACGCGCCAGTTATGGCGCTAAAAGTCGATGGGAATCTACGGAATAATAGCGCTGAAAAATAATATTTTTTGCTTAAATACTTACTTCACAGAACTAGGTATGTCGGTGAAATTAAAAACACTGCCCCAAACTTTTAAATAACACACCCGTTGCAGTGGGTTATTTTTATTAAAAAAGTGTTGAGGAAATTTAAAGCAAATTCGGCCGCGGAGATAATGGAGAGCGTGAGTTTCGAGTAATAGAGAACGTGTGGTTGGCAAGCTGGGGTGAAAAAGTACAAAAGTTTTTGCTCGACATGCCGCCGCCGCCGCCGCCACTGCCAGGCTATGGATAGATCGAATCGGAACATTTATTTTAGCAAACATTGTGGAACATGGGTTGAGTTGGCTGATTGGCGGCATATCCGTTTATATCACAGACAATCAACAATTTAGCAAATCGATATGATTCCCGAAATGTTTTTGATAATCCTGACTTCTAAATTTCACCACTCTCTTTGTAGGGTATGCAGGAAGATAATTTTGTTTAAGAACTGTGTAGGTAGACATTATGTACCTTATGTATAAACTTTTTGCAAAGGTTTCTCAAGAAACGAAGCGATGGTAAAGTAAATTGTTTTAAATTAAAAAATACGTTCAAAATGTGTATCAACGTTACATTTTAATAACTTTTACTTTTGACTTGATTGTGATTGAAATATAGAGATGGGTAGTTACTTATTTTTATACCTATACTTCCACGACAAGGCTTTTGCTTTTGTCACGCCTGAAAAACTTCATTTCGATTCCGATTCATAATAAATTCTTCCCAAAACTTTGAAATTCTGGTAAAAAGCTTAAAATAGTGCTTAAGTAGCGAGCACTTTTCTCCGATCTTTATTGTTGTGAAGTTGGGGAATTCCTGAATGAAGTTCCAACCCAGTAATTTATAAGAATCTTGTTTTAAAGTTGCCGTTTCTACTCAAACTAAGAACCTGTTAAGATGAATAGCGGGGAGGTACAACTTTTCTATATGTACTGATTCTATCTGATGCAATGCCATTTGTGATTTTGTACTTAAAGCAAATTCTTTAACTGTAGTACTTAAGTATCATTCTTACGCTTCCTAAGCTTCATAAGTACTTGTACACATTAGAGCAATATAACAGATACGGAAAAGTATTACTTATTGTGCCCATGTACGTACTAATTTGTGTGGAAACAAACGACGGTCTCAGGAACGGTACAGGAATGAAGTGTTTCTTCAATAATTTCATAAAAATAAACGAGCAAATCTCGTCGTCATCGCAGTGGGAGAGCGGTTCGTGCTTGGAATAAATTTCTTCAAAGGGATCGTTTTCAATTTCATGGCTCAATCTTCGGGATCTTACAGGGAATATGTAAAGGGACATTTGTCGGTGTCAACACAATGTAATGAGCCCGTTTCGCATTAGCCACGTGCTCTATAATATTATGCGAACATTTCGGTCGCCATTTGGATTTTAACCTCATGTATCCACGAATATACCTCCTTTAGAGGCTTACGTTTTATCAGCAACAACAAGACTTTTTAATGAAATCATTTCTGCGGTAAGGCTATAAACGTTGCTTTTAATCTGGCTTTATCCGATGTTTTAAAGTTTTAATAGTCTTACCAGACGTTGTTATTAAAATGTCTAGATTAGATAGGTTCTATTAATTAATACATAGCTCCCATAGATTTAAAGAATCATACAGAATTCTGTACTTTCGGGTTTGATACTTACTTCATGCGAGGTCGCTGTGGAGAAACTCGGCTTGGGGATTAGTTCTGTTTAAGGCAAGTACATATTTGTAGTCAACCTACCCTTTTACGAACCTTGGGTAGTATTTAATAAGGCGTAGAGTTAATTGTGTCACAAAGGGGTTTGCAGTCTTAATTACCGCCTGAAGCCAAATGCACCGAGAATCTCTTCCATCTCTTCCTGCCACTAACTCACTTTGTTACGCTCATAATTTGCTTCGTTAATGAATAACACATTTTATTAGAGAAATCTTCGCATGAAAGTTAGTTGTTTAGGTTTATCTCAAATAATTAGATAGATAATAAATACTCGTAAGTATGTGCATATTGTTAGCATTCTGTCTGGCTGGTATTAGGTAAAAATAATTAAATATGTGATGTGAATAGTTAGAAAAATGGTGGATTAAGTAGGTATTTTGTACAACTATGTAGGTACATTATTATGTTATTTGGTTACGATAAACTTTTTAGTAGAATAACTGTCCATAACTTTTATATCGTAAATAAGACATAAAACTAGTGTACGTGATAAAATAAATATACGAGCTAAAATAATCACTCAGTGTTATGTAATAGTAACGAGTTGTGGGAGTTGGTAGCCTCTAGAGGCCGACCCTTGAACCATGTATCTCGGAATTTATGGTAAATCACGTCAGCAACGCCATATCGCGGTGTCAGACAAAACAATATTTGTTTGCATTATAATTGACTCTCAAATGTCATTTAGTAAATGGTTACATCATCTGAAGTAGCTTAAAGTTAGTCAGCTATGGTCAATTCAATTCGAGGCATTTAGCTGCAGCTAACACTATGTATGAAACATGATTATCCAATGGTTGTAACAATAGATTCGCTATATGATGGAAATAAAAACGAATACTTATAGCTTTTTCAGCTAGTATATTTTCCAGCGAAATACCATTCACCACATTCAGCAATAATAGACAATAGAGATACAAAACGTTAAATAGAGTTTCGCGCTCGATCTACAAGGGATAAATAAGTCAAAGTCACAAATATGTATTTAAATGGATGAATAAGTTTAACTGGTTTTTCTGCAACTGGGTGATAATTCTCGATATTCGAGTTCGTAAACGCCGTACCCTAACTGTGATATGTTTCAAAGAATAAATTATTACTAAATAACAAAACAGACGTGTCCCGTAAACAATACACCCAAAAGTAGATTCCCAATATAAAAATCGTGCATTTAAATTCATACATCGAAGTGCGGCAATCTTCTTTCCCTTTGACGTAGAAGTTCAGGCTGTTGTGAATTGTTTCAGCGGAACATTTGCCATTGGAACGGTAATAACGTTTGTTCGTGAAATTCAAACGCGACGTCGACGTTCGAATTGAACACTGCGCGGTATAAAAGTCTTTGCCAATATAGTATTATGGTTCACACGCCCATTTACGTGTATTTCCCACTATTCCGACTTACGAGTATGATACCTAGCTCATAAATCAATCAGGATGACTAAAGCTATATCTGCTTACTTTTATTAAATCGTCAAGTGCCGTCAATAATGTTACGTAGCTTCACTTTTAAATAGTGCTCTGATAACCGTAATTGAAATTAGGGTAAATCCGGGATATTTGCCTCAGCGGGATAGACGCCCGAATTCAATATTTTAAAATGTAAGAAATGTGACCAAAAAATTACCTTACAATATGATAGCACCCCTCCCCCCAATCAGCATGCCGCAAAGCACGCGGCTGTTTATTGCAGCGTTATTGCGAGTATTGCGAGACACTCTATCATTATCGTAATTTTACTTTGGGGATGATTTTAGAACTACTGAAACTTTCTAATTTACCGGTAAGTTAATTTTATTTTTGGTTCTTAATGAGAACTGAAGTATAAAGATTATTTTAATTGTACTTTGAAAATAAAATACATTCATATAACTTATTTTTTCTTAGTTGGCGTCTATCCATGCAAAAAGTGATATTTGCCCTAATAAGTTTCGGGTTAGATGCCCTTTGGGCATCCCCTTTGGGTATCTAACCAAACTTATGAACTTGTGATTAAATATTATATTTTTAAATAACTTGTACATATAATAAGTATGTGTTTATGTTTTTAGGAAAACTACCCATTCTTGGATTCAAAAATGAATATTGGCTGGATATAATTTTAAGTAGTTTTGGCAAATACTTTTGATATAATGACATCTTAAAAAAACACGCTAAAGACATAATTATGCCTATTTGACAAACAATAATGTAAAAAATGTTTAACATGTATAAAATGTTTATTTTATTCTGAAGGGCACCTATCCCCTCCAAAAATTTTGGTACAGGGCATATAACCGGCCAAAGTGGCATTTATCCCGTAATTCAATTTTACGTTTAAACCGAAATAAATCATTTATTTATGGATTATTCTACAAAATGCAGCATGATATAGTTAAATAAAGTAACAAAGACTGTAAACAAATTTATGCTAAGTGTGTATTGTTTTTATTTTACGAATTATAAGTGAAATAAAATTGGGTTGGCATATATCCCGGATTTACCCTACGGGCAGTTGTTGGTATTCAGTTTTTTATTAAATTTCCACATTATACCCATTCCAGAAAATAATTTATTTAATGTAGGCATAATTAAGTAGTTTATAAAATACTAAAACATTGGAAATAAAATAATTGTACCTTTGTTTGTTGTAGCTATGATAAACAACTCGTTCCATATTTAAAAGTAACGAACGCATCAAGTCTTGTCAATTACTTTTACTGGCATCTGATTGCATGATAAGACAAGGAAAGAGGCCGCCGTAGGCCGTTGCAAACAGGTGATTAATATACCTTAAGTTTTATCTAATGTTTTAAAAGTTAAGGTATAATATGGGAACTGAAAAAAAATGGAAGAACTGCCCCAGATCTGATAAAGCTACGCTTTTTAAAATAAGCGATATTTACGAGCTGCGCAACTCTGTAGCGTTATAAGTACCAAAGCATTCGCAGCCAGTGCTGTTTCTGCAACCAGAATTTACATGATTGATTGGATTTACCCCCTGACTGTAACTAGGTATTTCCTTTCTGGTTTCGCAACGGTAATTTTCAGCCCACCTTCCGTATGTGAGAAGAAAAAGAAAGATATGAGATGATAAAGATTTTAAATTCCTGTCGACACACTAGGAAAGGTATGCGAGGTTTTGAGTAACGTAATGTCACAATGAGTAGCGAAAGACCTTGTTGATGAAGCCGCGTTGAACACAGGGCGGGGGACGAGGTAAGATTGCGACCCTTCTGATTACACAATGTTGCCTTTCATCCCTTGTGCAAGTCGCGCTCCGGAAATCTTTTGTGATTCGACTTCGGTTATTGTGGCTCGGCATACTAATACGCAGCGGTAGGTGTCGCCGCAACTGAAATATATGTGTTACGCGAAAACTCGAATCATGAAGCGTAGAGAGTGCTACTCGTCGGTACTCTTTCTCTTTTTCTGTTTCAATGTTTTCTTTTTCTTTCTTTTTTCGCTTTTATTTTGTGTGCACTATTAAGTAGTTTTTCTATAAATCTATCTTGCTGAGTTGGTAATTCGAAAATAAGTCAGTACTTACATTTTACGTAGGTACTACTCAATAGGCAAGGTGTCCCTTTCCAAAGTTATTGAATTATTAAATGAATACAAAAAAAAGTTAATTCCACAAATCTAATTTTGCTTTGTTAATTTTTCCCAAAGTTATATCTGAGAAGGAAACATTCATTTAGTTATGTAGGATTGCATGAAGCTTATCTAGTGGGCAGCGTGGTCGAGAGCCAAATTAAATTTGTGCCGCCCGTCGACTCCATGATCTAGTGGTCGCAGCAGATACACTTGACTCGCTGCTGTACTTCTGTTTTAGCATTTACAATGTTTACTTGCAAACACGTCTCGTCTGCAATTACTACGTATACTCGTAAATACTTACTTCCTTATGATATCTAACTGCCAGTAGCCAGTAATTGTTTCATTGAATAATTATTTATTGAATATTGTAGTATTTCTTCAGATTTTTGACAACGAAAAGGCCAGGATTTAATTTAGTTTGGAAGTTTGTTTTATTCTCATGTGTAAAATAGAAAAAAATACTAAAATGTGTTCACAAACTTACTAAGAAGAGAATCCGGAATCTCGTTCGAGGGATTTGAGGCAGTATGTTAGAAGCTCTCTGGGAGTGTGTTTCTCCTCTGATAAGAATACGTAAGAGCATAAAAATAAAAGTTCACATTGACGGGAAAGGAAAATGTCGAGGAATAATATTTGGGACTCAGTTTTATTTGACTGCCGACCCTCTACGGATGGAGACAGAGATTTCCCGAGATGGCCCTATCAAACATTTATGGAGTACCTTCATAAAAGGACAACACTTAAGAACTGTTTCAATAAGTGTCAAACTTGTCCCCAAAGAAGATTAAAAGGTTTAAATAAAATACTCTTAGGAAATAGATTCACATTTAAGCACGAATTTCAAATAATGTTTAATACTTATTACTGAAGTTATTAGTTCGTTACGATATCGACTGGAGAATGGAATAGCTGTGTTTTGATTGGTTGAAATAATTGTAGAGTGAAATGATGATTAAACGTGAGTTTGGTTATGGCGAGTGTCAAATTGTCGGATATAGCGCACGAAATCAAACCATTAGATATTGATGTGGTCTGACCGAGTGCGGCGGCGAGCGGCGGCGCAGACTCGTATAAATGCAAATGAGCCGATTGTACTCTTGCGTTGATTAATCTAAAACATTTAGCAGCTCTGTCATTCTGTGTCAATTTAACTTTATGACGATTTACCATTGTTATCTATTCATGTATGGGTTAACTATTGTGTTTGTACTATTTAGTATTTTGTGGCTATCGTTTAATATTCTTAAACTCTCCATATATTTAAATATATAGATAGAGGTAAAGATTGCACAAACATTTTATTCACTATTGACACTCGTTAGAATGAAAAGGTGCCTTTGACTTCTTTATCGCATCGTTCATAAAATATTTATCATTCTCACAAAGAAATTCCATTTTGGGGCAAATGCGCAAATAGTTCGACGTTTGAATTTCCCCTGTGTAAATGTTATTACTGTACGTTCCGTGTGTTGCAGGTGAAACATTCTGCAATAACAGTCAAGTTGGGTCTTCGGTGAGGGGAGCTGCGCGCCGCCGCCGCCGCCGTCCGCCTCAATCGTGATCTCCGTCTACAAAGGCGCTTGGCAGTCTTACTAGCACTATTGTAATCATACTTATGACACATGGAGGAAAAGGTGAGTAGGTATGTACTTTTTTGCCGATGCAAAATTTTGTTACAAAGTAAGTACTTACCACCAAAGCACACCAAAGTTTGTGACCACAGAGCAGCGTGAGCGTGACGTGTCACCTGTGTCGCTCGCGTCCGATAAAATTTACCCAAACAAAATTTCCGAACTAACTTTGCTAAGTAAGACTGATAGACGTTTTGGCGTTCAGGATAGGGAGTGTAATTTGATTGACATTTATTTAATTTTTTTTCGTTTTTTTCTGATTTGAAAAATGAATTTTAAGGCTTATTATTTGGTAGATTTAAAATTATGAATTTAATGGATGCGTTAAAAAAATGCTTTATTTTTCAAGAAGCATTAAATTTTAAGTTATACCCAAAGGTTATACCTACTTTGTCAATTTGACTCAGTTTGACGTTTAGAATCGTTAGAAACCGCGACAATTTCGCAAATTCAGTGGCGTGGCGCGATTGACGTTTTCCATATAAACATCCATAGTAAACATCAAACCATTTCAAACCTTAATAATGTTTAACCAAGATCATTTGCCGTAAAGTTTACCGACTTTGCAGCCAATGTTTTAGTAGGTACATTGTGTAGTGCCTTACCTAAAGTCATCATATTTATACCTACTAAGAAATTGGCAGTAGTTAGATCGGCAACCATTATTACAACCTATTACAGCAAGGGAACTGTTTGATAAAACGCACACTTCTATTTTAGGTCAGTTTCCAAAAGATTTGATAGTGTTTCTTATTATTTAGAATCTACTTACATAGGTACCTAACTAAGTTAGAAAAAAGTTTTCGTGAGTTTGACGGTAGAAACTCGTTCCCCACTTACGTTCATCACGAAACTTAAAGTTTGTTGTATCAAACTCAACGATGGCGGATAGTATCGCTGTAGGTAACATATTGTCAATAATAGTAAGTAAGTAGATACTTGCATGAAGTGAGCCAGGTGGTTTTAACTACCATATTTGTCAACGAGAACTCCTGAATGTTCCAATTTGTCACAAACCGATGGTGCTTATAATTTTAATGCTCTTATTCGTATATGTAATATGTGTAAGTTAATTATTATAAATTAGGTAAATATGTTGTATTATGTACTTATTTTATGGTAGTTATTAGCATCAGACGGAGAGCGATGAGTTCCTGAATTGGGATGTGTTTTAAAACGGAAGGATCCGATTAAATAATTTCGGTATTCAAGAAGGAATCCGACTAGAAATAGTAGGTCGTTTGGTTAAGTTTTTGTAGGGTTGTACCACAGGCTACATAACGAGCACCTGTGGCCTCATCTACATAATGTGGACAAGTCGTTGAACTGCACTCCGCGGTGGACCGTGCCTTGCCAAACACCACACAGAGACATCCCCCTCTTGTGCATTTTATATCTATTGTTAAACTTTAATGTCTAAATAAAACACTTAAGATCTTTACGTAATAAATCCGTCAATTGAAAAAACGCCGTTACAATGATTCAATAAATATTGATTTTTGGTAGGTAACCCATAAAGCTAGTTAGCTATAAACTAATGATCATAATTGAAACTTGTTGAAAGCGAGTAAATCATCAGTTTCAATGATAATTTAAATATTTTTCGTTTGAGCGCAGGTGTAAGATGAAAAGGTTTTATCTGTGTAATGGCTTCTCTTGGAGAAAAGGGTAGCTCGTCATGGAGGGCAACTTGACACTATTGCCGCTTTGAGACCTCTCAACATGTTTGACTATTTGGACAGATAAACAACGTAATAAGTACAGAAATTCCGGTATCCCGTGTGATTTATCCCGTACTCTTTTTAGTAGTGTTATGTTTTTCATAATTCACGTTGCAAAAAGGCATACGTCTCGTTTAACTATATTTGCCTTTTATGGGAAATTACTCGGAGATAGTAATTGAGTGATGCGTGGAACTTTAGAAACAAATATGTATATGATTGTTTATTCAACGCGAATGGAAATATTCTCTGTGAAAATAATGTAAACACGCAATCCAATATTTGGCCCTCGAATCCGCTTGTTTATAGAGTCGTAACTAAAAAAGTGTGCCGAAACAAATGTAAACAATTCACAGCTTCTTTTATGCCACGCGGAACACGATGCGAATAAATAAAATCACTTTTCCTCGTACTCGTACCATTGTCATATTTGGTTTTTTTTTATATTTAGTTACATTTTCACGGAATCTAAGGAACTGGGTAGTTATATCTATAAACTTTTTCTAAGTTATAAGGATAAAATAATCGAAAGGTAACTAAAATCTTAATTGCAAATATTTACACATACCTACGTACGTATTCGTTAGGCAGTTTGCTACGGTCAGGCCATCCAACTTAATTTGATCCCGTACAAAATACGTTTAGCGCTTATATAATGTAGAACTCTAAGTCACGTCGTCGGAAGTAACTTTATTCCTCGTTCATTTACATTGTTTAATGAAGCTGGTCGTAAAAAAACGACTACAGAATGTAGTAGTTTCAATTAGATGTCGCGCTACATAGTTGTAATTACCTACGCCTACGGGACAACGTTGTATAGGGTGTACCGCAGCATCCCCTGCGGCGGCACTGACTCAACTGACATTGATTAACCAAACGTATAACACAACGTAAAAAATCACCAAAATTTACGCATATCTACTAAAAATAAAGTACTTATAATATATTAAATCAAGACCATTTTCACTAAAATATTATTTATTGCAGATATTTCTATTTCAAATAGAAGGCATTAATTATGTAAGTACATATTCGCTGGTACAATGTGCAAATTGTGCAAGTAGTTCATAAAATATTTAATGACTGAGTTAATATATTGTATTTTTTTTAATTTCCTAATTTTATCTAAAACTAAGTGTTATTACCTATTGTAAAAATGATTTTGCACATAATATGTGTTTATTTTTTTTACGATTGAATTTAGTTAATTCTAGGTATGTTCCTTCTAGGTACTACTTAACACTTATGTTAGTACTTGCTTCGCTTATTGTTTCATCTTGATCACCTTCTAAGATTTCACCAGTACAAATATGATCCCGTTTTGATGAAAAAAACTCGCACGATCGAGTTAGTTTATTCACGCGAGACGAAGAATAAATCCATATCTATCGCTATAACAAAAGTATCCATAAATAATGGTAGTTACTTAATAATACTAAATGCAAACATTAAAGCACCTGTCTCCAAGCGATCCGGTTACAATAATAATCTGCTATTAATCTCGTTTAAAATTTACTACTTAGATATAACAAACCTACTTTTCTCAAATCTTTGGTGCATTCTGATATGTTGAATGTAAGTTGAAATGGTGCAATCACACAGAAATTACATTTTGTGAAGCAACAGTATAACCCGTACCTACTTACTAATAGCAAATAAATCATATTAGATGTGTCCTTTTATCTACATTTGGAAAGGTTGTTCAAGAAAAGGTACTTAGTGTGGATGCACCAATATCAAAATAGTCATCATTCTAATGTTAGACTTTATGCTAGGTGAATTACGTATTTTGAGTTGATATATACACACAGCCACATTTTGTGAAATGATTGAGTGCATCATCGACATAGTTCGACGTCGTCTTCCCTCGCTTCACACAGCGCGTCGGGAGCAGCTAAGAACAACTTCCCCGACGCACACGCACATAATTGATACACCTTCTTGTTTTTAAAATTCTTTTGCGGTCGATCCGTGAGGTTAGCTTCCTTCAAATTGTTAATTATGAAGTTCGACGCATCAATTTTTATCTGAAAGTAAAATAGAGGGTAGTAGAATACGGGAACTGTAACTGCACTCGTACAAGTAAATTAAATTTAGCGGAAGAAAATTTGACCAAAACAAAAAGATGATAGTTTCAGATGCGAGATCGTCGACATAAGAAGTCGTTATGAAATGCTAATTTGTGATCTGGAATTACGAAATCTATTAAATAAAAACCAAAAAAGAACTTATTTATTCTCTATATTACTGACAACATTTTTCAATATATTTCGAAAAATAGAGCCTGACAATTAATACTTTAAGTAAAGTCTAATATATACTTTATTGATACTTACAGAGCCAACGATAGAGTCTATTTTGATATTACCATGGGACAATATATCGATACTGCCTGCCCTGCTTTCGAGATTAATAGCTTGTGGTGCTCTTAAATCCAATCGTCTGGTAGCCGATTCTAGCCTGAAATTGTAAACATTAATATTTGACTCTCTTTATAACCAGTATCGTACTACAAACACATTGCGGTATTCTAGACTAGTTCTAGTATTGATTTTTCGCAACAACAAAGGTATATTTCTGAAACCGTGCTCCATACTGCCCGCCTGTTTTTGATAGCAATACATACATATTCGTATTCTTTTATACTTTTCAACAAATTGAAGATACACGTTCATAAAAGTTACCTTCCGCAGTAAACTTATACGAGTTTTTAAAGTAAGTTTGTACTTGTAGGTTGTAGTGTAAGGTAGATAGGATATTTTATGGTGAAGTTTGTATTGTTATTTTTTGACCCATTATTGTGTTATTCTATTCAAACACACAGTAAAAACAATTGTTACAAGTATTCTTGAATAATTTTAACAGCTTGTAAAACTATCTTACAGTATTAATTATCTTTACAAGTATATTTTGCTTTAGACACACCGGGTTATACCTCTATAGGTAGGTGACCGTACCTACCTATTTAATTAAATTAAGAATAAGTACGAGTAAGTACTAATAAAGCACACTGTAATATTCCCCTTACAGTGTGTCCGATTTGGAATGGATAAAGTGGCAAAGCGTTTAAAGAAATCTATTCACACCTTATCACACCTAGTTTTGTGTAGGTGTGCTTATAAAAAACTATATCCGACGACACACGAGTAGGAACGCGATGTAATCAGACGTGGCAATAGTAGACTCACTGTAGATCGTGTGCTGGTGGGGCTTTGATGTAGGGGGTCTGCACGGCGCTCCGGACGACCACCCCGCCGGTGCCGTCCACGGCCAGCAGATCGGCAGCCACCCGGACCTCGTCCCGGGACGCCCGGAACACCGTGCCTCCCCGAGAGTCCTGCACGTGGAACTCTCGACCGCTGCACTCGATCTTATCGCGCTCTACAAAACATGTTTTCATGCAGATCTGAGGTTCTTTTCCACGACTATGATCACAGCAAACAATTTAGACGTTACTGAATCCTGCACACTTTTATATTGGGTGAAATTGTTAAATAACTACATAGGTACGTGTTACCAAATGGCATATCATTTTGGGAAATTTTTGCAGTGGTAAAGAAAGCTCTTTTTTGTAGTTTGCCTGTTACAACATTTATAAAATTTGGGCGTAATCAGGTTGGTATTTGATAATTCTTAAATCCAGCAAGGTAGAGCCTCGTATTATTTTTATATTCGTACAAGACTTTAAATATTACCTAAATGTTTTCGTAGGTGTCGTATAGAATTAGCACTTACTTATAAGCAGCTTTGTATGATCAGCCTGATTAGGTTCGGATACCATTACTGAGAAATTTCGGTGTGAATGTATGGTGATGGGCTGAGAGGGTTGCGACGCGATCGTTGACGCTACGAGCTTGTCGACCAACCACGCGTGGCCCGACACCTGGATGCCCCCTCTCACTATTTTGATGGGGCCCACTCCCGACTAAATAACAACAAAAACATTCCTTTTATCACAAAACTGAACACAAGAAAATAAAGCTTAAAAATAAATTATCTATTAAAAGTTTGATTCTCTAAAAAGTCATAAATATGTAATATAAATGCATTCTTACCATACTCAATTTGAGAGCACTAATAATCCACAAAGTCAAGGCAATATTCAAGAATACAAGTATCAGTAGCACCACTAATATTCCATAGAGAGCGGTTCTTCTCCACCCTCTGTGGAGAAGTCTTGACATGAAGGTGGTCTTGGTTTGTCGTTGATCATCAGCGGCGACAGCTGCAGATGGAGGGTCACCAGTTGGGGTACAACCCCATCCATGTATGGCCATATTCCCCGCTCCCGCTACACTCATCACTGCAAACTACCCCTTCAGATCAGATTATTCAATCCACCGAGATCCTGTAACAACGGATTACAGCCAACGTTAATTACTGCCTAATGGAGTGCGATAAGTCAGGAGATCGCCTGAGCTGCTTTATTTATTTAACATATGACAAGTCTAAGTAGTTGTTGTACTTGGACGTATCTAAATATTATTTTGGCAGTAAACACAACACGGAGCGTAAGATACTGCACCTAAGAGCCTCGTATTCGAGCTTGCGGTGTAAACTACAAAGTGCGACTTATGTAAAACCAATAGCTCTTGAATCTGTTGGACGGCAGGTGGCTACACCCCCCGCCCTGTTGCCGCTTCCCCGCCGGTATCGGCACTTGCATTGCATATTGTCGGGTCCCGTAAACAACATACAACCAATACAACTAGCTTCTTAACAAACACTGTGAACTTTTCAAGTACTTTGACTATCGGTGTTTTTTTTTAATTCAAAGATTGTTATTGTTATAAATAGTTATAATTCATTCACCATTTAAATAATTCCTATTTCATTTTTCAGATTCACGTATCATAAAACAGTGTTAGGTGGTTTGAATAGGTAGTTGTTGAGCCTAGACCATACACATATCACGGGTAATTTGATAAGTCCACCGGTCTGTATTAATAATGCCCGACTCAATTGGACAATGTGATGAAAACAGAAAGATTCCTCACTTTTCCTGGTCATTATGAATAATGCCAGGGAGGGCATCTTGGGCTAAGTAATAAAATAGGTAAACTGTAGTGTTTTAGTTTATGAACCTAACCTTTTCGTGCCGGTATACCTACAAAACGGCTTGCATTTAGCTCTGCCACCTACCTATTATCAGGGTTCTCATAAAAAATTTTGGTTGAGTGGCTAGTTATCCCTGCATTTACATTTTCCACCATGATCATCAATCAATTTTCGACAGCGACCGTGGTCCAATTGTTGCATTCACATTGCCCGGCTACAAGTAAGAAATTATTTATATTGCCTGGTCAAAGTGATAAATTCCAGCTATTTCAAACATAGACTTATAACATGGACCACGTGCCGGCGGGCATTATTTACAATGACTTTTCAAAGTTATAAATTCATCACTTAGACTGTCGCTCTTGGGCATTATTAATAATAGCCGGTCCTTATTAATAATACCAAGTAATCACATTGCCATTAAAATATGTATATGGCATAGTATGGAAGCCCAAACTTAATTCTGTTTGGTACGATTATTTTTAGTCTTTATTGCGGTAACGGAAATACATCATCCATAAAAATTTCACAATATTTAATGATATACATAGTGACACACAAACAGCGGAGGACTTTTACTGCTGAATCCTAAAAATAAAACTAACGAGGCAACGTAGGGCGTAGGTACCTACGTAGAGCATTGCACTAATTAACTCCGAACCGAGCGACTAATGAATACTATACTGAACTGAGCTCTCAACAAACATACTTTAATAACCATTGTTATTCGGAATATTCCTTTACTGAACGTAGAGCTTGTTGTTTTTGTAAAAATAAAGAAGTTGCATAAATTGTTTTTACGGTTCCGTATCTACTATAAGGTGAACAACGAGAGCCTTTTACAAAGTCTACCTACGCCTCGCCACCGCAGCCGCCCCGTCCGTCTGTTGATCTGTTCGTCCGACTATCACAGTATTAGAGTAATAAGGAAGAATGTAAAATATTATAAACATCGCATCTTGCCATTTCACTCGTACCATAACGAGTCGACTACAGCATGAAGGTACAACATGAAGGTAGGAGTGAATTGAAGTACAAAGATCTTACACTTATGAATAAAACATCAAATGATTTCAGTAATGCTTGCCATATTTGTCGCTTCGCTCTTGAATGTGGTAGAATTTCTTTTATAACTGGCAACAGATGTTGCTTTAAGTCCTATTAATTGACCGCTAGCGCAATTCGCTGTTTAGAAATAATCGTTAAAAGAATACCGATGCAGGCGGCTGCACCGGGCTTGTTCTATGACAGAGACTAAGTAAATTCATAGGTGGTGGAAGTAGCACTCGAAATATCTGGCGCAAGGCGAGCGGCGAGGTGCGAGGCGTGAGGGCGAGGCGACGTGCTCTAGAATATAATATCAAGCGGGCGGCAGAGTGGCCGCGCGCCGCGCCGCCGCCGCCGCCGCCGCCGCCGCCGCCGCTTGCTGCCGCTACATCGAGGTGAGGCACGAGGCCGCGAATGTGCCGGCCCTCGTTATAAACGATACGGTGCGAAAATAGCACGGCTACTCTGAAATTCAGATCTTTCACATAAATAAAGCATTCGCTATCTAGCGTAGAACTAATTGTCTGATTTTCAAATGAATTCTAAAACTAAACTGGTTTTGTCGCATCAACAGATTAACTTTTGATAGTAACCGTACAATTTTTACTTTTTATCAATAAAAATATTTTGTTTTCACTATTATTCTGCATACATACCCACGTGTTGTTAATTATACACAATGCAACTATCTGCATTGATTAAATTGTGGGTGGGACTTGTTCATTTGGGATTAACCACAACACAGTGATGACACTTTTAACTGGGCACTTTTAATGGAATGTTTGGGTGGTGTGAAGGTATGCAGCCAGCAGAGGCAAGCACACTAGCGGGAGGTGATCTCGGCACTGAGGGCGTCGCTCGCGCACACTGCCCGATGCCGATTCCAGCTCGTTTTGAGGTGTTGCATTTTTAATCGTGCTCCTGTCTCGCGCGGGACATAACTCGGGAAACTCGCCATACAGCTGAGCTCCCTCCTATTATGAATTCTAGTTAACGCTATCATTAACTGACACCTTCATATAAACCTTGTTCATAAATAATGGGAATGCGACCGCTGCGGCACGTTCTAGGCCCGCAACGGATCTATAAATCCTTTTTGGAGATGGTATACCTATATTTAGAATTGTGTTTACCAAAATATTGCGGTACTTGGAAACTGGGTAAGATTACCCATTTTTCTTCGGTCATTGGTACCATTCCATACCTTATTATATAATAATGCCTCAATGGGGCGAAATTCGTCTTAGGAACTTAAAACACGATAAAAAAAAGTTGAAAGTAGATATGTGTGAAAAGTTCTTGGCCAGAAAAATGTTACTTTTAAGTCATACCTTCAGTGCAGATATGACGTATTTTCCGAGCTTATGTGATAAAAACTTCCTGAATGAATTAAAAAAATGTAGGTAATGGAGAGTGTCAGTTGGTTAAATTTTTTGATTGTTGATTTCGTTATGTTGAGTTTTGTCTTGGGTTTTCTCGGTACAATACCCTGCATATTACAAAGTTACAATGTAAAGTAACATAGAGTTACAACTATATTAATAGTAGTTAAATTTTAAATTTCATTAGACGCAGAAAATTGAGCGTCGATCGAGTGAGATTTTCTTTGGACATTAGCCAAAAAAAGTTGATTGAATAGAACCCCTATAGGTTATAAGAGAGCTCGTCTCTGTGGTTTGAGGTGTGATATGGAAAACGCCAGATATGGAGATGGTCCAAGCAGTACTTATGCGTAAAAGCACTTACCTGTGTATTTATTGTTTTATGACAGAAAAATACAGGTTTCTGAACTGTTTTAATTTAACTTTTAGCAGTCGTTGTTATTTTTATGTTATTCTATGTAGTAAGTATCGTAGTAACTTGTACAAGTATGGGATATAAACTCAGAAGGAGAGCGATGAAATCATATTAAACGACACCGAATGTGTCCGACAAAGTTTTATTAGGCTGATAAATTTAGGCCTCCGGGGAAAAACGCGAACCACTTTCAGATAAGTACACAAAGGGACTATAAGAGACTCGCGCTTTATTCGAAATAGCTTTCTACGTAATATAAGATTATATAAGATTTTATTGATTTTAATTAAATCATTGTTTCCACAACATAGTGATGCACATAGTGAGTTTTTTGTTTGTTTTTTAACATAGGCCTAATTATTATTGTTTGTTTTCTTATTCTACATATATTATCCTATTTACATTATAAACGCCCGTTTGTGCCAATGGTTGGTTCACGTGTGGCCAGTAATTCTGTGCCCAATGATTACAGTGTTTGGCTGACCGACCACCGCATTAAAATAATATAAACAGCCAGTTGCAAGTTCAAACTTTAAACAACAAGTATGCTCTTTGGGTCTTGATGTCATTGCCGTTATCTCCGTTGTCTTTTTTGATAGGTTTTTATTTCAATCACAAAAGTGAGTAAGTACGTATCTCAGTTACAAAGCACACAGTGTTGATTATGCGCCGCGATGCGATGGCCCATTTAATTCAAGCAAAATGTACCACTCGATCCTGTTTTAGGATACAATCCCTCGTGATCCCAGCGTGATACTGCATAATGTCGTCCTCCACCTCCGCTCTGTTCACCTAACAATGTCGGAAAATTCTTTACTCTGAACGGCAAGTAAGTAAATAAATAACAAGGGATTTTGGTTTTACTTTCGTTTTAGATTTCAGACCATAGCAGTTGTTGTTGCTGTTCTTATTTTGGCATATTTTATTGTAGTTCTTGAAGCTAGTCGGCTATCCAAGTGAATTCGCATATTTTGGGTTAGGTTGTAAAAGAAGTCTTTAGATTTTATGGAATTTTAAACATCAAGATAATAGATGTGATTTGATTTAATTGCTTCCTGGGCTGCCGCAAATGTAAGAAAGAATTTCGCATCGCGGGTAATGGAAGCGAGGTTCGAAGCCAAAGTGCGTCACATGAAAATTGAAAAAGTTTCGCAATGCATTTCTCATGGAAATAGTTGGCGTTTACATTTGAGTGAGTGGTCATTGTGGGGATTCTACAGCGACTGGCGAATCTTGTTGTAATTGCTTTTTAAGAACTGCAGACGAGGAGCAACCGGTGTGTAGAAGAATGCACTTTCTTCAAAATAATTGAAAGTTTGAAGTCGGTTATTCACCGACTTTTGAATGGAAGCTAAAGGCGGAGGTTGGCGTATTAGGTACTTATATACGAGGTTATCTTTGTTATAGACAAAATAAAATACTCGTAGGTTTATTTTATCAGTCGACTTTTATTTAATCTCTCATATTATCCTTATGAAACAGTTTTAATGTGTTATGACTTCAAACTAATTTTAATACCACCCTGTAAACTATTACTTATTTATCAATGAAAGCTTTGTTCTAATCTTCTGCAGTGTTTACAGTTTGTGGATAAATGAACTTTATCCGAACGGTGCAGTTTAAAAGTATACACATGGCCATTTGATTTAGATTATTCAGAATCAAGTGCCGCGTATTTTTAGGACAGCAAAATGCAAACCCTCGCTATAGCTCGTGTAAATCCGCATGAAATATTGATACAGTTTCGTGTAAACGTGTAACAAATGCGGTAATTTGAGCCACCTGCCGGCGATGCGGCTGCCGCTGCCGGTTGCTCTGCTATGCACCACTTTTGAATCCTCAACCTTGTTATTTGCAATGTATCGGTTTTAAAAATACCACCCTAAAATATCTGAAACTATTATTATTTTGTGAACAGAAAGAGTGAGTGGATGAGTTTTTATAGCCATACTTCTTCAGGGTTTTCGGACAAAAATGTACTTAACTCTTTTGGTCATTGATAAATACCATTAGACTTAAGAATATTTAAACAAAACTCATTTGTTGTTAAAGTAAACGAGGAACATTTTCTTTACAAGGACAGGTACAATGAAAAGTCAATCAGTAGGTTACATTGAGAAATGCAGTCCTATCGTCTATTGGAGATGCCATTATACTTTGATTCTAATCACTTCCGCTAGCACTGGCTACACTCGTTGTGAATGATGCAAATTGTGTGCTGCACAAGCGTAAGTGATCTCAATTGCCCCTAGAATCACATAGGAAGGGTCCTAATGGAAAAATATTTTTACAACAATGACTATAAGTAGGACGCTTCTTATGAAAGATGTTAAAGTTGTTTCAAGAGCGACCTGTTTGCTAGATCGTTTGATACAAGTATCTCTTAGCTACCTTTTACTTTAATTTACTTTCTCCCAAGTATTTACACGAGCGCTTACACCGTCCAGGAAATGTTTACTTAGGACCGGGTAATAGGTAACAATTGATACTCGACAGTCGACACCCTTCTTTATGTATTTTATTAATTTACTGATCTTCACTTGTTATAGTAATTTTTTTATTGATACGTTATTTGTTGTAGGATTATAAACAGAAAATAATAGTAGTAATAAGAAGAGACAAAATATTTCCGATGAATCCTCCAAGCTAAGTCCGGACTCCGACAGAAAAGAGTCGACTAGCGTTGCAATCATCTAATGAATGCTTCCGGGCAGATAAGCTTCGATTAAATGGTCGTTTTATTACCGAAGGAAAGGCGCGCTCCCATTTCTGCACCTCAGATATCTCTTGTAAAGATACCGCCTACTATACTACCTACTCAAATAATTGGAAACATACTGCCCTCGCCCGCATCGAATCGTAAATAAATAGATAATACAGATAAAACGCTTATTAATACCACTGCCTTTTTTTACATAAATACTTATCTAAAAAAATTAAATTGAAAATTTAAAAAAACCCCGACTATAAAAAGTAACAAATAAATTAAGAAGTATTTTATCAACTGAACATCGCTTAATATTACATACAAATTGACCACATTCATACAAACTTCATTTCGTCGGGGGACCGCATTCTATTTTCCTTACGAATATTTTAAATTTTATTTTTCAATTAAATTAAAACATTTCACAGGTATTTTTCAAATGTTTTATGATACCTACCTAGCTACTTAGCGGTCCCCCGACAAAATGAAGTTTGTATGTAAATTTATTTTGAATTTTTGAAACCTTTATGATATAATTAATCATTATTATTATAAGCTCCCCTTTTTTTTTTTTTTTTTTTTTTTTTTTTTTTTTTTTTTTTTTTTTTTTTTTTTTTTTTTTTTTTTTTTTTTTTTTTTATTTACGTGGGGAAATCCATCGTGGATACCCTTCGTCGCGGAGAAAGACGAAGGGTTATGCCGGACTCCTACCGGCTAAAACCCCACGGTGTTTCTTCTCGCCGCCAAGTGACGGGGACACGGGAACGCTTCCGCACACATCCGCGAACCCCGTCGGCGGTGTCCGCCAAAGCAGACCCCTCTCGGGCAAATGCCCACCCTCTCTCCGCGGCTAACGTGTCGAAACACCACACACGTCAGCCGCACCTCCTCGAAGACCAACCAGTGGTGAGTGACGGACTCTCCGATTCCGCCACTCACGGTCTCCCCGCAGCGAGCCAGATTTGTGGCCCCGCTACATGCCACACGGTCGCAGAGGATAGGGAGAGCGGCCTCCGGAATACCGACACTCCTCTTCCCCTGCGACCCCACCGCGTCCGCCATCAAAAAACGGTGGCGACCCCGTTTAGGCCGCGGGAGGTAGGGAAAGCGGCGCACCGTGATACCGGCAGTCCTCTCCCACCGCGGCCTCCACCTCTCAGCAGCTGGACTGCCCATACAGCCCAGCCACCCGCCTCAGCTGCGGAACCCCCCATAAGGCCCGCAGCCTACGCACCGTCTCAACAGCCTGTGCCGCCCATACAACACAGGCTGTCCGCCTCAGTAGCGCCACCCAATAGGTTCGCCACCTACAAAGTACCGCTCAACCCAAGCCCGACCGGAAGTCATCGGGGAGCGGTCCTCCTCGGGTTCCTCTTTGCTTCCCAGCAGATGACCAGTCCGCCAGTACTGAGCCCCCCCGCCACTACAAGGCGAGAACCCACCGGGGGGGATTATAAGCTCCCCCTGTTGTCACCATTGCATTATATTACGAATTAAACACTGATCAAAACGAATCCAAACACGACATATCTGCTGTTACATTTTCAAGAATGGATGGGGTGCTGGAAAATCGGGCTCCATCATCAGCTCCTCGCCTGCTGTCAATATTGCGTTATATTAAGAATTAAACACTGATCAAAACGAATCCAAACACGACATATCTGCTGTTATATTGGATCAACATTCCTACCACAGCCGACCAAAGAGCTGATGACCTTGAAATGGCTGAACCGATTTGCATAATATATATCTAAGAACACTCCCAGGAATACTAGCTTTAAATTAAAAAAAACCGCATCCAAATCCGTCCACGCGTTTAGGAGCTACAGTGCCACAGACACACGGACAGACGCGTCAAACTTATAACACCCCTCTTTTGGCGTCGGGGGTTAAAGATAGTTTTTTGTAAGAACCTTGTATGCTTTGTTTGGCATTATTCAGAAAAAATGTTTCATTAAATTTCAATCGAGTTAATATTACTGTTGGTTTTAAGAATATTTTCTAGAAATAATATCTTGCTGTAACAGTGCATTCGTTCACCGCACCGCAACGAAACGTCAAAGATATAATTATAATAAGTGTAGATAGATACTTGTCGTAGCATTTGGTATATAAGTACTTGAAATGCGTTCGTAAATTTGTTGTAATTACTTGGGAATATCAATTACAGTTTAATGAATTATATCCGCTGTAAAGGCGGCGCGCGTTTAGATGTTGAGATAACTACCTTCTTGTTCGTGTGTAACGCCACAATTTATCGTCTGCATATCCTTTCAGCGGGTAGATAATGACCGCAGTAAAACGTTTAAGCACGGAATAACTGGTGCTGGAAGCCGTTATTACAATATTATGAATGGCTTCCCCGGTAGCGATGTACTTCACTTCAGTATTGGGCCCGTTTAAAGCCCTGCGGACTGGGTGCGTAGACGATCCTATTCTAGCTTGTTCCTAGCATAGGCCTGCTAGGCTAGACGTTCTTATTAGGTTAGTATTAAAGAAGAGATGACTTTTTTTTTACAAGGTGACTTTAAATTAGCAAACTGTTCCCCCATACTTTGAGCTGGTTCATTTCGTATAGGGAGTTTGAATAATTTCGACCTTAGTCCAATAGTAAAAGTTGTTTGTTATCACGAGTAGGAACATGCATATCTTTTGCTATCGTTACACCCTATAAAGAATAGAAAAGAAGGGGTTAGGTCCCACCCCTGTAATGATGTTCACATGTATCTGGCATCTCAAGAACTCGTAAGTCGCGATCGTGTAAAAGGATTTTGATTTAGTTTTTTTGTTTATTTGAAAAGTGTTTTAATCGAGCGTGTTCTAAGCGTTGTTTTAGATACTCAAATTAGCCTTAGCTAAACTTAGGTAAACGGCTTACCGTTTCCCCATAATACATCGGGGATGAAATCATGAAACTGGGGATGGTGAAGCGAATATTTCTAACAAAATATGCCTGAGTTGGAGTTTTTAAATTTATGTTTTTCGAGTTATAAGACCTACCTTCCAAAATACAAAATACCCGGGTATTAAGGTACAGTGGGCGAATAAGGCCCGCCGTTTTGCAAGGCCCAAGCTCAAAAAACCCGTTAAAATATATTTAATCTGCACCGCCTTCCTAGCATATGTAAAATGGACCAATAGAAACGCAGGAACGCAAGAGTCGATCGCGAGCGGACGCCATTTTTTCAGTGAGAGCCGTTCCTTTACGGATTTCGGAGACGGCCAATGCATTCCTTAAATTTCGCTGCCTTAAATCGTAATTTTTTACTTGTTTTTGCCATTATTTGTAGGTAGATTTCTATTTTGTGTGTTTATTTAATGTTCATTCTATTGATTTCTAAGTAGACAGGTCTGATTTTATTTTCATTTAGTGAAAAAATGGTACATGTGGGTAGCAAGGCCCAAAACGTTTAGGGTGGCCCAACATAGTTGATGATTGGGCCTTACTATACCGTATTGGGCTGTATAACCCAATCAAAGTCTTATAAAGCCTTTAGTTTTTTATAAATTTAGTTTTGTCTAATTTGATGTAGGTACTACAAAAAAAATACAAAAATTAATTAGTTAAACATACCATTTAAAACAATGCTTTACTCTAAATGCCATAAAAATGTCTTCTCCGATGAAATTACGGGAACTTTAGAAAGAAAAATAATTCTACATAAGATTTCGTTTTAAATTTCACACATACCTGTAACCCATCTTCAAATAAAACTGAATCAAATAAACATGTATTTTTACTATGATATTTTTTTTACAGGGCCTTGCAACATGCAATCAGGGCCGTTTATACCAAATACGTGTAATAAGGCCCAATGTATGAAAATTTCAACATCAAAATGATTGTCATTAGGGACTTAATTCTGGCCTAAACAAAAATATATTTACTTAAAACAGTAATATTTTTATATAAAATACAAAGAAAACAATTTCCGGGTTCTTTTCTAACATGATGTAAAACTGTAAATTTCTGAGTAAATATTGATGATTTTAATTAATTCTTGCTGTTATGAAAATCCAAGAATGTGATGCTTTTCATATTTATACATCTTAGAAGTATTTAATTGTAACTTTTTCAGCAAATTATTTGAAAACAACACGGGCCTTATTATCAACCCCATTTTTAGTAAGGCCCAAAATCGATGTTTTTTTAAATTGCTAAAATACTATCTCGATGTAGTTAATATTTTAAAAGCTGCTTTTATATTGATTCTCAAATAATCGTAGTATTCATTACATGCAGTTTCTTCCGTAATGATGGTATATTAAAGATTTTATTTCAATTTGAAACTAGGTGGGCCTTATTAGACCACTGTACCTTACTTAAGCACTTTACTTTAAATATAACAGACCATTTTATAAACGTTTATCTCCCTTAATAATAGCACTTAGTTTATATCTAGTTAATTAGTTATAAAAACTTCTAACGCAAAGAAAGAAACTTGCTTCAAAAAAAAACTATTCTCTTAGGCTGCTTCAGAAAGAGCAATTAAATGACTTCCCTTAGGGCATAAAAAGACTGCGACGGCATTAAATTGTTTTTCTAACAAAGAAATTGCTTTTGGATTGAATGTGCAAACAAAAAGCGATTTCACATCAATTTGGGGTAAACATAAAGAACTGACAGAACATTGTTTACACCTTATCACGTGTTTAGAATCGTATCACAATTATTTAATATAGCCGGTAAGTGTATTTTAAGGCTATGAAAATATTTTAACAGATAAGCGGCTGTAGCTTGTAGAATGCCCACCTAGACTATGTATACTTAGGAAGAGTTTATTATAAACAACTTTTACTGTGGAACCTGCTGGTAATATTTTGATCACCTGGTTGTGTTGGAAGTCTTTTTGTTTTGAGATTTAGTTATGGGTTCCTAAAACCCATATTTATTAGTAGTGTCAAAGTAACTGTTTAAATTGCATCTAATTAGGAAACGTAATTATTACATATAAATTGTTCTTGTATTCTCGCTGACACGAACTGTTGGATCCATTTCGATTTGGATATTCGAAACGCTCAGGATTAAAATAAAACTTTTAATTTTAAATACTTCTGAATTGTCGTGAAATCTAGTAGCATGAGATACACGATACATTTCCCTCTTTCAGCTGGAAGTTCCCTTCGGATGTGTGTCGTCGTGTGCGGGGTGCGGGGTACGGGACGCGGGCTGCTGGTGCGCCGGTTCCCAGTAATTAGCGACGCTTTCCTTCCGCTCCCGCTGTGTCGGCTGCCCTACACTCGTATGCCGTACTTATTCGCTCTCTTGCAACCTTTTATAACATGCATGTGTTATAGTACTTTTATTTCAATATTTACATTTAAAATTTTCTTAACAAAGCAAGAAATAAAACGAGTAACTCACAGCTTGTGAAGCAATTTCATTCATACAATCAACCTAACAAAGAACGTCTAATTTAAACTTTATTACGCTTATATTACACCTACGTAGTAAATTGAATACGTGATGAGATAAAAACTCATCCAATTTCGAAAGAATACTTCTTCTGTTCATATTCAAATTGACATCGTTCTTTAAATTCCTCATAATCCGTCCAATTTTGAATGGAGCTAGGAGCGTCGCCCGCGCGTCCTCGTCGTCGGGATCGTACTAATCAAGACGGCTTCACTTGGAATTCATAGGAGAGCTCGACTTGTGGGAGCACATTTTTCGAAGATAATGTAAGATTAGAAACAATATCTTCATGCAGACATTGCAGACACGACATGGATATTGTAAAGCTGAACCGAGTATTAATTAATTTGCATGAACAGTTGTTTTGAAGAGTGTTTATGAATAGCACTCGCGTTAGTGGCACATTGCATCCAGCATGAAAGTGGGCGTGTGAGTGTGTTGCGCATTTAAAAAACTCATTACAGGCAGCAGCGACGGGGCGGTCGTGTGGCGTCTTTGAAGGCGCACTGCCGCTACTGCGGTATTATTCCAGATTATACCGGCTTTCATACAAATGAAATCTCGCTTAAATCCACTGCAATTTTGGTACGAGAAAATAAGGCTCAACTTCTTTTAATGCAGTCGCACTTTCATTAAATTCCTTTGAGTTCCAAGATGAGGGCGTTTACGTAGTTCCACTAACGTACGAACATTATTGCGTTCGTCGTTGCGTTACTTTTATCGCAATCAAAATTCCTTAGTCTGATATCTACCAGTGCATTTTTGTTAAAGTAAGGTGACGCTAACTGTATACACATGTTTCAGCCAAATATAAACATAATTCATTGTTTTTTTTTTAAATATAGCTACCTCTTACTACACTCACTCAGGGTGTTTTAAAGTTCGATGAGTTTGAAACAGACGAAGTTGCTGACAGCGTAACCCAAAAAGAAAGTTAATTTAATTTAGGTTTATTTACATACCATGAGTTAATGTACCTAAGCAACTTGTAAAGTATTCAGTCGGCAAATTTCAGGAGGGTAATTTGTGAAGCTCTTGGTGGTCAATAGCGTAGGCTGGGAGCAGTGAGTACCTAACCATTACATATTTAGTTAGTGTGTCTCCGAGGATTGCGCTTGTGGTTCTCGCCATTAGTGCGATTGAGTATCGGCCACCACCGGCGGCTGATCCAAGCCTCTCTAATCCGACGACGGGGGGCGAATAAGCGAGTGAGAGCACACCGTTTCACAGTGGTATCACCTGTTCAAGGTTCTAACTGACTTTAAATAAAACAAACAGGTACACAAAAAGATGTCATTCTCCAATAATGACTTAATTTTTTTTAAATGTAATACGGTTGTGGAATCTGCATTGATCACGAACAAGCTGGATTGCTTTTTTTGGTACATTATAAACTTACCTATAACTGATATTAAGGATGTATTGAATAATTTCGTGAAATAATTTATATGCAAACTTCATTTTAATAAACAATAGTAGTCATTGAACTGAAATAGTGATGTTTTGAAGCAAATAGAGGTGAAATATCGAACCATTGCCGGTTGCGAATTGTGTTGCGCCCGACTCGTATAGATGCAGATGAGCTAACTATTTGTCTTGCCTGATGGCGGGGCTTGATTAAACCGTGAAACATTTAGCAGAATTCACCTGCGAGGCTACATACCGATACCATAAGATAGTTTACGCTGAGACGTCTGGAAATGGCTTTTTATTTTTTTGGGGTTTTATTTATGTTAATTTATAGACTCAATTGCTTACTATATTATACTACCTATTTATAAAGTTTTAGTACAATTGATAAGGGGCCCAATTGTATACTTACAATACAATACAATACAAATATTCTTTATTGCACAAAAGATATAAGGTACAGACACAAACAAGAATATAAGAAGCAACAGGCGGCCTTATTGCTAGGTAGCAATATCTTCCAGGCAACCTTAGGGTAAGAAATAACGAGAAAGAGGTAATAATGGTTGCGGGTTGTGCAAATAATACAGAATACATACATACATAACTACATATACATACCAAAAATAGAACATCATCATCATCATCATCTTCATTTTCTGGTAATTTACCCCAAGAGCCTTAATAAAATACTGAAAATGTGAGGCTCCTGGGCTGGGGCATCATGATCTCTTATGCTAGCGCTAACTGCTAAGCTAGGCTAGTTATTTATATTAAAGTTCAGATTTGCCATGTTGTTGACCACGGCGCGGCAGTGGCGGTGGCGGCGGCGGCGGCGGGGCGGCGGCGGCGGACGGTACGGTAAACCAATGCCGACGATATTTTGTAAATAATTGCATAGGGCGAGCGCACAGTGATTAGGACAGATAAATGACGGGCATTACTTGTAATGAATGTTTAGGTGGTCGTAATCGCATCGCGTAAAGTGTCGGCGCCATTACACCGCAGCTGCTGTCGAGATATTGCCCGACCAGACCCCGGCTTTTCATATTTTCGGCATTCATCGGAATTCCAAATATAAACTAAATATTTTTATGTCCGTCAATTATTAGATTTATCTACTTATTTGAATATTTAAATTTAGCGTGTCGTCGCGATCATCTTGTTCTAAAAGACGATGTGCTAAATGTGTTGCCGGGCACAACAGCTTCGAGTATATGTATGATTAAAAGTGATCGTATTTCTTTTTAACAATTACGTTTTCGTCCGTGATTACAAAGCAAATATCTATGTACCTATGTACCTACCTAGATATATTAAATAGCGCAATTGACAGAAAGTAATTACCATACCTGTATTTTGGTATTACATTTAAATATTTGATCAAACATATCTTAAACCGAGCTTTTAAACTCGTTTTTACCGTTTGGGTACGGAAGTTGGAACCCTCTAAAGAAGGATACCTACTTGTTAATGTAATGCACATTACTTTACCCACTGCACAGAATAATGAAAAGAGACTATATGATTACTGATTCTACCTTTATGACGATGAACGATGTCTCTATTTATTTACCTTGTACGATTCTATATTCTATATAAAAAGGTACGAAGATGAACGTAAAAGCATCTACCATTCGGTAGGTGTGTCGATGGAGGAATCACAATTTCCTGCACTTAACAAGTCAGGAAGCAATTCTGACGAGTCATCAAACGACGGACTCATTTGACGAGCGACACATAGATGCCTATCATTAGCCACCTAAAGACAACTTGACGGCACTTCTGTTTCACTCTTGTGCTATTAACTTAGTAATGGTGTATAAAAGGAAAGCATTCACAATGAAATTCAAAAGGCTTAAAACTAATTTAACTTCATTCCGGAGAATACGACTCGTAAATGGTGTTCGGAAACTTATGCCTTTATTTTCAGCGATTTATTATACCTTCATTCATAGCCTACATATGTACTCGTAATTATCTACATGAGTAGACAGACACATCGGGAATTATTATGTTGTTAAGTACAAGTTTCTTATTTTTCAAAATAAGTTTTTTTTTATATTTATTTTGATATTTATCTTTTTACTTGAATTCATGGCGGATAAAGCTTTTGATCACCAGTAATCATGGCTAGAATTAGATTATTCAATGAAGTATTTATTACAGGTGATTTAAAAATATGCAATGTTACTTCATAGTATTTCTACAGAATACCAATTACATATTCTCTATCCTCAAATATGTTGCGGTGTGAATTTTCTCTGACCAAGAAGATATTGTGCACCTTGGAAAATATTTTTTAAAGAATGGATTTAAAGTGAATAAAAAATGAATAATTCTTGGTTGATTCCGGCAGACGTCCGTCATCAAAGTTGGGGAATTGTGGCCAGCTGCGGCGCGCGGCGCCGCTCTCAGATTACCACAGAGCTTCGTTTAATCGTTTTATTAATACGCCGACAAATCGTTTAACTGAGACTTGCTCCAATGTTTGCTTGCCGAAGTTTTTGAAAGCATTTTATACATATAGCTAGAATTTAAGACTTGAAAAGGAATCAAATCCCTTTCGGCGTGCTCATTGTGCAAAGCGAGGAAGTAAGTAGTTGGAAACTTGGAATATTTATGGTTGTAGCGGTTACCTAATAGGGGGTTTATGCAAAGATCTGTAAACAGGGTTAAAATATTCCAAATAAGGGTGTATTGGTGAGTGCATAGCGTGGCGATGCCAGACGGGGTTCGCTGGCTCAGTGTAGACTCCGCTTTGTTGCAACTCCCGCCAGTTATTAGACCCCGTAAATAATAAGTATTAAAAGCCTTCCCCTGTTTTATTTACTGACATTACGTATTCTGCATTGTGCCTACGGGAGCCACATAAATACATCGGTAAAGAAACCGTTTAAACGGGGGTTTAGGCAAGTAGTGAATTTATCTTTAATAGTATTTTCTCAACGAAAGAAGTATTTTCAAATCAAATCTAGGTAATCTATTGGCACGCTACTGTTAAAATAAGTTGAAAAGTAAGGAGTTTTCTCTACAGAAGATATAAACAGGATCTTTTCTTCCTTATTTACAAGCATTGTCTTTGTATTAGTAAAAAATATTCCAAAATATATATAACGCAATACGGAATAAAATTGCAATAGCCTGTTATTATTCAGCGAGTGGAATCGCAGCTCGATTGCGAAATTGACACTCGTGTCCAGCACCATTGGCTATGATTGGATTAGGTCGGGCGCTGTCGGTGCAGTGACGCCGGCTCAAACGTAAAATTTTACGTGACCACTTTCCAAACACCGACTTTCGTTCCGCAATAGCCCACACTTGGATTCTGTCTGCGTCGCCGTAGCTGATCGCTCACTATACAGTATTATGCAAATTTTGTGACGCCTGTTTGCACAGAAGATACCGTATGACGATCCGTTCTTATTCTACCAAATATTTTATGAATGGATTATTATATTTATATTTGGGACACAGGTAGCATATACATTTTTCTTCCCAATTTGAAAACAACATTTAATATTTGGTCAATACTAATATGCTACAAGAACTGTGGTGCGGGTCAATTCTTAACGTTTAAAATCAGTGTTAAAATCACTACTGCGGAAACTTCACCTGTATCTATATAAATATTTTTTTACATGAACGCCTTTGTTGTTAATTTTTATACTATCGATCTTCTATCGATATTGATTTCTATTTAGGATTATACATATAATATCCTTGGGTTATACAGTTTTATTGGCTTTAGTATCTTGGACAGTGATTTTGAATGAGAGTAATTGTCATGCGTACCTTCTTTTAGCTCAGACTAGAGAGTGAAACAACTAAGAATTGTAAGCGCTTTAGGTAGGAACAAGGAATCGAACTATAGGAGAATTACGACCACTTTGATCCTCTTACCTTGATGGTACGCTATCGAACTAACTGAGGCTGGGAGAAAACTGTAATTACTGACATTTTCTCGAAATTTGTTCACTGAATTAAAATATTAAGTAGGTACTATACTAAAACTACGGTTAATAACCTAGTTGCTCTTTTGAGATTTGAGTATCTTTCTACAGACTGCACCGCAGTAATATTATGTAGGGACGCTCTTTTGATATGGCATTTTGTATGTAATATATTATTATTCAGTCTATATTTTTGCTCCTACTTACCTAGTCACGAAGCAAAATTTATATCCCATTTGCCGCTTCAATTCTCTCTTCCTTTGAATTAGGACCCAACTTTTACCATATCTAGTTTAGTTATGTTATGTGGCTAAAACATCCTTTTATTACGTACTAAATACAATAATTTGATTTAATTTTGATTTAATAATATGATTCAATGAATAAAAATAATAAATTCCAGTATGGGTTTGACATAACATACCTACAAGTATAAAGTTCCTTCAAGATGAAACACGACGTATAGCTATCTAAGAAACAGAAAGTAAAACGTGCAATGTGCATCTTGATTGCACGAAGATTCAAAAGAATCCGGGCCGTTGGGCACAAAGTAAGGAAGGACTCTTATACTGCTACCTAAATCTTGCAAGAATGTTTTAATATCCACATCTCATTACACGTAACTCAGAAGAATTATGACTTGGCAAAGTCCTTTATTGGAAATACCTTCACGAGCCTGAAATATTGCAATGTCGTGAAGAGCTAAAATTTCTAATTAGAAATTCTTCAGTCAAACTTTATTAAGTTTTTACTTAGTGCACCGGTTGTAATGAGACTAATGAAAATACCGTATCTTCTAGTCTTTAGCTTTGCTAGTAAATACGTGTCTTACGGAAATAACTTTTAAATTGCTCATGTTTGCTGTAATGATCTTATTTGTGTTTTTATGATGTAAGATTATGAGGATAGGTAATTAATTGAACGGGGCATGTTTCCAAGCATCCATTGAGGTAGGTGCTCTTGTTGTTTCCCAATATAGATATCGGAGCGAGTGACGTCACCATTCATTTAATGTCCAGGTACACAGGTTGTTTGTCGGTTCTTGTTTGTCCTAGCGCCGGCGGGACGGTCGTTCATTTTTATGAGTTATGAGGGGGTGGGCCCTCCATTACGTTTGTCATTTCATGGAACCGTTTTCTCTTGTAAATATAAAGATCAATGGCAATACCTACATTTAAAGTGTGTACCTATTATCTACCTATATGTCTAAATAAACTGTACATGATTTTACGCAGAAGTGCTTAAATAACTGGCTGCGTGACTCGGTTTGACATAGGTTCATGTAAAATGCACTGCTTTCATTGGAAATAGTTCCAGGCAATGTAATAAATAGCTCTCAGGTTGCATTAAAAATTGTTGAGAGCAGTTTGAATGGAGTTGCAACGGACGCGATCGTCGTTAGCAGGGCATTAGATGTCGAGCAAACAATTACACTACCTGTATGCATGCTTGCACATTGCACAGTTTGGCTCTGTACCAAAAACACGAGTTCATGACTATTTTCGAATTTTCACTGCTATTATTACACTATGAAATTCATTGAAGTTAAAAAAAATATATAATGTTTCTATTATTAAAGCTTAGGATTTAATAATACAAGCACCAAGTCATAAAATAAATTGGTAGATATATACTTAAATACTTTCATGTTAATCAAGGTTTAAAATATTACCTAGTTCCTAACAACCACTTGTAAAAGTCATACTTTTTGCAATATATTTGACATAGGTGCAGCAATAATTATTCATTAAATCGGTTTCGGTTTTCCAATACTCTACAGGTAAGAACTGGCTACTTATTTGTAACAATATGCAAGACTTACGAGCAAAAGAATATCTACTAAATCGCGGAGAAAAACATTGTCGTGTCTTAAACAAAGAGATGTAGCAGTATCAGAGGAAGAGAGAAAATTATTTAGTTCTTTGTGTAGTCCTCATCGAGCGGCCTGCGCCTGGCGGGCATCGCGATATTAATCGTTGCAAAGCTGATTATGCACAGCCTTTGAAAGCTTGCATTTCTATACTATACACATTTCATTCATTTTCTTTCGACGTTCTTACCTACCCATCTACATTCTACATCTACATCTACATTGTAGATATGTATTTTATCAACATTTTATTTATTGCTATCTGCTATTCGTAACCTACCTAAAATACTTCACTTTTCGTTTCGTTTAATTTTATATTATTTTTAATAATTAAACCTAGAGTTTCAGCTGTCATCCAGCTTAGATTATTCTTCTACAATGATAAATTAAAATGTACCTAAGTATGTCACTTCGATAGGTATATTACTCGTATATGTGCAATAAATGTATACAATTCGATTGCGACGTTAAATGGCAATTGTCGAATTGTGATCCGTGTGTCGGCATTTATTGCATAGCACGTCTGTAATTTGCATACGTTTGAATACTAAGTACCAGCAACGTCACGGTTTGAAGCCACTTTAATTGAATAGTTCGATTTATGCCTATAAGTTTGCATTTAACTGCCTAAATAGAGAAGGTTCGTCAAATATTAAAAAACATGAAAATTGTATGTTTTCGGTGCCATGCCTGGGTCGATTCAACCTGCTCAGATATTACGCTGAGATAGGTAACGTAGACAGTCTCGAGTTGAGTCAAGATAGCAAGAGACGGGTTAGCGTGCTGTCACACAACAAACGTGGAGAAGGTAATAACTTATTTATAAGCAACCGCCTTGTAGCTGACTGCAGTTGCTTATCACGTGTACTAAACAAAATCCTGCCTCTTCTTAGGTATAGAACACAGGTTGCTGAAAAACGAACCGATTCTACTTACTCATGAATCTGAAAGAAACATTGAAAGGCTTGTAAGGTAGTATGTTAACACAGTCATGTTCCTTTAGAAAAACTGCTTTCATATTGTGTGATGTAGGTCCTCTGAAGATTACAAGTTCAAAAATATCTTGTCTGAAACATAAATGCCTCATTTGAAACTGCGCTTTTATATTTTTTGTGTTGAGACTAGTAAGGTAGTCTATAAAATAATGTTTGAAGTAACTTGAGAGGTTAAATTGAAACTGCCGGCATAACTTAGTATGCATTGGGTGGTGCGACGTATAGCGATCACCGGCGCGGGATCGGCGCTCCGGTCACGTTTTTCCAATTGTTTTCTGACGACGTGTATCATTCCTTTAAATCAGATTTTATTATTTATTGTCGTATCGCATGAATGTAAGGCTCCGTCTAAATCTTGTAACGAGTTTTTCAGGGGCGTCACATGTGATATATTGGAATCATTTGCGTTACGGGCGGTAGACTCAATTTTGGAAACGTGAACAATTCACAAATAGCGCCCTTAGTATTCATGGAGTCGGTTGAGAGATGGTATGACATTTGCAATTTTTGTTTCATTAAAAATTCAGATGTTGGGGAATGAGGAAAGAGAAGTGGGATTGATGAGGTGTTATGATGAGTACCTACCTACGAGTAGGATAGGTAGCGGGTTACGGCAGTCACGTGGCCGTTGTTATAGTAGCTATCAGTTAGGAAATGGGGAGGTGGGGGCATTCGGCGCGAGGTCCGAACTCGAATGCACGTATTTAAACAATTTGTTTGTTCTTCGTTGACTCGTACGCGATCTGTATTTACTTACACCACACCTAGACACTGCAGTGGTGTGGTATACATTAACATCGTGTCGTTTTCGAGGTAATGTGATTGGTAGGTACGTGTGATCGTGATTTAAATTAATAATAGCATAATTTTTATTTGAAATGCAGCGGAAATGTACGTCAAATAAGGCATAATGAATGATTCTTAGGGCACTTACACATCTGCTGTTGCAACGCGGTTGCGGTTTGACGTTTGTTACCTAGGGTGTGATTGACCGACGACGGCGGTTCTTTTAATTTATTGATTAACAAATGAAATTTATAGAATAATTATATTAAATCTACGGTACCTAGGTAAAAACCTCTTGTTGATATAGGAATCAAAGCAAGCATGATGTTTAGTGGATAATGATTGCTTGAAACGGACTTTTTTGTAACTGCGACATTATCAATAGATAATTAAATTACACACAGCAAACCACTTATAGTAGATCAGTGACTATCGATCATCGCAAATGTCAATAATGTGCGGGCAGTAGCATTGAAAGCCACGTATCAATCAATTTAATCTAATTATAAAGCCCTTATATTTACTATACATAATTAAAACATCGTGTACATAACCCATAGCTTGCTGAAAATATTAAATAGGTGTCATGTTTTCTTTAATTACAAATTGCCAAGTCCGATTGTTTATGTAAACTAGCTCCCTATAAACCCGCAAGACAAGAAAATAATGCGGAACGGTGCCGGTATCGGTACGGTACCGACTCTCGCCTATACATACATCACTGGAATTAAATGATTGTCGAATTTTTTATATGAAAACACCAGACATAACTCCAAACATACTCATATTTACAATAAATTACAGGAAGATACAATATTTTTCAATTTTGAATTCAAAAGATAGATTCGTAAATATTATAACTAATATTATATTATGGAGTTCCGGGGTTTATTTTAGAATCAAGGTTTAAGTGGCATTAGCAACAATTCCTAGACTGCAAACAGAACCATTATAACTGGTGCTACTACACAGAAGTTAGAGCACAGGAGAGGGATTTAAGTCGACTACTCGTAGTTTGAGTGGCTACTTATTTATTATAACCTCTGGCAACAATAACACTTCTAGTATTAAAACTGAAATAATATATAAAAGAACTAAAGACACAGAACCTTTAACAGAGGGTGCTCTGTCGTCGTCAGATATAACATCAATGTTTGGCGTGGATTAGCGGGCAAGGATTTCACCATTAAATTGTTCTTATTATAACACATGTGTGTGATGTTAATCACTGAAAATTACAGCCTTTGCAATAGCTTTCCCAATCCCAACGTTCCACTGACCACATAAAAGCACACATTATTTTATTCTGGTAAAACAAATAATCAAAAATAATCAATAATAATAAAAAAATAACGACTCTGTCGTAATACTGTCGTAATGTCATTGGACAATGACATTACGACAGTATTACGACACATTTCGTTCAAAAACTAGTAAAACAAAAAAAAATCGATATGCTGCGCCGACATATAAAATTGTTTAGTTGTTTAAACTACTAATTATGCACATGCAAATATGTTTACAGCCATTTAGCGATTTTGGCGCGTTTTCATTAATCGACGATTCAGAGGTGATACAAACGCTAGTGTGTAAGGGCCCTTATTTAACCATTCGGTGTTATGTTTCTTAAATGACATAGATAGAGTACAGTGAAGTGGAATCATGAAATAGGGTCACATGTGCGGGCCACAACCTTCAGGGGCAGAATGCTGACTTTACATTCTATTCCGTCGAGCCGGCAGATAGAAAAATATGTTATTCTTCGAGGGCGACTCCCTCCTCAAAGTTATTGGCCTATTTTTCTAAAATGCGGGGCTGAAAATAGCCGGCTTTGTATTACTGAACGATTTTTGGCTTTGAATTGCAAAAGTAGGTAGGTAAAAAAATTAAGTTTTAAAAACCATTTTTTTACCACAAATGAAAGAAAAGAACACCAATTTAATTGGATCAAATCAATTTCAAGTTACGAATCACGAGCTGGCGAACTCAAAGTGGTTGTTGATGGATTTTATGCAATTTTCAGTATCTATCACCTCCAGCGGCGTGGAGCGGGTCCGTGAGCCCGTCGGGATTAAGTTCGATCTTTTCGCAATACTTACAGGGTAAACAGCTTGAGCCGTCAACGCCGCCCGATAAATAACAACCGACTTCGATAACTAAGCGACTGACGTGCCTGGGGGAAGCATGCTATCTATTTTATGAAAATAACTCTACCAGGTAATATACTAAGCTAAGAGTATTGTTTAATATTACCTAATATTTATCTAGCGTTACATTGTTTTCCTTAGACCTAGTTTCCGCGAATATTGCGAATCAACTACAATAATTTTGATCTCATAGCCTTAAACATCAGCTATTAAACATTAAAAAGAAATAAGAAGAAGAGACAACGTGGGATTGTCAGTTTTAGAATAAGGGTGTTTCTTGTATACGCTGACTATTCTTAATCTTTTGTTTTTTAGAGAAAAAAGTATTCCGCTTTGGTGGAGTAAAGGAATGAATTCTGGTGTTCCCAAACAGAATGATGAAGCAGTCCACAAAATAAAAATATGTTACCTAGTATAAATGCAAGGTCAAAAGACCGTGCATTGAATAAAAATGTTGTCCATAGAAACCATTTTCATTTTCACGGCTCAATCTTTGTGTGTTCGGGGTGAATATGTAAAAGGGCATTCGTTGGTGTCAACAAAGTGTAATAGTTTCGTGCTAGCGCGTGCTTGATCTACGAGTTACAATATTCACTCATCTATATTCAATTGGAATCACAAAAATAGTGAAAGATACAAAAAATAAACTCATGTGTAATAAATAATGATACAGTTTTAAAGCTCTAAAAATATAGGTAATTATTTGTCTACTTATGGCGCAACAATATGGGATTTCAATTTATGTTACTCCACCAACGAATATTCCATTGAATACTTAGAGGGTTAGTTTCATCTTGTCTCGTAATTAATCCACAATTAGTGATGTGCTATGATAGAATCTCAAGAAATGTTAGGTACCTAATAAAAGTAAATATGTTAAACAACATGCTGCTAAAGTACTAAATACAGTATATCAGGAAGTACTAACGTCAATAGAAGAATAATGATATCCCTGGTATTCAACGTGGTAGTTACGATCAAGGGCTCTTGACAAATTATTTAAGAACGTGTGTAAAGGAACGTGGCTTATTATACGCATGATTGATAGACCATAATATAGCACCGACAAACGGTGCCTTTTTAATCTTTTTCAACTTACTTGCGTCACAGATTTACCAAGAGCTCCGACATTTATGTAAAAGGAATTGATAGTAATTGTAAAAATGTTTCTTAGAGGTCTTCTTATTTTGGAGAAATCAATTGGTCGTATTTGGAAGTGAAACTATTATGGTTTCTGTCGACTGTTTTCCTGTGATAAAATAGTAACAGGTATTTTTTTTGTCAAACTTTCTTATGTGGATAGTTTTCTTTCGAAAGTTAAATACTCAGTTCATTATTTCTGACCGAAATGTATGACATTATATTATAGGTAGGTATATTGTAGAAAACAAAATTATATTGATATAGAGGTATAAACATACGCTTATTCCTCGCGCATCGGCTTATTTCATTTTTTATGGGGTGAATCCATCATCCTCATATCGGGGGGCAGTTATGACGGCGGCATATGTAAAGGTTGCCGACGATATTAGCAAAAGTTAACAACAGTTTGTGATGCTCTGACAGTACAAATATATATTTTATGAAAGTTCGCTTTGATAACAGTCGACGACTAATGTTAAACATTATTTATGTTTTTACAAATTTATTATTGTTTTTTTCTAAAGAATATTAGGAGGGAGATTTTTGGGGAGTGTTGTTTGTTGAGTTGTTAATTAATTATTTATAAAACGAAGAGTTTACTTTTTTTGGCAATTTTTTTATAGTCAGTTTAAATTTGCCGTGGAATTAAAAATAATATTTACGCGTGCTTAAGCAATTATAGTAATTAAAGGGCACCAAGGTGTTCGGGAGCACATTCTTTACAAATCAATCATTAGCTACCGCACAACACACGTTTGCAGAGAAACTTGCGTCTCCCGGGGGAAATCAACGTTACAATTACATCTCGAATGCTACTACCAATATTACCAAGAAATCCTTTGAAAATCTTAACTAGGTACTCATACATTCTACTTTATTATAAAACTTGTAGGCACCTCAACTATGACTTTGTGAGTATTTATTCATTGCCTCTCCCCTGAAGAAGCTTGTTTTAAAAAACGAGCCTAAGTAATGTGATGATATTTTTTGTCACACACATAAAACTTATCTCTAAGCCGCCAACTTTACTTTATTTCAAAGAACTTTATCTCACAAATCAGTAGCATTATGAATTAATGATACTGCTCAATTCTATAAGTCGGTTTGTGATAATACTATGAATATTCAGGGGTTTCGGTCGTCCCGACGGATGGAGCCCTTCCGAGCATAAGAGGGAAGAGCGGACGGGGGATGCAGAGTATCAAAACAATATGATGTTATCGCAGCATTTAAGCGTTTCTAATAAGATTTACTTCAATATTAATGCGCAGTGTGGCGTCCATTAATTAAGGGTATTATCTAAACACCACGGCATAGTTCTCCATCTCCATTTACAATCCTTTCAAATCCACAAGTCTGATGGAATTAATAATAAGTCGTTTATGTTTTGTGAAACTACGCCTATAATAAAATACGGCTTTTCAATAACAAAAGGCGAGTGTACTATTATAGAACAATCGTATCGTCCAACCTTTAGCTCCATAAAAAGAGCAAGATGATTAATTGTTTTCCCGACCTCTTCAAAACACCGTCTTATTCTTTTAAATACTTCCGTTATTTTCCGACTCAATGACAGTGAGAGGGTGCTTTTCGATTATAAATTAAACTTGTATTTAGGTTTAAAAAATATAAAACATTTTGGTCTTGTTTTGGTATGGATGTGCCACTAGATATTAAAATTAATTTTAGGATATCGAAATAAAACAAAGTTCACCGCTGGATTTTCTATTACCATTCAAGTCCATTAATTGATCGAAGAGAGCAAATTAGGTACACTAACCAAAGTAGATAGTGTTGCGTCCTGCAGTGTGATCGAAGTAGTCGTGATTCGGATCCTACGGCCGCACGCTGCTACTACACTGCCACTAAAAGCGAATCGCCGTAAACAAGAATTAGCGCCAAACCTGCATCGACCATCGGTTGCACTCTCCTTTATGGTGACATGATAAAAGCAACCCGCTTTCAAAACACAATGCATCTCCTGTGTTCATAAAAGTCTAATGAAACCTTTATGTTCCAATTTATGTGTTTTGATACATTAAAAATCGAACAGTATACGTAATAGGTACTAAAATATTGTTGAAAAAAAGTTTTATTATAAAAGTAGATAGATTAAAATTATTGGACTTTGTTGAATTTTATATTTGTAGACCCTTCGGCAAGACTTCAATATCTACCGTTTGCCTGATTAAATCGTGTAGATAGATGTATTTAGCAGGTGTTACGGCCGGCGGGCCATGCTTCAATCTGATGTATCGCGGGGAACACCTTTTTTTCCTAACAAGAGTCGCTAGGGGGCGACCGCTCACGCTGCCGAATGTTAAATACTCGGCCTCGTTAAGAACTAACTCGAAGGTACTTGGACTCAAGTACTTACTAACAAACACTTTGGAGAATACTAGAGTCGCGTTTCTAATCGCAGCGAGTTGTACATTAACAAAGTTGTGTCTACACACATATTCAGGCCACCAATATTGACGCGACGGCAGTGTTTGCCAAGCAAATCATTGAGAAATATCAAACCATCATAAAGTTTATATTTCTTTATTCACCGTTGTTATTGTAGTTGGGTTCTAGACTGGAGCATTTAAACTATCGACGACTTCTATTTTTTTTTGTATCTGGTTAGAAATTTGTGTTTGAAAGCAACTTTTATAGCAAATGTTTAAGCACGAAACGGCGTGGCGCGGACATGACGGTCTGAGCCGTTCGGTCTGTTTGGCCAATAATAATATACATGCATACCATAATACACGTCGGCTTTCCAAACGCAATCGAATAAAAATTTACATGTCTATTAATATAAAGGTACCTAGTTTATTTATTGATTATGAAATATAACATAGGTTATAGGTTGTCTGGAAGATATTGCTACCTAGCAATAAGGCCGCCTGTTGCTTCTTATATTCTTGTTTGTGTCTGTACCTTATATCTTTTGTGCAATAAAGAATATTTGTATTGTATTGTATTGTATAACGTGTTTTACATTCCACACCTCCACATTTGAGCCTAACAAAGATGGGCTTTAGTGAATGCTCAGGATAATCGCATCAAAGGCTTTTGTTTGACATATCTGTCACACGCGCAGGCACCACAGGACGGTAATATCAATACATTGTTTATCATCTTCGGTCATCGGTGCTAATACGCCTCCAGATTCGTTTCAGTGGACCGTGTTATTTAAATGGAACTCTCCGTGAGACTTCATTTAGTGTCGAGGTAGACTTTAATAATATTATTCATTTGTTTTACTCTTTAAATCCAAGGGACGGTTTGACCAATACAACCGGAAAGAACTTTCACTAAAAAGTATTTTAAAGATAAAAATAAAACTCATGAAACGTCGTTCAATTCTCAATTAACTTTTGTAACGTTCTATTGAAACCAATTTATTACTTAAAGTTGAGGTACTGGAATCGCAACATTCTGAGTGAAGCTTAAAGTTTCAGTGAGGCAGTTACGCTCCCCTTCTCTGCGATCAACGTAAATTATTCCCCTAAAGAAATCTCTAAGGGCTGAATGACGGATAAGGGACGGCGGCGTTTTATTGCCCGCGCGCCTAACCACCAACCTCCTTAAAAATCGACCCCGCATGTTAATTGGGGGATAATACATTCAATGGCTGTCACCCATTAATTTAATTATCGACGCAAAAGGGACGAAAATGACAGCGCAATCGAATTAAAGGCAGTCGCCGGACGTACCTAACTTGTTACAAATAATTACGTAAAATCAATGATTTTAATCCCAATAAATATTATTTAAAATTGAAACATGAAATGCAAAGCGTTTTCTAGGAATTTTCCAGCGTTATTGTAATAAGCGGCCACTAAATCGTTTATTCTGGCTTAAAATGTTTTATGAGAGTAATTTTCCGTGGCTGAAAGGAGTTGTAAGTGATAATTAAAACCCCGTTACTACAGCTGTTGCTTCAGTCATTTCAGTATTTTAAACTTATGATGCTTCGTATACTATGTAAACGCAATTAAAAACTAAACATGTATATTGCGCTGTGACTATTCTAAATAAGTACCTACAAATCATCATACCTAAGTAATGAAAATTAAGATTTTACAGTAATTGGACTTACGCCCTTTTACTTATGCCCTTGGTTAGAAATAAAAAAGTGAGTACTTACCTACCTATTCAAAGATTTCAATTTTAGACTCTTTGTAAAAATGTCTATTCCAGTTGTCAAATAAAAGGAAGACATAAATTGAAGATAAATAAGTATCAAAACGAATTTCACAATCAATTAGGAATTAGCGAGGTTACGATGGCGTAGACTTGTAGCTCGTAGCGCCGTCGTAGCTCGTAGCTCGTAGCGGAACGCCGGCTGACGCTTCCGTAGCAAGCAGCGATGCTCGAAGAGACATGGAAATTCTAAATATTTTATGATGATATCAATTTATTTTAATGTTATATTGTAACATTTATTTCATTTTGAAGTAGGTAGGTATAATAAAATGTTGTTTCGTTAGGTTTCTGGCCGTTTCTTACAATTATAAGCAGTAGGTACGTTACTCGAGATACTGTAAATCAATACATAACGTCCAAAATGTAAATTATATATAATATTTATTTTTGAATATTTACCTACCATTTATTTCTTTAAATCAATAGGTATATGTATTAGCAAGGCTTGTTTCAAGATTCTATATTTTATTCTATATTTCAGGAATATCATATTGCTTGTATGTATTTATTTGTAATTACTTGTACATGTTTACATATAATTTTGCAACTTAATAAAGTAGACTGAGTTCTCTGTATAATGTAGCTAAGGATACAGGCTGTGCATTAAAACTCGGCTGAAATAATCTCAGGGAAACGTGCTTAATCCGCTTACTAAAAAGGATTCAGAAACTCATTCGGCTGACATAATCAACACGAATTTTTCACGTAGGAAAATTTCTTTCACTCACAAATTCAATTTAATTAAGGCGGAGAACTCGTGGTTAAAATCCTATTTAAGCCGTTTTTATTACCGGCCGACAGCGAGAAGATGGTTCCCACCGCAGCGGCGGCGGCCCAAGAATTTTAACTTAGGATTCTAGGTTTATCCTACGAGTTCTTCCTCGTGTAGAACACCCATCGATCTTGATGGCAATTGTTTCTTTAACTAGCTACAAATGTAACACGCTATGTACTTACTTACATCAACATTTACAGATATTGTTTTACTTCAAATCGCTTAAATTTTGATACGACTTAGATATACTTAACTTAAAGATAAGCAAAATAAAAGTTTTTGGTAGCAGAGCATTTAGCAACGCAACGGGAGTATACAATGTAGTGGCGATATTAGCTGGAGAAATCACATTTATCGTGGTAGAAGTAATGTGATTTGAAGTAGTAAGCATGGGCTCACCTTCTCCGGCGCCCTTGGGATAACGCTCGGATGTTTACCCGCAATTCAGGGTACATCCGGCTAATCCCGCCACTCTCGGGGCGCCCTCTGATACGCCGCCACACTCGCTACAAGCAAAGAAACTTGATTTATTTCGTATTCCGAGGTACCTATTTCAGTTGGTTTCAAGCGTATCGGTCCAAGCTGGCATTACAAATTAAAATGATAAATGGTTTCGTCGGATTGTGCCTGCTTCGCCTCCAGTCTATCGGTTCGAACAGAGGCCAGCAGCAGCCCGTGGTAATGACCCGCGAGTGCATGCATAATTTACCAGCTAAGAGCTTGTTTCGTAATGTTATTAGTTTGTAATCTTCTCGGAAACAACCAAAAACATTATTTCACGCAGACTTAAATATTAAATCTGATTATAGAGGGAGGTGTTCCCATTTTAGAATTCAAACTCCAATTTTAATTGAAAGCCGTGTAGATAGGCTGTGTATTCCCAAATTAATATTGGCGCTTATGAATTATTAATATTTTGACTGATATTTATTTATATTTTTAGTCATAAACTGGTTACGTAATGATAAGAAAAGAAATTGAGAGGCTTTATGACGCATGAAACGCATTTAAAATTGCTATTACTTACTTGGGCTTATTTTCATGAGTGATAGATAAAATGAACTTAAATGTTATCCATTTCAAATGAAAACAAATGAAATAGCTTTGAGAATATAACGTCCGACTTTGCAATGATAATTTAATCGAGATGTAAGTGAGCCGACTGTACCGGATCGGAGTGCCGATAAAATAACCGTCTCGAATATACAGGAGTTGCTGGAATCACTTATATTTTATTACACAGTTTCCTTTAATTAAACGGAATTATTGTTGAACGTAAATTCAACATAAAAAAGGATTTTGGAAAATACATTTCTGAAATGTATTTAGAATTGTTTGTAAATGTAGCTTCAACCAGGTAATGTCCACAGTGTGTCGTACCGGTGGAATAGCATAAAGAGAATAATTATTAGGAGCAACGGGGTAAATGACGTCACTGAGTATAGTTAGTACGGAAGCGAGGCTGCCCTGTGTCAACAGCGGCGCCGCACAACTGTCGGTCGTACCGCTTGCAAAACACACAGTTGAGCCGCTCATTCCACACCAGATTTACATCGCATACTCGCTCGAAGTGGGAATAGAATTTTAAACAAAAACCTTGCAAATTATTCAAAATCAAAATCAAAATCTCAACACGACTTATCAATCTAGATAAAAAATAAAACACTAGGAATAATAACTAAGAATGCTCTTCTAAGTGCATTAGCCTCGACTGGAGACAATTGAATTACCAGCGATATCCGTCCACTTGGCACTGCACCAATTAACTATCAATACCCTATTATCAAGTTACCGGAAGCAATTTACGGTTTAAGCTATAAATGACTTCATTTACAGTCTATTCAATGACATTTGGCTATCAATGGCTGTAAAATATATTCATTAGCGATCTGGTCCATTTTTTTTACAAAAAGTGATAGGTACTTATGATTACATCGAAAATTCTGTACCTTCCTAGGTACAAACTTTTAGTAACGCAATAATATAAATCCAATCCCGTTATGGAATTTTTCAAAATTATGTAAGTATATCACTCACCCCACCTCATAAAAAAAATGGGACAAACTTACTTAAGGTAAAAGCACCTATTACCGCGGTATGCAAAATTGGCACCTATTTCGGAGGTATGCGATATTCTCTTGTTTTAATTAAATTGTAATAACTTTAGCGCAATATTAAGAAGGGCAAGTTATAACCTGTAGCGTTATGCATCAATCCACGGCGCGTGGGGGTTGTACCTTCGTGTGAACAAGACAAAAACAATCAGTTTGTGCGACGCCAACGCAAGAGGAGGTCGTCTCCATACAATTGGGAGCCAAATCACGTAAGTGGACACAGATTTTCGTGATGATTTATTTTTAAGAAAACTCGTTAATACGTGCTATGGGTGTTAATTACTTGATTTAGTGTTCTATTAAGATTATTTTGATGTACTATTTATTAAGAAATATTATTTCTAACTGTTTAAAATAATTAAAAATAAAATTCGCCGAATTAGGTGCCTAAAATTTATGGTAGAATCTAATGCCGCGGTAACCCTCGGGAATAGATAAATTTAGAGTCCAGATATTTTGCTCGTTATATTAAAAGTAATTGTTTTATTATGAAGTAATAAACTATATTCTAAACGTCAAGAATAACTCATACGAAAAATCTATTTCGGATGCATATAAAATCTGGTACAACTCCTTGTTTTTTATAAAAAAAACTGCAGTAGTTAGAAAGTTGTTTTGTACTGGGTGTCAAAATGGCGCGAAAATATTTGCATTTTTGATTCGACAAAAAAATAACATTTAGTATATTAAATTGTTAGTGCTATTTTCATAGAATAGTTTTATATTAAATTTGATATCTGTTTAAGCTTAGTAGCATCAAAATTACATTTTATTATTTGTTTTTTATGGATCGGAATTAGATTTTATTTTTATAAGTGTAACCTCTATTTCCGCGGTATACCTCGGCAATACATTCTTTGAGAACCTATTACCGAGTGTCAGTACTCGGAAATAGAGTTTTCATAGAATCTATTACCGAGTGATATGACAGCTGATTTTACAATTGAGGGTTCCGCAAACGAATAGTCAGGAGCTGTTTTCTAAAACCACATGTCACTGGCGACTGACAAATGACGATCGCGCTATGCTATTTTTCTGTTGAGGATTACTCAAATAAAAAGACCAATTTTAAGTTCAACTTCGCGTTTTATCTGTTAAGGTAGTATGAAATAAGTTAATTTTTCTTTTCAGAAACTATGGAGAAAAAAACGAAAAACTACACTGATGCAGATCTAGAATATGCTCTAAAGTTGATTCAGGATGGTGCAAGTGTTTACCAAATATCCCGCCAATTTGATATACCAGAGACGACTTTAAGGAACAAACGAGATGGCTTATATGAAAAAAATGTTCCTGGTCCTAAGCCTGTTTTAAATATTCACGAGGAGAAACTAGTCGTCCATTGGGTTCACTATCTTGGTAAATGTGGATTTCCTGTCACAAAAGATCAGTTGCTTGATACTGTAGCTGAATTAGTCAAAAATTTAGACCCAATCCTTTTAACAATGAAAAAAAAATTGTTCTTATTTCATTCACTAGTAAGTTTATCTTTTATTATTAAAGTTGATCGCAATGAAAATCCTTTTCATTTTTTTTTAAACCTACCATATTAACTTATTTCAGACGGAACCATTATAACAACTAGGCATTTATTTTTATCAGCACTCGGTATTAGGAGACAGATACCGCGGTATTAGATTTATTGCCTCGGAAATAGAGGATTTCGTATTGCTGACTTAAAATAGAAATAATAAAATAATGCTTCATATTAGACAAAAAGGAAACATATATTTACATTGTCAAAAGTCTATAAAATGCAAAAAAGAAAACAAATTGGTCCAAGATAGTATGAACTATAAAATATTGCAATCCAAAGTCAAATTCCCCTGAAATACCGCGGTAATAGGTGCTTTTACCTTATTAGGTACAGTTTTGTTCCCAATATAGGTATATCGAGATTAGGTAGCGATCAGGTTTACGAACTGCAAATAAACAATATACAGATATTAGGTACATATATCAATATAATATACATTATAATTTAGCAGAGGTGCCTTATCTAAATAAAGTATTTTATTTTTACTTTTATAAATATAAATAGGTAATTTCATAAGTAATGGCTGGAAATTGTGATGAAAATCGCAAGATGGTCATTCGGAGAGCAAGCTGTAGAAAACACGTTTGTTTTCATTTCGTGTTGAATGGTGACAGTGTTCGGAAAGGAAGCGCGACTCGGGGCCGAGGCGGTGGCTTCGTGTCTTGTACAGGTGATAAATCCTACGTCGTCGCCATCACTTTTTACTAACGAGACAAGTGTCGTGTCGCAAACATATTCAAGACGCGATTGTTAGCGGCGCGTTGACATGTTTTTGTCGGCTGTGCATGGAGCGACATGAAACGCGATTTGATGCGCTGGGGACGGTGGAATGTTTTTCGTCCGAATTTGGGGCTGGAGATTTTTCAGCGCGGTTCAGTAGGCGCCGTGTCGTACAACTGCACCGATGACAATAAATACTGGGCGCGGCGAGCCGTGAAATCGAATAGGCTCCGTCTGTGAGCGCTTTACAATCAGCAGCCGCCTGTCGCACGCCTGTCCCCGCCGGTTCCTGCACATGCAAACTCCGAATCTATAACATCTGGTTTCCTGTATTTTATATTTAAATGACAATAATATGTATAGACAAAAGAATAATTATTATAAGAACGCAAACGTAGTTAATCCGAGTGTGAGTAAATCATTCACGTCTTACATGTTAGTTACTTCTCAAAGATGTATGAATAATTAAAATCTGCGTGACACGTTTGTTTCCAGCACAAAAGGAAGGATTTCAATAATATATTTTAAACATTCGCACGTAGAGTGCGGGAGTAATTTGCGGCGTTGTTCTCTCCTCCCCGACCCCCGCATGTCCCTTGACGCGCGTTCGATTAGAGCACAGTAATTCCGAAAAGGAAATTGAAATCTTAAAGTAATGCCCTAGGGATTTTCTGTTTATTGTATTGCAATGAGTTACGAATGAAATGGAACAAAACAACGCGGGCCACATTTAATAACGCTTTGTCCAAATTTAGGTACTTACTATGACTACATTTATCGGTTATTAGATCTAAACTTTGCAGAGCTCGAGTGATTGTGTGAAGTGTAGTGTGTACGAACATTTACATGAAAGTTAAGTTGATTTGATGGAAATTAATAGATTAAATGGAAAAGTACTAGGTATTTAAAATTGTTATAATAATTCTGAACAAGGCAGTTAAAATCAACCCTCCTTAAAACTTATAGCTAATGCTGTCATTGTCCAAAATGAATCATGGTTTGAATGGATATTTGATTTAATTGGCGTTTTCTGCAACAGTTACATATTTTTCGATATATGTTAGCGAATACGTTGGTATGTATGTCATAGTGAGCCCGAGGCCTTGGAGATTAATTTTCCTTTTCCGCTGGGTGTATGCGGGACCGGGCCTGGGACTGGCGACGACGGCGCGGCGGCGCTCATTACGCGACAATGCTTGCGCCTCATCAACCACATCGACGACTAAACAATACCCATCCAACGACAGCCTCCCTTCACTTCCCAGTTTTTTAACAAAAGGTGACGAAAACTGAAACTTATTTTTAATCGATAAGAAATACGTAGATATAAAAATAGGTAGGTAATTTTTGGTTTAAAACTTCGATATTATTAAGTACAGGATGTGGAAACCGCGATTAATTAAAAATGCCCAGAATATTTTTTATGTAATGCTACAGAATAAGCTTATTTAATTAATATATAACCAATCGCTGAGAATGTAGGTAATTAAAATCAAAGCTTGAGGTAAAATAAAGTCTGATCCTTTTTAAACGACTTCAAAAAAAAGGAGGAGTTTCTCAATTCGACCGTATATATATATATATATTTTTTTTATGTATGTCCACGCAAAACTTCGTCGTTTATGAACCGATTTTAATGATTCTTTTTTTGTTGGAAAGGGGGTATCCCGAGGGTGGTCCCATGGTAAGGAAACCAGGATCTGATAGTGGAATCCTGGAGAAATCGAGAGAAACTCTCAAAAAAATTGTATTTTCGACTAGTCTGTTTCTTATGTTTCTTCACACAACTTCGTCGTCCATGAACCGATTTTGATGATTCTTTTTTTGTTAGAAAGGGGGTATCCCAAGGGTGGTCCCATAGTAAGGAAACCAGGACCTGATGGTGGAAACCTGGAGATATCGAGGAAAACACTCGAAAAATTGCATCGCGACTAGTGTGTTTCTTAATATTATGCAATAATAAGAATTTTAAAGCCCTAATGTTTAATGAGGGTCTGACGTTGACCTGATGATGGAGCGGTAATGCAGTCGACTGAACTCGACAACGGTTTACAGCAAGTACTTTGTGTTTGGGCTTGATTAACTTATATTATTGAGACCTTTCATCTAAATGGGTTGTGACTGTTATTAGGGGTCTGATAATGAAAATGAAGGACAGTCAAGGGAAACTAAAAAATGTGAAATAAAAATTTTTTGCCAAAAAAGAAACAACTTCAAAACGGAAACTAAAAAGTATGAAATAAATTAACTTGTACAGCAAATTTCGAGTTTATAAGTGATTAAAAGTAACATAAACAAATACATAATTATGTCTTTAAAATTTTTGAAGACGGTGCCACCTGTTTCCTTGAGATGTGAAAAAGATTGATTATAAGTACCTATACTACCTATACCTAGTTATTGTTTTACTTGGCACCGTCTTCAAAAATTTTAAAGGCATAATTATGTATTTGTTTATGTTACTTTTAATCACTTATAAACTCGAAATTTTCTGTACAAGTTAATTTATTTCATACTTTTTAGTTTCCGTTTTGAAGTTGTTTCTTTTTTGGCAAAAATTTTTTTATTAATAAAAGAAACACAAAGAACCGCGAGATAATTAATTACAACTATGTACCTATAACGCACTTTATAAAAATATGCCTATTGTAAAGAAACTTTCCTACATCTGTACTTACCGTTACAGCTTTATTGAATAGACTATCAATTTAGTATTGAGTGCGACGGAGCGAGTACAATAATAGTAGTTTCTGGTCGGGACTGCGACATTAGTCTCATGAATGAATCATCGCGGGCGGCCGGCGGTCGTATTCGATTAGTACGAATAATACCGAAAGGGAAATTGAAAAGCTGAAACGACGTCCCGAGGATTTGCTCTTTCTGTTATTTGCACGCTGCCGATAACCTGCGTCGAGAATAACAACTGCGTATACTGCATGCCATTCTATACATGAAGCAGATAAGTTAAAGGTTTTTAGGGTTTCGTAAAGGATGAAAATTCGGGCGCTATCCCCCGTCAACTCAAGTCCGAAATCATCATGGTCAGTCAACAAACATGGTAAGAAACCTATTTTATTAATCGCCACATACCTACCCATGTTAATGTATTACAATGAGTAGATATACCTAAGTATCAGTTCTCCAAAAACAAAAATAATCCGTTTCTCATTTCGTTTATTTGTGGACTAATTTACAAGAAACATCACAGGAACTTGATGCAATAAATAACTATTTACTTAACTTAAAGTTTGTCTGGGATCGACTGTGTGCCTACTCGGTCTTGGCCAATTTTTTAAATGATTGCTGAAAATTTACAAAGGCTTATCAAAAGATTGAAAAAAAAGTATGCTACAGCTTAGAAAGCTTATTGTTATTGCAGTAAAACCAACAACTGTAGGAGAGCATTAAAAATAAAAACGGATTAAAAGCTCATATCAGTTCAAAAGAATTATTCTGTGAGGAATTTTTATTCTGTGATCCAACAAAGAAATGATTGTGACTGAGTACAAAGGACAACCTAATACCTGTGCTAATACAAAGCAAAATTGATTTTAACGATGGCTATTTATTTATTTTTTTGGTTTAAAATAATAAAGTACCTAAAGCTAAAAGTCATGGCATGTGAATGGTATTATTTCATTACCACTCAAAAACATTTGTTATTGGTATGTAATGATATAGGTACTTATCGTACTTTTTTGGTAGCTGTAGGTAGTATCACTGCAAGTTACAGCAGCTTTCATACGTCTGTGGTAGTAACAGAGTACAACAACGGGGCCATCGGTCGGTAGGTAATCCGGTGATAATTAGCAGTTGCTCCATCGAGGTACTGTACACACGGTCATCACAAATCGAGAACCATTTATGTACTTAGAACGAATCCTATTTCTTACTCTAATTTAAAACCAATTTGATCATAATATTTCGGATGATTAAATTATACCATGTTTTAAAATCATTTTTAAAAACTAAACAGAAATATAACCATTTGAGAAACCAATTTTTATACTTATCACGTCACTGGGGGTTTTATCTATTAACTATAATTTAATAAACCTATCAAAATCTTTCGTTCACTCAAGAATTTATGAAATTATTTACTATGAAAACTAGTGAACTAGCGAATGAACTGAAACTAATCCGTGAATGTAATGCGTTGTGTTTCTTGAATTATCACAGGTTTGGATTCAAAGCGCTTTTGTTTCTTTGTACCATTGTTCGATAAAGACTGAGTCGTGAGGTAAATCTGTATAGTCTGGCGTGGACGCGCGCCGCATACGTGTCCTTGTTACCACACCGTGTTGACCGCATGTCCTGCGAATTCATAATTACCCTTAAACACAAATGATGCTGATAGCTTTTGTTTGGGATTCCTTCATTAGGTACACCCACTTAGGAGCAGGGTTACAAAATGTTGTAATCTCTTACGATCTACTACAATTTATATAAAGCTAGGATATCACCTCTATTTGCTATTTTAATAACGGCATACGTGTCGACCGTACGATTGACTTCGCCATACGGTAACAAAAACGGAAGTATAAAATATTAGCGGGGCAAAAACATAGTTTGCCAGTCAGATTCGGTCGACAACTTTAGGAGCATTCAAAAAATAATCAAAATACATTAAAAAATAGGAGTATATATTATTCGTTTGCGCTCAATAACTAGGTATTTTAAAATCAGAAATATCCCACATACCTACTTTGAATAAAATCCGAATCTAAAAGTGGTCTAACTGCGGAAGTACAAGGCTCGGGAAACTGCTGGTTTTATACTCCGCTTATCTTTTAGCAACAAAAAAGCTTGGTGCTGTTATTCTACGTATATAACGTCAAGCTGCTCTCCAGCCTGGTCTGCGGAACCGTCCAGGACCTGATGCAGCTTATCCGATTCTGTTACTTTTTCTGTTTTCATGGCTTAGATGGGAATAAGAATCCTTTTAACAATTAAATTTTAATTTTGTACCCAATGTACGTAAAAAATAAACTTGATTGTCGACGAAAACATTTTGATATGTACTTTTAATACCTAACAAAATATTTGTTTCAGTTACAACAATCTGTTGTAACTGATTGTTGTAATCATGACTATAGTTTTAATACAAATTCATACTTTCAATATGTAAATAAAACAATAAATACATAGGTAGAAGCCCTAAAACCACAAATCAACATTAAGCTACAAGGGGCGAGACAGTCCTGCCCTGCCCAATTATTCATGATATGGTTCAGAATGCATTAGCCCACAGAAAATCTCTAGAGTGTCGCGCCTCTGTCCTACTGGTTGCTCGGTTAATCCTTCTAATTGATGCCCAGAAGACTATTGGAGTCGAAACAACTACCCAACGCAATTAGCTCAGAGGTTGCTATGGCTACGTTGTATATGTTTTTAACTAATCTTTGGTAGACGTTTACTTTGCTACTTACTCTGGCCTTTTGGCTTTCACATTCAAGAGAAAAATATTAACTTGTAAAAAGTATCTGTATTGAATACCGAACTTCAAATACCATTTCCCCGTACAATATGATCTGAAGTAAAGTCATCTCGACATGAAAGAAACACATCGAAATTCTTAAGGGGAAATATTACTTTGCAATCGCGAAATTCTTCGCTGAAACAACTCGCGGGGAGGTAACGTTCATTCGACAAAAGACGAGCAATATTCCGGCACAAAGGAAACGGCCGATATATTCAATGCGGTGACACAAGAAATAGCGGCGGGTGGCGTTAACAAAGCTCCTTACTCTACTCGCAATTCAACTATAACTGCTCGCATCCACGTATCGATATATTTTTTTTATTTTACGATTCATTATTATGATTATTTATCCTTATTACAAAAATTAACAATAAATAGTTTTCAATAGGTATGATGTTTTTTAAATTTCATTCACCTACATAATGGTATTTCTTTCTATTTCCTGGCATTAAATATTTTTAAAATTTAATTCAGTTTCGTAAACCTACTTAGTGTTGTGAAAAATCTGTCATTATTGTGGGTAGACGGACATATTTTAGCGTATCAAAGTGTGTAAGTCTCGGGTGTAAGTAGTTCAGAGAGAACCCTGCGTCATTGTCAAATATAATGACACGAATATACTTAATTTCAAAAGACTTTTAGGTAACCCTTACTTTCCTAACTCAAAACTTATTAAACAAAAACACATTCATTTTGAGTATGTAGAGATAGCTTTACCCTTTATAATAAAGTAGACCACTTAAGCGGTGGTAGCCCAGTTGGTAGAACGCTTGCCTCGCACTCCAAGGGCGCGAGTTCGAATCCTGGCGCGGGCACGTACCTCTGAGTTTATTTCTCATGTACTGATCAATTTATTAGATTACCACTTGCTAACGGTGAAGGAAAACATCGTGAGGAAACCTACATACACCAGAGAAGAAATTCGAAGGTGTATGTGAAATCCGCCAACCCGCACTTGGCCAGCGTGGTGGATTACGGCCTAAGGGTGGATCTTCAAGAGGTCGAAAATTTATGTCTCGCCCTATCATTCATAATTGTAAAAGAAATTCAAAACTTTTTATAGTTATTCTACTACCTAAATAAATGAAGTAAAAAGTTATCAAAACCGTTCAGTGATTGAATAGCAGAAAAACAAGCTATTAGAAAAAAACGCTAGAAAACCACGATATTTTAGGTGTAGGCGACATGATTTTCGATATTTTATATCATAGTGAAAATATTATTAATAATAGAGTAATCCTGTCTAGGAATATATTATTTATCGTTAAACAGGCAAGATATTTTAAAGAAAATAAATTTAAAAAGTAGGTGGTAAGTTAATTAAAAATTAGTTCAAACAATGTTCAAAAAATATTCGTCATTATTGGCAACACGTTTACTTAGCATGATTAAAAAAAAACGGAAAGCACCCGAAGCGTCACGTCTAACTTAAAAGTCGCAGCCCCCTCGTACCTAAGTCGAACACCACTCGTCATAGTGAACGGACGCTAATTTTTCCAATGATAATTAATTGAATATCGTTCTCCAAAGATATTCATGCCACGTCGTCATTGGTTTCTTTTGCTGTATTTTAAATATAATGCATGGTAAACTCTTTATTTATTTACCATGGCGAACTTATTAGGGAAACAGATAATGTGTAATGTTTGTTTCATAATTTAATAACCTATTTTGCCAATAGCAGCGATTTTTCCAAAATTCGTCATTGTTAGTAACATCATTATTGCCAACATTGTGTCTGACGATGATGACATCTGTCACCAATAATGATTATTTGTGTAGAAAACAATGACGTTTGTTACCAATAATGATTATTTGTATAGAAAACGACTGATGGCAATAAATTATTTTGATGTACGATTATCATTAAAAAGCATGTTTCTCATATACAGGGCATGCTACATCATTTGCAAATGTTGAACCGGCAGAAAAATGGCAGCCCGCACTCCTGGAGGCTCCCATTCTTCATGATGCTATTCCAGCTGCCTTAACTTAAAAAACTAAATAATCTGCCGGGCGCGCCAGCATCTGAAGCAGCTGCCTGCCAATGTGGCCTTAACACTCTTCCGTAGTTGCCTATATGTCCCAACACTGGTGTATAATATGAGAACGTCTCCGACTTGGTTTTTATGAAATGTCAATGAAATGTCTAAAATCGGCGAAGACTTCAAGGTGACATTGGAGACGATTCTCAATGTAAAACTTAATGAGGCTCAATGACAGCAGACTTCGTTATCATCCGCTACGGCAGATTGGGTGTTAGAAGAATGCAGGATATCAATATATCGGCGTTTTAACCTCCTCCCACGAGGTTAACGGTTGAGTCGCTTAAAAACTTCATGTCCAAGGTGGCAATCTTCTTATTAGTTATATACGGCGCGGCGGAGGCTTTAAATGTTTGGGCAACTGTGTGTCTTGAGCAGCCAAGGGACAAAGGTGTCCAGCGCTCTTGGCACGATCACATGTACAAAGCAAGCAGCCGGATTCTAATGAAGCGGCTGTGGGTAGGAATCTGGCTATGCTTGAGGCGGCATCAAGCCCAGAGTCTGGCCGTATTTGGGCGCTGTAATCAACGAGCTCATTGAGGATAGTAATTTATCTGCGGTTGGATTGTCACGTTTGTGGTACGATTGCGGACTCTTTGGGACATCAAGGGTTGAGTTGTGTCAAGTCAGCTAGACGATTTCCTCGTCACTATAAAATATGCTTAACGAGGTTGAGCGGCGACCCCGGAACCGCCAAGCCTATATCACACAAATGGCAAGAGGACTGATTGATTAATCCTCATCTCTCGGGAAAGGGGACGCTGTCTAGTTTAGGATGCAACTTGCATAAGTACCTTCGCCATGTCCCACCTGCCTTGTACATGTAGGGCAGCTAGTGCAGCAGCAGAAGGAGCTGCCATACAAAAGCATGCTAAATGCTCCCTTCCAAGACGAGGTAAGTACCTCTTTGTTCCCGTCGTAGTGGAGGAAAGCGGGACTTGGTGTACGGAAGCTAAGAGTTTGATGCGTGAACTAGGGAAGCGCCTAAAAAACAATAGTCGGGACCCTTGCGTAGAATTTTACTGCGCAATGGTCCCGACTAACCTTTTTTCCTCGCTATTCAGTGTGGGAATGCTGCTAGTGTCATAGCCACTTTTGCATCAGGTGCGATTCAGGGTGGGCTTTTGACCTAGCCGTCTTAGCTAATTTATAATGGATTGCATGTTAACGGTAATTAAGTTGTAGTTAAAAGAAAAATAAAAAAGTATTCGAGAATAAATATTTACATCAATAATATAACTCAAACGTCACTGTCGGTAACATTCCGTCATTACATTCGTCACTGTCGGCAACATCCGTCATTATCAGCAACACTCAAATTTTTATATTTGCCAATATTTTCTAAAATATTAAATTCTTTAAAGTGTCTTTAATATAATATAGCATATAATTCATGTGTTTATAGATTTAGCTTAAAATAAACGCCATTCTCGGGGTAAAATGTGATTTTATTTTTTTGTATGAGGAGAATAATCTTGAGTAGATTCACCCCTAATCACTCTCTGTATGAGAGTAGGCTCGTGCCCCTCGGTGGGGACATATATGGGCTGATAAAGAAGAAGACCACTAATTGTCATAAATAAAACGCCGGACAATCGTTATTTTTGCCACTGACTGAGTGCCTGATATGTAGAAAAAAAGCCTACTGCCAAGTGACCTAGAAAGTACAAATTTGGCATTCGGCAAAGTAATTATGTATAGGTATGTAACAGTCAAAACCCTTAACTGATTTTGACTGAAGACATCAGTCAAACTGATAAAACTTGTCAAAAGTGGTTTGACTGTAACATACCGAATACCGATATACCTACAAAGCGAAAAATCTGTTTTTTTTTTATACTAAAAATATATAAAATGCCTACTTTTCTACAAAATTCGTAAATGAATGTAACTCAATAACGATACAATAGTTAAAGAGTAACCAGGTGAGCTGGAGATACAGCTGAATAATATAATTTTTGATGTTAGGTTAGGTTAGGTTTTGGTTAAGTGAGGCTAGGTTAGGTAAGGTTCGGTTCAGTTAGGTTGGTCAAATATTTACTTGCTTACTTATCTAATTGGGCTTTCTTTGGGTCATTGGTGACTAGAAACATTTAAGTTTGAGGGGTCTGCATGCATAATTAGACATTTTGTATTTTTTTAGTGCAGAGCCTGAACAAAAACATAAGGCAATATTTTGGTGTTAGCCACTGAAATTGAATAAAAAGAATATGTAATATGACTATATAAATGATAATAAAAAAACTGAGATAGGTCACGTGACTGTCGGGTCTGGGTATTTGTTCTATGGACCTGACTGTTATTTTTTTTTTTACATTTTTCTATGTACCTAGTGAAAGTTCTATCGGAGTGTTAATCGAGTGGTTTACTTTTTCATAATACTTAAACATCAAAATGATCAGACGCAACAGACGCTGCGTCAGTGTTTCTAGGTTCCAAAGTCTACCTTTAGCGGGCGAGCGAGCGAGTAATCTCGGTAATCGATCATATCATCGTTTTTGTTATCTATCACATGTTTGTATAAATGACGTAGCGTTCGGGGTCTTGACCATTGTAAGCAAAGTCTAGCTCACTCACTTGCTTGCGGTGTGGCCTGAATATTATGCAGGCAGATATGTTCGTACAAACGCTTCCGAACCTCCACGTTCGACAATATTTCTAATCTAACCACGGTCTTGCTAGAATGTCAACTAATTTAACTCATTCAATTTATTGTCTAATTAAAAATGGTGAATTAATTAAAGCCACGGGATATAAAGGCATGAATGACTTATGCTTGAAATAATGTTTTGGATGGGATAATTGTGGATATCATAAACTTCAAGTGAACGTACGTACAAAGATTTAAAAAAGACGGACAATAAAGAGATTTGTTTTTTATAGTCAATAACTTAGACGGAAGCTCTAATCAGCTCAGCTTTTGGACAAGTTGGAAGTTTGTGAAATTATTTCACTGATTAGACGCATGCGCGTATTTTACGCGCCACCCCTAAAACCTTACGACCGCCTCCCTCGCAGACACATTACCTGAAAATTAGACTCTCTGATCTTAAAAATAAAAGCCTTCAGTCACAAATCCAACATTATTTTTTTCCTACAGTCAGTAACATCGGCTAGTTTAAAGGCATCATTACGTTTTCAAACAGTAGAAATTGAATCTCAAAGAGTATTCCTGGAAATCTTGCTTGATGCGTTGTACAGGCTTTTACAAATGACGTTGGTGGGATTAAGACTTTATGTATTGAGTGGGAAGGTAGCGAATTGTGCGGAGGTAGACTGGCAGACGGGGCAGTAGTGTACCCGGAGTGCACCGCGTAGTCGGCCGTGAGCTCCGACGGGGTGCGAACGCAACGAGCGCGCTCCGCACTAGCCGCGACACGCAACTTATTTCGTACACCAGATAAATTCCTACGCAGTTAGTAGTATGATGCTACTTGTTCAAGTGATAGACCGTTAATTACATTAGCTATATTATAGAGGTATTAAGTATTTGATACCTCAATCAAAATATGTTTTGATTATAAATAACTTAAAACTTTTTTGATGAAGTAACTGTTTTAAAAGAATATATCCCCATACAAAATAGCACTTTACAAATAAAAAATACAATTTCTCTATAAATATTAGCCAATAAAGAAACTCAATTTAATTATTCAGCCAAATATCACAGATTCCAATTATAAATTGTGTAAGTGCTTGTTTAAATATTTGGGACGTTTAATCCCTGACAATTAATTTAATTTATAGGTGAGTAAAGAATGTCTAAGCAAAAGGAATAAATAAGAGTTTATGTTAGCAAGGCAGGGCCGACGACGGGCCGCCGGCACCCGCGCCCTGTGCTTGCCGCGGCGGCTGCCGTCTTGCCGACATTCCGCAGTTAATTAAAGCCCATTTCTACACTGTCTGTTATATATAATTTATGGAATGGATTTTGCATTTACTAAATATTTGAATTTCAAATTATTGCGTTTCATAGTACCTTGTCTGACATTCTTCCGACATTATCTTCGTATTTGAAAAATTAGGAAAGGTCTATTATGTTTAACATAGGTTTCGATTAAGATATAACAACGTGAAACTATGTTGAGTATGTAGTTATTTGCGTTTATTTTGTCAATTGATGAACAAGGAGCTCCTCCTTGTCGATTCCAAATAAGCCCGCCTCAATCCCAAGCCCCGCCCACTGCCTTAGGTAATACTTATGTAAACCTTTTATATACTCGAAGGTATATGGGACCCTTTTCCTATTGGAATGTACATCTGTATTTCCGATATTTTTCGAAGGCTGATATACAAAGTACAATGTTGTAGCATCTACTCGTTCCTCGTCTGCTCTCAACACATACGACAAGTACCTACCTTAGACTGATTTAATAGCATAATCGGCAATTGTAATATTAGCTTAAGAAAATAATCTTGAAACAGAGTTTGCAATGCTACAATATTGTAATAAACATCAACAATAGTAGCGATTGTCATTTGTTTGTACGAGTACATTAATCCGTACAAAGTACTAAAGTGAATGAAGGAAGATGTTGTCGGCTACAAATCGCGACATGAATACAATGTAAGGAGTTGAGTCGGGAAGTGAGCTAGCAAGCCGAGCAGAAGTTGTTAAACGCGGCTGGGCGGCAGCGACCGGCCGACTCGACCGGCAGCTGCAGTTGAGTTCAACTCTCGGCCCGCGGCTCCTACACTTGTCCTCGATGCAATGAAAGCCCATCTGCACTTTACTTATTCGAGGCTTGAACAGTCAAGTCACTTTAACATTATCTTAATACTGCGTGAATTCATGTAGATCACGTTATGTAGGTATAAAAAAAATGCTCTCCTAATTTTATAATTCTCATTACCCTTATTTTTATTTATTAATTTTGTTACTTATAAGTACATTGAAACCTATAAAGTGTTAGTTAACAAAAGCTTTAGTTACAAATATACATTAGACGTGTCGTAGTGGTACAGCGGAAAGTGAATATTCTCGGAAATGCAGATATTTTCAATTGAAAATCAAGTGTGAATTTGTATAGAAAACCAATTTTATTTCCTGTAGGTGTGCAAGCTGTACATTGTCGGTGAATGAAAATGCACGCTGTTGTGATATAAATATTGACTAGTTATAGAGAGAGACAGTATAGTGATTTACGGGAACGCCGACAGAAGCGATATGGAGAGCCATTCATTAGGAAGGACGCGCCGCTCGCCGGCCACAAGGAATCACATCGTCTTTACCGACCACATGGGAAGAAAGTGAGTATACTTAAGTTTTTCTAAATATTTTCTTTAAAAATATATTCCAAAGAAAATTTTAAAAATGTGTACTTATTTACAAACATTTTTGATCGCTAACTAATTTATCTAGAGGGTGCAATTTAACCCCTTAAAACCAAACAAATGAGTCCTATTATTTCTCTCAATTTAGTCTAACAAGCGAGTAGCGGGTGGGAGTCAAAGGTTCGTCGGAGCGCGGAACTCAATGGCCGTGAATTTGTAATCTTCATTATTTTCCACTGGAAGTTCACTTTCACTCTTCCTATTCACTTCTGTTGCTCCTTAATTTGTTGCCTAACTTTTTTACAAACGCAAAATAAATTGCGATAATTTATTGTTTCATTATTATCTACTTACTTATACACCATCGTTCGTACGAATTTTTAAAAAAGAATATCAAGAAAAATAACTGACCAGGGTGTCACTTATAAATTAGGGAGAGCAGAAAAATCAATTAAAACTAAAACCGGAGATAACTTAAGAATTAAAATAAATAGAAAGTACAAAAAAGAGAATGATTTTTTTTAATAGATATAAAAGTGCTCTTATTTGAAGATGAATTATGTGTTCAACTCATGGCGAAAGAAATTTTCATATAAATTAAGTGTGGAAAGTTTAAAACAGTGGAAGTAACGGGCGTGATAACTCCGCGGAACATTTACATTCCGCGGCCATGTTTGCAGGTGTAAAACTGGTCTGCGTTTTATTTCTACTTTCAAAAATTCATTCAAAAACAAATTAACACTTTTATAGTTCCTTGCAAATGAAGTTATACAACTTTTAGCATGCTTGTGCTGTAATCTTCTACATCAGGCTGTTTTCATTAAGAAAGCTAGTTGTCTAAGTATAATGTTACAAAAAGCTCACACATAAGTGTTTAACACATTTCAAAAACACTTAACTGAAAACGAAACTAATATTTATAGAATTTGAATAAAAGAGCAAAGTGAGTACTCTTATGGTAGAAGTTTGAAATAGCTATACTCTCCTATGTTGGTATAAAGTTCGACTTGCAGAGAATAAGCTTGTGGCGAGTGAGGCCGACTAAATGTGTGCCTAGAAAGGACAGCCAAGTTACTTGTACAGTTTCCGTTAGTCACATTTTCGCAACAAGGTATTCACATTTTGAGGAGTGGAAAGTTGGTCTTATCGTGTTTAAAATAGAACGACAAACAGCTAACTTTGAAATGCTAAATGGACATCCTTACCCTTTCTGTTATTCTGACGTGTAAGCTACAATACGTACTATACAGGTTCCGGCATTCATAATATCTTCGATATTCATCGGATTTCCGAATAGAATGATTTCATTTGTTGTAAGTACTTATCTGAAAATGTAATAATTTAAATTTAAGGTTGTGGAAAAAAGTGCATTTTTAAAAGAATATTTATATCCGGGTAGCGAAAATGAAACTTTTCATTATTTTAGTTTCCAATATTGTACATCAAAGGCAGATACGGTTCATTCGACAGTGACCGGCGGCGAGCGGCCAGGCAAACAAAATAGCTCACAAAATATTCCAGCAAGTAGCCTTACAATGTAAAATAAAACAAACAGAGCGTGAGTGTTGAGTTGAACAGATTTATAGAGTGCAATCACAGATCAGATGTTGGTATTCCATCCAAAGCCCGAGAGAGCTGGTTCCTATCGACTGAATTATTTACACGCACATTGCTCTTACTGACGGGAGGCACCTACAGAGACGCGTTCCATAATATATTTTTTATTCTTCAAACAGAACTTTTCCCTATGAATCTATAGAACCGCACTCACAACGTAAATGCAACAGCTGTTAATTATGTTTATGAAGTTGTTTTTGTATAACATGTATCATTGAACTTGGATAGAAAGAAAGTAAGTACATCCTTTGCACCTTTTGTGCAAAGGATGTATTGTTTTACATAAACTAAATAACCAAACGAATTACACAAATATTTAAATCTTTTAAATTATTTTTCTCTATTCTGGGCTTTGTTTAAAACGGTCCAATATCTACATTTGGGTAAAAGTTTTTATTAAAGAGCCCAGATGCGCGGGCTTAACTGATCATTCAGAGATCGCGAAATCGCTCGGAAGTAATTTGCGGTCGGGACCGTAAGTTCTTTGAGTTTGAACCGTTTAGTTCATGTCACATACCAGCAGAGGGTATATCATACTACACTACTTCCATACACTAAAGTAGCCACAACTGAAATGTATTTCATTAATAACTGTAATGAATAAATAGGAAGCAGCTACAACGATTTACCAGTAAATTAAAATGAAAAGGTTATAAGTAGTATAAAGTAGCAGGTACGTGTTGTTGGAGTCCTCAAATCCCTGGAGTGAATCGTAGTTACTTGCTGATTGATTGGTGAACGGAAGCAGGTAAACAAAGTGACATGAAATTGGACTTGAAAACTGCCTTGGCTATAAAAAATGTCAAGCGGCTACGGGCTATAGGTATGCCGTGATAAAATCATTAGGAAGCCCTATTTTGGTTCTGTTATTTTCGGCAAATAATTTCTATTGAATGAATGTACAAAGCTTTTGCATCGATAGAGATTAACTTTAAAAAGAGAAACGACTCTTTGTTAAGCCGTCTGTCTATATTAATTAACTACCATCTATATTAATAGCGGTGCGGCTCACATGTCACTATTTTTTGTTTACTATTTCCCCTTTTCGATGAATTAAATGCAGAAGAACATAGAAATAACAAAAATAGGCCAAACTATGAAGTAAAACCTACTTAAAGACAGAGGGTATATTAGGTACCTACCTACCTAATATTCATAATCATAATCATATTTATTGCGCTTCCACAAAGTTACAATGGTCTTAAAAATTATTTACAGTACATGTTGTGGGCCCTGTTTTAGGGCACGGCAAACAGAGAGAGGAAGACGTATTGAGTTGCTAAAATTAAGTAATGAATAGTTAGTTTTTATTAATCACTATACCTAACTTACATTTTTAATATTATACTATAATATGATACTATTAGATACTTTTAAATAATATATTTACTAGTTTTAATGAGATAGTTAAATACTTATCTACTTATAATTTATCTTCTAGGTATTCGTTTATTGTGTGTGTGTGTGTGCTTATCAAAAGCATTTGAATTGACATTTACGTAAATAAGTAAGGTGATTTAATAAAAGCAACGTTGTTCGTAATAAAACGCAATTAATATGAAAATTGGATTGAATGGTTGAAGCGTTGATTCATATTCATACGCAAGCATTTTGGTGTTGCACTCTGCGTTGTTGCCAGTAAGTAATAAAATAAATTTGAAACGTTACCATTATTCAAAAGAACTCGCTTTGGAAGATCTGTTTTATTTCGTTTATCGTGTGTTCCTTTACGAGTTCAAAGATTAGAGAGATACCTATTTCTTTATCCTCTGTTTTGTGAAAGTGTTGCACCACTTTCCCATTTTTTGTGTGTCGGATCCGAGGTTTCAGCGCATGACCATATGACAGATCCGAAAAACAACCAATGATTCTAATTATATTATAATCTATTACTTATTGAAGCTATTAAATCTCATCTTACGTCATTCATGCGCGAGAAAAGTGAGCCTTTTTTATTTCACTCAATCTGCAAAAGGTCGTGTTTGCTGTAGATCTACCCAAAAGAACAGAAAGCAATTTGCATAAAAATTAAGCTTACTCACATTATACGAGCCACATTATATCTTATCACGTTTTGTATGCATTATTGTTTATTTTAAGAATCCGTCCAAATTGAAAGATCGCGAGGGGGGAGACAAGTGGCGTATCCCCGGAGTAAGCGTTGTTTTATGGTCGTCGTGCGCCGACAAACTTCGGCAACTGCTTTATGATCCTAATTTATAAGTGAGCGGCGGCGGGAGGTTGTATTTACGACTCTTTCCGGCCTCCCGCGAGTGCGTTCACACTCATTCTCCTGCGTGTTCAGTTACCACATGTTTTACTCATTTTTTCGATTATTTAACTGCTATATTAATACACGGCGTCCCTTGCAGTCTATTTTCAGTCTACACTAAACGACTGACTTATACCTCCACTAACCTGAAAAATTATAGCACAATACAAGATAAATCATTGACTCTGGAACTTTTTTGCAAACTAGAAAAAAGTCGTTCAATAACTTTTAAAGAGAACCATTTCTTATCTAGATACTTACACTAAAATCAAGAACAACCATAACTAAAAAGAAGTAAAAGTAAGTATGAAATCTATTTTTATGTTATTGTACCTATATCCGTATCCACGGCAGGAAATTAAGTGTAGGATGTTTATTTTACTTTAATTAACTTCTCAAACGAGTAGGTAGTCATACCAATAATAGGAAATGTGGAAATAAAATTGTTAGTTAAGTTAGGTAAGACTTACGAGTAGTTATGTAGGTATACGCTTTTCATGAATAGTAAGTATCTTATTACACTTTACGAGTACGATGTATCATGTGACTGATTTACTATCACTGAGGGCTTTGAAATTTTGGAGGCATAAATTAATTTTCAATTTCCCTTTGACATTTCGCTGAGCCGGCCTGGCTCGTCTCTCCTCTCCCTATAGTGAGGTATTAGCACAAATACTAGAGAAATATAAAGGCTGTTTTTGTAATCAAACGTTAATTTTATATAAAATGATTGCATATTCAAAACGTATCGGTCTTGCTCATCGATATATCTATGAACTATGGTCTTGTAGGTGGATGAGTATTCACAAAACAAACAATGTAAATCGGCTAAAGGTATTATATTTATTGGGGTTCTGTAATCAAAAGAAAAATCTTTTAAAGACACTAATACTTTCTCAGAGGTGATTGAACGTACAATATAATTAAAAATGACCATTGATTGTACCTTATTGACCTTCTTTGATATATTTTGATGTAAATCAACACTTCTTTGATAAATTTTACTGTAAGTAATATAAGAATAGATAACATTTTAAAATCGTACTGTCGCGTCAGTTACACTGAGTAGGGCACATATTATATTCAAGTTAGGACACAATAGGTGTCCTAACTTAAATAGATATTTATGAAAATGTTCTTATTTGTGACTGCATCATTGTACCTATAAATACATAGGTATAGGTATGCTAGCAAACGTAAGTGAAGGATTACATTGGAGTACAAAACGAAGGAACTTGTAACAAATTCATGTCGATAGAAATATTGAGAAACCGGCAAGTTGGTAGAACACGAGTGCAGTTTGGTGCAACATGCAAAAGCCATTGAGCTCGAGTGAATGGATGTTCCTTCGAGTGCCATCGGCGCCGCATTGTGAGCTGTGAGCATATACCGACATAATTGTATGAATAACTATAGAATTCAATTACTTTCGACATTATGTTTGTTATGGAGAAGCTTATTTTGAATTTAAGCACTGTGGAAGTTCACGGTAGGTACACGTAAAATGAACCCTAGCTGACGCACAAAGGAAAGAAAAATATTATTAGTAGTATTAGTAAGGTGGAATATAAATAAAAAAAAATACACAACTACCAATCAAACCAAAAAATATAAAAAAATATTCGAAATTAAAAAAAACATTTGTTCTTCCATTAAGTCTTCATGGACGGCGCGAAAACCAGATGAGGACGCGGTGTTGATGCCAGAAGTGGCCATTTTATTATCATCGTTGTCGTCACAAACTTTCATAACCTTTAGAATCAGAATCATTATCCCCTACCACAGATTACTTAATAGTTACTACGTAACCCCTACGTATAGTCTATAAGTCAACATACGTAACCGCGTGCGAAATACTCTTACAAGAATGAAACGAAAAATAGCCCTAGTACTTTCGAGCGTAAGTGTGATTTTCATTTGTTTCTAAAGTTCATTTTATGTGGCGCGACCTATAGTTCCTATTATAAGTATTCATTCAACATCGTTACAAGTATTCTTACCTCTGAAATAAGTCTTGATCGCGCTCTCTTGACGCTTTTCTCTAAACGAACAAAATATTAAATACTGACATGACAGTATTAAAGCAAATGGACACGGGGTACTGTTAGTCTATTTGGAAACATAAATCTATCAAAGTCTATAACCGAAATGAGCACGACCGACAATTCGGAGTATCTTCTCAAATGCATAGTCGAACCACTTTAAGTCTGCACAAAATACCAATGTAGTCTAGATTTAATATATAGGTACGTAGTTTATAGCAACATCTTGTTTAAGCAACAAAACAAATTAGTTTAGCTTTCTTGTATGATTAATATCGTATTTTTCTTTTAGCAAAACTGAATTAAATTAATTGCACATTTATACTATAAATGAAATAAACAGTGATTTAATTTAGTTACTATGCAGTTATCAAATTGTGACATGCATAAAACTATAACAATGACAATTTTGAATGTGATCATATTAACAAAATAATATCGTTAAAAATATAGATGTATTATTTCAGTGCAGACTTAACGTGGGAGCACTGTAAAACACTTATTTGCATATTTACGAAACGGTGACAGGTCTATAGTGTTGCTAATTTCGGTGAATGAATGCCGGTAGTCAATCTCGATCTGTATAAAGTAGGAAAGACACAACACGCGGGGCTGGAACGGTTCGGCCCGGTGTCGTACTTACCAATTTGAACGGCATTAATGAATGAATGGGATAAAAAGCGAAGGCCACACGTGGTGGTCGGAACAGTAGCCAGAATAGGGTATTTGACTATATTCAAAATATAAAACAAAATGTGGCCATCCTAAAAGATTATATTATAAAGAAATATATTTCACTTTATTTTGATGTAAAACATGTTTATTTTTAACAAAATAAAATAAACAAATTGTAATATTTTTTAAATTTTTATCTGGAACACGAACGGCCTGTTATTTGTTGACATTCTGTTGACGTCACACGCGAGTAAACCGCTGTCATAATAGTGCTCTTCGTTAGTGTTTTTCGCGTTTGTTTACTTGCATGTGACGTCACGCGTGACATGTGGCCAGCGCCATTACAGAAACAGTGTTATTCGCGGGTTTTATTAAATTTGAATTTCAACATTGATTTTTCCTCATTAGAACATTAAATATTTCGGAAATATCAATATAGGGTAATTATTATCATATAAACATTAATTTAAAATTATTTTCCAAATGTTGTCAAATAGCCTATTAGTATGGTCGCTGTATCTGTTGAGACTAGCACGACGCCTGGCATGCAAAGTATTCTCCTCTTTATTCTACTCAATTGTCAGCAGTGGCGTTTCTTTAGATGTTTGCGTACTATAGGTATACCTATAGACTTTCCACGTCAAGGGCTGTTTAAATAAAACTATAATGGTACCTATTTTGGTTCGTTTTTATTTGATCTTACGAATAAAATTCGATTTAAATTTTTTTCGACACACGTCATCACCTCCGTCTCAGTTGTCTTTTGTCTCTTACTCCCACAATCCTGGGCCTCTATCTCTCGTCAAACTAATTCAATCTCAGCTCATTCTCTTATTCTTTTACGACTATCTGCTAACGTTCCTTTCGTACATCAGTTAGCCTGTCATGTCCCACTGGCCTCCTTATTCTACATCCAGTTCTGCCGTGTGTCACGATTTGCCAGTCTCGCTATCTTAAATGTCAATAAAATCTAACCTTCGTAACAACATTTTCTAGGATCAGAAAATGTAGGATTCTAAATATGTATTATAATGGTTCAGTCCGTTGTCCTACTCTATAAAATTGCCCTCAAAAGCTCACGTTACACCGGGCTCTGTTTCGAAGATACGTCATTGGCAAATTGAAAAGTTAATTTATGTCTGCGTCTCTTGAGCTCGCAGCTTACAGACTTGACATCCCGAATACTGAGGATTTCCTTACTCGCAATCGATACTATGTAAATGAGATGTACAAGTGCGCTATACTTATACATACATAGACTAGGTGTTGTCAGTAATTCGGTATGGGCAGACCTTTTTTCATTGGTCGATATATTCTCGTATAATTATATTAAAGAATAGCTATTGTCATCAAATCAAAAAATATCCTGTAAGTATATAGTAAACTTCGATACTTGAACCAACTTTATTTTTCTATTAGCGTGTTTAAATACTGGGAATTTACCACCTTTAATTTAATTAATTCGTGTCAATTAAACTACTTAATACGCATAAACGTACCTACATGCTCGTATCTCTTGTTTGACGCTATACGAAATTGTGCGTTATACAATTTAATAGCAGATAGTTTGGTTCGTTAGTGGGATTGTTAACTAGTGTTCGGGGATGGCACCCGCGGAAATAAATACTGAATTGACTCACTGTTTATTCATTTTACTTTAATAAACATGTGCTTGCATTCAGCGAACATAATTTAATTTTTTGCTTTAGCGATATGATGTAAAAAAGACCCTTAGACCTTTAGAAAGTTGAAGTTATTTTTTTTTATGTTAATAAAATTTTATATTGCATTGCATTAGAACAAAATAGTTTGTAATTGCCAAAAATATGATTGTCATTAATTAAGGAACAGACGAAGCTCGGTGTTATTAAGGAGAATCTGGGAGCAGAGGAAGCTCAGAAGTCGTGCCGTGATGGGGATGATTAATACTGCTCATTTGCGGTACGCGCTGCGCCGGCCCCGCTACGGGCTACGATGCTACGAGCGCGCTACGCTGCCGCTACGAGGTTGCTACGTGCCCGTCTCAGCGTACATCGTTTACGCTTCCGCGCTGAGAATTTATTAGATTCCACCCCATTTCTACCTTTTATCTCTATTATGTATTAAATGTAATGGCGTTACATTCTTGACACGTCGTTACCAGGAATTACTATGGTGTTTAGTATGAATGAAACATTGTTAGCAATTTTGAAATGTATTTAAGCTCTGAACTGACTGAAGTTTTGCTAGTTTAAATAATAGGTAATACACATTTAATACCATCGCCGACATGTTGGTAACATTCACATCCTTACTAAGTCGCAGTGAGTATTGTGCGTTATTGGACGGAAAGCGTTCTAAGACTTTGAGACCATGAGGGCGAACTGACAGCAATGTTTATTTTTCCATCGCCTGGATGTTTGTTTTACAAAGACTTAAACCAACAGACAGACAAGTGGACGCCATCGATCGTTGCAAAGTACCTACAATGGTGTAATTGGTTTCTAATGCCATGTAAACCCTCCAAACGTGTTGCGAGGTTGGACGCTGAGATAACGTCCCCGGACCTCTTACGTACAGAGTTATTTGCTTGTTTATATCAAAAACACAACAAAATAGTATTAGACCAAAATATACAGATCATAAGTCAGAATATGAAAAAAGGCGTGTAGTAAATTATATTTAAAATGTGTTTCCTAAACAATAACAAGTTCACTTCACAGCCGCTCTGCACCGTCCCGCTGGGAACAAGCACAGCTTTGCTACAATATTCTAAATGCTATCTATCACAGTTTTATGAAGAAATCAATAAATAATTTTTAAAATTGCAAGTTATCGTTATATAATAATAATAATAATAAAGATTAACATTGCCCAAAGTTGAAGGAGGAAGAGGTATCATTGACATCCATAACCTACACAATAGAGCTATCACTACATTAAGAACTTTCTTTCATAGGAAATCCGCCCAATCACAACTACACAAATCTATCGTTGAGGCTGACCAGACACTAACACCACTAAATCTTAAAGACCGAAGTACGCAACCCAACCAAACGCTAATTACACCCCAACAGAAAATAAATGACTGGCTACTTAAATCCCTCCATGGTAGACATCGTCGTGACCTCACCAGTATGAACGTCGACAAAATTGCGTCGAACGCATGGTTGAGGAGAGGCGAGCTGTTTCCAGAGACGGAGGGATTCATGATAGCCATTCAAGATCAGGTTATTGATACTAAAAACTATAGAAAACACATTATTAGAGACCTTAGAGTAGAATCAGACTTATGTAGACATTGTAAAACCAGCTCAGAAACAATACAACATATCACCGGAGCATGCCGAAGTATCACCCAGACTGATTATAAACACCGTCACGATCAAGTCGCAGGCATAATTCACCAATACTTAGCCCCCAAACATAAACTCGTAGTGGACAAAATAGCGTATTATAAATACAAGCCCCAATCGGTTATAGACACAGCAGACTACAAACTTTACTGGGATAGAACTATCATTACAGACAAAACCATCCATCACAATAGACCCGACATCACCTTTCACGACAAGAAGAACAGCACTGTATATCTGATAGACATAGCGATACCCAACACCCATAACTAACAACAACACACACAGACAAAATGACCAAATACACCGACCTCTCAATAGAAATAAAGACGCAGTGGAAAGTCCGAACTATTATGAGCATCCCAATCATTCTCTCGACCACAGGAATCATCCCAACCACTCTTCACAATAGTCTCAAACTTCTCGACATTCATCCACTTACATACATCACCTTACAAAAAGCTACCATACTCAACACCTGTAGAATCGTAAGAAAATTTTTATCATTAGATAATTAGTTTTCGCTGCTACCGTTTGGCCACAAGCCCGCGGTAGTAGTTAATAGTACCCCAGAAATGGTAATATACATAATGTAAATATACATAAACATAAATAATAATAATAATAATAAATCTTTATTTTTCTCCCACACAGAAAACAATTAACAAGTATTGAAGGTAAACACAATTATTTAAGCAAAGTAATAGCATCTGTGCGAGAGACTGGTTTCCGTACTAGGAGGTCCTGTATGACAGATCACCAGCCTCTCCACTCTCCGGAACGGGTGACAGTTGTACAATAATTATGGTTACAAATCAAGTACCTATATAATTTTTGTGCGTGTGTAGTGTGTGTGTGTGTGAGTGTGTATGTGTGTGCGTGTGCGTGTGTATATCTACGTCCAAACTTATATACTAATAACTTTTAAAAAAGTAACTACTTATACTTACTCGTAGGTAAGCAAATTACAATTGTTCTCAACCTGATTAAACTATCGTTCAGCTTTTTGGTATATTTTTTTATAAACTAGTTATACTTTGGATTTACTCAGACACCAACTGATACATATATTTTTTGTATAAGCTAATTCAAGGACACATTAATAAATTGTTAAGAATTGGCAGCAGCACCACAGCACCTACAATCTATATTTAAACATTTTGTATAACATGTGACATGCGATGTTGAGTGTCTGAACATATCCCCGATGTAAGGACGGTCAGAATTTTTCAGTGCAATGCTCCTGTCGCGGCGGGATCCTTGGAAATTTATTGCCCTCACCGCTGACGCTGGCCACTTTTACGAATACCGGATAGGGTGCTTTTGTATACGTCCGAGAGATACTTCCCAACCGAGACAATATTTTAAAATAACATGATTTTCAACCAAGTGCTTCAGTTAACGTCCTTTCCGTTGAAAATACGATGAAGGTCGCAACAATTGATTAATTGTTGACCTCTTATAATATTGATAGAAGTTTTTAGGCGCATTTCGCTTTGGTCTCTTTACATAAATTCTTTTAACCGCTCTAAGATTTACACTGTGCTACCATTCACGTGTGCTGGATCCAAGTTTTTACTGAAACCTTTTTTTTGGTCATAAATACAATTCTAATACATAACGTACACTTTCTTATATAATGTTCAGTCACTGTAGCCTTTGTTTATCAACCAGATCCAACTACTCTACATAAATTGGTTTCTTAAATAAGGTAAGTAGGATATTAATAATTCAAACTAAAATCCATGCCTATCGATGTTTGAATCGCGTGCGTTGTAGTTTTAATTTCGGAGATTACTTTTATTCAAAACACGCATTAATAAACAATAGGCTACAATTTACTTACTACAAAAGCCCGATAATGATCAAAGTTATAATAGTAAGATGTTACTTGCCTTTTGTCAACTTTTTAAACAAAAATTGATCACGAAACAAGTAACTGATTCACGTTTCACAAAGTATTCAACTATATGATTTAGTAAAATCTTTGAACGATTTAGTCACCGAGTGCTACGGAAAGTCCTCTTGCGATCTGAGGGTTAAAGGAAATAAAGTTGTGATTTATGCAAGCGAAATGTGTTTGAAACAGCAAGCACTGTAAGCACTCGTACCGCGATGCCGCGACAAATTTCACTCTGGTGCGGTTATTCTCTATGACATAATCGTGTTCATAAAGAAGTTTACAAAACATGTAGTACGTAGGAATTATATTTGATTTAAAAAAATACAAATCAACCCTGTGTACTTATCTGATCAGGTCTAGTTTCACTTAAATTGTGAAAACATACTCTTACCTACCTACCTAACTTATTTTCTTATTCTTTTGATAAGCTTTTAAATAAAAAATATAGTATCTAATAAAAATGCTGTATTTCATGATGTTTAGTACAAAAATGTATTTACAGGTGAAATGTGTTAGTGGATTTAATTTATATAAATATTAACTATACTCAAATCCTTTGTTTGGATAATTTGCTAAATACTTCTACAGGAGCGTAAACCACACGCCTACAACACGATGTTCATCCTCCTCTGTTCATTCTCTATAATATTATAATGTAAAGCTCAACTGATGTACACGTTGCTTTAGGGCTAAAGCATCAATTCACGACACGACGCGACACGACGCGACACAACGTCGTACGACGTCGCATCGTGAAAATCGTCGCGTCGCGTCGTGTTGTGTCGTGAATTGATGTTTTAGCCCTAGGTCATCTGAGAAGGAATAAGCATATTGTACTGGAAACAAAGCAAACAGTTTGCTTAGAAACATATTTTAGAAAGATTTATTTAATGGAGTCCGTAACTGGAATGCTGTAAATTTTTAAAAGCACAAAATCAGTCCCATTGACGATAGAATAAGAAAAGTTTGTTAGAAATGCCAAAATAAAAGTAATGTTTTTTGATGCAGAATACCTTATGCGGACAAAATAACCCCAGAGCCGACGTTGACCGGTAACGGAGAGTCCTCAAGAGATGCTCCGGTTGACTCCTCGAGAAATACTAACAACGATGAGATGAACGTCGGCATATATGGTTGGCGTAAGAAATGCCTCTACATACTTGTGACTACCATTATACTCATGTTGATCATCAACCTCGCTCTCACGCTATGGGTTCTAAAAGTATTGGATTTTAATTTGGTAAGTTAATTAGTTTAAATGAAAATTTTTGTCTAATTTTGTAATAGGTATCTTTTCTGTAACACATTAAGATTAAATTATAGCCCAGTAAAGTATTACTGTAGTAACCTACCGATGCAAAGCATCGCTTTTGAAATAAAGCGTTAAAGCCACAATTTATAATTAAATATTTATATTTGTAGGAAGGGATGGGGCAGTTGAAATTAGTGCCAGGCGGTATGCAGCTCTTGGGCCAAGCCTTGATAGTAGATTCGTTGTTCACGTCAAGCGTGAAGTCCCGTCGAGGACACGCCATCACCATAGAATCGTCCAAGAACTTCACTGTCTCTACGCGAGACGCGTACGGACATCTACAAAGTAGATTGTTTTTAGGTAAGTAGCAGTTAATTAAGGGATATCTTTACAGATTACCTACTGATTTGCACAAAAAGTTCACTACCTCTTGTGCAAATGTAGTGAACGTAATATCTTACTATATCTTAAGTTTACTAAGAATGAATAGCATGTAGGTACGCATTGTAAGTTCAAGGCCGTACCTGCATTGACAAATTCGTTTTCTTTAAAAAATATCTCGAACATTTATCAATCAAAGGAAACTCGTCTATTTCAAAGCTGATTTATTTATATATTAATGTGTTCGGTTTGTTTTAAGGTCACGACCGTTTCGAGGTACATGCCGACCGTCTGGAAGTCCGCGACTCCCGCGGGGTGCTGGTCTTCAGCGCCAACCAGAACGCGGTCACCTTCGGCGCTCCCAATGTCGTCATGGACAGCCCCAACGGGGTCAGTTTCCGGAAAGCAATTCAGACCCCACTCGTTCGGGCTCCACCTGCCAAAAAACTCGTGTAAGTTGATTTTTGATCAGAAATTCTTTGTCATAAGATATCTACATTGAGAATTTTTGATTTGTATAATAAAACTCAGTTGACAAAATAAAGCTCGCATTAAGCTGTTTGTTTCCTCGGAAAAGCATTCGATATGTCAATAATCTCGTTCTCATACAATTAATTGGGATATACCCAAAACGGGTCCTGTTATTTGCGGGGTGTTGCCGTGGGAAAAGCCTTTAGCTTACTTGTTTCTTATAATTAAATTACTCTTCTATGATTGTTAGGTTAGAATCGGCTACGCGTACGTTAGAGATGCACGCTGCTCAGAACATCGAACTAGAGGCTCGGGCTGGTGATATTAGTGCCACCTGCCTTACCACATTCCAACTCAAATCAGTTGCTGGTGCGGTAAGTGTTTTATTAAACAATAGTCGTTACTGTACCCTAATTGACCTCATCATGTAATCGAAAATTCCGTCGCCCTTTCCTTTTCTATCGTTGCTGCGATCTTTCTTGCTTTAGACTACCTAAATCCTAAGTCCTTAGGACAAGACCATGGGCACTAGGTCTTGTAGGACCTAAGGACGAGAAAAGGAAAGGACAACGAAATATTACGATTGCGTATATGTCAATAACAATAAAGTCATCTGGTTACTTTGAAAAATAAGTAATAATTTTCCTTTGTAGGTCCGTCTCGAAGCTCCTAGTATATTTATGCCGAAGTTAAAGTCTGCGTTACCTTTGCCGGCGTCGACTCCGCATTCACACGATGCTCACCACCAAAACATCTACCAGTTGTGCGCGTGCGCCAACGGCAAGCTGTTCCTCGCGCCGCCGCACGGAGTATGTGCAGCTCGCGAGGAGAGCCTTATTTGTAGATAAATTATTGCATACAAAAACAAGGAGATTTGGACCACGTTAACTCTGCAGTAAAATCATAAATTTATTCTTTATAGTTATGTGAATTATTGCTTTGATGCTTTGATTTATTGCTTTGATCATTTGGAAACTTTGATCGCGGTGTACTTATTTAAAAGCGATATCAATAAATATCTAGTTTGCAAAAAAGAAATGCGCAGGTAACCTTATGTTGACGGTTTTCTAGCTGAAACCAAATACATACCTACTGGGAATAAACATTTTCCAAAAGCTCTCTTGATAATATTTACTGCAGTTTTAAAATGATCCAACTCTATTCTTCTAAAACAGATGTTGTTTTCTTACAGGTATTTATTAAACGCAATAAAAGTGTTTCAAATTAGTACCGGTGTGGTACATTTCAAATATTGTAAGGTTTTGTATACGTAGATTTCTATGTGTAAAAAAGGTGTGTCGCGTGTACATTCACCAAATTAATTCCGAATTTACAGAGCTTTGAATGTGAAATGAAAACATACCCGTTTTTAATTCGTAAGGCGACATTTTGTTTTTCATCATTAAATAAATGGAAATTGTAAAGGTAGGATTTAAATGACTAAGAATAGACTACTATAACGATACGATCAATTCTATAGATTATAATCTTTTATTGTTTGTTACTTTAGTAACTGTACTTAGGTACAAAAATAATACATAACTAATCTACGACCAGATGGTTGAAATCATAAAGTTACGTATGTAGTCTACATACCCACGAATTTGTATCAAACCCATTACAACGACTTTAAAAAACGTATCAAAATTACACTTTTAAAACTAGTGCCTTTCGGAACCTTCTTTAGGATTAAATCCGATCTATTCTAAACGAGTACCACAACACAACTTATTTGCTAAACTAAATACCGATTCGTTCTGTTAGTTTTTTGTTCGTAAAGATCTTAAATCGGTTGGGTTTATTGTTATCAATTTGAATAGATCAATACCTAAATCAATTTTCAAAGATTATATTTTTACTTGCATATTATCTCATACTTAATTATGGTTTCCTCGTTAGAAACTGTTCTTTGTTTACCTATCCAGTTTGGATGGGATAGCTCCGAAGGATTGACGATCGATATAATAATGGGAACAAATTTTTGGAGTTGTTATTTTCGAGATGTTATTATTATGATCAGTTGAATAATATTGTTACATGATTTTAAAAAATTACGCCGCGCCCGAATTCAAACTGCGAAGGTAACCTAACCGCCTAGCGCCTGTGCTCTTAGTTTTTTTTTATGCCAGGTCAAATATATCTTACCTGTTTTGATATTGTTTCATTCATGATAAAAATAAGTATTAAATCCTTACTTTCTTTAAATAGGTACTATTTCTGCGAAATGTATATAAATAAATACGCAATTATGTTCATATTTTCTGTGTTTTTGAACATATAATTTATTAGTTGTTACCTTTCCTGTTAGATATAAAGGGTATATCAATGTTGTTAGGGATCAGTATCTTTATAGATATCTATATTTGATTTAATCGCTAATGTACCGATATCGCTATAAATGTACCGAATGTACGTAAGTATTAGAACTCTTATAATAATAGTAATTAAGTATAATATTGATGAACGCCGGCATACCAATGAATGCTTTTGGTTGTCGATTAATTGTAACTTAGTCATCTCTATTCAACTTGTTACTCTCTACAATGTGTAACAGTTACAATGTACCAATCCAGAACAAAACAATTTTACAAGAAAAGAAAATTTACTTAGATTAAAGAAAAACAAAATATGATTTCAAGTAATACAGCTTTGTACAAGGTTTCTGTTACACCGTGTAATTACCTATTTATAAATGTGCAAACACACATTGTATTAAATTTGTTGAAATTGTTGTAAATACTAAAAAAAAAACTATAAAAAGAAATAATATATGGTATTATGTCTAGAAGTGTTTGCCATTTTGATTTATGCAATGGGGTTCTGTCGCTCTAGGGGTTCTGTCTAACACAATTACGCTCGAAAAAACATTCAAAATTACCCCATTACCTTCTTGCAATAGTTATCACTCGAGAAATACGTCTTACACCGCAAGTACATCCATGTGGAAATTAAATATTCCGGAAACTGTTTCTGAACCAAAGAACTTCTTAATTGAATCTACACAAACGGGCACAAATACTTAATTGTATTATAAACGAACTCGAATAACTTGAAAACTTTATCATTTCATTTGGTTTTGAAAGAGAACCTGCCTTCAATCCGGAACATAGTTTTATCCACTTTGAAACATTTAATAACTTTAATACCTATGAGATAAGAATATTACTAATGAGGTAGTATAGGTAACTGCAATAAGTAAAAAAGGTTACTTAATACTTTTTTTGTTTGAAGATCATTCGCACTTTTCATGTGTTAAATGCGTATATCGAAGATCTTTGAATGCGTTTATGCGAGCCGATAAATGTGAAAAAGTATTTGTCTTCTTCACATTAATCGGATCCGGTTTTGTATACGTACACATACTTGTACGTACACGTTTCAGAAAATACCAGATTGACAAAGAACAACAAAAAGTAGTGTTTTAATATAAAAGTCAAACTTGAGTTCTTGAATCCCTGTTGACGATATAACGATGTATTAACTTCGATATTGGACTAATTTAACGTTTCTGATTAGCTATTAACAAAGCAAGCGCTTCCTCAAACAGCAGTGAATGCAACAAAGACGCCAAAACAAGGTAACGATCGATTTATAGCCGACTTATTGCGAGACACAATGAGTCTGTGAACACTCAGTGCTAAACTTTAATTAAAGATTCATGATAAATTGTCGCAGGAAGCTGCATTCTGCGCCGTCCCGCACGTGAATAACGTTCCTTGCCACTTAAATATCTTTAGCCAGTAACTTCACAATAAATTCATGAGCCCCGCCTTTTGTTTCACGTAGATTTTGTACCGCTAATTGGCAGGATACTCTGTTGAAATAATAACAAATGAACCGTCTCACCATACTAGGTTTAATGCTTACATATTACTCGTATATAAGACCGCCTTTATGCATCGTGACTTGCAACCAACATATAATTTTGAGCTTAATTATACCCCGTCCTCATATAAACTAAGCCAAAGATTATTTTATCTCGTCTGCCAGTAAAAGCCGTCGCGTCGGTAAAAGCTAAATAGAAATGTTCGCTAAGCCGCAGGAAAGTTGTATCCGTAATTCACTAGATGAAACTTGCGCTCATTGCATTAAAGTGCATATTAAGAAATAATATTAACATCTCAACGTCCCATCTACACCTTATTTAATTTTACAATCCTTTGTCATGATGCGGTGCCGTGCCTGGAACTCTTAAAACCATTTCAAAGACACCTCGCCACGCTTAGCACGCTGGCTTGCACTGAGCGAGAGGAAATAAAGTTATGATTTATGTAGTGAAATATGTTGCTGGGTACCAACGCTCTCTCGCAACGCGTCCTGTCGTTGACAACATAAATTTTTAGCGAACGAGAAGACAATCGTTTAATAACAACGCGAAATACCATTTTGTTAAAAATATGGGCACATACATAAGTTCCTATCTATAATACTTTTGAATTGAGCTTAATAAAATTGCATTTTTAAATATTCCTATAAGAGCGCTGCTGCGGTTCGGCTTGTGAGTACAAATGACAGAGTTTCACGTACTATAGCGGTCGATCAAAATTCAAAACTATTTAGGCTTAGGTCGGTCGCGTTTCGCAGGTTGAGTCAAACCTGTTGTGAAAAGGAGAAAGCCGAGCGCTACAACCGCGACGCGCATCCACCGGCTGCAGTTTACCCGCAGGTGGGGAAGCGCCCTAAGAAGATATGCAAGCACTAATGCTTAGCCTGAGAATATTGATCTGATTTCCTAGGAGATCGAGCACAGTGGCACCTTATCTAGAGTGTGATGCCAATTTTATTTTCACATTGCATAAAGAATCTCCACAAGTGGCAAAAATCCCGTTTATGAAAACAAAATATAGGTATTTATTCGTTACTGCCTTATAGAGCCAACAAATTGCGAAAAATATTCTGAAGAAGTTCCAAGTTCATTGTAAGTTTGTCCACGTGGCGGCAGCTGAAAGTTTCCACCAGCAGCTTATGATACTAACGATCAATTTATTTAATTACGCTTCTTTACTGACGTTAATGAAAAGCTGCCAGATCGCTACGAGAGCTGAATTATTTCAGTTGTTCTCTGCTCTTTTAGACTGAAAAATCAATAGCAATTGGTTGGTAAGTAGGTACCTATTAAATAGACAAGGTTATTTTATCAAGGTTTTAATTGTACAGTTTATATTTTTATTCTATGTAGATGACTCGTACCTTGCTTCGGGACCCGTAAGTCAGTAAGGCTTGAGTTATCAGCCCCTCTGACACTCAGGCCGTGTTTCTCAGCCCGATGTGACGGAGGTCGCGCGTGGCTCGCCTCGATTAGCTTCGAGGGCGATCGGCCCACCACTGACCACGGATTATCTTAGAATCTTACCCGTCGAATTTATTCAATTAATTCTTATAGAACAGAAAATTGACTAATAAATGGTTCATTTACAAAGTCATAAAATAAATAGTACATTAACCTTCTTATATTGAAAATGTGAACATTTAAGTGTGAGGATAGATTTCTAATCTTTCATGCCAAAACCGCTGAACACTAGCTTATACTTTAATTTTATATTTTAATACTTTAATAAAACATAAAGCAGGCTTATGTATATTTTTTAATATTATGACGATGAATGCGTAAAACGACGAGCATGGTTGCCGACAATTTTACTAGTCATGAAGCTTGGGCGACTTCAGGAAAATTTTGCAAAATTCGGTTTAGTTATATCATGATTTAATTCTAGATTAACTTAAACCTAATCATGTATGGCTTGCAGGAACTTTTTTCGTTGTCAATTTAACTATTTAAACCGGGATTACAGCGGTAATTCATTCTCCATTCACTCTTTTTTGAATTTTGAATAATAAAAAATCTTTGGCGTAAAATGAAACGTTACGGCATGAATTGGTCTGACAAAATAAATATTGTCAACATCACGTCAAAGGCGTCAAAAGTTCAAAACACTGTCAGTTACTGAATTGGGTACAATTACGCATGCGCGTGACACCTTGAGTCATTTTAAATTCGGATTAGCTATTATAGGGTCAACGAGAGAATGCGTTCCTGACACATGTGACTAGTGATGTAACCTTACGTAACTGATATTTAATAAAAAAGATTCTATTAAATACCTACCTAATATAAAAAGACAATAAGCAACCTAAGAAATTAATATCACAATGTGGTTCGTTACTCTCGTTTGTAATTTTTACCCGACTGCGCCAAATCAGAAGGAGGGTTATGTTTTTCGAGAGTATATGAAATGTATAATATTTTGGCACGCTCTACACTACATAAACAAGATTAGATAACATATTTTCGGCCAGTTCTAGCAAAAAAAAAACAGATCTCGAAAATAACTGCACGCACCAAAAATTATAATACCTACATTTTTTTGGAAGAAAGCTTTCGGAAGAAAACGTGGAGCGTTTTGTCAAATTAAACTATTATTTTGATATACATAACCGTTAATTGTTACTTTTCGTTAATTTTAACTGTTATTTTTGTCACATCACTAAAAAAATTACCGACTGGTAAAACCTTGTAGCACCGCAGTATATTTTTTTGATAATGATTGTTTTCTTAAATTTAAAATTAATATTTGTAGTGCAAATTTATGTCATTGTTTATAATTTGACATAATAATGTAGTTTTTATAGCTTGTTACTTGTTAATTAGGCGGATAAACAAAAAAAATATTTTATCGTAGATTGAGCGCCGCCTGAAAGTTATATCGGCAAGTCAATCACCACCTGTCAGGAACGCATTCTCTCGTTGACCATATAATAGCGATTTAAACCCTCGGTTAAACCGTAGACAAAGGCGGTTTAATTTTGACGTTTCTTTAAACTGAGCTTTATGCTAATCTTGTGTCCTGCAAGACGCTAAGCTGAGTTTAGGGTTAAGTTGTGCTTAAATCTAGGTTTAAACGCTTCCTGCAAGTCGCCCAAACAGAAATGTGTGATATAATCATCGAAACACAAAAACAATGTTTAAATAAAGTAGGTATGTAATAGAATCAGAGCCGGTGGTCACGGGCTTTTTGATTCAATTGTCTGACTACGAGCGTCCGTCACTGACCGTCTTCAAGTCGACCGCCTTCACGCAGCAACCGTCACGTTGCTTACGGCGCAATTTTATTAGGGCTGGCAATTCATAATTTCGTATGAAGTTGGATATTTATTATTAGGCGCTGATAAGAATGCGTGAATTTATCTAGATGTGCAACCGCCTGTTCCATTCACACCGTCTCGGTTACTAGTTGCACCCCATAGCGTTTTTTAAAAGGTGTTTCAAGACAGAGGTTCAAACTAAATTTCATCAAAATTCATCCAACCATTGGGCTAAAACTAGTTAGAAACTTACACACCGATTTACCGCCAAACTTCAAACTTTCACGTTTATAATAGGTACATATTTATGTAGTGGAATGTGTTATAAAAAGATAAATGGCATCGCACATATTTGTATGGAGCCTGGTATAGTAACATTTTCGGTATCAATTACACTCAACATCGAGTTAGTATGGAGAAAAAAGAGTTGGCGGCCACTGATGAGACTAACGTCAATCGACAGAAAAAATTTTTATATAAAAATAGTATTTTGGAATGTTCGCATGTAACAATTTTTAAAGTTCTACATCTCCGAAAGTATATCACTTTCGACATTTGTCCAAAATATTATCGTTTTTTAATATTTTCTCTATCGATTGACGTTAGTTTCATCAGTGGCCGCCAGCTTTTTTGTCTCCATACTAGCTCGAATAGGGGATGTTGAGTGTAATTGATACCGAAAATTTTTACTTTACCAATAAGGTTGGATGCTCTTTACGCAGATACTAACTTAAACTTAAATAAAATATCATATCCAAATAAAATATGTTGTGGGCAGCCCTTGACCAACAACCCTTAACAAAATTAACACGTACAAAATAACAATCAGAGTCCTTGTCAAGCTTTTAAAATGAGAGCTTTGATGTAGTATGTAGAGGGCTGACGCACGTCCAGCTTTTACGCGGGGAGTGTGGTGACTATTTTGGTCACAAATAATTTTATAAAAATCCTCTTTTCTGTTTATAAGGCATAAGAGAAAAAAAAATCTCAAGTACCTACTTGTGTGGTTAGTTGATAAATTGTTAATAGATTATAACCATTTAACATAATGATAATAAAATGGTGTAATACATATATACTTGTTAGGAACAAATATTAGCAAAACACACAACTATTTATTACTCATATAAGTAGGGTAATACGTATACCTACCTAAGTTCCGGCAGTTATTATAAGTAATCAAACAATACGGTCGAAATTAAGTTGATGATGTTTTCTGTAAATCTGTGCTGCTGTGTACTGTTTTATTTTTAATATTTATAAGTAAGAAACTTATTTTGGCAATTTATAAAAAATAATATGTATTTATTTATGCCTTTTTAAAAGCCTGAATAAAATATTACTTATTTCAACAATATGAATCAAATATCAAACGAAAAAGTGGAAATAATTCTGAATATTGTTGACGATTTTTCCACTACTTTGGTAATTTTTTTCCTGAAAATTGAATATTTAATTTGTGAATTGTTGAAAAAATGTAGTTGGTAGGCAGCTTTTCATTTACTAGCTTACTTGAGTATTGTAGAGTGACTTGATAAAATCAATAGCCGAAAGCTGGAATGCAATTGCCTAATGTAATGCAACTAAACTGTGAACATTGGGTCGGAGGAATCGAGTTGGATTCCGCACAGGCATTCGGGCTCACCCGATCTCTCTCATATAATGCGAAACTCCCTACCTACATAACTACCTACTATGTACCTAACTACTATGTAACATTATGTCATTATATGATGTACAGTTGTTGAGAAAAGAAAACTACTTTTGAAATGAAATACTTACCTACTTATTATAACTATTTAATAAAATATTCCCATTTTGTATATAGTTACCTAGATAGGTACGAATATTATACCTCAGCATCAACTTCTTTTAACTCAGAGTTTAAAACTAATATATTTCCGTTAAAATTTTCATTTCATTGCTGATTAGCTAGACTGAAAGACACATTCGTTAAACGAAAGTAATGCAAACGGCTGTTTCTTTTCATACTTCATATCATACACATGTTATGTGATTGTATCTTTCATTATTATACCTGCCCAATTTCTTGAAGAATTATTATAATTTATTCAAACTTACCTCAAAATAACACAAATATGTTTTTAAAAATAAGATGATCATTAATGTGTTCAAAAGGCCATTAGTAGTATGAAGAATGTTCAGTGATATCATTCGTGTAACTACCTCACTCATTCGTGTAACAGAAATTGTGGATTTCTATCACTTTTAGCAACTTGCGCCGAAATATTTTACGTATTAAGTGTATAACTTCATCAAACATAACACTTCAGGCCCTCAGGAAGCATTGAACAGAGCTCGAGCGACGATTTTTTAAATAATCATCAAAAAATGACATATTAAATCAGTGCGTGAAATCGACCCTTAGATGCATGTTCAAAGCTTGTGGAAGCAATCCGTCCCTGGCGACCGATAATGATAATACCAGGTATTAAGCTCAGTAGCTCCAGGGCCGCACTCTACTCGGATGAAATACGACGGTAACTAAGGTACCTATATCACTTTATTTCTAACAAATTCTTTGAAAGAATTTTCTTTATTAACCAGTCAAGTTAACCATCGGGTACGTACGCAGAATAAACATATGATATATTTTCCGATTTCTATTATATCTTTATTTTAAAAACATAACAATAAATAACTAAACAGAAGTATTTAAGATGATAATCACAAGTGAAATGCTTAAATATTGTTTCTTATGAACCTGGAGACGCGCCTGTTTTATCTGTTTTACAATGGCATCTTATGACACCCTTCATTAAACTCCTCAGTATAAAATTAACAACGCGCCAGTAAAATATTCCATTTATTAAAATACCTCCGAGTAAACGAATGTCTGCTTAGTGCGAGTGTAAGATTTAAGACTTTACGTGCCCATTCACGAGAGCAGGGTTGCTTTAATTGCTCGAGAGCTACGGTTATAAATATTACGAGCATAGTAGTAGTTCATTTCATTCCCTTTTATGAAGATCTTGTTTATTATTAATAAACTTAAAGCAAAGTTCTTTATATTTTTACAAGCCGGACAGACAATTAGTAGGATTTTAAACTTGCTTTTAGACGTCTTGTAGAAATATGCAAAAAATATATTTTATTTTAATATAAAGAGACAAAACAAGACAGCTTTTGAATTAATCTTAATCGATTTCATTGCAAGAGAAACATTAAAGTGAAATGTGCAATCATTATTCAACATCCATCCGCATTTCTCTGAACGTTTTAGTTATGAACGACATATCAAGCAAATTAGTTTATTTCCTCTAGGCGACAATTTAACTCACGCTCTTGTCACAAATTGTCGGCGAGGGTAAATGCAGACTATTAAGGAAATACAGCAATTCAACCAGCCCTTACCCTACATTACGGCGCAATCTTACACCGGCGAAATTATAAGCAACACCTTCTTATATCGTGTTTGAAAGCAATAACACGTAGCCGCCGCCGACGCGCCGCTGCTGCTGCCAATAACCGACTTCTTAACTTTGGAAAACTGCGCTCTTCGCTAGAGGTCAACCAAATGATGCGATACAGACGCGCGAGGTGGAATTGCATTGCAATTATTGTTAATCAAATATTAAACTGTGTCTTTTAAATAATTATAAATGGAAAATGTTACAGTATTAAAACGTCAAACAGAAATAAATAAGATAAGAGCGTCTATGCGAGATAACCCCAATTTCTACACAACACAAAATAGCCTCATGAAAGTTTATAACTACTAATCGTTGCAGAATAATTAGATTCGATTAAACTTTCTTTCAAAAATAGACAATATAAAAATAATTCCTGAAAATTCATTCCATGTGGGTAATGACGATGTATCGTAAAAATATGTTGTAAAGCAATGGTAAAGTTCAGCGACCTCACATCAAGGAACCGACGAATAAATTTACAATTCCGTGTGTGAGTTTAGCTGCACTGGACAAATGTTGAAACTCTTTCTCGAGAGTTGCTCTTCTGAATTTAAATGTCATAAACAACCAAACAACTTATATACAGCAGTATATGTGGTTTAGGTTCGTAGCTTAAATTAAACGAACTTGACTTACTTATTTTATCTTATTAGATAACAAAACAAAACAAATAAAACTTACCCACACAGGTGTTTTGAAGCAAAACAACCAAATTAAAATTCTAATTTAATAAATAGTCCTCATATAAAATTCCCTGTTAATCAATAAATATTACATTTCGCTATACCTACACCTAATCTACGTATACTTAAAATAAGTAGTATGCAAAATTACGTGTCTCAATTCTCAGTGGGTTTTCTTTATCAGGTCGCAACACACAGTCCCCCCCCCCGCTTTCTCGTAAAGGCAACTTGTTTCCGTAAGCATGAAATATTGTACAGCAGACATGTCATCGTCGCCTCCGAATCACGTGGGACGCTTTGGCCTTTTTGCCGAATGCAAGTTTGAGAGATATAGGTACGAATAGATACCAATCTAAATAATAGGTCTTTACCTATGAAATTGCCGTTTTACAGTACTGGCCATTTCAATAAATTTTTTTTTTGTTTAGCTAAGAATTCTAATTTCAAATTAATTTCATTTTAAAAATATGGAATTCTTTTTCCAAAAACAGTCATTTGTTTATTGGTTAGTGTTACATTTTCATTGCATTTCAATCATTTTCGTCAACATGGATACGTTAAAAATTCGAGTAATTATGGAATATGAGTTCCGTCGTGGCAGCAACGCGACACAAGCGGCTCGCAACATCAATGACGTGTACGGAGCTAACACTACAAACCAACGAACTACTAGTTATTGGTTTGCTCGCTTCCGTTCTGGAAATTTCGACCTGAAAAATGAACCCCGCGGTCGTCCGAAGACTTTGGTCGATGCAGACGAATTGAAGGCGATCGTGGAAGCTGATGATACTCAATCTACGGCTGAATTAGCAGCAGCTTTCGACGTTAGCATCAAAACAATATTGGTCCATTTGCGTCAAATTGGCAAGGTAAAAAAGCTTGACAAATGGGTGCCCCACGAACTCAATGATCGCCAGCGCCAAGTACGCGTCGAGACGTGCCGTGCATTGCTCAACAGACACACAAATGAAGGAATTTTGAACCGCATTGTCACCTGTGATGAAAAATGGATTCTGTTTGATAACCGTAAGCGCTCAGCAAGTTGGTTGGATCCTGGTTCAGCACCTAAACAATGCCCTAAACGAAAACTTACCCCTAAAAAGGTGATGTTTACTGTTTGGTGGTCTAGCACCGGTGTGATTCATCACAGCTTCTTACCAAATGGGGAGAGTATTACTGCAGATGTGTACTGTGAAGAATTGAACACAATGATGGAGAAGCTGGCACGTCTCCGACCAGCATTGGTCAATCGCTCGTCTCCGCTGCTCCTGCACGACAACGCGCGACCTCATACCGCACAAATGACGGTCTCCAAGTTGCAAGAACTGGGGTTGGAAGCTCTCCCTCATCCACCGTACTCACCGGACCTTGCCCCTACAGACTACTACTTTTTCCAGAATTTGGATAACTTCTTGACTGGAAAAAAATTCAATAACCAAGAGGCAGTTCAAAACGCCTTTGAAGAATTTGTTGCCTCTCGTCCAGCTGATTTCTTTAAGAAGGGCATTAATAAACTGCCACTGCGTTGGCAAAGATGCATTGATTGTATGGGTAATTACTTCACTTAATACAAATAAAAATTATATGAAAAAAAATCGTTTGAATTTTTTCATACAAAACGGCAATTTCATAGGTAAAGACCTAATATATTTTTTGATTAATTACACAAACTACGATGAATAATATGCCAAATTGACTAATATTAATAACTTTAGAATGAACTTGCTTGATCAGATTTTTGTTCAGGTAAGTATGTCTGAAACACATCTTTAGCTCAGTACCGTAGCATTGTTTTTACAATTGGTCGTCTCGCATCTTAAGGGTCTCGTCTGTCAAGACAGACGTTCCTGTCTCGAGTTACCCAACTTTTACTTTCCCAGACATCGACGCGATGAATTATGCATGGGAATTAAGTTTGACGCCAGATAAGCGCCCATAAGATTTATTTGCCGATATGATGTGTAGAAAACAATCCAACTTGTTTCCACTTTCAGAATTATGGCCTTTGTTTTATTGTAGGCACGTCATAAGCTCACAAAGTTTTGGACAACCTCACATTGTGCTAAAATACTTTGTTCTTCGGAATTCATTTTATTTACATTTAATATTTAATGGAATCATATTTAGTTTTTCGAAAGTCTTAGTACATAAACTATTAACTGCAAAATTTACGTATAATATGTAATAAAGGACGCTTAGTGAGTTACTTAGTCTACAAAGAAATCTCTCTGAGGCAAATTGGTATTGTTGTAAGTATGTAGTCTTTTATCAGAGTTACGCACGCTTTTGCAGGACCATCCCGGAAATTTAACTTCGTTAAGAATGAAATATGTTGCGTCGTTATTCCACGGCTTGTTGCGCGAATACTTACATTTCGAGTTCTCCACCTCTAGTTTTCTCATCAGGCCCAGCGGAAATAATTTCAACGGAGACTGAGTTATGACAAAACTCCGTCGGACATTGCCGCATCCGTAATGAGAATGGAGTCGAGATATGTCCATAATTTATTATCACGTGCTCGTGTTTGTGCTGTATTAAGCACAAATTCGACCCGTTTTGCTCCAAGAATCCTGTATTACAGTTAGATTTGTAGCTTGTATCATGTGAGGTAAGTTATAAATGCTATAAGTAATAGTTTTTCCGTAATTAGGGAATATTTCGATATACCTACGGGGCCACTTATACAATTTTGTTCACTGTATATATACGTATGTTAAAACGTTTAAATGTAGATTTTGTAGTAGCAAGATATAATGTAAGATAGGTAGGTATGTACAAAGAGAAATAGTACGGGAAGTATTTAATTAAACGTAGCCGGGTCCGCATTTATCAGCCACGGCCACGGTAATCACGGTAATGCCGTCAACACGTCTGCTTATTTGAATACCCAATGACTAACCAAGTAAGTACATGCAAAAATTAATAAAGCGCGATTTATAATTAAACAGCACCAGTTTTAAAGTCAAATGTAAAGTAAATTCTTCATAAATTCGTATCTAGTTAAAAGTAAAATTGTTTTTCATGATTACTAAACATAGGTTTAAAAGACGTAGTAGGGACTTACTCTAAAAAATAGTTAGCTATTGTTTGCGTAAAAACTATTCAGAACAAACAAATGTCAAATGTCAATGTCTCCAAAAATCAAATTTCGCACTGACGAAGTGTGACGACCCAAAGTCAATGAAACTATAAAAAAAAAAAATTTTTACGAGATTTTAAAAATTAATTAAATCTTGATAATTGTTTGGCTATAATGTGTTACAACTGATGAAGCCGGTATAAGATATTTAATTCTACACTATGGAGAAAGAGATTATTCAAAGTTTAGACCACGGAGAGAGAGTAAGCAGTAGCTACGCTGAAAATTACTTTGACGATGAATATTGCGAGTACAAGAAGCCACCAGACAAAAATGAAATTACTTCAACAAAAAAATCTGTCGAACCCAATGTTTGGGTTTCTCCCAGCGATTTACTTATTGGTAAGCTCGATTTAATTCCTCCATTCACTTCAAAGATAGCAAGAGGTATCGCCCATAAAGGAATTCTAGCACAGGGGGATGAGGTAATAGAAAAAGAACGAGCAAAGTTTTTAAAATATCTAGCCCAATTACTAGCCGATAACGATTCCGCCTGGATGCATATACAAGAACAAGAAAAGATAATTGTCACTCAAAAGGTAAAAGCTATTTACGAAAGAATCTTTCAAAGAAAAAGCAAAACAATGCAGAAAGAAATGGATATGTTTTATGAAGACACGCTTCGGGAAATGGAAAACCATTTAAGAAAAGAAGTACAAACAGTTTTGATGAGTACTCATTGCAGCATAATAAGTGACCTAAACAAGGAGATTAAAAAAAAATTATCTAAAGAAAGACAAAAACTTGAAACTGTTTTAAGAAAGAAATATGATAAGGAGGTAAGAAAATTAAACAAATATTATAATCTTCTTTATCACAATGAAAATCATAGAAGCAATCGGCTATTAAATAACGCGATTTACGAAAGAAATGATGCTCTTAAAAGTTTTATCAATCAAATAGAAAACGAAAATATGACAAGCACTATGTATGTTATGTGCACAGAAAGAAAAAAGTGTAAAATGAGAAAATTTCTTCTTCAAAATTACCATACTAGAGAAATTGAGGAAAAGCTAAAAATGATCAAAGAAAAACAAAAAATATTAGATGACTTCAATAAAAATAAAAGGGATATTTTCGATATTAACAAAGAGTGGGAAGACAATGTAAAGAAAATTCTACACTTATTTCTTAAATTCATAAGTTTTAGCCTCAAACTATTACCCGAACAGACAACATTTCTACTTGATCTCGAGAAACTTGTCGTGCTTCAACTGAATGAGATAGAAAAGAATCCTTCAGATACGCCAAACATTTTAATAAACAATGAAGACTTTGTAAATGTGTTTGAATTTAAAGAACAAGAAATTTGTGAAGATGTTTGCGAAGAGGGGCCGTTTATTATTGAAGGTGATCTGTCGCCGTCAATTCCAACACCGTACGGGAGCAGAGAAACTTTACCCTCTCATGTGGATTTGCCATTTTTCAGATTACAGAGGCAGTTCATTTACGCTAAATGCCAAAAGGTTGAAGATGTGAGAGCTTATGTAGAGTCCCTTCGATGTAAGTGTCGTGACCCGCAGCGATATATTTCAGAACCAACAGAATCAGTAACATCGAGCGAACAGACACCTCCCAAACCACCAACTCCAGTTGTAGAGGAAGAGTCGTCTCATGAACTATTCATGGTAGAGGACATCAAACGCCTCCAGGAATGTCCGTTGAGAGGATGCCATAATCTAACAAATAACTTGTCTTTTCCTAATTTGAATGAATACCTTGATTTTGATGAAGAAAAATTTGCAAGGGTGCAAGCTATACTTGGTAAACCTGAGAAATTTTTACCTCCGCCTCCCTTACTGGACCCTAAAGAAATTGTTGCACAAGAATTATTATTCGCCGAAACAAAAGAAAAGAATCGTAATGCAGCCACTCAGTGTTCAAGCGTCGAAGAGCTTATGCCTACGCTATCGTGCAATTGCGTGGCCAGCACTTTGAAACCTGTAGTAGCGGAATCTACAGAAAAAATCGATATCGATGCTATTATGCTTAAACGCAAGCTATCTTTAAAGAGACTCATACATGAGAACCCAAAACTTTTGAAACTATTTACAGAAGAAAATTTTGATTTTGTGTATTGATTTCTAGATTACACTTTTTTCATTTTTTTCTATTATCTTGTTACTAGTAATATATTTAGGTACGTAATAATTATTTCATTACGTGTTTTTGTTACTTGAAGTCATTAGCTAACGGAGTTAAACTAAACAACATAAGTACATAATGACTAGATTTTGATTACAATATTTAAGTACCGCAAAATAAAGTGTCTCACGCACGCTTGTCTTTTCAATCGAGGTGTAACATCCTCTGGGCCCGAATCACAAATTGTTCTCAATGTCGTCGCGGTTACTCACTAAACACTATTCATTTGTTCTCGTTTGCTATACGGTATTTGTTTACGCAGGTTCTATCATAGTATATGCAATATTTTCAGAAAACATTCGGCGACATACAAATTTTAGTTAGAATTAACTGAAATTACTTAGATAAGTCAAGTGTAGTCCTCGTCCATCTATTAAAGCTATATAGTACCCTATAGGTGCCCAAAAGATACTGGAGAGAAATTGATCTCTGGAGAGAATTTGTAGGGATAATATTCAACGACACGGTTCGATAAATGCTTAAATAATCATTTCATTTACGGGGCCGCCTCCGTTAGTATGACTGTCCGACGTTACGAACAGTTTTTGTTATGTATAGTAATTATTAGCACTTCAACAACTAAGTACTTAAGTACTACAATTAAATATGTTAAGATCAAACATATACTGTACTTTTATATAAATTACACCGTTAGCTAAGAATAATGTAGGGATGGGTCGCGGGCATATCAGGCGTAAAGGTAAATTTGCACAAGTCCCGTGCAAGTTAACTTATTAACTCGTCGTCTGTTATGTTACCGCCGCCGCCGCCGCGCCACCGCTCGTCGAGAACACTTTACTGACTTACATTCCTGACGATATTAACATGTGCGGTGAGCACTCAGCCTTGTGATTAAATACTGTGTATCATTCCAAGGGTTAATGTTTGTTGATAAATGAGTGCAAGGCGTCTCGTGTATTTTATTAGAATAGGACTCTACATGATACTCAACTTGTGTCTCGTGACTTTACAGCGCCAATCCATCAAGTAAACCATTTACTAAAATATACATTATGGGTGCCGTGCTACTAGATTATTTTGTGTGATGATCAAATGTGAAAAAGATGCTACTTTTCTCTTGTGAAGTATTCTATTATCTATAACATTTTTGAACTAAACGTACAGTAGGTAATAGAGTTCTATTTTCACCCTTTTGGTACGGAGGAACCCTATTTATATTATCCTGAAACTTTTGATATACATCCATGGAATAGAATTGTTAGATAAGAAATGAAAACGTCTGTTCTTTTGACTGGGAAAACAAACTTATCTCGAAGTCAAACATAATTGTGCAATGAAGTTCATAACTCTATTGTAAAGTAAAAGATACAGGTTGTTACGCAAGCATCTATACTCATAGATATGATTTATCGGCCTATAAACAGAGTTCAAAAGTTATAAGTTATAAAACTTTATTTACTTAAAGTGCTTTTTGTATAAAATACTTTAAAAAATAAGTAAGTATCTACTTTCTTCTAACAGATCGGAAAGTAACATTAGTGACTTAAAGACTAAGCTTTTGAAAAGCTGTAACATAAAATCCTTTAAAGACATAGACGAAGCCGTAGGCGGTTACAAGAATTTTAATAAAACAAATTACTAGAACTGCTAGTAGGTAGTGAGAAGTTAATACTATTAAATTATTCAAGCAAATCTATTTCCGAAACCTTTAGGGAGTCTGTTACAATAATGTATACTATTATAAAAATGTATTCTGGTAAGTTTTTCTTAACTTTTGCGATTTGTAAGGGCCATCAGTGACCCGTGTCGTTAGCTAGATACTTTATTTTATAACACATTACTCACACAAAAATAGTATTGACCCCGTCATTAAATATTTTTATCGCTGACTAATGAATCTAATTGTATGAAAAGAATATTTCGGGAAAAGTTGAAATCAAATATATCAAAATGTACGTTCAGTAAAATTTCAGAAAGTAAACATTTCCGATTTTATGATGGCAGTGCAAAGTTAAACAGTGTTATGCTAACTTGACGTTTCGCCATTCCATAATATTGTGTTAAGCGGCGGCGGCGGCGTCGGGAAATCTGACATAACTGTACTCTGAACAAACTTGCACTTTTGAAACTTTATATACATCTTTATAATTTGTTAGTTTAACTATCTTTTGTATAGGTCGCGCCACGTAAAAAGACCTTTAGAAACAATTAAAAGTGATGTGTTCGCGCATGGGTGCACTTACGCACGAAAGTACTAGGGCTATTTATCGTTTCATTCTTGAAAGTCTTTCGCACGCGGTTACTTATGTTTACTTATAGACTTACGTAGGGGATGATGATTCTGATTCAAAAGATGATGAAAGTGACGACAACGATGATAATAAAATGGCCACGTCTGGCATCAACACCGCGTCCTCATTTGGTTTTCGTGCCACCCATGAAGACTTAATGGAAGAACAATATGCTTTTTTTTAATTTTCGAATATTTTTTTACACTTTTACACTAAATCCAATATTGATTTGTAGTTGTGTATTTTTTTTTATTTATATTCCGCCCTACTAATACTACTTATAATATTTGTCTTTCCTTTGTGCGTAAAACAATGACTGTAATTGAACACTTTTGTGGAGCGATGGTATTTTAGAACAAATGTTAAACGTCAGACTCAAAAATCGTCTAAAGCGCAGCTGCAAGCTAGGGTTCTTTTTACGTGGCGCGACCTATACCTCTTTATTTATTTAGCATATCCAATCGAATTTGCTTCATTAAATATTTCATTAACATACTTTACAAAAGACCCAATTGTTGTACAGAATTGAATTGCCGTGTCTTTTTATACAAAAAAAGGCATTGATATAAAATATATAAACAAAGTGGACTGAAATGCATAGTGTAACTCTATAAAACTCCCTAACGTGCCAAGTTATATTATGACTGACTAGGCTTGTACGAGTACCTACTGCACCCATGGAGACAGACGTCAGGTAGCCCTCGCCCCGAGGGCCCAAGCTCGTGTAAACAATTTATTGATCAAACTGTGGATCAAGGCAGTTAACTACCTATTTACACTTCTTGATTATATTCTATCATTCTGTGAGTAAAAGGTAACGTAACATTAATATTACTTGTTAGAAATTAAATGTGAAATGAGTTTTTAAACTATCTGCTTACTTCAGGAAAGTCAAAAACGTATAGCAACCATATCAGTAAATGTAGTATTGATAAAACAAATTTAGTTTGGTATATACGTAGATTGTATCGTTCCGCTGACACAAGAATCAAAATCTAAGAGGTTTCGCTTTCAATTCGTACATCCATATAACAATGGACAAGAATGATCAAGAGAAAGATTGCCTTCCAAAGACAGTGCATCCATCTAAATATGAAGCGGGAGGGATCAGCAAGGAATTTAAAATGTATTGGAAAAAAGTGTTGCAAAAAATCACTTCAGAAATTAAATCCCCGGTAAGTAAATACTTTCGTTTTAAAAAGTTTTAAAAAGACTATCAAATGTTTTCTGTCTTAAGCTACCAATTGAGCTCGTTTAGGACCTGCAGAAAAAAGGGTGCTCCCAATTTAAAACGGAAAAATATTAATACAAATACAGTACACCACCACAGCAAAATATCTACCTCTACACGTTGCATTCATTAAATTAAAGAGTAGATGATGGATTCGATGGATACACAGGCTTACAAAACGTACCTCAGTCACTGTACTTATTTTACAACTGTGGTTTATCACACGGAGGTTTATCGTCTTACCTAAGTCGCATGTCAATCGCACGCTTCATCTACGCAGGTTTTGAAGTTTTGGTTCCACGAAACATGCAAGCATTCGTCCTGCAATTTGTACTCGACAGAATCTTGCTTAGGACGTGCGATTGATATGGGCCTAATTCTTTGTATTTTAGAACAAAACAGTGGAAAGTCGACTTATGTTCGAAGCCTTACCTAATGAGCTATACGAACGAGTTTGTACAACGTTAGATATACCGAAGATAAACAAATTGGATAAAGAAACAAAAGAAGAAAAAGGTACAGTATGAGCTCTATCACGATCGATTTTTTTATATAAAAAGTTTATATGGGAATTTTGTCATAAATGTTTTAGGAAATCGTTTGCAACTTGATTATTGTTCATTTTCTGACCTCATTTCAATAAAATTCGAAATGTTATTTAAAATTTCAGAAATTCCATCTCGTCGTTTAAAGAAAGAGCCGATGCTATCATTTCGTAAAACTCTTTACATTGACAGAGAGATGGATTCCGACACAGACGTTGAACAAAGTGATAGGTAAACATAGAAAGAAGAATTAATATTTACAATATTGTCGTAAAATATTACCTATACTCACGAGTATAGCCAAACTCATTGTTTAAAAGGTTCTGTAATTTATCGATTAATTACTTTATTTACAGCGAGGAAGAAAAACCGAATATTCACCGAGAGCTACTGAAAAAACAAGTTAGAGAACAAATAACTTGGGCAACTCGCTACCTGGAACCGGAAAGAGAAGATGAAAAGAACCTGCTTACCAAATCGGATGACGTCACAGATCGGGTCCGTAATTTTAAACTTCACTTTTTAAATTTGAAATCTATACTGAACGCAAATTAATTTGGTCATATTTAAGGTCATATTAAAACTTTCATAGAATAAGTTAAGTCAGACATAGTTTTCAGTTGACAAGCTCAACTACTTCAAAGTTCGGTTTGAGGTTCACATTGCGCCGAGTAATTGACGAAGAAGCTTATTTGGACGTACTCAGTAGCCCGTTCACAAGTACCTACTTACTTGCTTACGCTCCACAACTCTATCTACTCGTAATTCCATAACTTTATTTCACCTTATGCTTCCAGATTGTAACCAGCTTTTGTCAATATATGACTGAATTGGGAGGCAATCAACAGTCTCAGTTGTTTACACCTAAAGCAATAAAAGAGCTCTTTCAGGTTTGTGAATCAATTACATGTATACTTATTCATCGAGTTTCATCAATAGAATATGAATTTCAGGTTTAATTAGTACCTACTATAAAATCACATAATGTAGTTGTACTTCTAATTAAAGAGAGTCCCAGCGCTCAAGTACCATAAATACTTATATGATGCATTTATTATAAAGACATACCTTATTAATAATTTATAATATCAGAGTGTCAAAAAAACTTTCGGCAATCTGTTTAAATTAAATGTTGAAGAAAATGAAATAATATTACAGTAGGATGCCAGGCATAATGCATAGAATGTTAGAATAGGCTGACGCTACGGCGACAGAAAAAGCAACCTAATAATATAAAAATCAATGGTCCATAATTTCGGAAACCAGGCGTCATACATAAATGAATCATAATTCAAATATCGACATTTCGATGTGGGGCTTGAAATATAGCCAAGCGCATATATTGAATTTCAGATTGAATTTGATTACCACGTAGCACGTGGGCTGAAAGTGGATCCAAAAGAAATGCCTTCAGTTATTGACAAAGTTGCTCTAGTAGCTGGGCTTCCAGAGGTAAGTACGTATTGGCAAAAAGTACTAATTGTGAGCATTCTTATTGCCATTAAAAAATTGCAATAAGTCACGATAACGACGAAAAACACGACAATGACGACCAGTGCGTTTTATTAGAAATCCCAGTCAGCGGTGATAGAAAGGGAAGTGAATAGAGATATCGAAGTAGAGAAGACACCTGATCTGGAGCGAGCGTTTGGGACCAGACTACCCCATGAGGAGCAGTGGAGGCGGCCCCGGAACCACACGAAGGAAATGTGGAGATCAGCGCGTCATGTGCCCAAAGATCTCGTCACCTTGAAAACTGTCTGGGAGGGAATCACAAATCTTAGGTCAGTTGAATCTGAAAACTGCGACAAACTACCAACATATTCAAACTCATATTTTTCTAATAGCCGAGTTTAATACCTAGGTAAATACCTAGTATATTTCATTATAGTAGGTTTGTTGCTAGTCATTGGGCTTAATCTAACCTGGTATTCTAAATATTTTCTTAAGTTATCAAAAACTGTCTTTTAAATTATTTAAGATTTATCTTTGCGCTATTTAGGATATGAATCACGAGTAGGTAGTTCGTTTATTTTTTTCTTTAAAGTTGGTCGTCAATAGATACCTAAAAATAATTTAAAACATGTCAAACAATATGTAGTAGCTGTAGGCTGAAGCTAATCTAGTTACCTACTTATTAAAGTTTTTGGTAACTTTTATCTTTTCAGAAGTGTCCGAGAGTACTGCCGTTGGATGATTGAGCACCCGGAGTACCGTCGTGCCCCGTACCTCCGCAGTATCGGCATGTTTGACCCGGTAGTGCTGAACGCTCGCAAGTCTGACGTGGAGACCACAAATTTTGTATTACCGATACCATCCGACACTGGCAAACAGGCTATAGACCGTATCCGCCGGAGACTCTCACAGCTAGCTGATGACTAAACATAAATTCTTACATTTTTGTACTAAATCATTTATTTTTTAATACACACATTAAAACTGAAATACATATTATCAGATTTTATCTACCTATACGCAATCCTATACGACTTTTTAATAGATAATGATAAATGTATACAAGTAGCGTCATCTGCCGTTTGTAAGGAGAATGTCAGCCAAGCCGAGTGAAAACATTCCGTAATTTGTAGTTACAGTCTTTGGTTGGTGGGTTGATAAATTGTTCGCCATTATTACACTAGAGGGCGAGTGAGTATCTGATGTTGCTAATATTCACCATGTATATTTTCACTTCGTGTTCACAGGTATTTACCTACCCTCTCTTCACCCTTCGCTGAAAGTAACAGACTTACACAGAGAGCGCCACTCTACATCAAAACCAAGTTACAGCCACAAAGTTACAGCAGCTTTTTATACGTCTTTGAACAAAACCAAAGAATATAATATCACAGATAAATATAGATTCGATTCCTAAGTTGTAGGTTTGTAGGTTAGTGGTGGGTTGTTACTTTACTATATTTAATGTTTTTTTAAAGTTTCGTCACCAGCTCATATAAATAAAACATATAAGGATCTGAGTTTTTCCGGCAGCTGTGGCACATCTGCTGTGGCTACAGTCAGTCCATATAGTATTTCTTTAAAGAACCGGCCAAGTGCCGGCAAAGTTTTCACCTTTTGGCTTTTGTTGCGGAACCCTAAAAAGAATAACCTTTTAGTGCCACAGTCTAAGTCAAAGTTTTGTCAATTTGACAGCGTTTGTTTAAACTGATTTTAAACGCCAAACAGATGCAAAATAAATACTAAATGCAGATATAATCAAGTTATTTATAAATGAGCTAGTAAAGGCATGTGTGAAGCACAATGGAAGTATTTCTAATATTAACATACATAGTTTAAAAAGAAAAGATTCACAGGATATAAAATTTTGACAAAGTTGAATTCAAAGTTTAACCACAGTATAACATCGTTTCATTTTGAAGAACATTTATTTTGCGAGTTTCCTCTACTAAGATTTAGGTTAATAGGCCCTCTAACATCTGGAAAACCGTGCGATCAGTTGTGTAAAATGCCCTGCGGGAAGAAGCCGCTCGTTAAAAGTTGGGACAAGCCCAGGAACATAAGGGTAGTCAAGCCATCCCGGTACCAAGCCAACGAAGCCTCTGTTAAAGTACATTGGCAAAATGTTATAAAGGAAATAGAGCTATCTTGCAAAGATGAACAGGTTTGCAATTTGAAATACTTATTTATCGGGAAGCTTTAAATATAGTACCTAATTGCGTAAGCTTAAGTACTATACAAATAATATTTAAGTACAATAAAGTCATTCTTTTTAGGGTCGAGAGAGATGTTAGATGTTAGACCACTGTAATGTAGATTTGCTTGTTACAAACTCTCGTGTTTCAGCGTTTACGAGCCACGAACTTTAATAAATCATAAATTGATAATCTTTATCCTATGTACGTCTTACCTAATAATACTTTTATTAAATGTCAATAATATTTGTGCCGATTGACGGATGGATGGATTTTTGTTACTCTTCCAAGCAAAAACTACTGCATAAACTATGATGAAACTGGGCAATATTATTGCTTATACATCAGAATAACACGTAGGCTATATAATTTTAAAATATCACTACTTTTTTCCGAGATATTGCGAAAAATGCGTACAAAGTTGCGGGCAGCCTCAGTACAGCTAGGTGCCTATTAGATAAACGAATAATACTTATAGTTGTATATCATAATATTTTCAATAGTTTCGTATACTACGTTACGTAGATAAAAAAAATCTACAATAGCCTTCCTAAAACTATACTTTCAACTCAAACTTACGATAAAGAGACCCTTATCGTTTCTCTTGCGATGAGAGTTTTAAAACCAATTTTGGTTTTGCAGTAGGCAAACACTTTTCAAAAAATTTAACACAAAAATTTCTCTAGTTCTGGGAAACCCAAGGGCAGACAGTCCGCGAATTGGTTGGACCGATCATCTACGAGAGGCTCGGCAAAATATTTAACCTGGAGGTGGTTGACGAGCCCTATGTCCCTCAATCAGAGCACTCCACAATTCTATCATCAGATCAGTACTACAAAACACAGCAACGAGAGGTACGTCTAAATAAGTGAAACTAATAATGATACAAGTAGTTAGATAGACCATTTGGTCTATTCAAGCTTATTAAGAAAAGCAGTAGGCTATTAACATGTTAATCAGTTCATGAACTGATTAGAAATATTTTAAACACATAGGTAGTATTTATGCTCATAGCACTGGTTTTATGAGTATAATAGCTTGCAGAAAGAAGGGTAACTTAGTCCTCACACTTTGGTAGGCTTGCGACTTGAATTCTGAATAAAGAAATGCTCAATCGCCTGATATAAATTTTTTGATGCTGAAATTTGAAGTAATTGAGTACGATCACAGTTTAAGAAGACTTTGATGTCATCCCTAATCATTTGGCACAGGTATATTCAGATATACCACCGACTGTCTCAATCAGTGGCTTCTCAAGTGATGAGGAACAAAGTGTTGAGGAAAGCGAAGGAGAAGAAGAACAATGGAGTGTATCGTCAACAAAGACACCAGAAAAAAGCAAATCTAACATACAAACTTCAAGGAGTGTTTTACTCGAAGGCGCCGTACAATCCGAAATCAAGAGTTTGACTAAAATCATGTCGAAAACAATGTCTCGAACATTTAACAAGTCCTTTGGAAGTAGGTATACGCTTATATCCGAGTCCACGGAGACAGCAGCTGTGACCGATGACGATATGCATGTTGCTATTAGCGCGTTTTACAAAGGAGGAAAACGGTGAGTAATAGAATTATTTTTGTAGTAGCAAGCGTTAGGTTTTATCAACATCGGACGAGGAGTAACAGTGACGTAGCGAGTGACGGACAAGGCTGAGTCCTTTTGTGTACTGCGATAGCACGTCACCGCCACGCCGACATCGAACCGAAAGGCATGGTTATGAAGTTGTCACTTCACAAAGGCTACTGTGCCGTAGCAAAAAACAATTCAAATCAGATATACATATTTATGGTGTTGTGTACGTAAGTGTAGCTATCTAGTCTATCGATAGTAGACTATCAATAACCGATAAGGTTTCGAGAAATGATTGAGTGACATACGTACGTTTTTGGAAGACAAGTCTGTGATGGCATGGCAGATTTAATTCAAATAATAAAGGATACTTATGTCTCCTTTCTTTGTCTCAACAGCTCTATGATGTCCGTATCGGATTTTTTCTTATTCGTGAAACAATCCAATAAATTGATAAAATATACTAAGATTAAATTGCAATTGATCGCTTGCAAATATGTATTATGTCCCCTAAAATTCAGAAGTCTTAAACTTGTTTGAAGGTAAATAACGTTATACATAATAAAGTTATGTTTCTGTGAATAACTTTTACAGAGCGAAGAGTCAACAAAATCCTCATTTTGGGCTGTTATACTGTACAGACTCCGAGACAGACATGATACATTGGAAGTCCAAATACAAACAAAAATCTTTCCAGATCTCTGCATCTGACGAATTTAGTAAAAAAGCAGAGTTATTAACTAAAAAGGTACCTACTTGCATTTTTCCTATGTGTATCTTCGTTTAATTCACAAAATTACATTGTTTTAATTTGGATTTTTAATCTTCTTTGTATTTTTATTAGGTACACAATCAGCATTGTATTACCTATTATAAAAATTCAATAAATTTATGAGTCCATATTTTATTTAAAAATATATGTAGGATATATAGAGAGTTCTATACAATCTAAAACTTTTTGCAGATTGCGCATGAATTCTTCGAATGGTGGGTTGGGCTCGGCAGCAAGGACTTTAAGAGCGAGATTAGACGACCTGAGGAGATTGAAAACCTCTTCCAGGTGACTAGATAATAATCCGCTATGTATCTAGAGGTATAGGTATCTGATGATGCTATATCACATACCGATCATCCTTCACTTTAACTTAGATACCCGTTGCAGGCAATAAAGCTACTTCTCTATCAAACCTGATGTTGACACTGTTATTATCAAAATTCTGAAAGTATCGGAACCAAGTGAACAAATACCTAACTTATATTTCCCTTTCCGCAACCATCGAGGAAAAACACAAAATCTAAATGAAGCATTTACTTACAGGTTTGGTTCGACGAGCACGCCTCTCGCGGTTTGGTGTTGGATCCGAAAGTGCTGCCTTGTGTCTTGCAGTCTATTGCTGATGCCGTTGGAACACCAAAGGTTTGCACATTTCATTTTACCACGATTTCTGTATCATATCATAATTAATTAGGTGCGTTTGCAATACGCACTAGTCACTTACTTATCTTGTGCGTCTATTTGTGTGGATATGTGGCACCGTGGATAAAAACGGGTCGTGGTTCAAATATTGCGTTGTATTTTAAATATTTTAATAATAATAAGAGTTTTTTTATTATTTTGCAAGCTTTAAAACTGAATTTCGTGTTGCCCTGTGCGAGAATTCTTAAGTTGTCATCATACGTCGTCGTCATAAAAAATGCAAGACATTTAACGGTTACATATCACAATCTTTAAAGTTGTTAAGACCTACGGTCATAATGCCTATGGACGAAAGGCCTAAATTTTAAAAGACCTATTAGATAAAAGGCCCAAATTTTAAAACACCTATGGACAGAAAGCCTAATTTTTAAAAAAACTAATGGTCGTTGGATCTAAATGTTGTTAGTTTTTACTAAGTTTACAATTCCTAAGGTTTAATAACTTAATGGATAAAATCATTTGGGATGTTGAAAAATAGGAACCCTGACTCGGATAGGTTAGGTTCAGGTTATTTTTTTATGACAACCCAGAAAATAAGTAGGTAACAGAGCTAAATGCAGGCACCTTTGAGTCCGGCACACTGACACAAAAAGGCAATCTAACCTTTTTGAGATTGCCTTATTTTTAGGGTTCCGTACCTCAAAAGGAAAAAACGGAACCCTTATAGGATCACTTTGTTGTCCGTCTGTCCGTCTGTCAAGACCCTTTTTCTCAGGAACGCGTAGAGGTATGAAGCTGAAATTTATATCAATTACTCAGGTCTACTGTCCCTTGAAGCTGTGAAAAAATCAAACTTCTAAGCCAACGCAATCAAAAGATACAGCCATTTATGCCGCAAATTTTCGACACTTGCAAGGGAATCAAAACCTACAGGGTGCTTCCCGTGAACTCAGAATCTTGAAATTTGGTACGAAGCAACGTCTTATAGCATAGATAAAGGAAAAATTACGAAAACCATAAATTTTTAGTTACATCACAAAATATTTTTTTTTTTAATAATCTTAAACTTACTACCCATTTCCTCATAAACGCGTAGAGGTATTAAATTGAAATTCATACCAAATACTCAGGTCTATAATACCTTTAAGCTGTAGCAAAATCAAACTTCTATGTCAACGCAATCAAAAGAAACAGCAATTTAAGCTGCATATTTTGAAACTCGCAAGTACTTGCAAGGGAATCAAAACCTAAAGGGTACTTCCAGTCGACCTTGAATCTTGAAATTTGGCATGAAGCAACGTTTTATACCAGACATAAAGGAAAAATTCCGAAAACCTTAAATTTTTTGTTACATTACAAAATATATATTTTTTAATAAATATAAACTTATTACTTTTTTCCTCATGAACGCGTAGAGCTATCAAGTTGAAATTCATATCAAATACTTAGATCTAATTGCCTTTAACCCGTGAAAAAAAAAAATTATAAGTCAACCCGAAAACGCAAAACGCAAAAGTACAACCATTGATACCGCATATTTTGAAACTCGCAACTACACGCAAGGGAATTAAAACCTAAAGACCACTTCCCGTTGACATAGAATCTCGAAATTTGGTAAGAAGCAATAGCTTACAGCACAGGTAACAGAAAAATTCCGAAAAGCTTAAAATTTTAAGTAGTTATACCACCAAAAAAATTGTGATTGTAAACATAATTGTAGTTACAGCAATGACCGCGAGTTATTATACTATGTATGGGGAGGGCAACATTTTTCAAACGGCAAAGACGACCTCACTCATCGTCATTCAATCCCGATGTTTTGGTGAATGTAGCTGTATAATCTAAATGCGTCCTAACTGCTTAAAGTGTTATACTTATAATTAAATTCAATGACATTATTATATTTCTTATTGTTGGTTATTATCAGACAGCTTGCTTGTATTGTTTCTACTGGCGAAGTTTGATGGGACGCTGGTGGCACGGGTGGCACGCGGGGCTATTCACACCTTTTTCAGTCACCATTTACAGGTCTGGTTCAAATTTAATACTTAATTAATATTTTTGAACCAGATTTCTAAATAGTGACTAAAAAACTTAGTAAATAAATAACTTTAATAAAAGAACTTTCGCAAGTCTGCTGCAAGGCTAGTATAAGTGTTTCAGTTATATTATAGATAAATGATATGTGTTAATATAAAATAAAGGATTACTTAAACGATAAAGAGATCTTTGTCTTAAATTTATGCTCCTCCATCTTTCCCCATTGTAATGTTATGAATTTCATTTTGCAATAAAAATACCATAGTTATGACTCGATTGTCGTAATGAACGAACTTTGTAAACCTTGCAGGTTTGTACGGAACCCTCGGTGCGCGAGTCCGACTCGCACTTGGCCGGTTTTTTTTTGTCAATCCAGTAAATAGGTCTAGGTGACAGGAGCCAATATGGGTCCACATTTAATAAAATATTCACATAAAAATAATTTGTGTCATTAAAAGCATTGGAGATACTTACATTTTTAAAATACCGGGCACCTATTAGATATTTTAAAATTATGCTTTTTGTCCATTAGGTTACTTAAGTTTAGGCGTTGTAAACTTAGATCTAACAACGTTTACATCTAACATCTATTAGTTATTTTAAAATAAGGTATTTTTTTCTTAGGCCTTTCGTACATAGGCATTATGACCGTAGGTCTAACAACTTTAGAGATTGTAATACGTAACCTATTTTACACAATACAATCGGTATAATGCGAACATAATGTTTAGGCTGCGTGCCCACACGCGTTGAAGAGGCAGATCCAATGGGATGTCCATGCGGAAACCATGCCAGCGCATACTCTGGCCTTCAACTCTTGCCTACCACAACACCTGAAGCATATCCCGCCAAGAAACAATACGTCTGAGGTCTGGCACGCCGTCAAAATACCAGAGGACTTGAAATCGATGGCTGCAATTTGGGAAGATATTGCACATCTTACGTAAGTTTCAATGAGAGCTTTGTTTCTACAAGAAAGATAAAACATTTCAAAGTGTTAGCTGTAACAATATGCTGTATTTTTTAAACAGTTTTATGAAAAATAAATACGAATAGTTCATTCGGCTGATATGCTGATTATGCATAGGTATAACTGCTCTTTTTATAGTTCGAGTCATATTTGCCTCGTTCAACGAGTAGGTATTTATAGTTGTGTTTTAGCTAATTTCAGAACATCTGTTACAACTAGTTTATAATTGCTGTTTAATTAACTGTCGTAATGATTCATTTTTAGTTCAACGAAAGCGTTCTACGCGTGGCTGCAACAGCGGCCGCACCTGCCAATGCCACCTTATTTGAAATCATTGGAAGTGCCCGGTGAAAGTAAAACTCCCTTCGTGGTACCCTCTGACTACGTGATGAAACCCAAAGGTGGCGAATACTCCGAACAAGAATTGGCGATACCTGTATCACAGTTCTCTCTTGAAATCAAGGAAGTATTAAGCAAACTTTTGAATGAATAAGTATTTATTAGAGTAGTTACGAGAAAAAATATTTGAGCTTGCATTGATCGGGTGGTAAAATCGAATATGTCCATTAGTTTCTTATTGGTTTCTTCTATAATGTACTTAGTGTAAATCATTGGGCTCCGTCAAACTGTCAAACTACCGACTCGACTAGCCAAGCCTAAATGTAGCTTCCGTTACTTGCCTAACCGATTTTAAAAGTTAACGGGTAAGTACATACTTTTGATTATTGATATTGTTAATTATGATTCATTCGGATTCTTGATTATTCATAATCCAAACACAAGTTATGAATGGAAATTCAAATGTAGTGGTAATAGCTGGGCACCAATGGTAAAAGTAATCAAAAAGTTGAAAATAATAGGTCTTTACCTATGAAATTGCCGTTTTACAGTACTGGCCATTTCAATTAAAAATATTTTTTGTTTAGCTAAGAATTCTAATTTCAAATTAATTTCATTTTAAAAATATGGAATTCTTTTTCCAAAAACAGTCATTTGTTTATTGGTTAGTGTTACATTTTCATTGCATTTCAATCATTTTCGTCAACATGGATACGTTAAAAATTCGAGTAATTAAGTAATATGAGTTCCGTCGTGGTAGCAACGCGGCACAAGCGGCTCGCAACATCAACGACGTGTACGGAGCTAACACTACAAACCAACGAACCACTAGTTATTGGTTTGCTCGCTTCCGTTCTGGAAATTTCGACCTGAAAGATGAACCCCGCGGTCGTCCGAAGACTTTGGTCGATGCAGACGAATTGAAGGCGATCGTGGTAGCTGATGATACTCAATCTACGGCTGAATTAGCAGCAGCTTTCGACGTTAGCATCAAAACAATATTGGTCCATTTGCGTCAAATTGGCAAGGTAAAAAAGCTTGACAAATGGGTGCCCCACGAACTCAATGATCGCCAGCGCCAAGTACGCGTCGAGACGTGCCGTGCATTGCTCAACAGACACACAAATTAAGGAATTTTGAACCGCATTGTCACCTGTGATGAAAAATTGATTCTGTTTGATAACCGTAAGCGCTCAGCAAGTTGGTTGGATCCTGGTTCAGCACCTAAACAATGCCCTAAACGAAAACTTACCCCTAAAAAGGTGATGTTTACTGTTTGGTGGTCTAGCACCGGTGTGATTCATCACAGCTTCTTACCAAATGGGGAGAGTATTACTGCAGATGTGTACTGTTAAGAATTGAACACAATGATGGAGAAGCTGGCACGTCTCCGACCAGCATTGGTCAATCGCTCGTCTCCGCTGCTCCTGCACGACAACGCGCGACCTCATACCGCACAAATGACGGTCTCCAAGTTGCAAGAACTGGGGTTGGAAGCTCTCCCTCATCCACCGTACTCACCGGACCTTGCCCCTACAGACTACTACTTTTTCCAGAATTTAGATAACTTCTTGACTGGAAAAAAATTCAATAACCAAGAGGCAGTTCAAAACGCCTTTGAAGAATTTCTTGCCTCTCGTCCAGCTGATTTCTTTAAGAAGGGCATTAATAAACTGCCACTGCGTTGGCAAAGATGCATTGATTGTATGGGTAATTACTTCACTTAATACAAATAAAAATTATATGAAAAAAAATCGTTTGAATTTTTTCATACAAAACGGCAATTTCATAGGTAAAGACCTAATATTTTCTCTAATACTATCTCAGGAAATTTAATAATGTTGGATCAAGCAAAGCGAAGCCATAACAAGGTTTTAAAATGAAATAGGAAAAAGGAACACGATAAAATTGTGTTAGGTACGGTAGTTCAATGAAAAAAGTACGAAGATGAATAAAAAAATGTTTTCAATCAGAGTCCGTAAATAAGCATCCACAAGATTTCGCGGATCAGCCGTCGAACCTGTAGATAACAGCCACAGCACTTGTTAGTTTCCTTAATATTCCGCCTTGTCTTTCAGTTATTATTACTTTTTATACAAAATGCCCAATTAGATAAATTATACTATAGCAAACCCCTACTTGTTTTTCCTTATTCAATGTGCTTATTTTGTGGATTAATATTATTTATTTATTGTTATTTATCATTAATAAATTAATGCGAAGATTTTAACTCGAATACTTTAATTCTTTTAATTGCTGATTAAAAAATATATATTGGACGAATTGAGTAAGCCTAAATGGACTGGTTATCTTACAGACAGATAATTTTCTTTATCGGGTATTAAGAGGAGTGATATACATTATTAAATTGATCTCTAAATCAATGAAAAAGGTTTTTTTGAAAGAAATGTAAAAAAAAATAAAAAATTCATACAAAATTGAGCTTCGCGTGAGGACAATTTTATTCTTATTTCTGTTTGATTTATTTCTTTAAAAAAATGGGATCAGGTAAATCCATATTTCGGTCTAATATGTATAAGGTATTTTTAATATCCTGTTTGTTTTGAATATAGAGAGCCTCGAGAGCTAAGCTGTTTCTTTGTGACAATACATATTTGCAATGAATAAAATTGAAGCATGGAGATTTCCAAAAGGGAAAAGGAAGTAGTAAATTGATTAAATTTATTAATAATAACAAAGATAGACTCGGGTAGCCTTGATAAGAGATAGCAATCCGATTGTACCTTGTTAACATTTGCACAACCAATTTGTCGCCGATCAAACTAGTATCAATTAAAACGCGTAACAATGTACTAAAGGATAAGAGTATTAAAGAAATAATCGAAAGTGTCTAAGAGTTATTGACTTCTGTTATCAAAAATGGCGGAACCAGATGAGAAACGAAAGGAGCTGATGGACGAAATATTAACTAGAAAAAAATTAGGAGACAAAAAGTTTCATTCGGAGACTTCGTTGCAAAATTATGATGAAGATGAAACATCCACAGAGAAAGACCCCGGGGTAAGTGCTCAAGTTTTAATAAGATATGTGTTGTTTAGTTCGTGTCATGTGACTTTAAATTTATGCAATTAAAGTATTAAGTAAATAGAACAGGTACCTAAACATTTTTTTAACATGTATGATACGGTATATGTACAAACTGTGTATAAACCTAGTTGATTGATTATATACAACTCTTCTGGCAACTCTTTCACGTGTAGCTTTCATGCAAAAACTACTGAGCAGATTTTGGTAGTTCTTGTAGTTTGCACATCAGAATAACACACGGCTATATTATTTTAGATATCGTGTAAATTTTCCAAGATATGACGATAAATGCATATGAAGTTGCGAGCAGCTCACTATTTTATCATAAACGTTTACAGCACTTTCTTACCTAATTATTCGTTAATCAATTATTTAATCAAGGGACGAATTCCAAAAGCAGAAATCGAGCCAGTTTATCGGAAAAAGCGTTGATGTATTATATCTAATGCGACGTTAAAAACATTTCGTTTACCTGCCCCACAAGCCCAATCATTTCTGTTGCGCTAGCACAGCTTACTGCGAGTACGTCAACTAATGGAATTAGCGATCAATATACAACAGTCACTAGTAAGCCATCTAAATCATCCCCTAGCACTCCATACACTATAAATAGTAGGTTTTTATTTGAGTACATATTCATAGAACACTTGAATAACACCTGAAACAAATTTGTGACTCAACAATATGACTTTATCTATGCGTTCAGGTACAGAACCCTTCGATTAATGGAAATACGAATTCCGATGAAATAGCTCGTCGGCGCACCGTGTCGCAACCAGGGCCGGTTTCAGGGGGACTACTAACTGCGACAGCTGCCAGGGCGGCGCGAAAGAAAAACGTCTATTATGCACCTAATGTAAGTATACATTCTTAGATATTCTCTAGACAAGTAAGACAAGTACCTGTGTATAATTTAAATAAATCATGGTAGAGACACAACAACAATTTTCATTCGAAATAAATGCTACTAAAGATGCTATCGCTACAATGTCGCCACAAGCTGTTGGATTTTGGTGGACAGAGCTATCGAGTGTGGTCGACGATTATTAAACAAGTCGGTTTAGTCTGACTGAATAGTAGAACTTAGTTCAATATAACTTGAGTATTTGTTTATCGACGTTATCTACAGATTTTATTATTTCTTGCTAAAGAAGACAAACACGGGTATTCCCTTTTCAACCTACTAAATTCGTTCCATCGATAATATTTTTTTTATTCAATATGATCGAAGGTTTTACAATTAAGAATTTACAAAAAATAAAAACATTTGCTTAGCGTACCAAATAGTATTACATTTTTTTTTTGTTTTTTTGTAATGCTCATTGTCCTTTAAATCAAAACCTGCTAATATTATAAAAATGTCGATGTCCATGCATGTAAGGATATTTGGATGCATGGATGTAGTTACAGTTTCACGATAAAACCACTAAACAAATTTTAAAGAAACCCTGTAGCTTAGACATCAAAAGTATTATATAAGTGTTAGATATGACGAAATGCCGGCAGGTCGCGAGTTATGTAATGATTTATTATAGTAGGTACATTATTTACAAAACGTTCATCATAAAATCAAATCAGATATTGGCAAATGTGTTCAGCCCTACCTGTTTATCAACAAACGAGTGTTTAAAACAACAAAATACATTAATCACTTAATTCTTTTGTTTAAAATCAAATCACTCAATCAAACTCACGTCACACCCGTGGTTAATTAATTATGATTATTGATTAGCTTATCTCAGTTAGCCGATTATTAGATAAATAAAATAGTAAATATTCAACATATTTGGAGTTTAGATAGTTGACGTATTTCCTTCATATTAAACGCTGTTGCGTACTAGCGGTTGGACCGCCTAGCGCGGTTTGATTGTATATGAAAAACATGAACCACGTTAGGGAGTTAACAGGCGATGGTTTTGAGGCGGTTCGATATCCGACGTCGAACTGCGGGGGCGGTTAATTGTTAATAAAGACTGTTACAATATTCGAATTACAAAATAAAGTATTGAAGTCTCTATTAAGTTTGTACTTTGATATCTATGGCTGGTTTCATGGATAGGGTTTTTTGTAAGTTTCTTTAACCTACAGGTAGTAAACATAAGTTTTACAGTTTTAACTATTGACAGTTTAAAATTGTTTCATATTTTACATACCTACTGTTCTTGGATTAATTTACAAAAATAAACCCGATGTCAATATAAAGGCCCTCCAGTTCCATAACATTGAGCAGCGAGCGCGGGCCGCGCCGTGTTTGTCGGGCGGGTCACTCTCGCGCAGCGAACTGTAAACCTTTTGAGTCCAGCCGGCCGCAAGCCGCCCCCTCGCCCCGACACATCTCCTCCCTTATAATACACAGTCCCGCCCGAACGCCTCGCCTAATGAAAATTCGCTCTTTTTATTTCGTATTGTACGACTTTGCCTATTAACTCACCTCTAATAGAAGCCATGTGAATCCAATCAAAACATTTATTTACCACGTCGTCTTCGTCCCTGCGTTGCTGCAAACGAATTTATACAATTCGTAATAATTTTTATTTATGTCTCAATGCAATTGACTTGCGTAAAGTATCTATGTAAAGGTATCTTTATAGTAGGTATATCAAACGAGTATTTATGATGACAATAACCAGATAAGGCCGAAAACGTTTATGTAAGTAGTTAGAAATAGCATTATTTTAAACAAATATAAATAAAAATATGTACCAGTGTACCCATTTTATAGTACCTACATATGTATGTAAGTACTTATTATACAAGTACATTTGTTCACACCTTTTTCCCTTCAAGGTAGCCCCAGACAACTTCCCTCGACTGGCTACGATCTATGACTTATTCAAACGATAACATACTTTACTATCGAACAATGTTCGATTTTTGTTTGTTATCTGAAAAATAAAGTAACCCATAAAATGGTTTTCGTAATTAATCCGGCTAATTGAACGCTGTCTGGATTTTCGAAGGCATACGATAAATTTATTATCATATTTTAATTCAATTATGTTGCTCCATCGCGTAATTACATCATAGGTGCTCGTATTTATAAAGTGGCCCTCTATTGTTATCCAACAATGTTTTACGTAGAGAGCGTTTTAAAAGTCGAGTGCACAAAATATCGATACACCACCTTAATAGGATTATAGTGAAATACAGGATGGAGCAGTGTCGATCGAGAGTTATAAACGACTAATAAAGTCTTTAATCCGATTTTAAATGGTGCTCGACGCTCGCGAGCCTCTTTCCCTATGGATATTTGAATTTCGACATTCTGACTGTTTCAGTCTAGTGTCTAGTTATAAAGTTTCAGTAGTAGATGTCTTTTACAGAATTTTTGTTTTATAACCTTATTGGAAATTAAACACTAAAAATAATGCATCCCCCAAGAATAATTTGATCAGCTGACAATTTTACATCCTTTTATCACCTAAATATCATGTAGGTAGCTAATAAATTAAATGTCGATTTTTGGGTCTAGTCACAACATTATTCTACTTTTTTTTAACCTCAGTGCCTACTTTTTATCCCATAATACTTCATACTGTTTTAAGAATATTGTAAAATATCCACGGTTGTTTGCAGGAATTAGATAGACAACCCCCTAAAATTATAGTCGGTGGAGATGATTCTGGTAGCGCGACTCCTACGGGTATGTATTGAGTCCTATTTATTGCCTATTTTAGTACTTATAATAAAAAAATAGTACCTATAATAAAAAAAACTAACATAACTGTGAAAAACATTTTGAAATCCGCTCAGTAGTTACATTTTGCGAAAAAAATGTTACACAACACGTTGAAAATTTTCATTTTTTTTCCGTACATGTTGCACATCAATTGTTTCCTGGTGAAAATCAGGTTATTGAAGTTCATCATGACCACAATTTAAAAAAAAATGTTTGTTCCATAAATGTGTTTATATCTATAGCTAGTTGATATAGTCGATATAGTGCAGGTAGCTTGTCCACACCACTTTGAGTATGTTAATGAATATGAATTGCATATAAAACTACTTTAATATACTTTACTTTTTACTAATATACTTTAATGAAACATATATCCGATTTCAGGAGAAAGAGTTAACCCATTTCCACCCCCACTAAATGGCAGTTTTCATCGAAATGCAGACGCAAAATCATTGAGTGAGTATTTATATCACAAAATAATCCTTGAATAATATGTTGATGGTTGTGGAAGGGAATAAAAAGTTCTTCTGAAAGGACTTTAAAATATGAATAGAGATGGCCAAAGCGTGTACATATTAATGAGTTGGTAAAATGTAAGCCGCATTTAATGAGGTCATAAGGTTGAAAGTAAAATTTTGATAAAATCAACGGCAGTTCAAGCTTTAAAATTTTATGATTATAAAATTACTCTCAGCGCTTTGGATAAGATGCCCCTATGTATTGATTAATCAGTGCCTTGCCCATCAGACAAGTAGATACTACTTTCACCCACTTCCTACGATGCAATCATCAGATCACACATGCACGTCGAATTAGAGTACACAAAATGGTGCAAGAAAGCAATCAGAAAAAGCATGCAGAGCTTTAAACTAGAGGAAGACGAACAAACAACAATACAGTTTAAATATATATATTTGTTTTACTTCAGATAGCTACAGGCAATACGCATCAGCGTCTGCAACGCCTCGCAAACGCTCCGTTGCAACGATGGACGCACAATCACTACGTTCAGTGGAAACACACGCCCCGCCGCCTACGTCCCCCGAAGATAACGTCAAACAAACCAAGTAACATTACCTTGCCTTATCAACCGACCATAAGTATAAACTTACTCATTTGCATTCTTATTTAAAAAGGCACTGTTACCTCGGGTAGAAGTCATAACTCCTTCGAACAATTACTGAGCGTTGTCCTCGTATGCCCCTTATACAACAATGTACCTACCTATTATTTATTCATATAAATGTAATCCTATCCTACTAATATTATAAATATCAATGTTAGTGCCGATGTATGGATGGATGGATGTATCTGAGAATATTTGTAACTCTTTCACGAAAACTACTAAACATATTGTGATGAAACTTGACGATGTTGTACCTTGTACGTCAGAATAACATATAAACTATATTATTTTTTAATACCCATGACATTTTTCCAGGATATGACGATATACGCGTAAATATGTAGTACCTAGCGGGCAGCATCTAGTTAAATAATAAAGCTACTTATTATTTTTTAATTTTTTTCAGAAAATATATAACTTTAGTAGTCAGCTGTATTTATGCGACGTTACTGGTGACACTCGGATTGATTATTTATATAGGTGATCCGTTAATTAATTTCTACTTTTCAATAGGCACGGTAAGTTTTGTTTTCATTTTTAAGAAACATTATATTTTTATAACGCTTTGGCCGCTTAACAATTGCATCATATACATACAGAATAATGCAGTAAGACTTAAATTGTGCAACTGAATGTCCTATTCGAGGCGAGATAAGCCGTAAAAATAAAATGCTCGATGCTCTCGGGTGTGTAGTACTTATGTCAATATACATTTCAATAAGCGAAATGTGCAAATAACCCTTTTCAGGAAATAAATCATCGTATTGATGTTTTCAGGTATATTCATTAATCCTAGCTTCTCTGGGATTCCTATACCACATTTATTTGATGATCGATATTCAGAGATATAAAAACGTAGCTTTGAATAATCAAAGAATCAAAAATGATTACGAAGACAAGATCGCTGATTATTTTAGGAAACAAGAGGTAAGACTAAATAGTGTTTGTAAAAAATCGTTAATTTGACAGCGATTCTTCGATATTCCAGAATGTTTACTGAAAATTTTCCATCTGCAAAATAATAAAAAGTATCGATAGCATAGATTCTTTGAGGTCGATTCTTTAGCTACACTTTTCAAGAAAAACTATTAATTTTGTAAGTCACTAAAGAAACTTTTCGCTAAAGGCTCATTCCGTTCAATTTCAGTTTCTTCTTGTTGTAACATAAACAATATTTTGAAACCTAGAATCCATAGTAAATTACCAACTGAGTAGCTTTCAAGCGTTGGTATTGTTTCTAGAGGCAAACAATATACAAAGTACAGTCTTCTATCTAATATACGCGTGTTTGTAACTTTAAATAGGTACTTACCTCATTAATTACTTAAGCATATATAAAAGTAGGTATGAAATGAAAAGATGATGATTTTAAAAAGTTTAAAACCTTTTTTTTCGGTACAAATGTAGGTAAATGATCTCGTTTTATTTAAAATAATTAAATTATTTTTTTAAAGGAATTGTATGGAGAAAATAACTATCCATTTGGTGATGGTACCCCTGATGCGTATAGAAATACAGCGTTTCCGGCGCCTATTCTCAAACCTCTTCGACATAATTACTGTTTTAGTCAAGGAAGGCATTCTGGAAGCTTCTACCTAAAAATGGGCGCAGCTGGTACATTCTCAATTTGTATTTTATTTCACAGCCAGTGGCAGAAAAAGCTGTTAATGTTAAATATCCCTTATATCGACTCATCTTTTATTTGACCACATATGGATCAGCTAAATATTGAATGAACCTTTATTGACTTCTCTGTAAATGTTTGTCTGCGATGCACTGTACGCTCAATATTGGAATAGAAATAGATGGAAACCATGTACTTTAAACAGCACTTAGCATCCAATATGTGTTCAGTTTTCAATCTGATTCCATTTGAAACCGAATCACATCCAACCACAAATATATTTGAAAAGCGAATTTATTAGATGCAACAGGTATTTTCATGATACTTTCGCCTTTTCCTTTTTTCACTCAAATGTCTTTTCAAATAAATTTGCATTATTTTTAGCGTTCGCTCTTGGAAACCTGGTACATTCCATCCTGCTGATTGCAGTCCAGATAGGATATTTGGTTGATGAAAATATAGACAACGACCTCTGTGTGGACTACGTTCGTGTTGTTTTAGATGTAATCCAGCCTTTCTACTGCTTCTTACAACTATTCTTTGTTTTTAAATACTCCAATGTCATTATTTTACGAGCACAAGTAAGTAACTAACTATCATATATCTATCATAATATGATACATTATATCGTGCTGTTTTATTCAGCATTTTGATTATTTTGACGGATAGAGGAATAACTTTATCGAAATAATATGCTACTAGATTTTTTTTTAAATATGCAATTATTTTTATAATTTATTTTCTTACAGGGTTTGGCGCACTTCGGATTCATGCACATGATCGGGAGCAGTTTGTGTTTTTGGATAGCCGCTATCATTCGAGAAACAATGTTAGCATTATCAATTTATGCTCAACATACGTACGGTGGCAATGACTATGACAGTTTTGCTGCAAGTACGAGTAATTCGACACTCATGAATGCTGCCAACGCTCATTTAGAAGGTTCTACACATTTTATTTTAACGGCTTACCTAAGAATCGCACACCTTTACAATTAAGTAAAACTCAGAATTACATCCTTAAAACGGCCGCGGCTTTCAATTATATCTCGGACCATTTACTATCTACTTCACTTTAATAAATGAATCCGCGTTTCCCTTAGTTACGCCATTATGCGTGAAAGACTGAACCGATGTCACCAAGTTATTCTCATTTTTGTTTTGTTTTTCTCTGTTAATAAAAAGTTCTCATGATATAATAAAATAAGAAAACTAAATAAATCAAGAATTCAGGTCACCATCGCATTCTTAAAGTTATTTTTAACTAATCTATAAATAAAGCAGGACAATATCTGCCGGGTCTGACCTAACACCATATTTTACTTTTAGAATATTTATAAATAGGCACCTAAGCAGTATTCTAGATAGACTTATTCTTAGAAGAAAAATAATTCTGAAATCTTCTTATTCCAATTCCAGGTGACCCGGTATCAAGATTTATAAATATAAGTGGACTCTATGATGAAAATTGCGTGGCTTCTGAAGCGATTTCGGCAATTTATAAAAACTTTTCGCCATATCTTTATCCATTTAGCGTGGAGTTTAATATACTTATTGGTATGTATATTTTATTGACTGTCGTCTAGGATATGTGTATTTAAGGGCTATATTTAAATGCTGTATTTAAATATTGCAGTTGCTGTGTATTACATAATTTGGAGCAACATCGGCCATTGCCCTAACGAGGATGACGGTGGCAATTCTGAGTTTAACACATCTGTAGAAAATGCCATGTCGGTTTGCAAGTGAGTGTCAGTTTCATTTAAAAGAAAAATATTTTTTACCTTGACTATCTGAAAATATGAAAAGGTTTAACGTTGGAACGCTAAAAGCGATTAGCGAATTCCTTGTTTGTGTAGGTACTGATAATTTTATTGGGAAGTCCTCGATTAGAAAACCAGGGAACCATTTTCATGAATAATATGGTGATATTTAACAGGATTCCAACAGCGAATGAAGATAATGACTTCACTAGCAATATGGTGATCAGCGCGGACTGTCACGCGTCTAATAAGGGATTGTTCCTGGGTATGGGGGTCATCATAGCCATGGTCGCGATGCTCATCCTTGGCTTCGTCTTTAGCACAGTTGGGGGGTGAGTCTCCATCGCAATCTATTTCAGCTGGGGGTCTTAGAGTTAAGTGTTTTTTACACATACTCTAGCATTTTACTAACTAAACTCCAGCTATTTAATCTATTTAATGATTATTTTTTAACGAAACTACGTTACCATTCTGAGTTTTTCATAACATTTATATAATTTGTTTATTCTTTTCAGAGACTTCCTAGAGCTGGGCTATGTTCTGAACGACTACACCAAACTTAGTCTACATTCCATACTGTTATTTGGTTCCATTCTGGCTTTTACTCAGACTAAGAAATTGGATATCAATGAACACCCAATTTCTCTACTTGACGACATACTATTGTTTGTATGTCTGCCTCCCTTCTTTATGGAGACTGTTTTCTCTCTAGTCGCTACTATAAGTATTTTGAATGTCGTGAAGAGTATTGATTTTTCTATAATGGTAAGTATTTTTGTTTTTTTTTTTTCTTTAAAAAAATTTTACTTTGCCCAATTTTAGACCTAACACAAACTGCATAAAACCCGGACTATTAATTTGTTTACCATGTAAAATACGTGGAAACTTTCAATAAAACGTATGATTGAACTTTCAGGTCGTTCAAGTATTGGTTCAAACAACTCTTATAATGGATGGTTTGAGACGTTGCAGTAATTCGAGGAAACTTCGTCGCAAGAAACCTGCTCGTGAGATTATTATGTTCCTCTTAATAGCTAATGTAGGCATGTGGCTTTTTTACACATTCTCGTATAAATCACCAGATAGCTTAGACGAACGATATGCATATTATGGTAAAGTCCTTTGGACCATCCTTGGACACGTCAGTCTTCCACTCATCATGTTCTATAGATTCCATTCAAGTGTTTGCTTCGCTGATATTTGGGACTCCGCATATAAACCAGGTTCGGACCATTGATATAGGTTACAAAACTTAGCTCAATTTCACTCATAAGTTAATAATTATATAAATGGTAATTAATATCATTGGCACTTTTTTTTTATTAATCACGCAAAGCCGAGAAAACTGACAAAGAAACTTCTTAAATTATTGTTTTATACAAAACTGATTTCATATTACTTTTTAATATGTAAATTATTGAAGAATTCAGCTCAATGTTATTAAACTCTTTCCTCAAAAAGACATTGACCATTTTGATATGGACGTTGGACCAAGTGCTGCCCAGAATGGGGACATAGTGCACCTTAGACTAATAGTAATCTGTAAACGAAATGCCATTAAAATCTATCCGAGGAGTTTGGAGAAAAAAATGATTATTGTTGAGATTTTTCATAGTGAAAAATGACAACAATTGGTACATTGACATTATTACAATAATGGTTGTTGACATCTTAACCTATCTTAAACGTGTACTTAATCGTCATCATATGAATAATGACATTTACAATGGCATTCGTTTTTCTCCGGGACAAAGGGTATCCATAACGGCCCATCTAAAAAAAAAGGTACCTACAGGCGTGCAAAGATGGAGAAGGCTGAAGGACAGACATAGACAATGAAATGCGCAAGCGAGATAACGTTTTTCTCACTTTTTACTTAATTAAATAAATAAGTATAATAGTTTTTATAAAACACTTAAAATAAAAACTTTTTTAACATATAACTTTTAAACCCTATTTTTATATTTTTTATTTTAACGTACCTACATTAATGCAAGGAATCATTTCCAAGTACTCCCATGTCTGGGCAGCATTTGGTCCACATTGTCTTTTTAGCATCAGTTTTCATGCCCCCATATCGTATAGCCGCCTATCATTTGCGACGACAGCTTTTCAGTTATTGGCTCGCTAATATTAATCAAAATATGATATCACGTCAGTCATATCATTCATTCTCCTATCTATCATTATTTCTTAAATAAAAGTAAGCACATTATTATTTATTCGTGTCGTTATTAGTTAGTCTTAGGTATAGCTTTAGAATAGTTATCGATATTATTTTAGTTCATAAGATTTACCTTTATTGCTTTTGTATAAAATAAATATCACCGAAATAATTGAAGAGTTTTTTTTAGCTTTGATATACTTTATCTTAGAGCTCATTTACGAATATAATAAATATATCTTTTTATCATAGAAATCTTACTACATGATTCCATTTCGTAACAAACACTATGTTGTATGCCGCAAGAACTATATTGTTAGTCAAAGGGTACTCTAGCGAATGTGTTTGATACTTATATGTGTGGTTATGGTTGACCACAAACCTGTATCGATACCTCTACTGATCAACTCGTAGGACAGGCAGCTAATTAGCTTCACTACCTACGTCGTCGTCTCGCCCCCAAACGCAATTACCGAATATTAGGTTAAGTACGACGGCCGAGGAGTCAAACACACTTAGCTCCTTGCCTGAAACACAAACCTATATCGTAAGCTTCGCCAAGACACACTTACTCATATGTAACTTCTATAAATGCTTTAATAAATCTGAACATGAGCATTTTGTTGACACATATAGCGACTCCAGACTAGAAAAGGATAAATGATAATAATCTCCTCAATTACATATATTCTACAGCACTAGAAAATTAAAACAGAAAACGATATCTGTTTTAAAACCTTATAAAAAGTTAAATTTTAGTGTAGCTACGTATGCATCATTTTGATCAAAATGACATGACGTAGGTACGAGTAAATAATTTTGAAGCACAGAACAGTAGGGCAATGGGCGACGTGCGGATATTCGCTCGGCTGACCAATGCCACAGTTGTCTAATTGTTTCCGATCTCTGAATAACCATCGGTCTGGATTGACGAAATGTGAACACGTGAATGGCAGCCGATAAAAGTATTCTGTATGCTCTGGTTGTAGCTGTGCTAAAATCTCGTTCAATTTTGTTGGTCATCTTCCTATTCAAAAAGCTCTGTTTTATGTGACTTTTATATTTATTTTTTTATTTACGTTTCAACAAGTGTAAAAGTAGTTTGTTACTGTGTGGCATGCAGTAGAAGTGGTGAAAAAATTTACTTATTCTAAAACCTCGTCTTCATCCGCATCCTGTATACTAAGGACAGCTTCAATTCCCTTACAGAAACCAGGACCTTAGTGTTACACGCTTTCACAGCTTAGCTACGAACAGCTGTATTCATTTAAGAACAGCTAGCTAGAACACACTAGTTGTGTTAGTTATTTTGTGCTAAAATACATTGACTAGATGTGCTCGTATGTGCGTTATGGGCTGAATCGTCACGGTTGGCGGCTCGTAGTGCGGCGCCCGCGCAGCCGGAAGGGCGCGACGCGACCGGAAGCGGCCTCGCGACCCGTGACCCATCGCGACCACACGCGCTTTGTTGCTTGCTTGTGTAACACGCGACACGACACATCCTTTGCAAAGTGATTATTCTGAAACATAAAATACTGAAAGATGAACTATGTGAAAGATACATTTTAGTTGAAGTACCGTCCGTACTTATTCCTTTTCAAAGTGATAATGAATACCACGGAATAGTTCTGTTGTTTACACAAGTAGTCGAGTTGAGTAAATCCAAAAGGCTTTGTTGTTGTAATATTGGTGCAAAGAACACTTCAATCGAGTACATCTCAACTTTTGGACTTAACAGACGTGAAGGGGCAATCGCTGTCGGCCTGTACAAGCGTGGAAATTGGTAAGTGACTATACCTACTTATGTACGGTACGTCTACGTTGATATCGAGTATAAGATTGTCATTTATTTACCAGTTTTATTAAAATACCACGTTTGTGAGAGCAAAACGACTTGGGAACAGTTTATATTCATATTTAAAACTACAGAAGGTACCTATATACTGGGATGTACCCGAAGTAGTTTGAAATTATATTTAAGTAAAATTTGGACACTTCGAATAAAAATAAGAAATTATTTTTTTAAAAGAAACTTCCAGATAGAAATAGATTGCGCACGATATTCTGATTCAATATATCGTACACGAGAGCCTAAAAGCAGTTCGCGACCGAGCGACAGTCCCCGCTGCCAACAAAATCAAATACCGTGCCCCATTAGATTGTGTTGTTCGTGTAAGCCTGTGACATAACTCAATTTTCTCACAAAATGTTTTCACTTGTATAAAAATATACTTAGAGCTTGATCCCACTTGTCGTGACAGATCGGATTTTTTTGTTTGTTTATTTACATCCACATTTAAAAAAAAAACATTATTTTCGTGATCTTTGAATCGTCATTAGGTATACTTGTTATATCGGTATTTTATCTTAGATTTACCTGTATACCTATCGCTGCAAAACGCCAAATAAAAAAAGTACATAAATAAATAGGATAGTAAAACTACACCACAGCTGGCCGATAAAAGACTAAGTATATAGACTAAGTACCTTACCAACGTTACTTAAGAATACGATTTGTAATATACCTTTGAACATAATGTCTTTAAAAGATTACTTCCAGCTTGTAACGCCAATTATGCATAGCACAATGATCAAAATCATACACCTCATACTTAATCACTCAGGTGAAAATCAATTTCAAGTGAGCTTCAAAAGACTCGTTTGCTTAAAAAATAGGGAAGTAAATAAATCTGGCAAAAAATAGCGATAAAAGCAGTAAATATAAATAGGTAAATACTTAAATTGGATGCTGGGAATGCAATAATGCATGCCGCACTAAACATGCCAAAAGTAGTCTGGCCGCCACCGTCAGATTTCTAAAACAATATCGCATCAAATACCTAGTCACAGGTAACTAAATAGTAGCTCCCGTAAATAAAGTACCTACTCATTTATAACAGTACCTCTACAACTGCCATATGGAACAATTTCCTGAGCTGTTTCAAGCAATTCTAATTTAATTATCATTAAAAAATATTTGAAGACAGATATTAGCACTTGTTTTATTACAGATACCTCATAACTATTATATATATTTAACAATTTACATACTACAGCACCTTAACTTAGTTTACTTATAATACGACTATTCTTGTAGCGGCACTGATCAAAGACGAGCGTCACTCATCCGGAAAATTGCCCGGATCCAATGAATATTAAACTCTTTATTGGTTGCTAGTCTTTATTCCCTCTTTACACTAACAGCCAATTATAGAAAAGATAGTTTATATTATATTTCTATAACACTAGAATATTAATTTTATATCAGATCATCTTTGATGTTTGAAAACGAAAGAGTCAGCTATAGCGACTTTTTTACTTCTGAGTGCAACAATTTTGAACCGCTTTAGAACCTAATAAATAAAATAATGGTTCTAGAAGTAGGTATTGACTTTATCTCTATAAACAAGCCTTCTCTTAGTTGAAACAATGTACCTATTGTATGTAAAATTGTCATTTGCCTATATCAATGCGTAAATTACCAACAAGCAGAAGGGAACGTAATAACCCTGCATGAAAGAAAAAAGCAAAAACATCTGTAATCTGTTTGTAATTGCATTAACGTACACGTACCTCCTTGGTATATAGTAGGGATAGTAAACTTACCTTCATCAAACTAAGGTTGATGGAGTGGTAAATGGTTAAATTGTTTTAATTTATAACATTTTCTAGTAAATATTAACATTATAATGACTTACGTTACTTATCTTATTAAACATTAGGATTACCGTCCTCACGTGGGGATACTGGCCTGACTGCTCTCCAATAGTAGACCTAATAGCAGACCTAATGTTTATTTTGGGTATTGGCCCCCGTCCAATCTAATTAAAGGAAGTTGTTTTAAAATTTATACATTTAGAAATACCTTACAAAAAGTAGTTTTTGCTGTTGCTCTATTTTATTTGTGACATAAACGATTTAAATTGAACATGAGCAAGCCCTCGGATGTAACAGCGAGCGGGCGCTGCCACGCTCCGGCGGCCATATTTAGAGATATGTGACGACCCAGCGAATGCCCAGTGAACCGGCAGGGGATGTGAGTTATTAAGTGGTACACTTTCAGGTGATCTGTCGAGTGAGAGAATCGCGCCCCGCCGCCGCCGACGAGCACCCTGCTCCCTGACCCAACACAATATTTTGGAGTCGAAAAATATACAAATCTTCAAATGTATTTGTTAAAATAATAACGTACCTAAGTCAGTACATAACGATACTTAGATACCAATAGAAACTAGCTACGTGTTTTTATTAAACCCGTAAATCGCCAGCTTAATAAAAAAATAATGTCTCTAATTCAAGCATACTTAATCAATTGCTAATATTGAAGGCTGGCATTAACAAAAAGTAAATTACTTACATAACTTAGAGTACATAAAAAGATTCTTTTAAAAACGATTTTAGAAAACATTTCACTGTTTTTCAACTGACTTTGATAGAAATAAAAGCGACACATCCACGGATAGTTGTAGAGCGTAAACCGATTTGTGGAAATGGAGTCCAACGGTGCGGCGATTAATTTTATCCATTCCAACGTAGTGAATCGGCCTCTGATGGTATTCATGTCATACGCTACATAATCACATCACATACCTATATCTCTCTACGCCTAACTCTCATTCGAATCATGTACGTATGTAATATGCATAAAAAGTACTGTAAACACGTATTTAAAACATTTACTCAATATTATATATTATTATATTTCTTCAAAACTGTTTAAGACCACTTACAAGTTTAGTCCTTCTAGCTAGACACACAAAGACGCAAAATATTATAAGTACCTTTATTCTTAGTCGCGGACAATCGGGCGCGTAATCTACGAGTATGTAAGATGCATAAAGATAGATTTGTTGTAATTGCAACAAATGTAATTGCCTAGAAGTAATTAAAATTTGTAATATGTAGGTAGGTAGCACAGATATAAGTCTGTGATAAATTTGTGGTGCAGTTTTATATGCAGATATAGGTAGATATGTTTTTATTTATTAAAACAGCGGTTTGTTCCCATTACTGAAATAGCCAGAAAGCAATGAAAACAAGCGTTATTGACAAGTGGATCATACTAAGCCAGGCTTTCATCGGTTTGGTTACACGAAGGTAATTTCCGCTGACCTCAAAATTAATTACATCCACAAAGCTGATGCGGTCATGTCACTTTCCATTAAGGAAACAGCTCTATAACCTATCAAAATCAACATCCTCACTTTACAGCTAACTTAGTTATGCTAACTACTTTATAGGTACTGCCATTCCATGTCATATCTAGTTCGTAATTGTTTTGAATCTCGTTAAAACAAAGCCGCGTGTCCGTTGAAATGCGTTTATATTTTAATTTAATGTAGTGTCATGAGCAGATTACGTTCCTTGATTTTCATCAAATATTGCATAAACACCCTGTATTTGATTACCAACATATGCCATCGGAAACTTCGTAATTGCTCTCTACAAACTCTGAAGTTATAAAAGTCTTTTTTCAATGTTAAATATTATTGCCAGGTCATCGACTAACAAGTTTCATTAAAAGTTTTGTATTGCGCACGTTCTTCTTATTGGAAATTATAAATTATTTCATATTCGATATATTTTATCTTTTATTAGGGTTCCGTACCTCAAAAGGAAAAAACGGAACCCTTATAGGATCACTTTGTTGTCCGTCTGTCCGTCTGTCAAGACCCTTTTTCTCAGGAACGCGTAGAGGTATGAAGCTGAAATTTATATCAATTACTCAGGTCTACTGTCCCTTGAAGCTGTGAAAAAATCAAACTTCTAAGCCAACGCAATCAAAAGATACAGCCATTTATGCCGCAAATTTTCGACACTTGCAAGGGAATCAAAACCTACAGGGTGCTTCCCGTGAACTCAGAGTCTTGAAATTTGGTACGAAGCAACGTCTTATAGCATAGATAAAGGAAAAAACCGGCCAAGTGCGAGTCGGACTCGCGCACCGAGGGTTCCGTACAAACCTGCAAGGTTTACAAAGTTCGTTCATTACGACAATCGAGTCATAACTATGGTATTTTTATTGCAAAATGAAATTCATAACATTACAATGGGGAAAGATGGAGGAGCATAAATTTAAGACAAAGATCTCTTTATCGTTTAAGTAATCCTTTATTTTATATTAACACATATCATTTATCTATAATATAACTGAAACACTTATACTAGCCTTGCAGCAGACTTGCGAAAGTTCTTTTATTAAAGTTATTTATTTACTAAGTTTTTTAGTCACTATTTAGAAATCTGGTTCAAAAATATTAATTAAGTATTAAATTTGAACCAGACCTGTAAATGGTGACTGAAAAAGGTGTGAATAGCCCCGCGTGCCACCCGTGCCACCAGCGTCCCATCAAACTTCGCCAGTAGAAACAATACAAGCAAGCTGTCTGATAATAACCAACAATAAGAAATATAATAATGTCATTGAATTTAATTATAAGTATAACACTTTAAGCAGTTAGGACGCATTTAGATTATACAGCTACATTCACCAAAACATCGGGATTGAATGACGATGAGTGAGGTCGTCTTTGCCGTTTGAAAAATGTTGCCCTTCCCATACATAGTATAATAACTCGCGGTCATTGCTGTAACTACAATTATGTTTACAATCACAATTTTTTTGGTGGTATAACTACTTAAAATTTTAAGCTTTTCGGAATTTTTCTGTTACCTGTGCTGTAAGCTATTGCTTCTTACCAAATTTCGAGATTCTATGTCAACGGGAAGTGGTCTTTAGGTTTTAATTCCCTTGCGTGTAGTTGCGAGTTTCAAAATATGCGGTATCAATGGTTGTACTTTTGCGTTTTGCGTTTTCGGGTTGACTTATAATTTTTTTTTTCACGGGTTAAAGGCAATTAGATCTAAGTATTTGATATGAATTTCAACTTAATAGCTCTACGCGTTCATGAGGAAAAAAGTAATAAGTTTATATTTATTAAAAAATATATATTTTGTAATGTAACTAAAAATTTAAGGTTTTCGGAATTTTTCCTTTATGTGTGGTATAAAACGTTGCTTCATGCCAAATTTCAAGATTCAAGGTCGACTGGAAGTACCCTTTAGGTTTTGATTCCCTTGCAAGTACTTGCGAGTTTCAAAATATGCAGCTTAAATTGCTGTTTCTTTTGATTGCGTTGACATAGAAGTTTGATTTTGCTACAGCTTAAAGGTATTATAGACCTGAGTATTTGGTATGAATTTCAATTTAATACCTCTACGCGTTTATGAGGAAATGGGTAGTAAGTTTAAGATTATTAAAAAAATATATATTTTGTGATGTAACTAAAAATTTATGGTTTTCGTAATTTTTCCTTTATCTATGCTATAAGACGCTGCTTCGTACCAAATTTCAAGATTCTGAGTTCACGGGAAGCACCCTGTAGGTTTTGATTCCCTTGCAAGTGTCGAAAATTTGCGGCATAAATGGCTGTATCTTTTGATTGCGTTGGCTTAGAAGTTTGATTTTTTCACAGCTTCAAGGGACAGTAGACCTGAGTAATTGATATAAATTTCAGCTTCATACCTCTACGCGTTCCTGAGAAAAAGGGTCTTGACAGACGGACAGACGGACAACAAAGTGATCCTATAAGGGTTCCGTTTTTTCCTTTTGAGGTACGGAACCCTAAAATTACGAAAACCATAAATTTTTAGTTACATCACAAAATTTTTTTTTTTTTTAATAATCTTAAACTTACTACCCATTTCCTCATGAACGCGTAGAGGTATTAAATTGAAATTCATACCAAATACTCAGGTCTATAATACCTTTAAGCTGTAGCAAAATCAAACTTCTATGTCAACGCAATCAAAAGAAACAGCAATTTAAGCTGCATATTTTGAAACTCGCAAGTACTTGCAAGGGAATCAAAACCTAAAGGGTACTTCCAGTCGACCTTGAATCTTGAAATTTGGCATGAAGCAACGTTTTATACCACACATAAAGGAAAAATTCCGAAAACCTTAAAGGACCATGGGTCTGGGAGTATGGAGTCTGGGTACAAGATTTTATATAGGGTTATTATTATCTCAAACGATAGAGCTTAAGACGTTGATCACTTTATAGTATGAGGAAAAAGTCGAAAAATATCTATAAACTAATGTTTTGCCAACTTGAAGTATGAAAAACACACCTTGTATGAAAAAATCTTGTAAACATGTTCCGACAGTCATGCGACCTATATCAATCGATAGCTATTCAAACGGCGAGTATTTCACCCATAGACGCCGTTGTCAAAATCGAAGGCCAACTTGCCGTTAATGAACGTCAAAAAAATTGCAAGTACCTGACTAGTCTGTAGATATGCTCCAACAGTAATGCGACCTATATCAATCGATAGCTATTCAAACGGCGAGTATTTCACCAATAGACGCCGTTGTCAAAATCGAAGGCCAACTTGCCGTTAATCGACGCCAAAAAAATTGCAAGTATCGGACTAGTCTGTAGATATGCTCCGACAGTCATGCAACCTATATCAATCGATAGCTATTTAAACGGCGAGTATTTCACCCATAGACGCCGTTGTCAAAATCGAAGGCCAACTTGCCGTTAATCGACTCCAAAAAAATTGCAAGTACCTGACTAGTCTGTAGATATGCTCCAACAGTAATGCGACCTATATCAATCGATAGCTATTCAAACGGCGAGTATTTCACCCATAGACGCCGTTGTCAAATTCGAAGGCCAACTTGCCGTTAATCGACGCCAAAAAAATTGCAAGTACCTGACTAGTCTGTAGATATGCTCCAACAGTAATGCGACCTATATCAATCGATAGCTATTTAAACGGCGAGTATTTCACCAATAGACGCCGTTGTCAAAATCGAAGGCCAACTTGCCGTTAATCGACTCCAAAAAAATTGCAAGTATTTTTTTGACGTTCATTAACGGCAAGTTGGCCTTCGAATTTGACAACGGCGTCTATGGGTGAAATACTCGCCGTTTGAATAGCTATCGATTGATATAGGTCGCATTACTGTTGGAGCATATCTACAGACTAGTCGGATACTTGCAATTTTTTTGGAGTCGATTAACGGCAAGTTGGCCTTCGAATTTGACAACGGCGTCTATGGGTGAAATACTCGCCGTTTGAATAGCTATCGATTGATATAGGTCGCATTACTGTTGGAGCATATCTACAGACTAGTCAGGTACTTGCAATTTTTTTGGAGTCGATTAACGGCAAGTTGGCCTTCGATTTTGACAACGGCGTCAATGGGTGAAATACTCGCCGTTTAAATAGCTATCGATTGATATAGGTTGCATGACTGTCGGAGCATATCTACAGACTAGTCCGATACTTGCAATTTTTTTGGAGTCGATTAACGGCAAGTTGGCCTTCGAATTTGACAACGGCGTCTATGGGTGAAATACTCGCCGTTTGAATAGCTATCGATTGATATAGGTCGCATTACTGTTGGAGCATATCTACAGACTAGTCAGGTACTTGCAATCTTTAAGAGTAAAAAACAGTACTTTGACTTTAGATATTGAGTGTGTCGCCATTAAAGGAAATAATATGCATCCTTATAGCTAACAAATGACACTACTTTCATTTAATTCCAAGATGTGTACCCAAAATTTCCCAAGGTCCTTTTTAGTTACATTACAAAATATATATTTTTTAATAAATATAAACTTATTACTTTTTCCATAGTTATGACTCGATTGTCGTAATGAACGAACTTTGTAAACCTTGCAGGTTTGTACGGAACCCTCGGTGCGCGAGTCCGACTCGCACTTGGCCGGTTTTTATTTGTTGGGGGGTCGAATATTGTATTCAGAGAGTCTAACGTGACATTTGAAATACTTACAAAGGACAGATTTAGTTTGAGAGTTTATTACAAAATCCTTTCGATAATGAGGATTTCGTGGTAACAATGATGACGGTAAACAACAAAAGTTAGATTTTTAGGATATAGGTAAAATCATATAAAATACAGAAAACAAACTAAAACTCGTAACATCGAAGAATCATAAGGCCTTAACAGATACGATACGATAAACGCGCTTGTATTTTCTTTGTATCTTGTCTCTGCAACTCTTTATAATTCCATCTCCTTTCTCAATATATCGCCGTATATAGTACCTATGAGGTATAGTAGCAAGGCAAGGCATACGTCGCTGTAATGAAGATTTGAGGATAATCGAAAGAGCTCGACGGCGCACGATTTATTTGCAGCGCGACCGTCCGGATAATAATGCCTTTAACAACGCTTCCGGGCGTGAGGAGCCTCGTTGTGGGGGAACAAACCGTTTATACTTACAGTCAATAAAAAAGAATACCGGTCAAGTGCAAGTCAGACTCGCGAAAGGTTCCGTTTCGTATTACTTATGTAGGTATTTATTGAATTTAAATACTATTGGTCCTTTTTTATAACTCTTTAAATATTTATTTTAAAATAAATTAACAAACGCTAAACTACTGATTAGTGTATTATCACCAATTTGGTTACAGTCAGCTTGGTTTCTTTTTAAGTAAAAAAAATGAACTCAAAGAAAAAAACACAGCTGGTCTATCTTTTAGAGAATAAAAGTTTCCAGTGGAAACGAGGCACCACATCTCGCACCGCACTACCCCAGTAAATACTGTTCGCTCCTTGATAGACTTTCGACCTCACATTAAGTGTTTTCCGCCAGCTTTTTCTTAACATAATATTTATTTTTCCAAACATATATGAAGGAGAAACGGTTTGTATTAATACAAACAAAACTTTTCTACCGCAAAAAATACACTTTTCATTCATAAATATATCAACTATGACCCCTAAGAAAAAGGGTCGGTTGAAAAATCATTGTTATCAAAAGTGTCAATTAATTGCTTATTAATTGCTAGTTATGATATTAAAACCAAGTTAAACAACGTCTTATGCTGTATAAAACGATATATAAATAGTTTAATTAAGATACAAAAGACCGATAAGTAGGTTACCTGAAGGACGTGAGAACGCTCCTGTAAACTTTATAAAATAGTTCCATAATAGACCTGGAATAGGAAACAGGGTTCCCAATCTCATGAAGTAGTAAGAGAATAACGTAATACAGTAAACTTTAAAAAAAACTGAAAAACTGTCATAAATACGACATATTTTTTTGTCTTCCGATCAGCTGACTGGGAATTTTTTTTAGTTCTTGCAGACCAATATTACCTATGTGTGTATGTAATCCAATATTCTCAAAGTTATCTTTAATTTAATTGGGTTTATTAACGCTCTATAAAATAAATAAAAACTTAAACAGACTTCGTAGCATTTCGTAGTAAACCTCGTAGCTTCGTAGCAATTAGTACTTAATTGAAGAGGTACTTGCACACGAATATTAGTTTTAATAAAAAAATCGAGAAAAAGTTTATCTAGAATGTTTTTAATGGGAACGGATTGCTACGGCAGCCTTCATGCTCGTTATTGTTTTATCTTCTATGAAATATTGAACTCGAATGTTTCAGGCTGATTTATTTTCTAGATTTATTTTGATATCAACTATTAATGTTTGTGAGCGACCCTGCATTGATATTCATCAGTTTACCGCCGTAGCTTCTGAAACAAATTTAAATTGCCTCTTACCTTACGGCGGCATCACTAATTTAATACATAAGTACATATATGAGCATAATGTGATGTATTCAAAGAAGATTGTCACAATCACTGCAATACCTTCCAAAGAATACTAGGCAGATACATATGTTACGGGCAATGTGATTAATGCGGGCAGTATGCATAATGCCCGGGCATTATGAATAATGCCCAGCTGTATTGGGCAATGTGATTAATTATGATCAAAACTGTGCTATTTATCACATTGCCCGGGCATTATGAATAATGCCCAAAGACCATTGGGCAATTTGATAATAATAGTCCATTAACTTGATAATTGTAGGTTGCGATAATTCTAAAGTCGTCCAATTTTTGAAACGTTGTCACAGACATTAGTGGACATTCTTTTTTGAAATTTTAGGTCATTGCTTTAGATAGAATTTAGGTTTCTGCATTTTTAACAACTAAGATTATTGAAGTAGAGTAAAAAAAATGATTTAGCATCTCATAATTATGTTATATTATTAAGTACTTCAACACAATTAGGTTTTAGAAACTTTACGTATGTGCTGCATAGGTACCTAAAGGAAAAAAATTGCTCATAATTTTGACATTTTAAGAATGTTTTATATTTCTAATTTTAATAAAATAATGAGAATAAAAAAAATTCAAAATTGTAAAGACCCCCGACTAAAAAGTAACAAATAAAATGAGTTGTCTTAAGTCAACTGAAAATCGCATAATATTTCATACAAATTGACAACTTTCGTGGGTTTTGAAAATGAAAATAAAAATTTCTGTAGGTTAGGTTCGACAACCCTTAGGACGGGTCATTTTTTAAAGTTAATGCTAGATTCGCAAGAGTTCCAGAGAAGAACCTAGCAAGAAACTCTGTTGGGTTGCTCATTTCAATTTAAGTTTTACAAATTCTTAGGCTGAAACACAGAAACAAACATTAAAATTTACATTTCAATAGAGCTCAAATCAATAAACAAATAATAAAAAAATTGCCCCTGCAATATCCAGAACAAGGTATAGGTAAGTAAATGGGAAGCTGAAAACTGAAAGGCTTCCGCGTAGGTACATGACCGGCCATCACAGCAGCACCTTCACACAGGTCTCAACGCATGTGCCAGCCATCAACCCCTTCCACATATTTTAGGGATTTAAGAAGTATTTTAGAGAAGCCAGCGCATGTCACCTTTTTACCAATCAGAGTCCGGAATGGCCTAACCTAAACTAAAACTCAACTTAACCTATGAAGAAATGATGAGAATTTTAAGTTCCATAATACCTACACATTTATTTGACTTTCAGTTAGGTTTAGGTGAGATAAGGTTTCATTGTAAAATAAAAAAAGTACTGAAACAAGTTTATTATGACTCTGCCCAATAGGTGACGGGCATTATGCATAATGCCCGGGCAATTTGATTAATGGCAAAGTATTTATCACATTGCCCGCTTATATTGGGCATTATTCATAATGCCCGGGCATTATGCATAATGCCCAATTAATCACATTGCCCGTAACACATACATACTTATACAGCTAGCATTATAAAGCTCAGTGTACGTACCAGTGCATCAGCCATACCTATTATATCTGTCTCCTCATCTCGTGGCTTTCTTTCCCCATTTGGTACAATTTCTATATGAACGCTGAAACGAAACCGATTGTGACAAGTCCGGCTTCATATAAAATACTCGTCATACGGGAGCCTCCGTTTTACTGGGACCGTTTTTATTTTAAGCCTTTGGATATCAGTAATTATTGTAACATTTTGTATTGTTGTATATTTGATTAAGTACCTACTTATAGTGAATACTATACTTAATGTACTATACCTTACATTAGAGACCCATATTGATTTCAATCCGATAGCGTAATTTGAATATTTAAGACGAAATCCCACAAAAACATTTAGGTACTACCACAAATATGTAGGTATTTGAATGTATATTTACATAATTTGGCCCGCCCGCAATGATTCCGTGCTAGTTCTCTAATACACAAAATGAACGTATCCCAAGATCCCGGTTACAAATTGAACTGGCGAGAGGTTATTCTGCGTCCACGAAGACATTTTATTTATATTTTGTAATTATCTCTGTACGTCTACACCTTCTCGCACACTGCTTTCAATTTACGAACTCCAATAAAACTGTGACTATTCGGTGTGGTTCCTGGTGGAGACAATAATTTTTTTATGCTTTGTAGAGTTATTTTTAATGATGCCTGTATTCAAAATGAATACCTACTTCAAAAAATAAGTTGAAAGGAAGTATTAGTTCCTTAAACACCAGGACTCATAAGCAAATGATTGGGTAGTTACAGAATAACCGCTTACGGTCCACGGGGAAGCTTGGTAGAATGGAACGCATACTAATTCGTGGTCGTCGGAGGCACATTCAAATCGCGCCCAGCCTGCCCCGGCCCGGCTTACTGGGATATGTGAGACACCCCAAGATTTAGTTTACAACTTAGATTACGAACGTTATGGTCAAGAATTAAACAAGTCTAATCGCTCACGTAACGGTTTGTTAACGAATATACCTGAGGGATCTTTAATTTAGTAGATTTGATAATAATACCAAAACTTACAAAATAGAGCTGCGTTTTAAACATTGAACGTCAAACTAGTTCAATGGTTCAACCGTGAATAAAAGGCCTTTATAGCTTAATTTTACAGCGTCATAATATTTCTAGAATCGTGGATTCTAAAGTCTTACTCAAGTAAAGTAAGTCAACGTTTATGAATACTTTTGCATTGCATGTAACTTTATTTACTGATTCCTAAGTAGCTACCTACCTGATGCATAAAAGTTTATAATAAAAAAGTCAATAGGAATGATATATTTTTTTATAAGTGCGAGTTTAAGAAAATCCTTCAGATAAGTAAGTATTATCTAAGTTCAACCCGCCCCAGCCGAGTCGAAAGGAAGGTGTACCTGTTGCTTACCCGCCGCCGCGACGCCGACACGGGCTACTTACATCCGCACACAGTTTTACAGCTCACTCATTTTCTTTTTGTATGCATTTACGTTTCAGATTAAAAGACCCAATCGCCACCCCAAGAGCTCGGTTATCCTCGGGTGCTTTCGACGGGCTTCAGTAGGAGCGGCGCTTCTGATTGGACAGTGGAAAAGGGGATGAGATGGCAGTTATAAGGGAAAATTCCGAGTTGGGGATGTCAGTTGTGGACGCAGGGTTGAGCGATGCAGCCACATCTGTCTCCCCGTAGTCCTATACACCACCGCCACTCTTAAGGTAAGCCAACATTTATTTAATTAAAACGCAATTTCTGCAGAGGAGTAAATATTAAATTCCTTAAGATTTTATGTTTTTAAAAGTATAAAAGTATAAGTTCTGCTTTCTCGTGACCAATATTCTAAGTTTATTTGTGGAATGAAAGTTTTACAGTCTATTAATCTTAGTTTAGACTTCAACTTTTTTGGTCGTTTGTGTTTTTTGGGTTGTATTTTTTTTTATTTTGTATGTAGAAGTCGGATGATGTTGTTATGAGGTTTCATAAACTTCTTTACAGGGTTTTATTTGTTGTTAAATTAAAAAGTATTCACGATAACGTCACAATCTATCTCAAACTATAAAACTTCGGCTGCATTTCACAGATACTTACATTTTACCACCATTTTAGATATGTATTTTTAACTTCCGACGACGACAAAGTGTTAATACCTAAGTTTGACGCGTTTGTCTGTAGCGTCATAACTCTCCGAACGCGTGAAGAAATTTTATTTGTTTTTTTTTAAGTTTTTTTAATCGAGAATGATATTAGCTTTGTATGATCACAATCAGTTCAGTCTTTTATATGAAATAATGAAAGTGGGTATGGTCAACCAAATGTTTCCAAATAAATATGCCTGAGTTGATAAACTGACAGGTAATTTATTATATATTATGTATAAGTAGGTATACAAAAGGATATTTCTATTTTTTATTTTATTTTTTATCCCTAATTATGCACACAAATAGGGCGCTTTACCTTCACATTAAAATTGTAGAATATGGTGTGTAAAAAAATAACTTTAGAGGATTTAAAAGCCGATGGGATGTCTCTTGTTAATAGAAATAACAGGGAAAACAACGATCAAAGCCAAAAAAAATACATTATGAAGAATCGTTATTATTATTTTCATTTCAAGCATCTTAACCATGTTAAATCTCATATTTTATCTTTTTGACAAAATCGTCGTACTTACTTATATAGAAGCTTATTTTTTTTATAATTAAGGTTATTCAGAACTTGACACATTTGTAAAATAACCAGAAACTAGGCCATCGAGGTTAATTATAGTGCTCTTAACCAAACGCATCGAATTCACTAGGGTTTGAAAGGTAAAGCTTAGAACTCACATAAGTAAGAATTCAACAAACTTGAAATACGAAAATGTTAGTAGTAATACTAATACTGTTAAGAATATTTGATATTTATATTCAGTATAGGGGATTAAACGTCTTCAAAGGATTGCAGATTTGCCAAAACCAGGATATGCGTATCTATGTATGTAAAACGGTTCGTTAGCTACGGACCAAACCTTTCATCTTTTTGAAATTGAATCCATATTTTTTATAAAAACATTTTCTTTTTAAATCGAAAAAAGCAAAGAATTAAATTTTAGCGACAAGGGACGTAACAGGAACACACGCGAGTCTGTCTTTTCGTTGCGTCGACTTTAACTAGGTACCTACTAGAGTTAATCAAAGCTACTAGACAATAATATTGTTATTTGAATGATCATCTTTCTTCGTACTGTTTGAGATCATTTGTATTACTTACTTATAATAATTTCTTTCTTTAAATTTAAATCCATTATAAGTAGCGTGGTGGAAACAAGACTAGACGGGAATATTTCAATGAAAAGGTTGTCGTAATGCATTAAAATTTTATATACCTGTATTAAAATGTATTTTTATATTATTTTCAATCTATTTTCACTAACGTTGTTTCAACTGCAACAATATCATTTATACTATTAGCTACTCCATTTTTTCCCATTGCTGAGCAAAGGCCTCTCTTTCTTTGCTCTCCATCCAGCACTGTTATGTGCGAGTATAAAATTCAAGCAAAAATACTATAGCTAGAAATAAAAAGAACATGATTAATAAACTGACGATGGTCGGAAATGCAACATTGTGTGACATGAAACGCGGCCACAAAGGGTATTCTGTTTTTTCCATCGGTCCGTCGCATTTATTAATGAAACAGTTGTTTCCACGTATGAGCTGCTACTTGTGATGCATCGTTCGCCCCAGTTTCAACCTTTGTACTTATCCACTGACAATTTTTACGAAATGTGTTAATTCCACATTTCGTGAAACCTACGAAAATCAGACAATTTTAGGGATTCCAAAATCTACATAAATTATTTTTTCATACCTTCTTAAGTATTTAAATGTGAAGGAAAAATAGTTTTTTCTAAGACATTGATTTTCAATCATACTCATGCCTTATGACTTTGTAAAGGAATTCGTTACACCCTGTGTTTAATACTAAGATCGCGTTTTATTTGTATTAGAAATACAAACATAACAGAATATACCAACATGTTAAGTTAAATTTGATCGATGCCGATGTTTCGACATTTTGTATTTACTTCTAAATGAGTTCCACGTTTTCCTTAACTTTATGGAACCAATCAAACTTTTTCTGATTATCCGCTGGCTAAAATCAAAATTGGTTCATTCAACTATAACTTACAATTTATTTAAATCAAAATTCCGCCCCTCGTCCTTGTTATAATGTACTTTAATATATTTATGCTACTGTAAAACTCAAACTACGATAAATCTTAAGATCCTAAAAGTACACAGATTTAAAAACAAGTTTAAAAGATTTACCGACATGTTTGGCAACTATAAGGCTGTATAAAAAAATCTTTACAATAAAGTTGTTTTTTTTAATAAACCATTAAACCACTAACTGGTAAAACCACTTTTCTTCAAATATAGAACTCAGATTATTAACTGTATGTGAGCCTGAACTAAATTGATTACTAAGAGTGAATACGTTCTGTAGGAGATGCACCTACCTACAGATATTGACATGAATAGAAGCCGGCTGGCTCTAAAGCTGTCAGTAGGTACGCTTTAACTTCATCATTCCATAACTGTTAACGGGCAGTACTGGCACACGAGAATTGCCTGTCCGATGACTAGTTTCTGCCTTCCTTTGATGTTACCGAACATGAGAGTTTTGCCAAATGCTTAGACATGAAGCTATTGCGCTACAACTGACGTATATTCAGTTACCGGCAGAGACATAGATCCAATTAGGTCCATGTACCAACAAGCCTGCAATTTTGCAGTACTTCTAGGTATATCACTATACCTGTAGCACAAAATATGTTCTTCTCTATAACTAATAAAAGTGGCTTGGGCTAAGTATAAACTTATATCGAAACATATGATAGAAACAAGGTTTTGTATGGTAATATAGGTAGGTACCACTTTAATTAAGCTTTTTATATAATGCCAAAAGCCAGTGACTGTGACCTGAAATAACATGATATGTAGGTACTAACTGAAAAGTTCTAATCATATATAGTTTATGATTTCGATGATTGTAATTCAAGAATGAAATTCAGATGTTTATTTTTAGGCTCTATTTATAAATCGGTTAGATAAAGTCCGAGTATCAGGACTATATTTCATGTGTATAAAAAATTATTCGATTAAAGTTATCTGTAATAAAAATTAATTAATTTTTAATGAGTAAATGTAAAAATAGGGTTCTACGTCTGCCTCAGGGACCAGGATTTATAAAAAGACTTACCTACTCTTGAATCTCGTTATCAAAGTTCGCACAGCAACAAAATTTGTGTATCTAATCATTATAAGATACCTGCGTATCTATATCCACGGACGAACATTTCCAGAATTACTTTACTGATCTTATATGAACGATAAAACACGGAATTTTACTGAATAATTTAAGCTGTTAATGTAAGAAAACCTAGTTCGCTTACAAAATATATTACCATCAATCAGTTTGCTCTCATCACAACAAAAACAATCTATTTTTAAACACTACGAGTAAGTACCTCTTGCAAATGAAAGTACAAATGAGGATTTGTGAGACAATTAAAAAGTCACGCGGTGAGTTCTTCTGGTACTGGGGTGTATTTAAGACCACTATCGCAGAGAATAGTGACGATGACGACAGGCGGGACCAGCCCTTTCTCAAACAGCTTCACCGCCGCTGCAACGTTTGCACCGCTCGTATACCCGACGTACAGGCCCTCCTTGCTGCCAATGAGGTTCATATACTTCACTGCCTCTTCGTCAGATACAGTTATTGTTGCATCTATGTCATCGTATTTGAACAAAGCAGGGACACATCCGTATCCCAAGCCCTGGAGTAAATGCAATGGTTTTGTTATAGGTTTGCCTTTGATGGCTTCAGACCCTTCTGGCTCCACAACGTATGTAATTACTTTAGGGTTCTTCTCTTTCAAATATTTCGCTGTTCCAGTAAAGGCGCCTCCAGTGCCTACAGCAGAAACGAACGCGTCCACGTGGTGTCCGGTTTGTCTCCAAATTTCAGGTCCGGTGGTAGTGTAATGTGCCATTGTGTTGTTTTCGTTGCTGAACTGGTTGACATAAAAATCACCTTCTTCTTCTACGATTTTTAAACCTAATGCTTCCGCCGCTCGTCTGCGTTTGTAACCGAGCCATACGTACCTTCCACTTGTGGCACTCTCATACATTTAGTACCGAGGGCTTTCATATGGATGGCTCGTTGGACGCTATTACCTTTAGACATGGTCACGGTGAGAGGTGGCCAAGTACTGCACAAACCACGGCCAATCCACATCCTTGGTTTCCTGAAGTGATCTCCAATATTGCCATGCCTGGTTTCAACTCCCCTTTCTTCCGAACTTCCATAATCATGTGCCGCGAAGCTCGATCTTTGATGGAAGCCCCGGGATTCATTCATTCACTAATGGAGTGTCCCCGATGAGTTCCAATGCTGATGATTTGATCTCGTTGTCTACTCCGTCGACCACCATTTTAATAAGTTGCTCTAATAAGTTCTCCTATGATTTAACTTTAAAAATGAATTCGAACCTGCACGTCTTATATTGACTCCACTCAACAAGATAACACGATACAATTTTTATTGTAAAAATATGTTTGTAAGTAGGTATGCTTCAGTCCACACCGCCAGCGGGCAGGGAAATTATTGATACAAAAAACTGGCTCGACACAAAACTCATCAAACAATTTCTATACATTTTTAACATTCTCTTCTTATTTTATAATAATAAGTTATTTTAAAAATTCATATATAATTCTTGTTTATTTTTTTTAACATTTGACCAATTGACTATTGAATTAGTAAATTTTTCGCTGGAGTAGGTATCTTAACGCACAAATAACTTGTTAAACTAATTTCACGGGGTGCTTGCTAGCCCGCTGCCTGTGTGGCTTGACCTTAAATGAGATAGGATAATCTAAACCTAATGATACAGGTCATATCGCTTGATAAGGGTCTTAAGAGCAACAACGTGGTGATTATACAGAGTACCCTATATTCTTCTTCTCATCATTTGCAACAAATTAATCTCTAAGAACTAATATTAAGAAATCAATAGTTTCTGATATACCTAAAGCACTTAAAAGAGGCTTTTGTATTTTTTTCTTTCCGACAAATATTCTACCACACTGCCAATATAGTACGGTACTTCTTTTTTGACAAGTAAAAAATGTATAGGTAATATGAGAACTATCAAAAGAATTTCACCACAAATTAAATATTTCCCATACCTACAATACAATCCTCTAAGGATTGATTCTAAGGAAATCAATATTGAAATATTTTTGTGTTTGGCCATAACAAGAGCTTTGAAAATGATTGGACCGCAAATACCATTTCTTTTTGTTTAAAATTATTGTCAGTCACTCAACTATGGCTATATGTTACGATAGTCTTCTTTTAATATCCTAGGGGTTTAGTTTATAAAGTTTACAGACGAAATAATGATTATGAGATCGTAACAGGCGGGCGGCGGTCGGTGTCTGGCTTATTATGATTATGTAACTGTATTAAGGTTATATTTACACGTCAAAGCTTGTACACCAAATTCTAATACGACAAAGTTTCTAAAGTGTTCTGAGGAAGGGTTCTAATAGGATAATAAAGAGGATAACATACATGATTTACAAAATAAATATACCATACACAAAGATCTTAATACCCAAAATCTCAATAAAAGAAATTGAAAACTCAATTGGTAAATTGTATTTTTGTAATATTTTTGTTATAATATGTTCCGATTCATGTAGTAGGTATGTAAGAAACTACATGAATCGGAACATCAAGTTTTTGTGCCATTTATTTCAAGTTTTCGGCCTTTTTCTTGGTGCAGTAATTTGGTGTGTGGGGTGTAGGAGTACTGCGTTTTGTTCAATGTTACCCAAAAAGCAAAATTTTAAAATAATATCAGGTTTCATACCGAAGGATAACCTGATTCAAAGTTACCCAAAACACAAGGAAACACAGTAGTTACTATCATAGGTAGTTCACAACAGATAGTAGAACGCGGTTTATTCTGGAAGAAGGTTGGCAATCGTCTTTTCACCGAATTTAAGAGGAGTTTTAATATCTCCCTCAGCCGTGGCTGCCGTTCTATTACGTACAAGTCTGGCCGCTCTAATCCTCTCAATAAAGGTATCATAGCGTCTTCCCCGCTATTAGATTACTAATGTTACGCCGCTTTTTCCGCTCTGCATTCAGGTTCAAATCACGAAAAGGTTAAATTTTCAACTTTTTAGAGCCTTGAATAAAAGCATGCTTTTAGTAATACATATTCAAATACCCACACCATTACATAACTACCATTGGGTACCATTTGTATTTTACTACAAGTACCTACCTTATATTTTTTGATACCATTTTTCATAATTTCTATTATTTCTGGTGATGACCAAATACGAGAGATAAGATCAGACATAAAGTATGTAAACATGTTATTACAGAGGCTTGATAAATTTTATGTTTCACAGGATGTTTCCTAATAAATACCTAAATAAAATTCGCAGCTTGATGGAAGTAGTATAGTATAGTATAGTATTTTAAAGGAAACATAAGCACCTTTTGACAACTACAGATTTAAACTTGTGGAGATTATTCCACGACGCCACTCTATTCAAGCCTCGCATAAGGGTCAGCGCAGACAGAACGGAGCGCAGCGGAGAGGATTTTATTACCGCACTTGAAAATAAACCTTAAAATTTTTACAATTAAGTGCAAACCGGCATTCCCGCGCATCCTCGAGGACGCGCGAGCATTTTTTGTCAGGTTCGAGCATTTATGCACTTAATTCTAAAAATTTAAGGTTTATCCCAACTAGCAAAAAGTGGTTTTTAATCTCTCTTCAGGATCAATTTTCCTAGGACTATATGAGACTTACATCCACATAAAAACCCGGAAAAGGGCCCACTTTATAAGTACACTTTTACTTATATCTTGTTTATATTAGACTGCTTCAATACCGTTTACTCCTATATTGCTACTGTAATAGAATTACGTAAATTCAATTAGTCCTGCAAATCCCAATATAAGTAAGTTATAGGAAAAAGTGAGATGAATTTGAGCCTCGCAATCCTACTACAAGCTCACATTTTGTGATCTGTCAGATTGTGTTCTGTCAATCTAAAAATTGTTAAACTGCTTTACTGAGTATTTATATGAATACTACATAATTTTATTTTATTTAACTGTCCGCCATAGTACAAAATCAAAAGATTTCTGTTGTTAGTCTGTTGTAAATTCGTAGGGGAATGTGAATTTACTGAATATTTTGGCATGTTTTTAATTAAATTTTCAAAGCGCCTCTCGTATCTAACTTATTGGCATTTTATTAATTAATAGTTTTCTATAAAAATATCATAAATAGGTGCCATTTTTTCGGTGAGCATTGTCAAGTCTGATTTAGCACCAATATAAGTAATATTAGTTCTATATTGGCATGTGCTCAAACCCAAAAACCGACGCCATATTGTTACCAATCTTAGTTGCAATTAGTGTTGTCGAAAAATCGATAGTTTTACAATCGATTGTTAAACTATTGCTCTCCGATATTAAATATAGTTAATATAGTTTTGCACAATCGATAGTGATAATTTTTTCGATAGTATTGCATTCAGTAAGCAGGCATAATGGGTGGTAGAATATATGACATGATCACGTATAATGGGTGGTAGAATGTATGACGGACGAATATAAAGTAAGTATGGTCAGTCAGTTGGCCAGCAATTTCGAATCTACCACCCAATTATACCTGCTTACTGAATGCAATACTATCGAAAAAAAGATCACTATCGATTGTGTATTCAATATCGGAGAGCAATACTATCGATAGTATCGATAGTATCGATTGTGCTATAGATAGGGTACATGTTTTTCGACCTATCGATAGTGGCCTATCGAGCGGCAACACTAGTTGCAATCTTCATAGCTGATGTCAAATCCTATACCAGAATTTGCAAAACTATATAAAGCGTGTTTTTGCTTATATAGGTCGTTTTAAGCACAAATTATCTTATAAGAGTTTTGGCCAGGATTGTTTAAGATTACTGAGACTATAACACTACTCTGAAATTCCTTTGTAAGTGTACGTAAGATTATAACGGCCTATGATAATTCTATATAAAAACATCTTATTTTCTTGCGTGATATATAATCTTAATGATTTTATTAATCGTTGAATCGTAGATATAATCTCGCTTCTAAAATCAGACAAAAAATATAAATGGTTTTCAATACTTAAAATTGAAGTTACTTATATTGACCATAAAATATTAGCTTATATGAGGATATAAGTATAAGTAAAAGGAGCGATTGCACTTAAGTGTATATACTCCTGGTAAATGCTTCTAGAGGAATTTAAGATTAAAGTGCTCCTGATATGTAATCTTATAGGCGCATATAAGTCTGAGCTACAGGATTATTTACTCCTAAGTGCAATTAGTTTTGTTCACAGCTTTTATAGGAGTGCTAATCCAGAAGTAGCCATGAAATTGTTTCTATATACCGATATAAGTTCAAATTATAGGATTAAACATACTGAAGTCAAAACGGCATTTATTAAAACTGTTAAAAGCGCAGTAGCACACATCAAACCCATAATCGGAGCTATATAAGTCCATTTAGCATTAGAAAACTGGATTCCAGGACAATTTTGCTGGTTGGGATTTTCAAGTGCGGTAATAAAATCCTCTCCGCTGCGCTCCGTTCTGTCTGCGCTGACCCTTAGGAACCGGACAATCCGTTTCGACGACGACGTTCTAAGTGTGCCCGTGATCCCCTCAAGCCCCACATGGACCTAAACAATGTCCATCGTGCCGGTATAGCAGCTTTCATAGCTCCCAGAGAATACCGCTTTATTGCCTGCGGAACCAAATAACTTGCTTTTATGTCTATTTTATATCAAGATGTTTATCTCTCGCTTGGTGCACCTCAAGCCGCGTAGATATTCAATTTACATAATATCTGTATTCTATCACGTTGCTTGCCTGAGCTACTTTAGGTGCTAATTTCAACTTATATTTTTGCTTTTTCATATTGGAATAAAAATCTAAATTCATAGGTAGTTGAGAGACACAATGATTTAGCATATCAAATAAAATCAATAAACAGACGATCCACAATGTAGTAAAAAAGTCAACTGTTGCCAATAGACGTGGGTAAAAGTTGTAAGTTCGTTCGGTAGGTAGTCTGCATTTATGGGCATGATGGAGAATGAAATGAGGTGTGGCAAGTACCGAGGACGCAACTACCGGAAGTAATGTCCCAGCTTGCATTGTTTCCGCGCGGCCGGTCACCGGCGCGCGCGCTGCCCTCCTACGAACACTCTTCCCCCGATTGTGCACTGATTTTAATTGGACAGAACTAATAGACCACGGACGATACGGTCCTCTGTTTATTATTATTTGAAACACATGACAGTCTCTGATCTTTGTTTGGTAAATAATTAACGTATCGTTTTAATTCGTCAAAATTAATGTATAAACTTGTAGTCCATTTAAATTCCAAAACCATAGGATGTAATAAAAACAATATTTTATTTTTAAACTCCCAAATTCTAACCTACATTCGATCCACTTTATTATCTGTGAGAACAGTATTCATGACGAGCGATCATATTTATAAAAGTCGACTCAATTTCCCAAACCTTGCCATTACCGGAGACTCTTCGACAGCACAATAAAAATGATTTATAGAGCTACAAGATCGCCCGCTCCAGAATGTAATCCAACTTTATTTATCGCGAGTGAAACTGATATTAAACACCCAAGTAGCTTGAATTTATCTTTCAGAAAGGTAACGCGTGAAAGACAAATAAAAAATCTCCCCTTTGTAAGTATGTCTGTTGAGTGGTGGCACTTACCTACCACTTGCCGCGTGAATTGGACCTATCTAACGTCATGAAAATATTTATTAGCTTCTTAAACAAACTTTTTTTGGTATCTAAGGTTAAAATTCGTAATTTTGCTGGTGACAAAGGCTAAGCTGTAGTCTGGTATAGCACGGTATTTATTAACCACATATTTGCGGGAGGCTGCCACCTTGTTTGCTGAACAAACTAATCTGAAAATTACTCTTTACCACGTCGGGCATCCCTCCGACCGGGTCACGTCACTTTGCTTATACGAGAACAAGTAGTAATCGTACACCAACTAAGCATGAGTAAAAAATAAAAATACCGTTGTATTTTTATGATGGCATATGCTGATTATATACCGTGTATACCTTGTAATTATGCATTGTTCCTAAAGTTGCAAAGCATAGTTGAAGTGAATATCATTTTTTTGTTCTAGTTACGTATTACACGGATTATTAAAATCTAAATGATAAAATTAATAAAGCAACATTGTGTGACCGAGCGGCGGCGGTTAGCTATTTCAAACCATCGTCCTCGGTCTACTGCTCTTGATAAAAAATCACCACCTTACCACTAAAATAAACCTTTCTGGCGTATAGATATATAAAACGCAATAAGCAATAACCTAGAGAAATGTGTACTGTCATAAAAATGAAGGTAAACAAGGAAGTCATAAGCCTTGATATGATTCTCTTTCCGAGCGGCTCCCACGCGATATTACATCTAAACTCCGTCCAAGAAGGTCCCAAGTTGAAGTTGCAATCGTGCCCTAAATATCATTTTTGGCAATTGATTTTATTCCGGAGATTAACTCATCGCCTCGTCGTGACTTTAACCGCAACGCCGCGCCCGCGCGCCTCGTTCCACACCCCCGCATTCCTCGTTAAATGTTGGCGAGACTTATTCAATTAAACCAACATTATACCATTTAAACGATCTTAGCTTAATCCATAGTAAGTAATATCGATCAACTGATCGGGCTTTTTTTATTGAAAGTTATTTTTGGTAGAGTTTCGATAAGTAGGTATTTAAGTATTTTTTCTTGGGGCTAATTGTTTACAATTACAGAATTAAGTCTGTTGACTTCCGTGCTATGTCTGGGAAATTAAAGTATACTTACCTGCAGAAATATACGAATATACAATGAAAACTATCAATTTTATTATAAGTAGGTACCTACTTATTCTGTGGCCAGTTACGAGTAAGTAACAGCTTTGCCTTTAAACTACAATATACATACATTATGTAGAATCAAAGGGTTGAGGTAAGACTTCGCCTAGAAATAACATTATACCATTAGCAGTAGAGCTGCTTATCTCGTAGGTAAATAGTGAGCTGTGTGTGATTTATAGACCCTTAAACAGTCTATCTAGTCATGGTCCACAATCAATCTATTTTAAAAACACACACAATGTCATTGTTAAAATTCACGCCCCGTAGCGAAAATCGTAAGATGGAGGACATCGCTTTATAAATATTCAGTCTAAATAATCCCGGTCCTTATTTATGAATTCAAGGGTCTTCCAGATACACTGAAACCGCAATTTGGCATATATTAATGTTGAACTGGTAGACTATTGTCGATTCGGACTCAAGAGTGAATAGGACTAAAGTACATAACCATCAGTGGCAATACTATTGTTGCAATACGCGCGCAGGTGAGCAATTTCATATCGATTATGATTGTGCTAGCTCTAATCTCGCTTTCAGAGCTCGGTAATAGGCTCTGGATGGAAAAGAATTTGCCCGTGTCGTCTTTATAATCCAGCAAGCTTACTAGCGATGATATCCTTTGACGGCGGCTTTGCAATGAAATCTCAATTAGGTATTTAAGTTGCATTGTGTTCTGGGCTTAACGATATAATATTTTTCATATTTAGTTTTGTACATACTGAGTCCATAAATAATACACATCGGTAATCGTCGAACTTCCGAAAACAAACGTAAATTAACAAATCCATCAATAATTAGATTAATTGTTTCCTAATTTTATTTGGAATAAAAAGTTAAAAAATCTATAGAGGTTTTGATGGAGTATCGCAAAATCCATCAGCGATTTTTGTTACTATCATTGGTTATGACGTACTTATCTATAAAAATATTGTTAGAAATGGGCTTCAAGGTGGAACAAAAATTCATGATTGGAGTAATTCAAACTTAAGCTCCTGCACTCCAGGAGCACAAATACTAATTAAAGTGTTGCAAAGTTGGTCAGTTACGGCAGTTGTGGTGAGGAGACGGCGGTGGCATCTACAAACTTTTATCCCCTTTGGCTCTAGAACCAAGTGGGAACTAAGAAGATGGTTCGTTACCACAGACAACCACTTAGACTGATGTAGATATGTTAGGTACCACACAGTAAATTCTAAAGCTGATTGTACAGAGCTCCAACTTAATTATAGCGTTTCCAATGCCAATGGGTAGCAGAAAAGTTAGATTTGCATCTAAAGTGAAAAGGACCGGACACAATTATAGGCTGCAATTGTCGAGCTGACCATCCAAGGCGGTACCTATAACCATTTAAGTGATATGGAGAGGCTCTTTCATTGTAGTGCGGCTCCGAAGCTCGGTTGTACGCAACTACGGACTTCACAATAGTATTATTGACTTTTATAGCCACACTTCAGGCTCTTTACGCTGCTTTTTGATTAACATACGTGATAGTAAAGTGAGTTCAGTGAGTGTTGAGTATACAACTCTCGAGGTTAGGTATAAAATTACTTAGCTAAGTAGTTGGAAATAAAAAGGGTTTTTATGCATAGTAGTTGACTTACTCAAATACAACCTCGGAAACAGCACACTAATGTGTCAAATATCTTATTACATACACGCCTTTCTCTCAGGCAGAGACCGCTTCCCTCCACTTGCGACAAAGAATCAGAGTGTTTAAAAAAACAAACACAAATACAAGAGAAGGCACTCTTACTAAGAAATATAAGAAAGCTATTTTAATTCTTACTCACGATCCGGTATTTTAGTTTTATTATAGTGGTTATCAGGTGGAAGCCTATATCCAAGGCGTGAAGTGGTTAATGCTCCGACCACCGTACGTAATATCAATAAAGAGGGGTGTGTGGGCCATCCACCCACCGCCCATTACCCACTTGAATCGCAGAGACGCTCATGTCAACTATTTTTCTAAACTTAAAATATGGTGCGCGTTGTCTTCTCGGCTCAAATAACTCGTATATAACTCATTTTTAGGTGATCTTTACGAGCTGTCAAAATCTCAAACTATCTTAATCATTTTCTTTTGAAAATAGTGACGTTTACATGCATACAGTGATAAAAATGAAAAAAAAAAGTACTTGCCACGGTTATACAACGAATAATGATGCGCCTCTATAATAAAAAGTACTTGAAAATAAAGTCTTAATTACTTAGGAAATTACTTAACCATTAAGAAATAAATTACCAACCAAAGAAAATCATCAATATTTAAAATATAATCGTAAAAAAACCGTTTAAAAACAATTAGTTACAGTCGCCTCTGCCTCTCTATTTATAACGGGTTTATTAAATTAAGTTATGGACCGATATTATTTCACATTGGAGAGTAAATATTTCGTTTACTATTTACATAAATGGCGTGCGTACCGCAGGTGAAACCAATCCATTTAGTAAAGAGCTATTTCCTTCGTTTTATTTTTTATTCTTCCTTGCGGCTGTATTGTTTGTCTATTTAAATATGTGTCAGAGATTTCTCCCCTACAAAAAGGGTGATAAAAGCCTGCAATGTCAACACAAAAGTAATTTTCTCACAGTTTCCCTTTTCCTTATTTTTTATATTTTTTTGGGCGTTGAACTCAGTTTATTCTATTTTAGTGCAGTTGCTGTCATGTCATCAATATATCTTTGTACGCCAGTAAATGGATCTATTTTATTGCATAAAGTGGTTAATGATATTACATTAACAATCGGGACCGGACTTAATAATTTTTAAAGAACGCTTTAACTGATATTTTCAATTGATGTAATACATGCCACTGAAAATGCCACTTATTTTTTTTACAAAATAACCATGAAGCCATCAAAGTGATTTAAAAAGATAAATAGTCATGTTATAATTAATGAAGCGGTACCTATATACAATCAAGATACACATAAACATGGCAACACCTATCTTTTCAAAAAAGTAAATTACAGTTTGTATTTAGATAATAAGTAGGTATCTTTTATATATTTAATATTTTAAGTTACGCTTCATTAATTACCTATAACATCATTGATTCACTATCTCATCGAAAAGAAATATGATATTATGATTGTTTTACAATAATCTTCGTTTATTAGGAAAACAACATTCAACTTACTTATATGTATGTAGGTATTCCCAACTTCATAATAATTTGCCGTTGTTATACACAGCCACGTGTCCCAAGCCGAAACGAGACGAGATGAGAAAATTTTCTCCGTCGCGGCGTCCATGAAATTTATCACAGCGTAATTAATCGTTTAATGCAAATGCTTAAAAATAACTCGACGATATCCAATTTAAGTTCAATTTCCAAACCGTAAATTCAGTTTAGCTCCCCCGCAGCGAGGTTGGATATTACTTCGCTGATTCTGCACAAAATTTTACCAACATTTTTATCTATTTATCCTGATTCTACAGGGTGTCCCAAAAATAGGCCTGCAAACTGACACTGGAGGTAGATGGACTTAAGGTGCATCAAGTAAGCCTAACATTCCCATAGAAAAGTCTTATGAGTATCGAGTTAGACCCGTTTTAGTGATTTTTGAAAAAAGAACCACTTTTTGATGGTTTTTGTATCAGAGAGCGATTAATATTCAATTAATTAAAAAGAAAAGTACGTTAACGGCTTCTTCGATAGTTACTTATGATATGGCGAAAACAATTCGTTGATGATTAAAGTGGAACATCGACAAATTAACTGTCAAAGTTAATTTTGATTCTCTCCCAAAAACAATAGCTCGACTTTGAGCAGCTGCCACGAAAATTTTTTACTCTGAACTAAATGAACAAATGTTTTTAAAAACTGCCTTGTGCTATTCCGAATCCAGAATGGTATAACATGTATTGCAAAAACAACAAATTCGGGGTATTAGACATCGAAGACTTACCTAAGTCGGATTATTTCAAAAACTTAGAAGTTGAGTTAAGGTGGTTAAATTGACAAAATCGAGTAGTTAAGAGAAGTAATCTAGTAGGGCGTCTGTTTTTCAGCCTGACTAAGTAATAGGGAGTGATAAAGGCAAAAACTAAGTCGCTCTTTGAACCAAAATAGTCTAATGGACCAAAACAGATAGTATTTGAATGGTGCCAGATTAGACATGGGTTTGGTGGAAACATGGGGAAATCAATAAGGCGATATTAAAAAACGGATTATTATGAACGTATCTTATTATTTTTTAGAGTTCCATTTTTATACTTTGGGTACTTACTAAGGGTCGGTCTAGATCCATCCGTCTGTCACCACCAGGCTCTATCTCATGAACCGGTATAGTTAGAGCGTTGCAATTTTCACAAATGATGTATTATCATTGCTGGTATTACAAAAAATACTAAAAATAGAATATGATAATAATTAAGGACGGCTCCCATACAACAAATGTGATAATTTTGCTCGATATTAGTAATGGCTATTAAGACACTTGAAATAGTTACAGAATACTCTAATGAATGATACGGAACCCTTTGCGCACGAGTCCGACTCGCACCTGGCGATTTTTTTACAAAACAATGCTCAAATTATGTCCTCCTGAACATTATACACAAGTGTCATCTTATGTTAGAATTATGGCCTTATCTCCTCATGGTCATCAACGAGATTTGTTCTGAATATCGGCAAACAGTATTCGAAGCTGCTCAAGAGCTCAAGCTCAAGCACGTCCCCATGTTTCCACCAAACCCATTTCTAATCTGGCACCATTCAAATACTATCTGTTTTGGTCCATTAGACTATTTTGGTTCAAAGAGCGACTTAGTTTTTGCCTTTATCACTCCCTATTACTTAGTCAGGCTGAAAAACAGACGCCCTACTAGATTACTTCTCTTAACTACTCGATTTTGTCAATTTAACGTGTAGCGTCTAAACTACTGAACCGATTTTAATGAATGAGGTGTCAAAAGATTCGTAATAATACGGCGAGTAACATAGGATACCTAGTTTTGCAATAAGTTCAATACTTTGCCCACTAGTGGGCAAAAAGTCACGAAGAAAAAAATAAAAGTTTGTAAATGGTGTTTTGTGGGGTATCAAATTCAAAAGCTCAGCGAGTACATTCCAAAAATATATATATCACTTGGTTTTGCGCACGGATTTGCTTGTAAACTAGTGGACAAGAAGTCGCAACGAGAAATATTAAATTTTACACAGGATAATGTGTGGGGTATCAAATGAAAGGGCTCAGCGAGTACATTCCAAAAATAATATATATCACTAGGTTAAGCACGCGGTTTTACTTGTAAATATGTCTTTTAAAGTCTTGTCTTTTCTATCATAATTACTTCGAAACTACTGATTACTTACCTACAGCTTGCCAAATCAGGCCTTTTAAGAATTATGTTGACTGTTTTGGCCAGTTTTAAGCAAAATTACCTATAACTTGTACTACTACCTATGGAATCAACTTTGTTGGCATTTAAACATTTTCGGTCCATCAATAGGCACATTTTGCACACGTAATTTGTACGAAAAAGCAAACATTTTTAGACTCTGATAAAGATCCCATATTCAAAGTTGTTTATTATCATGAGTTCAAGCAGTGATTTTAATTTGTAAAGCGTGTCTTAAAAGGGAAGTTTGAAATAAAATAAAAGACTTCTTGAACTCACATTCATACTATGAACAAAGTAGTCAGTGTGTAGCCCCCCCTACATGGTTCGAAGGGCGCAGCCCCCCGCCAAAAGACACGAAACACTTCTTGAATTCTACTATGGATAAAGTAGTCACAGTGTAGGGGGGTTTGGGGGGCGCAGCCACCCGCCAAAACTAAACAAAACACTTCTTGAATTTTACTAGACAAAGTCCTCGTCGTGTGGGGGGTTTGGGGGGCGTAGCCCCCCGCCAAAAGACACGAAACACTTCTTGAACTCTACTATGGATAAAGTAGTCACAGTGTAGGGGGTATGGGGGGCGCAGCCCCCCGCCAAAATTGAACAAAACACTTTTTGAATTTTACTAGACAAAGTTGTCACTGTGTGGGGGGTTTGGGAGGTGTAGCCCCCCGCCAAAAGACACGAAACACTTCTTGAACTCTTCTATGGATAAAGTAGTCACTGTGTAGAAGGGTTTGGGTGGCGCAGACCCTCGCCAAAATGAAACAAAACCTTCTTGAACTATACTGGACAAAGTTGTCACTGTGTGGGCGGGTTTGGGGGGCGCAGCCCCCCGCCAAAAGAAACGAAACACTTCTTGAACTCTACTATGGATAAAGTAGTTACAGTGTACGGGGGTATGGGGGGCGCAGCCCCCCGCCAAAATTAAACAAAACACTTCTTGAATTCTACTATGGATAAAGTAGGTAGTCACAGTGTAAGGCGGTATGGGGGGCGCAGCCCCCCGCTAAAATTAAACAAAACACTTTTTGAATTCTACTAGACAAAGTTGTCACTGTGCGGGTGGGTTTGGGGGGCGTAGCCCCCCGCCAAAAGACACGAAACACTTCTTGAACTCTACTATGGATAAAGTAGTCACAGTGTAGGGGGTTTGGGGGGCGCAGCCCCCTGCCAAAATTAAACAAAACACTTTTTGAATTCTACTAGACAAAATTGACACTGTGTGGGGGGTTCAGGGGGCGTAGCCCCCCGCCAAAAGACACGAAACACTTCTTGAACTCTACTGTGGACAAAGTAGTCATTGTGTCAGTTTGGGGGGGCGCAGCCCCCCGCTGCAATAAGGAAATAGATACTTTTAACATATACTCGTATTATGGACAGATTATCAGTGTTTAGGGGGGCTTTGGGGGCGTAGCGCCCCGTCAAAATAAATAAAAGGCATCTTTGATCCACACTCATACCTATCCGAAACGGATGCTACTTACTTTGGACCAGGAAAGCGTTGAGCATTTGCTCAAAAGTAGGTACCTACCTATCTACTTTTTGTGTAGTTTTTTTAGTGTTATGTACGCTATCAAAAAATTTGCAATATTTTAGGATTGTTACCGTATAATTATAATATATCTCGTTGCATTTTATCCACTTTGAAAAGTAACTGTGGTGTAGATGACTATGAAGTCGCGGATGCCCGCTAGTACAATATGTTTAGATGAAAAGATAGATTGAAAGTGTAACATGGAGTTTGAGTAGTTGTCATGTATGAGTTTGTATGAGTTCTGTAGTAGGTACGTAGTTATCACTGGTTTAACTAAAAAGTGTGAAATAAAAAATAAGTTCTAAAAACTAAAACCCGCCTACGGAAAACCTGCGATCTTAAAAGTAAGAAATAAGAAATAATTCTTGTCTTCTTAACTAGGTACCCCGTGAATGCACAGTCGTAGCGATTTTCAGAGGAAAGCCGTGGTCGTATGCCTCCATATAACTATAAATGGCTGCCTGCAAGCAATTGATACCTAAACAGGTTAAACAGGTTCCGATATTGCACGGTTATTAATATCAAGGCACAGAGGCATATGACCACGGCTTTCCTCTGAAAATCGCTACGTCTGTGCATTCACGGGGTACCTAGTTAAGAAGACAAGAATTATTTCTTGTTTCTTACTTTTAAGATCGCAGGTTTTCAGTAGGCGGGTTTTAGTTTTTAGAACTTATTTTTTTTAAAAACATTTGTTCATTAAGTTCAGAGTAAATTTTTTTCGTGGCAGCTGCTCAAAGTCGAGCTATTGTTTTTGGGAGAGAATTAAAATTAACTTTGACAGTTAATTTGTCGATGTTCCACTTCAATCATCAACGAATTGTTTTCGCCATATCATAAGTAACTATCGAAGAAGCCGTTAACGTACTTTTCTTTTTAATTAATTGAATATTAATCGCTCTCTGATACAAAAACCATCAAAAAGTGGTTCTTTTTTCAAAAATCACTAAAACGGGTCTAACTCGATACTCATAAGACTTTTCTATAGGCATGTTAGGCTTACTTGATGCATCTTAAGTCCATCTACCTCCAGTGTCAGTTTGCAGGCCTATTTTTGGGACACCCTGTATATTTGGTCTCATTCCGTCTCGTGTAGCGTATCGGCTCCAGTAATTTATTGAAAACTTAATTCGATACCTCGTTATAGGTATGATAGAAATAAAAGTTATTTCACTCATATTAAAATTTGGTTGATGATAGAGTGAGAATTAACTGAAACTTCCTACATAGGTACATAAGTATATTTAGCTACGAGTAGGTAAGTATGTAGTTGATAAAGTAAATCAAAAGTCAGTCGAAGCCGTGTCCGTGATTTCATAAGAACTTTATAACAACCTCGTGACAGAACATTTTGTTTCCATGTAACTCGATTCGACAACGAAAAGCAAGATTTTGAAATTGACGTGTAGTTTTCCACCCTCATGTGATATACTCGAGACAACTGCCTAGTAAGAGATCAGTTGTGGGCGAGTTGAAGGCGAAGGATCAATTGAGACTTCTTAACATATTTATAAGAAAATTGTACTTACTTACTCATCAGCACAATACTGTACCTTTTCATTCATCAATTTTGTATACATAAATAAAATAGAGCTCTATCTAATTTAAAAGTTAAAATTAACTGAACAATTATTATTAATCAAGGCAAAATATATATAATATAATAATAACATTATTCTACTAAAAGCTGTGATAAAAACCCACTTCACGAGCTTTGTTGAATAAATATTTTGATTACAGTGTTTTTTGTGTATTTATTGTTTAAATAAAAGTATTTAAATAAACATTGTTATTGGTTATTACAAACATGGTTAACTTCTCGAGTTCATCACAAACCGATGTAAAAATTCACTGTAGGTTCTAATATTTAGTTTTTTAAACAATAAAAATATGCAGTAGCTTAAGTACGTACATACGACCAACGAAAAAGTAACTCAATAAAAATGTATTAGCACTGTTCCCCTCTCAATCGCATCATAGAATAAGGTAAATTCAAGCAGCCAAAGGAAGTAAGAAGATAACCTACTTACCGATCCATCGTATTCTATTCGCGTGTAATAATCGCGATGACAATCTCATATTACATAAAAGATTTGCCCTCTCCGATGGAGATGCGATTTTCTCTCTTCAGAATTATTGCTGGGTCGTCTTGAATTTTCGACCCTATTGATAAAGGCGTCGGTATTAAAGAACCTTTTTGAATGTACTTCAATGAAAAAAGAAATTTCGATGCTGCTAAGAATGCATAATACAACGCTGAGAATTTGAAGATCTTGCGCACAAAAGCTGATAGAATGATACTGTCATTCTATCAACTTTTTTGAATAGGTAGTTACAACTTAGGTTTTTATTTTTTCAATTTAATAAAATTTATAAGATGGCAATGTTGCTATGTGAACTACGATGGCGTCATAATTTAATTTCTATACTTTCATGTTGCACTATAGGCACTAAGGTATACATACGCGGTGACAAAACAAACATGACATCAATTACAGAACTTACAAGAGTAAATGTCTGTTAAATAGAATCAGGGTCCTTCGTCAAACAACCCTCAACGCGCTCTACTAATGTACACTTTCAATAGTGCCTCTCCAACACTGCCCAAACAAAACTGGGTCTACGGGCGGGCAGGGCACATAAACCTATGAGCATTGTCACTCCGAGTCATACGCGTAATGAGAACAAAGTGACAATTCATGCGATAACGCGTGAAGTGAATGAATTCGGCAGTCGCGCTAGCATTAGCCTCTGGAATAAGTTAGTTCATTACGAGAGGGAACAATGCAGTAGGCTCGACTCGACGACGGCAGCGGAGGAAACGTGCGCCGACGCCGCAACAATAGAGCCGCTTGCCTTATCGCGCCGGAACGCGCCGCCCCCCTTGTGCCGCCGCCACCCCTCTCTTCTCTGTTACACCCTCTTGACGCGAGAACACTGAATAAATGGGAAAACTTTTAGCTGCTGTTATGGGAGAACGAACAATTGGTCATCTGTTGAGTGAGGGAATGCTTAAACGTGCGTTAATCTAGCGAGACGATGGAAAAGACAATCGCACATGAGATATTGCGGCTGCCCTACTTTCCGTTCGTCTTTCGTTTTCTTTTTCATCGTCCGATAAACACATATTACTTTACAAAGGCTAAGCGTGAATGATAAGATACATGCCTCCTACTTCTTTGTAAGTTACTATGATAGGTATAATTGTATGAGCTTTTTGTTTAATTGCATTATTATAAGTATCTGAATATCCTGTTGACCTTTTACACTATAAAGAAGAGGGCCTGAAGACCGAAGACCGAAGACGTCGAGAGAACAAAACGCTCATGATTCGGGTTTCGCGACTAACGGAACCGTTGCTACCTGGTTCGTTGTCGACGAAACCTGCAAAATGTGCGCTCATCTCCACAGGACGCAGATACAATTACAAGAAGACTGGCCGACAACATACTTAATTTTCGTTTATTCTTATTTTCCTTTAATAAGATACAATACATGTGATTGGAATATCTAAATATGTAATAGAATGTTGCTTTCATTATCGGAATCTAATTAAAGCAACTTACTTTCACTTGTTTTGTGATTGTGCTTACAAAAACAATAAATTTTATTGAGATCAGATAGGTAAAACATTTTGCTTTTCTTGATTTCTATATATAAGAATTATACTTATGAGATATGAGAGAGAAGGTATTGGTATTTAATAAAACTGTAAACTTGCGCAAATATGGCAACCACAAACAATCAAAGAAAATAAGATAAAGCTCTACAAAATCGAATTAAGCTGATTGTTACTCTACATTTCTAAAGGATGATGTGTAATATACATTTAATAGATAGGTACTAAGTTTTATTTTGAATTGACTATCCAAAAAAACATCCTACCATAAAATAATAGGTAAGTGACATGATGGAAAATGTTGTTCACCGTCTCACTGTACTAATAAGTAAGTTCCAATTTCACTTGTGTACAGTCAATGTAAGTAATTGGACTTGTCCGAATAACATCTTGATGTTTGTTGCTTTCAGCTGCTTTCTACACTTACGCTGTCAAAAATAAAATTAGTTAATTTTTGAAGCTCTGACGCTTTAATAATTAATAAACTGCAGCACTGAGTCAAAATGCACTGAGTGAAGAAAAGTCCAAGGAAGGAGAGCGGCAAGGTGGCGTCAACGGGCACGCAGCGCACAGCCGGAACCGCACGGGTCGCCACGACACGCAGTTCACCGAGTGCCACAGCTTCAAAAATTACATTATGTCCGTCCTAAGATATACAGATCATAAAACACATTACAAAAGTCTACTTTCTCTTTATAACGTTTGTACGCGGGACCCTACTCCGCTGTCAGTCCCTATGTATACGTAGATGTCTGTCTATCATTATAACTTAATGTCCGGCCAAGTGCGAATCAGACTCGCGCACGAAGAGATCCGTAACATTATATTGAAAAAATCGCTTCTATTGTATGTGAGAAAAATATTGATTTTATTTTAATTTTACTTTTTAACATTATGTCTAATTTGCTGGCACAAACGTAAATGAGTATAAGTAGAATTAGTCGTACATAAAATACGCATTCCCGGAACAGTCAGGTCATTTTAAAGTCGTACCGAGTAATAATTTATAAATAGTATAAATTACCTTTAATTGTTCTATTGAGTAGGTAAATAATACATAAAAATAAATCCACACAAAAGTTTATTTTCAATATTTACCTTGCCTACCGTATACTTACCACATAATTACATAATAATTAAGCCCCTATCATCTATCACAAAATAAACACAATCTACATACCTATCTACTATTCCAATTTCCAAAGGACTTATATAACTAGAGGACAACATTTTCAAAATTGCAGAGCTGTAGCATGAGGACGGCATGAGTGAAGAAGAATCCAAGGAAGGAGAGCGGCAAGGTAGCGTCAACGGGCACGCAGCGACACAGCCGGAACCGCACGGGTCCCCACGACACGCAGTTCAGCGAGTGCTGCAGCTCGTCGTACAGCCATTCGTCTACGATATTAAGATTAGATAATAACTTGTCTGCGCTGCCAACAAAATATACTGTGTGTAACAGAAAGGGGGTATAAAGCCGATACATAGCGATAGTCCTCATGAAACTGAACAACTTTCGCCAAGGAACATGAGTCGTACGTAACCCACCTCTCCATACAAAATATCTGATTAGATCGAGTTATGTACGACGCATGTTCCTTAAGGAAAGTTGTTCAGTTTCATGAGGATTATCGCTGTGTTTTGGCTTTACACCCCCTTTCTGTTACATTGCGTAAAACGTGCTTATACCAACATTTTGTTAAAATTTCTAATACTTAGGTGATAGGAAACTCTAATAAATAGGCGAAGGCTGAAAAACAGCATTGTGCTGAGTTCCAAGTCATTTCATAGCATAAGCCACTGTATCTTTTACATTTTCATGTTTATTTATTGGGTTGTGAATAAAATATGACCTTTAATTATTTTTTTATTTAATAACTCTAGAATAAGATAATTCTAGACGCGAACAGTATCCGCTACTAATTTGGAATAGTGTTGGATTGCTAAATTATTTCAAAGTAAATAGTTCGATTTTAAGAGGTATTTATATTATTTTAATAAATAGGCACAGGACTTTAAAAAAACTGGTATCTAATTTTAAAATACGTAAAAAATATTAAATGTTATTAAAAATCTTATTTGGAAGTAGTTTTATTTTGTAAAGAAAGAAACCAAATGATAATCGATATGAGCATCTTGTGGGTACTCTTTTATGTAAGAACTAAATATATTAATTATGTATCGTTTTGATGATTTTGTAACAGACGCGGGTAGTCTTTATAGTAGCTATTATAGTGTGTGTACATAACTGTAAACTTATATATATTATGTTATGTATTGAAGGTATATATCATAAGTTTATAGTTTATAATATAACATAATATAAATAGGTATAAATTATATAAAAAAAATAAAAATAGGACACATCGCCGTCTAACCAAAATTAAGCTTAAGTGCCTATAGCTTACCTATCGATTGGACACATTATAAGTAAAAATAAATTTTATCATTTCTATACATTTTTAAATAATGTTAAATTAAATTGACAAATGAAAAAAAGAAAGGTTAAAGAATAGGTTAATAAGAAGAAAGATTTTTATTTTTATTAATTATTAGAATATCTACATACCTATTCAGTTTTAAATATGATTGTGTTCGTATGAAAACTTTCCGCGCATTTATGAGTGGCAGCCCGCGACATTACGTGTAAGTAACATGACAAATGTATTAAATACCGTTTAAGTAAATAATAAATACCTTTACAGAGAGCAACCTTTACATTCAATAGCCCCTTGATTTTATCGACTTTGTTCTCCGCTAGTCCCATGAATATAGCTGGCAAAATTGTTATTATATAAGCACATACAGCATCATAAATAACAATTGCTTGGTAGTTATTTATCACCTCCTGAAATAAATATGCCTGGGTAAAGATTATTTTTCTAGTACTTAGTAAAACATTGCTTGCTTAATAGGTACCTACTGTATGATGTATGGTAGCAATCTACCATAACATGTATTTTAATATCGCGACCGTAGTTAAATTATTTACTAAATATTAAAATTTTACAGTAAATATATCAAGTTTTAAGAAAACATAATCTCTTTAGATACGAGAGCACCCTGTATTCATACTAATATTATAAATGCGAAAGTAACTCTGTCTGTCTGTCTGTCTGTTACTCTTTCACGCCTAAACGGCTGAACGGATTTTGATGAAATTTGGTATGGTGATAGATGATAACCTAGAAATGGTCATAGGCTATAAATAATCACACCATCGTTCTTAGGGGGTAGGCAGTAGGTAGATATCTAAATTGAGTTAGTGATTTTTAGTCGTTTTTGTTGGGACTTTTGCTCTTTCACGTCTAAACGGCTGAACGGATTTTGATGAAATTTAGTAAGTAATAGATGGTTACCTAAAAACGGATATAAGATCAAAATGATCACGTCATCGTACTTAGGGGGTAGGAAGTAGGCAGAAAACTGAATTGAGTTAGTGATTTTTTTATGGTTTTTGCTGGGAGTTTTGCTCTATCATGCCTAAACGGCTAAACGGATTTTGATGAAATTTAGTAAGGTAATAGATGGTTACCTAAAAACGGATATAATATCAACATGATCACGTCATCGTACTTAGGGGGTAGCAAGTAGGCAGAAAACTGAATTGAGTTAGTAATTTTTAATCGTTTGTTTTAAAAGTTTACCTCATTCACGCCTTAACGTCTGAACGGATTTTTATAAGACTTGGCTAATTTAAAGATAGAATCCTAGGCACGGACACAGGCTACTTTTTACGGCGGGAAAATACCTCATTCCCGCGGAAATCTAGCGTGATCGTGTTAAGAAGCGCATGACGCCATAGCTACTGAAATGATTTAAATGTTTTTTTTTTAAACTGAGTGTTACTAAGACTTCAAGTTAGTATTTAATCACTTTTCTAACTTAGAGGGTAGGTAGGCGCCATAATTTATGGAATTTATGATAAAATTTTGATGCAACTGTCTTTATTTAACAGTTTTACTTGGATCGAAACTGAGCGACATTCCATCACACTACTTAACTTATAGGGTAGGAAAGTACCAAAATTCAGACTATTTTTACTTCGGGAAAATATCTCAATCCCACAGGAACGTATACATAGCTACCTATCTACAACATTAAAACTCTGTCTAGAATCACATTACGCCAAAACTATTGATCTGATTTTTTATACATCGGGGGTTGGCAGGTAGGTATAGTTAGTAGTATTTTAAACCGATTTACATTATTTACTTTTTATATTTACTAAGGAAACATTCGGAGCTATCCATTATGTGCTTAGGTTGCTTTTGAACAAATTTTGATGTGAAGTTGAGGACCGGAACACGATAGAGGGACATTGTTGCGGGGGGACTTACAGCCGGGAGAAAACAAAAAAAAATATGCGGACGAAGTCGCGGGTAAAAGCTAGTATATAATATTGTTTATTTTTAAAGTAGATGTTAATAAACCATGAAAGTTTTGTAAAACTGTCAGTTATTTGTTTGTGGGGAAAGGTACGAGTGTGTCTATAGCTAGAGCACAACTAGAGTCTATAGAATTAGTAAGTCAGTGGTATAAAAAATATTTAAAAAGATTTAAGTGCCCGTTTCACTATCTAGATATAAATTTTACCTTACATTATGTAAATGCTCTAGAAAGAAAAAAATACATTCTCACGTATATCATCACAAACGCTTGTGTAAGGTAAAAATAGAAGTTTTAAAAATAGGCGTCCATAAAGCTATTTACGTTGAGAGATAAGTTTCTACTTACCTCATTATAGTAATTCACTACCGAATAATAAGCAAAAGTCATAATTTTTGTCAATGTATATGGCATAGTCGATATGTACTGAAAATGTTATCATTAAATATTTTTAAGAAATAAATTTTGCACATACCTAATAAAATTAATAGTTTTTAAATATACTTAGTATCTTAGTTATTTACCCAAATTTGCAAGTTTAGATCTATATCATCAAAACTGTTCAGGTATTCGTAATAAATCCCAACCAGTCGTTTTATTTTTTTTACTTTAATCTGTAGTTGTTCAATGTGTAATCTCTCACTAAGAGACATAAGCTCCTCCTCAAACGCGTTGTGCAGCGACCTCAACCGGTCTAGCATCAAGTTGAACACTATCGCCCTCGTCAACGTTGTCAAATCAGAATACATAAAAGAAGCATTCAGCGCTACATCAAACATATTTACGTCCCGGTCAGAGTACACTAATGCGAGTAGTGAAATTAACAATCGCGAACACAAACCCCACACAAAGACTATTTTCATAAACAAAGTCAAGATCCGTGAATCGTTTAATTTTAATTCTCGGTCATAACTTGTCATAGACAATATGTACTTTTGTATATAGAGATTTTTATGATATACGTTTAGCGAAGCATAAAGTAAGAATTGAATGAAGACAGGGAAGAGTCTAGCTGGATATAAATTCCAATACCAGACCCATAAAGATATTGTGAAAATGCAAAACGCGAAACAATATAGACCCGCAATGTTGTTAATAATGTTTGAGGTGCTCAAACGGTAATAGTGTCCGAAAAACATGTGGATGCCAAATACAGTATTGATCCATGACAATGATTTAAATTTTTTCTTTACTTTCAACCAGAAATTCATCTTGATGGGATTAAGAAGTGAATTGATGACAGCTCAACAAAGCAAGATTAAGTTACACGTAACGTTATTGCAATAATAGTAACTCCTATCTATTTGAGGTTTCTTTTATAGTGTGTTCGCCGTTATAGAAATAGGATAAAACATTATTTTTGATGAAAAGACGGATAGACCATAGCCTCATCATTGGGCCACGTTTCGTTTGTCGAATAGAGCTAGACCAATCAATGACAGTATTTTTTTGCTACTCCAATGAGCATTGAGGATAAAAATATTATAAAAATCGATACTATGAGCTGAGGTAGACACGTCGGCGTACCTAGAAGATCGTATTTCAATCAAGTATTTTTCCAATTTGGTCCCATATATTTTTTCCAAAACGATCAGAAAATGTCCAAATTAACTCGACCTTGGCTTGAATGACATTATAAACGCAAAACCACGGAATTTATAATAACCAAAATACGATCACTAGTCGTCGTAGTTGTTCAAGTCATCAGGTAAGTAAGATAGAGTCTGTTTCACGAAAGAAGTCCCCCGGTTATTTTTGGAACTAAATTTGACAGGTCTATTTTCCCTATTTTCTGATCTTTTCCCTGTTAGTAGGTAGAATACCCTTACTTATGTCAATAAAAATATACTTTTAACATGACAGAAATATAGGTAAATAGACATTTTTACCAAATGTATACCATAAACATCAAGGAATTGTATACAAATCCTAGGAAATGTGTACAATTCCAATGCTATTTAGGAAATGCATTGTTTGAAAATCTATTTAATGCATAGATATCCTAGGAAATGTGTATATTTCCTCGAAATTGTATATAATTCTAATATCGTATTAGGAAATGCAGAAAATAAATGATTTCTGCTATAAAATAAAACACGTGATTAAAATGAGAATAATAACATAACCTAACCTAATCTAACCCAACCTTACACGGGGAAATGTATTACGCATACTGCCACCCCCGTGGGGCATGACGGTTGTGGGGGGCTCCCTTTCCAAGACGAGAGGTATACCCACTAAAACTCCGCGGCGGGCTTCCCAGGCAGACTGGGGGAATCCTGGGATTGCTTCAGCGCATCCAGAGTCCCTCCTGCCATTTCCCTAAGGGGAAATCTAACCTAAACATCAATATCTATCGCAAATGTTTAACATTTCCGATTGCTATTTAGGAAATATATAGATTTCCTAGGAAATGTATAAAATATAATTTAAATCACACATTTCCGTGCCATTTTAGGAATTATATACAATTCATAGGAATTGTATACAATGGCGGATTACATACATTTCCGGTAACATATATAATTCTAATATCGTATTAGGAAATGTAGAAAATAAATGATTTCTGCTATAAAATAAAACACGTTGTTAAAATGAGAATAATAACATAACCCAACCTAAACTAACCTTTTTTTAACACGGGGAAATGCAAAACCACCAACATCTATCTCAAATGTTTTACATTTCCGATTGCTATTTTGGAAATTTATAGATTTCCTAGGAAATGTATAAAGTATCTATTATTTAATGCACACATTTCCGTGCCATTTTAGGAATTAATACATTTCATAAGAATTATATACAATGACGGATTACATACATTTCCGGTAACATATATATTTGTCAGAGGTACCATTTAGGTACAATTTTTTGATGCCTGTCCCAATAAGCAGTTCAAATGCATTTAGCAGATACGTTTACTACACCCGCCGACGTGCGTGACGTCAAAACCGCTTGTGCTTGTGCTTTTTCCTTAAATCCTTGGGGTGCAGTTCATCTAATGCAAGGTACAAATTAGTACTATTTAGGTACTATTTTTTAAGATAAGTTACTTTAATATACAGAGACAAAAAAAAATTACACCCGCCATTCTGATGGACACCTGTTGGCCAGTATATTATTACCAGCGTTAAAGATATACCGTCGCCACCACTTACCCAACCTTTGCCGCTTGACAAGCGGGGCTAGAGCTACTTTAGAGTACCTACCTACTTACCTAGTATGTAGTACATTACTACTTAATGTATCTAATTAGTGCAGGTCACTAAACCTCTATCTAAAAACTTTATTGAAAAAAGCCCCGATTTGAAAACATCTTCAAATTCAGTTAAAACTAAAAAATCATTATTGGAGAAGGGATGTTGCGAATATTCGCATCCGCATCCATAAATGCGGATCTTCCGCATGTCGCATGCGGATGTCACAAAGTTGCATTAAAACTAGGTATGTCATACATAGGTAACTAGGTATGTAGATTGTAGGTGTATCAGAAGGAAATTCACATACCGACGCCATTCATAACTTGGAGGTTTTCTTTACTTTTCAATTTTCATCCACTCCATCAAGCATTTTATAAAATGTATTGATTTGCTACCTATTAATATTTTTATAGTTAGTATTTACAAATGATCAAATGCAACTACAAAAAACTAATACACGACAGAAATATAATTTACTACCTATCAGAATTATAATTTGAATAAATGTTTTCGAATGCAATTTATGTCCCATAAATGTTAAATATTCGTATTCAGTAGGGTCGGCGCCAGGCTATTCGTGGACGCAAATCATACGGCATGAATAGGATGCAATGTCGACGATTAGACAGTACGTGTGTGTAGGTGCCCGATTACCTACGATAGAGACTGAATGCTGTGCTGCCGTCCAATTTCGCGCGCTAAATTGTTCATAACGGAAGTTCATATCCGGATGGCGGACGCCCTTCGCTTCAGGCGAGATTAGACGGTAATTATGATTTCCTGAGCTGAGGATGCAGACAACGTCTAGGCACAACGCCGTGAAGCTGTAGCACGGAAGGAAGCGTTCTACTGCCGCGCTTCTTCGCAATCCCGAGAGAAACAGTTATTTATTGAAATGACGAGAACGCTCCCGCTGCAGTCGCATTTTATAAAGCGGAAATCGGAAAAGCCATTGATTTAAAATTCTTGCCTACATATTTTATTTACTGGTTTAATGATTATTTATATTTATTTAGTTTTAAAATGCGATCTCAAATAACTATTCCTTTTTTAATTACTTAAACGAGTTTATATACCTACGATAGTTTCATGTAATGCCTCCTTAAATAATGTGATGGTTTGGAATTGTAGGTATATTCTAATTAAAGCGCGTATTAGTACCCCATCTTACCAACACCAAGGGACATGAAACGGGGCAAAATACATATTTTAATATTTTTTTCTCTTATATGAGTGACCAAAAGTTCCTAATTACACCAGATATTATATTAATATATTAATTAAGTACTTAGTTGTTAATTAAAAAACAAATATGTATTATTACTTTTAAATATTCGGGACGTTTGGCGGGACACAGACGCAAATGAAAGAGGAAGCAAATGTGGGATTTTATCAGGTGACTTGCATGGGCGCTATGCATGTGTGTGTGTGTGACCTTGAATGCCTAATCCTATTTTTGCCTGTTTCTGGAGTTTTAGGCTTTATTACGCGACAGGCTTTATTACCCGCAGGTACCTTATAGGGGAAGGTTTGGAGCGCGGCCCGCTGCAGCAGCCATGTCGAGTGATTGAATAAGCAAACACGGGGCTGCCTAATGAAACATATTGAACGTGTATCGAATCACTTAAGACCCGTGCGCTCCTGCACTCACTTTTTGAGGCACATCAACAAGGCAGGCGAACCTAATAAATATCATTACAACGAGTCTCACTTTAAGAGACAATAAATTGAATTAACTTGGGCGTGGCACACTGTCAAAAGAGAAAAGAATTAAAGTTAATTTTACGAAATATACTTAATTTCACGCAGCATCAGCGACCCCTTTGTGTCGCTCGGAAAATATTTACTGAAAGCACTGCCTCAAACAGCCGCAGAAAGGGAGAACCTAAATTAATTAATTAATATCATTATAATTAGGACATTCGCGGCATTAAAGTTCATTATTTACAATCTAAGCGGCAACATCCAGACATTTATAATGAAACTATGTAATTTTACCCTTAAATGTTATTAAAAAGTGTTGGCTTTGATAATAGACTACCTAGACATACCAACTTATATTTATGTCGGAGAACATCTGAGATTACGTTCATGAAGGCTATTTTGGAACCATTTGCAAACTCTTTACTGCTAAAATGCAAGAACTGGCTGGTTTCTGACTGGTTGTCACTTTGGCGCTTTCATATTTGAGTGGCTGTCATGTATGATGGATTATTGTTTGGATATCGCTGAAGACAAGATATCGGAAGACATCACGTACATCTTATTATTTAATAACGTGATTGCAAACTTCCCAATAAAGCCAGTTTGTTCAGTACACGCCCACTGTCTTATTTTAACTAAAAGCTTAAACGCCACTTCTGATGACTCGCCTCGCTGACATCAGAAGTGGGATGATGGAACCATGATGTAACTGAACAAACTGGATTGATTGAATCGACAAACTAGATAAAATGACGAAATGGATAATAAAATTCGATCCTGACAAAGCGAATGTGTACGGCTGCCGCTGAATCGTGGTGATGGACCTAGCACTGTAAAAGCTACCGCTTGTGCTATGATAGCATTTGGTGAGTCGTTTTCATTTTGTTATTACTTTGAAAATGAGATTGAGCAACCTTTACAGAATGTGCACGTTGTTTACGCACATAACCAGCAAAATGTTATTGCTGCATAGTTTGAGCCTATGTAGAAAGTTTTTCAAATGAGTAAAGTATTGAAAACAAACATGATTTGAAAATTGTTTTGATTGTAATGACTATTTTAGTGTAAATGTTGATTTGATTGTTTTATTTTGTCAATACTGGTTTCATGACTTTGGTTAGCACATGTTGGAATGTAGTCGTAGCTCCGGTGGTTTAGCCGAAGAGTGCGCGGTGTGCATATCCAACTGTGTGTTCACTTAGTTAAGTGAATGGTCGCTGGTTAAGTGACGAGAAAAATCACTGGATAAGTGATAAAGAAAAGAACAAAAAAAGTGATGCATCGCTGGTTAAGTAATGCATCGGTACTGAGGTTCTAAAACCAGTTTGTTGTTTTGTTGGTGATACAATGGTTGTCATTACAATTTTTAAAAATCGATAAAGAATTAAAATGGTCATTTTTATTAAAGTACCTACAGAGTTTAAATTCAAACCTTGCCCTATTGTGGTCAGGAGTAGCCGAGTACGGTATCTACTGCGGTGAATGTTTTCCTTTACAGACTGAACCTTTGACTGAACACCCACACCAGGACGTGTGGTCCTGTCAGAATGGCCGTGTCGGAGAACATCTGAGATTACGTTCATGAAGGCTATTTTGGAACCATTTGCAAACTCTTTACTGCTAAAATGCAAGAACTGGCTGGTTTCTGACTGGTTGTTACTTTGGCGCTTTCATATTTGAGTGGCTGTCATGTATGATGGATTATTGTTTGGATATCGGTGAAGACAAGATATCGGAAGACATCACGTACATCTTATTATTTAATAACGTGATTGCAAACTACACAATAAAGCCAGTTTGTTCAGTACACGCCCACTGTCTTATTTTAACTAAAAGCTTAAACGCCACTTCTGATGACTCGTCTCGCTGACATTTATATTATCTATAAATTACTAATTAACTTTACTGATTCTCTGTTTACGATTGACGATTGATATAAAACGGCGCCGTTTGCGTTTTTCTTTTCAAACCTAGTGTATAACAGCGCTGCATTCGACAACAAAGCTTTGAACTTTAAAAACTGCCACTACAGCGACTAGAAAACTACAAAGGGTAGGTAAGTATTTAGCCTGTGCTGTGTGCCACTTTGTGATCGTGTCACTCCTGTCTAACTGTTACTTCCACGTCCTGTAAAATTAATTGAAACTCGCACAAAAACGCATTTTAAGGTTTCCTACCCAAATATTAAAAACGGAACCCAATTATTATGACTCCGTGTGCCGTCTGATATACCACGCTGTTTATAAAATGAAAATGAAATTACCTTTATCTTAAATTATCAAGGAATATAAAGGACAATATGAAAATTTAAACATATAAAAATTAATTGAATAAAAGTATGTTCCTGAAATAATAGCCCGTTTGTTATACATATAAACGCAGAATGAAGTTCCTGGCATCAATTGAAAACAAAAACTAAAACAAAAAATCTCGACACGATAACGTGACAAGTACAATCGTGCCAAATAAATTGATCGCAAATTAGCAAATATGTACGTACGGTACGTAAACGCTTCTGCCAAATATCCACCCGCGGCCCAAACAGGATGGTCGCTTTACAATTTGCCTGTCCAACATTTTGTATTCAAAATTAATTCGACTACGACCGAAGTCTACTTACCGAAGGAAAAACAAAATGTCAAAGGTAAGAAATTAGCTATTTGACTTTATTTATAAATAAAAGATATATTTTCAAACTTTCACATCAATAGAATTTGCAGGAATTTAATAATTAGATATTTAAGTTCTATGTTTTGTAATATATATAACATAGAACTTAAATATAGATATTCTATATGAAAATGCCAAAATATTTCTTTACTCACCTACTTGCTTAAGAACATAGGAACAACTGTTTTTATATTTAATTTTAACCCAATTATTTTAGGTTATGTATACCTTCTTGTTTTCTCACGACAAAAAGTGGGACAGAACATGCAATTAAAGTATAGAGACTGTCCTGATTGTAACACCTAGAGAATCCGTATGATCCTGTATTGATGAATTGTACATATGTGGTTTGATCTTAAAAATGCATTCGAATCATAAATTCTAAAACCAAGGTTAAAGATTTGATTTTCTATGGCTGACGAGAAGTTCCATTTATTTATTTTATTTGATGCACAAGAAGAAATGAGTAAGCTTCTTCTGTAGTGGAACAAAACGACCAAATTGTGTATAGCCCTAGCTTGACTGTATTTAGTTAATTTTGCCTATTAGTTTGAAAGAAATGTTCGAACGCATCGTCGCAACTCTTTCTTAGATTAAAATCTCAATGTCGGAATAATAATAATAATACAACAAAGTCATGTATATTATGTACAAATTGTTGGTTGTATTTATTTGTGTAGTCTACGTTCAAATTAGTTCAGATCACGACTCGGCGCTTGTTAACGCGCGTTAACAAGCGAATAGAGTGCTCCAATCGGTACTTTGCACATATAAATACATTTTCAATGTGAACATAAATATTTTACACTATTATAAAACATGCTTATTATTCTTTCTTGTGCGTTATCAATTCACAATGTTTTAGAATGTTTTAAAAGGTTCCATAGGTAACAAAATCATACTTTAATTTAATACAAATAACGAAATATTTAATCGCAAAAATAAATTGATACCTTGTGATAACTCTTTTGCTTAAAAAAGATTTATTTATTTTGGTACATACTATTTGTAGGTAATTGTAGGTAGGTACGAGTAGATTTAAAACTCTCCGAAACAGCTTGACCACCTTTATCGGTAAAACATACAAAGTTCGCCGCAGACTGATGTTATGCTATGATATTATGAGAAATTCTTCATTAGCTTCATTCCGTTTAAATTGTTTATTTGAAACAGAAAAAAGTACCCAAACAAATCGTTTCATGACAATATTTTTCAGCAGCTTTTTGTTAGTAAATCACTTGGAGTTTAGAGTGCAGTGGCGGCGGCGGCGGCGGCGCAGCCTCAGGTGTCGTACACGCGGGCAAATATTTTATGAAAATACTACGATGTTAGTACTAGGGATGGCGGGGATATCGATGCCGTTTGATGATAATAAAAATATGTTTAACAAACGTAACAGAATGACAATAGAACACTAATATGTATAAGTAATAAGTATATTACTTTGTACAACCTTTAAAATTTCCTTTAGATTTTTCAAGTTTACTTAACTTCTTAAAAAATTGTGGTATGTAAATAGTTTGTAACTATGTAATAAGAAAAACAACTTTGTTTTGAAGTAATTTCTAATTTGGTTTGTGCCTTGAGAATGGCAATTAAAATTGAAATTAGCTGTTATCGAGCACAATTTAGCATCGGCGCTGTGACTATGGAATGGAGGGGCGAGACGACGCGCGGCCGCTCTACAGCCAAACGGTAAACACTTCGCTGTAATCTCGAGATGAGAAAACTTTCAGTTCTCTTAATTCAGAAACTTATTCAACAACCTAACAACCTTAGAGCGGACCGCCCGCCGGGCACAATACAAACAAACTTATCTACCTACACCTACTCCTTCATCTTACTCTTTGTATGTTCAAATATTTCAAACTACTTTCAAATAGGTACTCGATCAGCCTAATAAATAGCAGTTTTGTATAAGTAAGTACCTCCTATCATTTCTTATTATACCTAATTATTGCATAAATTGTATCGTGTTGTACTTTTAACGAATTAACTTAATCAGGTAGATATTTCGGAACTCAATATAATATTTTTAAATGTATATTTTGTGAATTTGTTTATATTTGATAATCCTTGTTGAATGAAACAATAAAGTAAACAAAAAATATTGTGTAATCCATACAACGTGCAACGTGCACATATTTTTATGTTGTCGTACACCCACCTTTACACCCGTACCTACATATCATTTTAATCTAGAATATGACAGCATAAAGTAAACATGCTTTTCGAGTGGCTAAATCCTCTAATAATATAAGCCGACCTACTTGAGAAGATTATCTGATAGTTTACGTGTCATTCATTCTAGTTCCAACAAACACACGAAGAACATATAATAAAATAATAAAAGCATTTTTCCGGAAAAAAATTGAATGTACCGCGTGAATTCAATTACATACGGTGTGCGCCCCATAGCTTTCAAAAAGATTGAGCCAATGCAAATATTTCCCAGAGTAAAATTCAAAAGGCTTTCAATAAACAGGTTTGTGAATTTGTGCTATAGAATTTATATGATAATAACTTTAAGAAAAATGTGAAGGTATGTAATAGAATCTGTGGTTAAAATAAATGAAAGCAGAGTAAATGTTCTATAGTTTGCGTCTGTTCTTTGTTTTGTCTAGAATATGAATAACTTTAGATACTAATACATAATTACTTAACTTTTGAAAAGCAGCTCGTAAATTACTTTTCAGTTGTTAATCTTGTCCATTAGCAAACGATGCAAAATACTAAAAAGTCAATTATACAAAAATGAAAAGTTTTAAACAAAAGCCGATCGTTTTCTCAAATGAGAGTTAATTTTCCGTAGGTAAGTAATTAGGAGAAGAGACGAATACTCGCGAAAAACAAGGTTAAATATTGATATGATAATGTTGTTGTGTAGATGAGCCCGAGTAAACGCGGCCCACTGTGCGAGTCGAACGACGCGCGGCCGGCCGTCACCCTCACTGACATGGACACCGTGCAGGAAGAAAATGACAACGACAGGTAAATAATTCTCGCTAATATTTATGCAGAAGTAAACCTATTTACTTCCCCGACGCTTTGCAAACAAAACTTACCAAAACAAGCATTTATCATTAACTAAATAGCACCTTATCTGTGTATCATTTTTATACGGCGGCTGCAATTTTTACGAAAAAAAAATTCAGTCGTGTTTTCCATTTATTAACCCACAGTTGCAGGAAAGGCCGTACAAGTAAATTTATCCATTAATGATCGTACCTTGTACTTCCGATATTTTGACAACGAAAGTGTCAGTTAACGTTTACTTTAAAGATTTTTTTTGTAAAGCTAGCGGAAGTTGTCAATCGGTTGCATGAAAAAAAGGAAAAAAATGAGTTGGTTCATGAAACAATGTCATTCAAGCTAGCGGACAGCAGCGGCGGGCGGCGGCTACAAAATCCCAGCTAGCGTTCAATTTAACTTTCTTTTAAACGGCGGCGGTCGTTGTTATAGCATGTTTAGGTACTTAGAATAGGTAGGTACCTGAAAAATGTGTTGTATTGTATCCAACAACATTTACCATTTATTCGTAAAAACGCTGATTAATTTTGATTTTTATGGAGTTGAAAATACTCGCATATCATATTTGATATGATCAAAGACCCTTACAGTCCCCCTGAAGGTGGCATACGTTACTAAGTCTAGTGTTGCAGGTAAAAACTAAAAGTTGTTTTCAATAAAAGTGTACAATTTAGGCTAAGAATTGTTTCAAACTATCTTACATTTAGATAAATAATGTATGAAGCATTTTTATATTCAGAATCAGTAAGGGGTAGCCTCAGAAAGACACTTCCGAGAGACGAAGTTCCTACATTTAAAAAGATTTCTCGCTCTACTCTATTCAGATCCAAATTCAAAATGCAGGCATTTCTACTGAATATTTGTGTTACAAAATATAGGTACACAGTGTGTTTGCAAATAAAATAATCTTTCAAATTAATACAGACGTCTTATAAATTAAATTATTTAGACAAGACAAATGTAAAAAGAAGTAGTACATGGTCGTTAGGATTATTTATGGTAAATAAATTCTACTTTATGGGTAATACACTGATTATATGTAAAGTATTAAAAAATCCTAAGTAAAAATCTAAATACTCTGGCTCATTACTTGGAGGGACGTCATCATTTTCTTAATGTAAGTAGGTATATTTTAACTGACAGCTTAGTTACTAAAATAGAACATTATGATTCAAACTCTATATCGGAATAATATGAAACAATAACACTAACTAACATATGACAATACATGTAAAAAATAAATTGTTTATAATTGGAAAAGGAGCTAGCTGTACCTAGATGTTTCGTTGAAATCTCAAAGCACACAAACTGACCGCATACATCAACAGAGATTTGGTTCAGTCACGGCGACCGGCGACTGAAAAACAATTTATTGACATCTATGTGGGTGCGAGGTTTCCGATCGATCTGTTAGAACGATGATAGTATCAGCACAAGATGCTTAGATATCTACGATTGTTCTCTTCCACACTTCTATTGCATTGTTTTATTTTTGATCACATAAATCTAACTACTTATTGATGTTTGGAATTGAACACTTTTCTACCAATAGATACTTACAACAAATCTTCGTATTTCAACGTACCTATGATTAAAATTGTCTTTATATACTGGATTAAAATCAAATAAGTCTTCTGATTCGAAAAATTTGGCCGGTAAAAAGATAGCTGTTTGATGAGTTCAGAAATTAAAGCATTACTCACCACCTCACACACGTGGGCATTAGGTTCTCTATCTCAGGGTTTCTCAAACTTTTGGCACCACGTACCCCTGTTAAAATTTCCAGGTGACAGCGTACCCCTAACTAACTAATGTGGATCCTTGCATAGAAGCATTCGTTTCATTGAGACAAGAAAAAATGTCAGCTAAATAAGTTACTCTTTTAAGCCATGTTTCATCTTCAAATCGGAATTTAAGGTTGAAGTCACTGTCTTTCAAAAATATATAGATTTCGTGACGAAGTTCAACAAACCGAGCTAATATCCTGCCTTTTGACAACCAGCGAACTTCACGTGTAGCAGTAGTGAAACATGTTCACTACCCATGTCTCGGCATAATAATGTGAAAAGTCTTGAATTTAGCGGTCGCGCTTTTATGTAATTGATTATTTTGACGACCTCTGAAAGCGCTGTTTTTAAATCATCAGGTATTTTCTTGCTCGCCAATGCTTCTCTGTGCAACGCACAATGCACACTTTTGACTTCAGGAGCGAGATTTTTAATCCTGGATATTAGTCCAGATATCCTTCCTGTCATGGCCTTTGCACCGTCAGTGGATATGCCAACGCACTTTGTCCAATCAATGCCATGTTTTTCAATAAAATCATTAATAGTGTTAAAAATATCTTCTCCTTTCGTAGTAGACTCCAAGGTCTTACAAAATAAAAAATCTTCTTCACATTTATTTTTATACACATATCTAATAAACCCAAGTAAATTCGGTAATCTACTAATATCTGTTGATTCATCAACTTGAATCGCGTAATAATCTTGTCGCGTACCCCTTGCCTTCGAATGGCGTACCCCTAGGGGTACGCGTACCCCTCTTTGAGAAACCCTGCTCTATCTCATACGTGACATTTTAAACTGTATTTAAATGTTGCAGTGACGAGTCATCGTACTCCGACATCGGTCGGCTCCGAGAGCGAACCCAAGCGATGCTGAGTCCGCCGACGGAGCCGCTGCTTACACACTCGCAGCCTAACAGCCGCAGGATGTCCAACGACCTGGAGACAAAACTTGCAGCCAACCTAAACACCAGGTACACGATGATACGGTTCGCATTAAGAGTGCCATCTGATTTGCAATTTCTTACAGTCATTGCTAGATATAACAGTATACTCGTATATTAAGGTCGTTTTTACACAAATGTCCATACAACACTTTTAATAACTTTAATTATTAAGATTTCTAGCAAGAAACCGTCATTTCGTCCTGCTATTTCTGGATTTCATTTTTCGGAGCCAATTCTAATTTGGTATATTGTTTCATACCAGAGCAGGTAGTTGTCTTTTTTCCTTGAATTTTTAATGATATCACTTTGTTCAGACGACCATCGGCCATCATCGCAGCGTTCCGCCGGCCGTCGCAAGCGCTGGCGCTGTGTGCGGCGACGCAGAAACGGTTTCTATCGGAGTTATCTCCGCACTCCCGTACTTCCGTCGCTTCCACGGTACATGAAGTGCCCCCTTCTGCAGCTGAAATCTTAGGACAGTAAGAGGCTGTTATTTTGATTTCAACTCATTCAGTATTCTTGGTGTAAAGCTTACTGATAAAGTAAGAAACATCATACTGCGCTCCAGGACACGTATTGCTGATGTGGCAAAAACAGCTGCCAAGCTAAAGTGGGATTGGGCTGGTCACGTCTGCCGCATGCCGAACGATCTCTGGGCAATCACAGAAACCCAATGGCAACCAACCACCAAAAGACCTCGCGGCAGACCACGGAAAAGGTGGCGAGATAAACTGGACACCCTCACAAATGACTTGGCAGAAGCGGCTCAGGATAGAAAATCTTGCTGAAGGAGGAGAGAGGCCTTTGCCCAGCAGTGGGACACTAGATAAAACTAGATAAGCTAAGATAAGAAAAATATGTCAAAGCCGAAAGAAATCTTGACTTAGTAAAGATAGGTACTTTTGTAACTAAATATAAAATATAAAACGCCAATTATTCGTAGATTTTTTGTGTTTAGCAGCATACTTAAATCGTGCCTAAATCAAATTCAATATACTTTTCGACGGCCCTGGCCCGCCGCTTGACGTCGACGGCCGGGGCCGTTCGTAGCATATCTGCCTGTGACATGCGGACAGTGGGCTATTTCATTTCCTTTGCCTCGTTCTCGTCTCGTGAGCTAAAATTACCAATTTTCTTAATATTAGAAGCTACTTTTTTGGGGAATTGTTTTGTTAATTGCGTTTCAAGTTAATTAAAAACATTGTAATATCTACATAATAAGATTACTTCAATAACAACATTGTCATATTTCCAGCGACGCTCTGAGTAAGGCGTTATCTGCACTTTATGCTAAACTCCTCGTGGTTCTCGGGCTGGCGTTCCCCGTCACTGAAGTTATAGCAAACGGGGTTCCTGGCGGATATTACAAGGTATTCAATTTATTTAAATCTATAGGTTTTTTATTACTGAATTCCGTCTGGCGCAAAACGACTAAAGCAAAGTTCTCTAGCGTGATTTTTTACAGAAAAAAGTTAAAAATTATGTTACGCTACAAAATTGCATAAGCCTTCAAAATTGGTTATAATTTGACAGTTTGACATAATATGTGATTAAGTTATTAGGGTCCATATCAAATGTCAAAAACATTGTGTATATTTATATGTATGTACTTACACAGTAATAATAAATGAATTTCGGAGAACGAAGTTTTTGCTTTAAGTAGTTATATGTGAGTATTTATGTGTGTGTACTTATTTGTTCGCAGGGTTTCTACCTTTACCTCTATTTAGTATCAGTAATGTTCGTCATATTTCAATATATCAACTTAGTTCGTCAAAAGGCTGTGAATATGATTATTCATGACTACGGTAAGAATAGTTCTCCAAGTTTATTGTTAAATAATTTAGAAAAACAATATAAAGCCTCAGACGTGGGTCGGTAGCTACTCGGCTGTAGTAATTAGCCACATTTGCTTAACAAAATGCGACATTAAAATCACATCTCGTTTGCATAATTGCTGCCGCAAGGAATATTTGCTGCCTTCTTCTACTTTGTATTCGAAATATTCGTATTCTAGAAAAATGCAAACGTTTACTCTGAGTTCAGATGTTGCATAAAATTACTTTCATATAGGTATTCCTCACATGCTTACATTCCTCACTAATGTTCACATAAAATTACAGGAGACGCAGACAAAGATGAAAAAAATGAACGGAATACTCCAGCTGAAAAACCTAAACAAAAAGAATCGATATCTCGATATGGCAGCTTTTATTTAAGGCTCGGAGCTATAGGTAATTAACCCCTATCTTACTTACCTAGCCAAATAGGTAGATTCATTAGTAGGGTGCAAAATTAGAATGGGGGTTTATAGAATAGATAACAGATACTCTTTCAAAAGATGCATCACATAATATGCAGAAATATGATAGTGGGTAATACAAATTGATATATCGATAATGATAAATACCGCACAAGGTTAAAACTGTCGTAATAATGTTTGCTGCTACAGTTATATTACGACATTTTTTTGTATTATGGATTTATTCAACAGCATTCGGCATCGGTTCTATGGTGTACAGCGGTCTAGAATTTGGCGAATACTTCGAGATGACGGATCGCTGCCGTTCTATCTTATCTGCCGTCACTCCAGCTCTACGTATGACTCTTACTCTCATGCAAATGCAGTTCATTTTCTTAACAAACAAAGACATCGAGGCAGGCAGCTTCAAGATGATTCAGAGATTCGGGTTCATGCACATGATTGCTACAAACCTTTGCGAGTGGCTGTACGTACTAGTTGAGGAGACGAAACACGAAATTCACCATTTGGAGCATACATTATCTTCTAATCAGTCAAACAGTACCAATAGCACAGCTATACCGTGCAGAAGATCAAATATAATGGGAACTCTACTACATAACGCATCACCTTTCCTGTTCCCTTGTACAATTGAGTACTCACTTATATGTGCTGTTATTTTATACGAAATGTGGAAAGAAGTACGTATTAAATCTGAAAGATTAATAAGGAATTCAAAATTCATTTTCGTTCGAGTATGTAACAAACATACATTTTAATATTTTCAGGTGAAATGCACTCCAGAAGATTTTGAAAAGAAACTTCATTATTCAAAAAATAAATCTCGTAGCAATTCGGTTACTCCTGAGAAAATTCTTCAGCAATTTGGTAAAACTTTAGCAACCTTTTTATTCAATTTATTTACCTATGTTGCATTACAATTATTACAGTAGGTACCCATTTGAAGTTGTGAAGGAACATGTGTTATCATGGAACGTTGTAATTTCGCGACCAGTCGCAGTAATAACATTCGACTTCAGATCATGGTGATTTTTTCACCGTGACGTTATTTATCACTCACCTCTATTACAAATGATGTGTCAGAACTTATATTTGTGTAGCTGGTATGCTGGGCGTGGGGTCTCCGTACGGCAGCCGCGCGGCGCTGCACCAGTTCTCGCTGGATTGCGGCCACGCTCACCGCGGACTCTTCGCTGGAGTTCTACTCATCGTTGCCACCATCATCTCACTCATCATGTTCTTCGTCTTGGTACAAAACCCCAACACAATTAATGTAAGTACTTTTATGAGAGCTGTAATCTAAGCACAGCCATATAGGCAGATCCCACGACAATATAAAATAAGAATAAAAGGTATCAAGACCAAAAACTATTGGTTATTTACTGCTAAACACGCAAATATCAACTAAAGTACACATATCAAATCTTACGTTCTTACCTATTTCTAATATGAGATAGTAAGATAGAGTCTGGCACATGAAGCAACAGGTAGATACATTTGTGAGGATTGCCTTACTTCTACTTAATAAACAAACCCGAGTACTTAACTGTAATATAATATCTTACTTATTTATCTAGCAAGAAAATCCTAGAGCTATTTTCCAATAATGTTTTACAGTTTAACATTTGATTATGTCAAGTTCTTTGTGTACTATCAGGACATTACAATTAAAAGAACAAGAAAAATAAAAAAAACATCCAAAAGTATAAAAGAAACAGATATGCAACGGAGCCCTGTTTCATTGCATCACCGCTAAGTTGCCAACACATTCATTTTTCAGGAAGCAATATTCCAAGTAAATATCTGCGAGATAATCCTGTATACGATTACTATATTAGTCGCGGCAACCGCGTTACTTCAAATGAGAGCTTTGCCGTACAAAAGGAAATCCCGAGGTAAGAATAGGTACTAATTTAATACCTACTTTTCAGATAAGAAAGAGGGGAAGTTTTCATGCTTCATGCCTGCAGTAGGTAGTTTAAAAAACTGGGTATTTTTCTGTTCTTAGCTTTGGCGAGCATGGAATAAGGTTTTATTGAATGCTTCTGGAATTTGGTAGTTTTATTATAAGGTCCTTGTTCAAAATTTATGTCGGATGCCAAACTAAACTCTTTCATACCACCGGCATTGACAGTGATTATAAACGAGAGGAAATTACAACTTGCCGGACCGAGACGGCTGTGGATTTCACGTGACGGGGTAGTTAAAGAGTGTTATAGGTATATTTTAGTCATCCTAACCCGACAGAAGAATGTTTAATAAAAAATAACATTAACTTATATAGGTACCTACCTATCATTGGTATGATATTTTTCAGCTGTATTGGGCCTAGATACGTCGCTTTTGATCCTAGCGCAGTCGGGGATGTTCGTGTACTGTATGTTCAGTCTGATCGGATCACATCACACCCTGAACAGTTCTTCTGGTTCTGGATTAACTGGATTCTTCTCAGAATTCCTCTCTCTTAATCAGGTACCTACGTTGATGTACCTATATTTTATATTCATTAAAGTGAAGTAGAAATAATGACAGTCGAACTCTCAAAGCTAGTTGAAGAAAGGGCTGTTAAAGTTAACTATAAATTAAATACCGTAGCAACATTAGTTATATACTAAAAGTATACAGAGAAAGAATAAAAGTCAGGTACTTACCTACTTAATTTTCTTAAAAATGTTTTGCAAGGGCTTTAGTGTCGGGGGTGAATGAATGAAGCATAAATAAGTGTGTTAATGTAACCTGACAAACCGAAACACAAAAGTCGTGTAACTGAATGCTTCTACCATAGAACAAAAAAATGATAAAAAAAAATGTCTTTAAATATACTTAAACGGATTGAGCAGTTTGACTGAAAATTCATTATTTCGTCTCATGTTGAGTGGTAAAAGTCGTCGAGTAGCTTCACGGCTATTGCTGTGAACAGAATGGTTAAGTTCAAGACACCTGTTTTTTTTTTTCAGACTATTCTTCAATCGTTATTTATAATAGACGCATGGTGGCGTCGTTGTTCAACGTCGGAGCAGCGGCGAACGAAGCCGGGGCGACAACTAGTCACGTTCCTCTTAGTTGCCAACATGGCTATGTGGGCTGTCAATACACTAGAGAAAGTAAGGCAAACTAGAAATGTAGTAACAGAAAACCCTTTTATTTTGTCACTAAAATTAATAGAGTGATGGAGCGACGCACTCAATCACTTTATTGTTTGCTGCCTAGCAAAAATCGGATGCAAATAGAAATAAAAAAAAACTTTTAACGCGTTTTCATGTTGAAGGCTGTTTACCGGCGCCGATCGGCGCTGTTTATTTATTTTTCTAATACGCTGGGAATCAACCTAAGAGTAGGTACTGATTGTATTTGGTTTATCAAATCTATTTATTTCCAGAATCGTGCGGAATTCAGACCAGCACACCTGGAGTTCTATGGACCTTGGGCGTGGACCATCATCACCCACGTGTCGATGCCTCTCGCCATATTCTACCGTTTCCATTCAACCATCTGCCTCTTTGAAATCTGGAAGAATGCCTTTAAGAGCAAGCCGATATTCCTAAATGTAGCATAAAATAGCCACATTGTTAAACCTTATTTTTAATACAATAAATGTTTCTTTTTTATTCAACTACAATTACCAACAGTTTTTCAGTCTAATCTAAGTGTCGTCCATAAAATGTCGTTTAAATTAGCGCAGTATTAAGCTAACAGCTCACCCTTTGTTATTAAAATCAGAAAAGGAATGGAAGATGATTTAATTGCAATTAGCTAGATGTGGTGCACAAACTGCAAACAAATAAGCACTAAGTTCTTATTTTTTTGCAGCTCGTGTTATATTTGCTTACATTATTGGATAATTTATCATATAACATATAAATTTTGCCAGTTTACAACGAAAGATTGGACGTTTAGCTATGCTTGCAGCACTTTATACCTATATACGTAGTAGTCGAGCAATTTCCACGCGTGACCGGATAATTATCACCGGCCCATGGTCCTTTGTCAGAGCGCAGCGACCATTATATAACAGTAACCTACTAATTGTTCACATTCGCTCTACATCAATACGACAATTATCATCGTTATATACTAAACTGCGGGGGGATGATACCTACAAGTATCTGTCTAGATTACTCGATCGAATGCAGCGTTAGGAACATTCAGACTCAACGCCAGGTTTTCTTACAATAACAAGCTCGCAGATATCTATCCTTAAATAGGTACTTTTTGTAATACACCCCAGTTCAACACGGTAAATTTTTCAAATTATTAACTTTTTTGAAAAGTTGACAAAGGTATTTGAGTTTATTTATCTATATGTATCTGATAATAGAACTACAAAGATCGATAAGCTAAAAAAAATACGGATTTTGAACAAAATAATGAAGCAATTATCATTAAAACAACATTGTGACAACTGAAAGTGTCACGGACGCTTGCACATACGTGACAAAACAAATATTCCTACGTGTGTACCACTTAGCCATTATGACTCATGGGTTTAAAAATAAACTCTGTGATATTTCGTAGCAAATTAGGCTTACCAGTAAATCCAACCCTCAACATATGACGTCATATTAAGATTATCTCACAAAAAACAAACGACGCGACATCTAGTCACTTAAAGAATGTATTCGCGCAATAGCAAATGTTTTGATCTCAATTTAAGAAGCGCTGAGTTCAACAGAAAGATAATGCAACATTATCTATCCTCTCGAATGATAATTTCCTTAAACTGTCATTACTTGTGCCGAAAAGGAATATGGACGACGTTATTGAAGAAGATATTGAGTGGTAAGCTAATACTCGTATGTCTTATTTATTAGTGTAAAAAAATGCATCGTACACAAAGACTTTAAACCTAATAAAAAGAGCTCCTACTACTTACAAAAGGTGTCTTTGTTATTGCCTGTCTTCTTTGTTAGAAAAGACACTTAGGTACGTTCTTTTATTACAACTTTGAATTATGATTTAAAATAAAAACTAATATAATAAAAGGCTGCTTGTCCATTATACTTAGATAATATTGTATAAAATGTCCGGGCTGCAATCTGTTTTCCGCTCCACCGCTACTCTCCGCCCGCGTCAATGGACAGGCTGCTTAGATGGGACCTTTTGGAAATATCAAATTAACGTATTCTAAACAAAGTATAAAAATAATAAAAACATTTCTTCAAGGACAAGAGAGCGAGGCTTCTCTACGCATGGTTGTTATGACCACGGATTCCATCCCTTCCACCCAGCGCGACAGAGCCTTACCAGTCTCGAAAGGAAAATACGTCATACACGGTAAGTTTTGTAAGAAATGAAGAGTAACAAATTTTAAAAAAAGTTCTGTTTTTTTTTCAACATAAAAATAAAAAAGTAATTAATCAGGCAGGCCTTAGTACAGTCTGTTAATAGAATGAAACCAAAAAGTCAACTTTATCGACCAGCCTGATAACATGCAAAAATTATGACATCTAACGTAATCTATTATATGTATGAATTGATGTATGATATAATTTTTGACAATGTTAGTGACGTTAGCTATTATATCGGTTATAGATGAATCACGACACTTTAACATCTAATAATACAAGTAGCTATTCATAATAAATTATGAATTACGTGTACTTAGAAAACCTGATTTTTTAAGAAGTAAATAAATAGTCTTAATAAACCCGTGCCTACATATATATAGGTATTAATCTGAAATCACTCCCTTTGTAGTACCACTCTATTCTAGTGCGCTATAGAAACGTAATTCCTGGCAAACCAATTCGGCTTACTCTACATTCATTAGTCCAAAACCAAAAAGTTAAAAAAGTCGGGCTATTGGTCTTTTCACACCTCCTTTCGATAAATCGTTTTATAAGTTTGACGTAAGATTCGCCATGTGAACTGAATTAGAAAGAGGTTTGTTTTGTGCACATGTAGCGTGGCCTGGGCTTAATTCTTTAGCTATTTCTGTTGTTGTGTAAATCTGTTGTTCGCTGCAGGTTTTCTAAGATAATTAGCATCTTTGGTGTCAGATACAGATCGTAGTAATGAGCATATTCTCTCCACCACTCGGGTGCACTCCTATTAAATTTAATCTCATATTTCAACGGTCGTTGGGATATTCATTCATATTTAACTGGTTACTTAATGTGGCTTTTACTGTTGGTTGACCTCAACTTCCACGTTTAGGTATCCTAACATTTTATAAAAACACGCACAGAATCTTGAAACTACCGATATGACACATGTAAGGTGAAATATAGGTAGTTTTTAGAGTAGGTACGGTTCCAAATCGTTCTAAAAATACTAATAGTTATTGCCTACGTACAGAACGAAGTATACCTACCTTAAGTATTATGTTATATTCTCGGTAGATTTTTATTTCATGATGTGTACCTAAGTAACTCCCTTCCGCCCTCGGTTATTACAACACACAAATCACCAGCATACAGCGTCCAACGCGGCTGCTATACATTTCCAATTATCTCTCTTTATTTGCTCCAAAGTTTATAGCTTGTAGTTTTAAAACGCCTCAACCTTAAAGTTGGCAACAAAAATTAATATTAATGGCTGCAATCTACCTCATTGTAAACATGTTTGCCTAAAACCCATTTCGTATAACTCAGTATTGTTAGATATGAAATATCTACGAGTAATTCAATTCATCGTGAGTGATGGCAGCCCTCGAAGTTTTTCTTGCTTAAAATACCAACCCTGTGTAAATGTTTCGATAATTGTTTGCTCTCACGTATGTATGAGGTGTCATCTTGAACTAACAGTTCGCAATTTGCACTGTAAGCAACAACATCTATGTCCGTTTCAGTAAAATTCACTAAATCAGTTTGTAAATAAACCAAAGTTTACCTTGGACGGCGAAAATTCATTCGCTATCGAGATAACAGCGTATTCAAAACTCTTCTTTAAAATTAATAAATTAGTGGACTATTTTGAAGTGTAAACGAATGAGGCGAAAACGATCAAGGTTCGTTTAATGGCGAAAAGTAAAGAAAAAGTAAATCAGAACGGTGCAGGAAAGGAGTGGCGACGGGAACGTTCTGAACCGCTCCTGTCCGTGCCTGAGGATGAAAGGTGAGGCGACTTCATTAAACCGACTATTAGACGATAAGCGCTTCCTTTAACAAAACTGTAATGTTTAAGGTAGTTTTAAATAACTTTTTGTAGATCCACCGTCTTTTGCATATACAATAAACGAGCCAGTCAGCGATCGTCCGTGTTTTATTGCATACACTTCATTGGCGCAGTCGGTTATTTATTTAAACTAAATTACATACAAAATCAACGCAAAATGCCGATCGGCAAAATAGAGACATTTGAAATCGGCACACATAATTGGGAAGCGTATTGTCGTCGAGTGAAACAGTTTATAGCGTTAAACAATATAGACAAAACTTTACACGTGGCTACTTTAGTGACACATGTAGGAGTGCAGTGCTATGAACTTATGTGCGACTTATGTGCCCCGGAGTTACCAGAAAATAAAACATTTGAGGAATTAGAACTAATCGTCAAGACACATTTGGAACCGCAACGGTCGGAGATCGCAGAGAGACATATATTTCGGCAAAGAAAACAAATGCAGGGTGAAACCATAAGCGACTATCTCCAAAGTTTAAAACATCTTGCTAAGACTTGTAATTTTACGCAAGCAGTGGCGAATCCATTAGAAGTAAATTTAAGAGATCAGTTTGTTTCTGGTTTGCGCAGTGAAGACATGAGGTCAAGGTTGTTTGCCGAAAAGAATTTAGGATATAAACGAGCTGTTGAGCTGGCTTTATCGTTGGAGGCGGCGGACAGGCACGCAGCGGTGGCGGCGTCCAGCGGGCCTGCGGGGGGCAGCGGCAGCGGTTTTGCGGCTGAGGCCGAAGGTTTGCATCGTATTGGAGCGGCGAGAGCGGGCAATGCACGACGCTGGGCTAGGTCCGGGCCGGCAGGGCCAGCAGAGACAACGCCTAGATCTGGTAACGCGGAGGCGCGTCCGCGATGTTCTCGATGCGGCAAGGAGGGTCATGGGGCAGCAAGATGTCGTTTCAAACATTACAATTGTGACCAGTGCGGAGAGAGAGGACATCTAAAGGCAGTCTGTGGTAAGCGCGGCGAGACAACTTCTGGAACCAGCGTCGGTACGTCAAAAGTGCATTTTTTTACAAACGAGAACAGTGACAGTGATTTAGATTTTTATAATATCTCTAACCATTGCAACGATAATCCATATTCTGTTACAATAAAAGTAGAAGATCGTTTACTTAAGTTTGAAATAGACACGGGAAGCAAAATAACAGTGATTTCAAAAAGTTGCTATGATGAATTGTTTTCTCATCTACCGATAAAAACAAAAGATTTACGTTTAAAAACTTACAATGGTAGTGTTATCAAACCATTAGGATTTATAATTGTAAAGGCGAAGTTAGATTCCGTTGAGTTAGATAATTTGGAGATTTATATTATTGAAAACGGGGGACCTCCATTGATAGGCCGAACTTGGATTCGTTGTTTAGAATTAGATGTAATGAGATTTCATAGTTTAGCACTACAGGGGCTCACAAATCAGGTTAAATCGCTACAAAAGGAGTTTCCGGAAGTATTTGCGGAAGGATTGGGGACTTTTAGAAATCCTATTGAGTTGCATTTAACAGACAAAACACCCATTTTTATAAAAGCGCGTCCGTTACCGTTAGCACTCCGCTCGCCGGTTGAGCGAGAACTTAAACGATTGCAACGAGAAGATGTTATTTACAAAGTTGACCGTTCGGATTATGGTACTCCTATAGTGCCAGTTATTAAAAAAAACGGTGACATTCGCATCTGTGGCGATTACAAAATAACAATTAATCCGCGAATTAAAGATTTTCATTATCCATTGCCATTAATTGAAGATATATTCGCAACGTTGGCGGGCGGTGAAAAGTTCTCTAAATTAGATTTGTCTCATGCCTATCAGCAATTACTTCTGGAACAAAGTTCACAGCCGATGACCGCAATTACCACACACATAGGCACATTTGTTTACAAACGGGTACCGTTTGGTATAAAGTGTATACCTGAGAATTTCCAAAAAATAATAGAGGAAACACTGTGTGGATTGCAGTCAACGGTTGTTTTTCAAGATGACATCTGTGTTACAGGCAAAAATGAGGAGGAACACTTAAAGAATTTAAAATTGGTACTAGGTCGTTTGCAAAACGCAGGCTTACGAGTGAATTGGTCTAAGTGCGAATTCTTTAAAGACAGTGTTAATTATCTCGGTTACCGAATTGACAAACATGGCCTTCACACTAATGAAGATAAAATAGCGGCTATAAGGGCGGCCCCCACTCCAACTAATGTATCCCAATTAAAAAGTTTTATAGGTCTTATTAATTTTTATGCGAGATTTTGTATAAACATGAGTAATATTATTCGCCCACTTTATAATTTACTAAAGAAAAATGTAACATGGCATTGGAATGAGGAGTGCGATTTAGCTTTTAACAAAATAAAACGTAAATTGAGCGAGGCACCGGTTTTAGCACACTATGATGCGAATTTGCCATTGTTGTTATCAGTAGATAGCAGTGCGTACGGGCTGGGAGCCGTGCTGACTCATCGCTACTCGGACGGCAGTGAGCGGTTGATCAGCTGTGCGTCTCGGACATTGAATGCGGCCGAATTAAATTATTCTCAGCTTGATAAAGAGGCACTTGCTATTGTATTTGGTGTAACCAAGCACCATCAATATTTATACGGTAGGCATTTTATTTTGAGAAGTGATCATCGTCCATTGAGTTATATTTTTGGTAAAAATAAAGGCATACCTCAGACTGCAGCTAGCCGAGTACAACGATATGCCATTAGGTTAGCTGCATACAATTTTGATATTGAGTTTGTGCCATCGATAAGGAATTGCTTTGCCGATTGTTTGTCTCGTTTACCATTGAAAACATCTCCAAAGGTATTACAAGATAAAGAATTAAAGGACAGTTATTTTAATTATATTGAAAAACAAATGCCTGTCACTTTCAATGAAATAAGAAAGGCAACAAAAACTGATCGATTACTTAACAAAGTGGTTGGATATGTGAAATTCGGATGGCCAAATAGTTTGGACGATGATACACTAAAACCTTATCACAATAAAAAAGAAAATATGTTCGTAGAACATGATTGTCTTGTATGGGGATATCGAATTGTTATACCGACAAAATTACAGCCTCAGATACTGAATGAATTGCACAGTGGGCATTTAGGAGTAGTAAAGATGAAACAAATAGCACGGAGTTATGTTTGGTGGGAGCATATTGATACAGATATTGAGAAATTGTGTCGCGAGTGCCGGGCGTGCGCCGCTCAGCGCGATCACCCGCCGCTGGCGCCGCTGCAATCATGGAGCTGGCCAAGCGAGCCATGGGAACGGCTCAATATTGATTTCCTAGGGCCATATAAAAATAAATATTATATGGTTATAATAGATGCTCATTCGAAATGGTTAGAAGTTGAGAGTGTGACAAGCACATCGGCTGAAGTCGTTACAATGCATTTGCAAAAAATTTTTTCACGTTTTGGATTGCCACGCAGTATAGTGAGTGACAATGGACCGCCATTTTCGTCAGCTCAATATTTAGAATATTTAAGAAAAAATGGCATAAAAAGGATATTAGTAGCACCATATCACCCGTCAAGCAATGGGGCCGCAGAAAACGCGGTACGAATGATTAAACAAGTGCTTAAGAAAGCTACTATAGAAAATGAAAACTATGACAGTGCAATCAATAAATTTTTATTTTCTTATCGAAACACACAGCATTGTACAACAAATAAAGAACCAGCGGTGGCTTTGTTAGGCAGGCGCCTACGAGGGCGATTAGATTTGTTGCGACCAGATACGCAAGTGATAGTTCGCGCGGCGCAGGAACGGCAACGAGAGCAGCGCGGCGGGCATCCACGGGAGGTCAGCCCCGGCGAGCCCGTGCTCGTGCGGGAATACAATGACAAGAATTATAAATGGAGAGAAGGTGTAGTGACGAGCAGAACGGGACCAGTATCCTATGTAGTGAAAACCAGAGACAATGGCATTCCATTAAAACGACATATCGATCAAATAATTAGTACAAGTCCAAACTCACGTCATTCATTAACTTGTATCGACACTCAGTCAGAGGCAGTCTCTCCGTTGAAATCAAAAGATGCCCAACAATATGATAAGGACAAGGAGGAGGGTTGGTCCACTCCTACAGGATCACCCAACGGCAAAGCATGTTCAGAAGACAACGAGCAAATATCTGAGCCAGCGCCGCCAGCCGGGGTAGTGACAGAGATTGCTGCTGTTAGTAACAATGGCAAGTGTGATCGAGTCCGTAAGCCTAAAAACTATCCTCCTCATCCAATGACACTTAGATCGAAAACTAAGAATAATAATAATTACTTAAAATAAGTTTTCTTATAGTTATAAATCCATATAAAAATAATAATACTAAATATAAGTAAATACATATAATTAAGATATAGGTAAATGTTAGAGCCTATCTATTTACCCTTGCTTATTAGTAATAGATACGCAGTTATTGTTATTAGTATAATTAGTATAAATACCTAACATCTACAGTTTAAACTATTTTGTTAGTTGATAAAATAAATACATAACCTGTTGTACCTCTATATACCTACTTTTTTATAGACTTTAATTTACGAAGGGATAAGTGTAATGTTTAAGGTAGTTTTAAATAACTTTTTGTAGATCCACCGTCTTTTGCATATACAATAAACGAGCCAGTCAGCGATCGTCCGTGTTTTATTGCATACACTTCAAAAACGAACAAACCACGTCCCACTTCACTCTTTGAAACTTGCATCATAAAACTGTTTTTTTTTATATTTCGCAATACTTATCTGCCATTATAAGTAATTACCTCGTAGCTTCTCCTGTATTTAAATTCGTTTCCAACTAACGTGAGGTCCTGTTAACATTGTCATCTCAGTATTTGATACGATTTTACAATTACAAGCTGTTTACAAGCTTTTATTAAGTTTCACCTGTCGCGTTGTCTGTAATTAAAGCAAGTTAAATTTCACACACTTCCCGGTTTCCAATTGAGCTGAAATTTTGCATGTATATACGTATATCGCGTGACAATGCATTGTTATAGTAATATGGAGCTGATCTGATGATGGAGCTGGAAGGTGGCCATAGGAACTCCGTAATTAAATGACGCAACCCCATCGAGTTTGGGCTCGTTTGATTTGTCTTGACGAGTACTTTCATGCTTGATGGTAACCAGGGTCTGATGATGGAGCTGGAAGGTGGCCATAGGAACTCCGTAATTAAACGTCGCAACCCTATCGTGTTTGGGCTCGTCTGATTCGCCTTGATAAGTACTTTCATACTTGATGGTAGCCAGGGTCTGATGATGGAGCTGGAAGGTGGCCATAGGAACTCCGTAATTAAACGTCGCAACCCTATGGAGTTTGGGCTCATTTGATTCGTCTAAACAAGTACTTTGATACTAGATAGTAACCAGGGTCTGATGATGGAGCTGGAAGGTGGCCATAGGAACTCCGTAATTAAACGACGCATCCCCGTCGAGTTTGCGTCGATGCATTAAAAGAAATGGATAAAATGAGAAACGTTACAAATAACTAACTAGTGACTATACTATATATAACTTTTTTGAACATTATTTACCCTAGGTAGTACAGATATAAAAAATGAGACACCTATTTAAACATAAATAAAATACTTACATAAACTTTAAGTGCTCAAAGCAGCACATATTATGTAAACGTACTACGGATTATATGACGAAAAAACGAGCTGCCTCGTAGTAAATCTCGAATTAAAAATACTAAAAAGTTAAAAATAAAATTAAAGAAAAAGAATATTTTTTAAAAACAAACTTTTATTATTTGTTAATAAGATGAACTAAAAAGTTAGGAATAAATTAACTCAAAAAGAAATATCACACTTTATAAGTTAGTTGTACCTAACCTTTAACAATATTTAATTAAGCTTCATCGTCTAAGTACGACAAAGTAATTCCATATTGTACATAATTATACTTATAGGTAGATACATTTATTAACACAAAACCTTACACTGTAATTATCAAATGACTTTGTCGTAGACGATGAAGCTTAATTAATTATCGGTAAAGGTTACAATTAAGTAACTTATAATGTGTGATATTTCTTTTTGAGTTAATTTATTTCTAACTTCTTAGTTCATCGTATTATCAAATAATAAAAGCTTGTTTTTAAAAAACGTTTTTTTTCTTTAATTTTTATTCCTCGATTTAAAAACAACCTTTAGGTACTAACATATTAAACGCATTTCAGCAGCAACAAAAGGTTATCAGGATTAGTGCCAATTTTAATGTAGGTATTCAGATGTTTCGTAATGATTTCAATACATTACTTACAGTGACGTACCATCGCACTCGCATTGGAGCCAGCCCCACCCGCTGCCCCGTCTGAGCGTAATTCCACCTTGCAGTACCAGCTCTAGTGTCGACCACATAGCGCCGCAGCCCGCCAAGAAGCAACCTCTCTCACATGGCGAGTAAGTACCATTTTGTTACATATCGACCTACAGAATGATTTAAACTTCATTGTAAAAAAGTAGGTTAACTCTAAAATGTATAAGTAATTTATAGAAATCACGATTTCCGTGATGTAGAGTAGAACTGGTTCAATTATTCCTGACAAAAATTGCGTTTGACTGAATTCATAGGTTACCTTTATTAAGCCACGTTTGCAATTAGTTTCATAAATTAATAAACTGTATGATAAAGTTAGCCTAATTTAATTACGCCAAAAATAGGAAACGTTTCCACATTTTAGACAAGTACGAATACAATGATTTCAGCATTAACTAATTGAGCCATATTTCATTTTGTTTCAGCGAATCAATGACAGTGGTGCTGTCAGCATTTTATGCCAAATTGTTAATAGTTTTAGGAGCAGCTTTGCCGATTACAAGCACTATACAAAATGAGCTTTACACAAGCATCACCTCGGACGTAATGTATCATAATATCAATATACTCAATTTACGGGTTTGCGTTTAACTCGTCTCAAAACAAACACAACGGGGCGGTGCAGTGGCTCAAAATGCTGCCATCAAAAATATTGTACTCCCTAACCCATTCCATGCCCTAATTTTTAAGTTAACTTCAAACAATAGACTGACTAGGTATACTTTTTTTTCATCCCATAATATTAGTTTATTTTGAGACGATTTGACGAACCACTCAAAACCGCTATAGGTAATTATTCATACTAATGAATTATGTAGCTGGAATAAATTCCTTCCTAACACTTTTCTTTATGTTGCAGATATTTACAATGTATTTATATATCGTCAGCATGTTGTTTCTTGCTTACACGTTTAACCATTTACGGATGGCTAAAAAGGATAAGGATGGTAAGTATTACATTTTATTTTTAAGATAGTATTTTACCAACGTTTAGATGAGGTCGGCAATAAAGATTTACATTATTAATTATACCTTTTGAAATAGAGATTCTATTTATAGCCTCTTTAAATAAAAAGGTACTTTCACAAATATTATAAGTTATTTTATTCGATTATAAGTAGCTTTATTTACCTTTTCTGTAACTTGCAGAAAATGTGAAACGCACGCGATACGGTAGTTTCTACCTACATATGGGTGTGGCTGGGTTCAGTGTGGGCTCTATCATTTATTCCTGCCTCCAATTCGGAGGTTACTTCGACCTCTCCGGAGACTGCCAGCTGGTTATAGTGGCTCTGAAACCTGCACTCCGCATACTTTTCATGGTGGCGCAGACTGTCTTCATATTCTCCTACACTGATGTGGGTGACACTGTTTACTATCAAATCATAAAGTGACTAATAATGGAAGGATCATGTTCCTACTGCATTTTAATACCTACTTAAATACATAGTTGAGTTAAAGTTAGATACTATTATAAGTATCAGTGTAGTTAAATAGATACCAAAAATGTATGTTTATGCTAGATTTACACTCAGTGCCTAATTAAACTTTTTCAGACCTAAGTACCTGAAAACAATACAACTCATCTCTGATTTCAGATTTTAGATCCTATGAGAGGAGTGGTACTGGATAGGTTTGGACTAATGCACTTAATAGCTACTAATGTGTGCGAATGGTTAAATGTAGTTATCCAAGAGACGAGGGATGATATAATAGCCGTCGCGTATGACAGACCACCTTTACTTCGTTACGCCAACATCAGTGGACCAACTAAACTAGTCATAGCGGATGAAACAGATAACATAACGTTCGTAGAGAATCGGGAAGATATAACTTTAAATCTTACCAATTTCGTGATTAATATTACAATGAAGAATGAGAGTTGGCACTGCAATGTCTCGGATATGATAACACCGCTCATCAGATCTGTAAATCCGTATTTGAGGCCGTGTGGCGTCGAATATAGTCTACTTTGTTCCATTATTATAGCTGTAATATGGAATGACATATGCACAGTCCCCGGATCGGTGAGTGATACAAACATTTACCTAGTTGAATAGGCTATAGCTACGGAACTAGTAAAACGTATAGTATAAATAATACACCATCAAGGACGCAACATTGAATATCACTCTCACCTCGCTCTCGCTATCATCTCTTAAGAAATTAGTTTAGACTTCTAAGCCAACGTTTTATTTTTTAATTTCAAACATAAGTGCCTACTTGTCACACATTTAAGTAGTTTAGTTGGGTTATTAAGTATAAGTAGTACCTAAGTCGTTAAATTAGTTAAAGTAACTAATAAGTAGGTAGGTACACACCCATTAAACTGAACTATAACTAGGTATTAAGGGTTTTTAAACAAAATGAATTGATACCTTATAAAAGAAGGTACCTACCAAACCTACCATTCGTTCGGAATCGCAAAATGAAAGACTACTAACACCATTTGATTGCAATTACAGAAACCATTCAAAGAACTGATAAACCCAGTTCTCAAGGAGCGGCAATGCTGCGGGCGAGTGAAGTCTAATAACCATTTCTCTGTGGACTGCCGTAATGCTCATAAGGGACTATTTATGGGCGTAGCGGTCCTGGCCGGTACTATCGTCAGTCTAATGCTCTTTAACGGGCTCTTTCAGAACGAAAAGCACGTGGAACTCGCTCTACTGCAGGTAAGCAAGCTTAAACTTTAAATCAATAGCTATACTCGTCAATCTATTTAAAAAGTCTTTTTCCAATTGACTTTATGTAGCTAAGTAGGGTTCGTTACGTATCATAATGCATACCTACATATGTAAGTTATTTTATTTTTCAGATAAATGTATGGGAGACGATACTTTTCATACTAATGACTATAGGCTCCGGAGCCTGCATTCAACGGATGCGCTCGCTCACAATACGCCGACAGGTGTCGACTATGCCGCTGGAACATGCATTGTTATTAGTAACGCAGTGTGGAGTATACCTTTACTACCTGTTTCAAATTATCGGTGCTGGGTTAGCAATACAAAGATACCCAGAAGGAAGGAGAGCGACTAGGTACGTAACCTGACATTTGAAAAAGTATCTAATGCATTATTCATGCGTGACGTCTACGCGCGTCTGATTAGCTTTATTTAGAGTAGGTAAGTAAGTAAATACTGAAGTACCTACCTAAGTACTTTACCTATTCTTTTTAATCATCTTTGATTATCAAGCAAATGAAAAAATTATAGATAGGTTGGTACTTATTTAATTAACAGTGTCCAGCTATTCGAAATGCAAAACCTCTAGCTACCAGATACCTATGTCTGCTACGTAAGTGCCTACTTACTTAACTTATTTTCCACACATGTGCTTGCAGAATAATATCACCCCTGTGCGCTCTAGTACAAAGCTCGTGTCAGACTTTGCTAGTATTAGATGCGTGGACACGCCGGAGTAATGGCGGCAAGCAGCGTCCGGGCCGCCAGCTCGTCACCTTCCTCCTCGTGGGGAACTTCGCGCTGTGGCTTCTGAACCGCGTCAAAAATGCTCGGGCAGAATTTCATCCCTTACAGGTTCCTTTGTACTTACTTACCTGCTATAATAGAATTGAATTGCCATCCTGAGATGACAGATAAAATAAGACAGTCGCATTGCCCGAATAGCTAAAATAACGTAGAATTTATCTTATGATATCCATTTTATATGTCTGCACTCCACAGATGGAATTCTTCGGCGTGTGGGCATGGACTCTTATCACTCACGTTTCGGTACCTCTTCTCGTGTGCTACAGATTCCAAGCAACAGTATGCTTTTACGAAATATGGAAAAACGCATACAAGACAAATAAAGATAAATCTAATATAGAACTAGAAGAGTTTGAATTAAAAAATCATCATATTGCCTAATTATTGTATTTTTATTTTTAATAAAGTTATATAGGTATAGACCTATATTATATTACAACCTGAGAGTGTTTGTACGTCTGTGATTACAACGTTGTATTAAAATCACCAAAAAGGCATCTACTCTATGCATGTAGGTAGGTACCTACTCTCAGATCAGCATTAGCACCATAGTAGCACCTTCGCGACGTAGCACCTACTTTCTCAGCAGTAGTGATATACATACGTGGTATTCATGGGAAAACAATGGTGGTATTACACCGAGGCAGGCTTTAATCAGCCTGCCTAGGCCTAACTTTTGTAAACCAAATTTTACTTTTGCCCCTTTGCTCATTGCCTTTGCTTGCCCACTTTTTTTGAAACAAAATTTAGGAACTTATATACGTCGTTAAAATAAAAATCTTAAGCTTTTTTGCCATAAATCCATTAATGCTTGAAACTCGCTTGAAAACATTCGGAAATCGCAACACAGATTATAGCCAAATTAGGATTTTATTAAAGGATTGCACTGGTAACATTCGAACAACATTTCTTTCAATTTCGTTCACTCATTCGATCAAATACAACTTATACAACTGTCACTGTCAAACAAATTGTGTATTAGTGCAACACAGCACATCACATAAAATTTTATAAATTTAGGTTAAAAACTAGGGTATTTCGAAAAAAATGGCTTCAGCTATGGATGTTGACGACGAGGAAGTAGAAATGGCGTCCTCTAGTAGTGGAAAGGGAGACAAAAAGAGGTTCGAAGTGAAAAAGGTACACATCTTTCATTATGCACAATCATTGTTCCGCTTACAAACGGTAAAACAATCAGATCTCTTTGTTTAAGCCTCTTATCCGTGTATTATTTTTGTTTACAGTGGAATGCTGTCGCTCTTTGGGCCTGGGGTTTGTATTTATTAAATTCTTTACGAAAAAATCATAACCACTAACATGAAATCATGTTTCATCTTTGTTTTGGAACAGATATCGTCGTGGACAACTGTGCTATCTGCCGAAATCACATAATGGACCTCTGTATAGAATGCCAAGCTAACCAGGCATCTGCTACCAGTGAGGAATGTACAGTAGCTTGGGGTGTTTGCAATGTAAGTGAACAAACTCGTCAATTGTATTGCAGTCTTTGAATGTCATCAGGTTTATGTAATCTATTATTTTAAATTTTCAGCATGCTTTCCACTTCCACTGCATTTCCCGCTGGCTCAAAACTAGGCAGGTTTGTCCTTTGGATAACAGAGAATGGGAGTTCCAAAAGTAAGTTTTTACATGATCAATTACTTTACCTAGTTTATGTTACATTTAATTTTAATCTATTAAACATTTTCTTTTTAGGTACGGCCACTAAAGCAGTCTCTGGCACAGACTCAACAAGAAGCCACTCTGTGTTTGTCTTATTAAATTGGGCTTTGAATGTCAATATTGCATTAAGTTTTTAATAAATTCACTCTTCACTAAATTTTCGTTATTAATTTGGCAGAAGTTTTGTAAAATCAACTGTGGATACTTGTAATTAATTGGAAAGACATAAAAATAGTAAATATTCTACCAGCCAAATATGAAATGTTTATTTTCTATGAACTAATTAGAAAAAAGTAAAAACTTATCTATATGGTCAAATATTAATTAAAAACATTTTAATTAACATAGGATGAAACTTGAGGCATTTATTAATATATATACCTACATGAAAATTATCTATAATATATTATGACCAATAAAAGTGTTAAAACTGTGCAGATGATAATATCACAATGTAAATTTTCATTAATAATAATTTATACAATTTCATCAAACAACCAATGTCAAATCATAAACATCAGTTGTTATTACGTTATACTTTTACATACCTACAGAAAACCATGTCGACACTGCTAACCATTTGCTATATACATTACTACATACTGTGATCACAATAGTATGTATCAACATACCCAGAGTATGATCAATGTTACTTGATCATACTCATTGATTACTGACTAATGATTACTTACTCTATTATATGTACATAAAATGTGGCAGCTTTTTAGTTTTGAAGATGTTAGATCGAGGGTGGCTCATTCAATGCCCTACAATGGGTTTGTATTGCTTATTTGAAAATGCCTTGCGTTACATCAAATCAATATTAGCCAAGTAGGTAGGTAGACCTACATGGCGATACCATCTCTCTTTTTTAACTGTATCTACTAACTACCTACCCAAGGAAGAAGCAAACCCATCCACAGTTGTTCAAGGCCCGAATCGTGCGGATCCTATAATAGGGGAGATGACAAAAAAAAAGATAAAAAAGTTATTAGTCCATCATCGCATTATTTTAAAAATAGGACATGTATTTTTTCTTTTTTCGTCTGCATTAAATTACAAAAATACACTGGGTTAAAGTTCCTCGTGACGTCTCAATTTTTACCTAGAAGTGTCGTCAAAACTCCGCACTCCGTATTTTTGTATTTAAGTACCTAGGTAGGTATTTTATTACTAGTCTAAGACGGACTAAACATAATGCCATTTTTAAACGACTTCAAAAAAAGGAGGAGTTTCTCAATTCGACCGTTTTTTTTTATCACCCAAAACTCCGTCGTTTATGAACCGATTTTGATGATTCTTTTTTTGTTGGAAAGGGGGTATCCCGAGGGTGGTCCCATGGTAAGGAAACCAGGATCTGATGGTGGAATCCTGGAGAAATCGAGGGAAACTCTCAAAAAAACTATTTTCGACTAGTCTGTTTCTTATGTTTCTTCACACAACTTCGGCGTCCATGAACCGATTTTAATGATTCTTTTTTTGTTGGAAAGAGGGTATCCCAAGGGTGGTCCCATGGTAAGGAAACCAGGATCTGATGGTGGAATCCTGAAGATATCGAGGGAAACACTTGAAAAAATTGCATCGCGACTAGTGTGTTTCTTAATATTATGCAATAATAAGAATTTTAAAGCCCTAATATTTAATGAGGGTGTGACGTTGACCTGATGATGGAGCAGAAAGGCAGTCGAGGGAACTCGACAACGGTTTACAGCAAGTACTTTGTGTTTGGGCTTGATTAACTTATATTATTGAGACCTTTCATCTAAATGGGTTGCGACTGTTATTAGGGGTCTTATAATTAAAATGAAGGACAGTCAAGGGAAACTAAAAATACTTAGTGAAATAAAAAGTTTTTGCCAAAAAAGAAACAACTTCAAAACGGAAACTAAAAAGTATGAAATAAATTAACTTGTACAGAAAATTTCGAGTTTGTAAGTGATTAGAAGAAACATAAACAATTAAATAATTATGTCTATAAAATTTTTGAAGACAAAAAAAAAGTCTGTTTCCTTGAGATATGAAAAAGATTGATTATAAGTACCTATATCTAGTTATTGTTTTACTTGGCAACGTCTTCAACAATTTTAAAGGCATAATTATCTTATTGTTTATGTTTCTTTTAATCACTTATAAACTCGAAATTTTCTGTAGATACAAGTTAATTTATTTCATACTTTTTAGTTTCCGTTTTGAAGTTGTTTCTTTTTTGGCAAAAACTTTTTTTTTAAATGTAGGTAGTCATCATCACTGCCGTTATGGTAGGGAGCGTTCTTAAAAAAACTTTAAGTTGATAATAAAGTTATTATTACTAGCACGTCAGCAAAGTCAGTCACTCTCGGACCTTCAAATTGTTCAAGACAACTTGTGCAGCCCAATGCAACAAAACTTTGTACAGAAAATTACTTACCTACCTTTCAATAACATAGGTGGGCATTTTTCAAAAAAAGTGTAGGTACCTTCCATTTTCGGGCTGTCCCTCGTGTTTGAGGTGAAATTATTCGAAAAGTTCATATGTAGCTGATTATTTTTTATAAATGAAAAGTATCCGATATAGTTTAAACTTATACTTTTTACATAAAAATGTTGGTAATATTAAGTAATTATTTAAATAAATCGTGAATTTGTAACACAAGGTGTCGGTTTTTGGCGTGTCCCCCGCCCACATTCATAATTTGTAAGACCTTTTTTTAAAACTTTTTGTACTAGGGTATCACCGGTTTTTACTATTCTTTGAAGATCTTGTAGTTGCCTAGCACCTCCAGTAATTTATATTTTAAATCTTTTGCTCATTTAGAAAAGAATGCTTTTTAAATAAAATCTCAAAATTTGATGCCACCCGGACATGTCGGGTTTGCGACGACGAAAACTACCTTTAGAAATTATTTAACGGTAATATTTTAGTTTTTAAAATGGCAACTTCATTCTTATTTCACTGGCTGCCATTTCAAAACATGCTAGGTTCATACAATTCTTAGGAGAAAATCGAAGAGTTTTACTAGGTACCAACTAGGGATGTTAAGGAGCTCCGTAACCGTAACCGAAACTATCGGATATCCGATATAAAAAATCATCCGTAACCGTAACCGAATCCGAAATAAAAGTTTCGCATAGTATCGGATAGGGGCGGAGCCTAATTGAGACACATTATTTGTATTTTACTTTTGATATTCCTTAAAAAAGTAATATCCGTAACCGAAACTAACGGATAATCCGAAATAATTTATTATTCGTATCCGTAACCGTATCCGGTATAATAATTATTCCTAAATCCGTATCCAATCCGTATCCGAAATTTCATATCCATAACATCCCTAGTACCAACCACCGTTCACTTTTCAAGTGTCCAGTTTGAGACAAAATATCTACGGATTGAGGGAACTGTGACATAAATTGTTTATTTTAAAAGATGAATAATTTTATAATGTAACGATAATAAAATTTGGTAATAAGCATAGGTTGATATCTTTTATTTTATATGATGTTAAATACAAAATGGGAAGAGAGCGTCACGTCAGTTTTGCGATATTTTGCCCCGTGACCTACTGGCCGACCAGTAAAGTCTCAAAACCGATGCCATAAAGCTAGGACTACATGAAGATGAGTGCAGAACGATCTCAGTATATAGAATCTCGCGAAACATGAGAATCCAGTTAAATACAGTGCACTAACATTAACAAAATTTAACATTATAAGGATTTGAGTAGTAATCAATTTTTTAAATCCCTATTTTATGTCATTTATTTCTCTGATTTTTGTTTCGGTTTCATGTAAACCTACCCTTTGAAAAAAATACATGTCGGTTTTGCAACAGTCCCCCATTTTGCGACGAAGAAATTCTTAAATTTATCCTGTTTGTAATATGTGGGGTACAAATAATAAAGATTATACCTATCAATAAAGTGATTTGAATGTTCCAAATTAAAAAAATCACTTTGATTACTATACTAATATTCAATATTATATTGTAAAAGTAAAGGTCACTATAGCATCAGCTGTGACACAACCGAACTTAAAATTAGCGTATTTCTTGTTTACTCCATTTTATGATATTGTATTTTTGTTTTTCAAAAAATATCCTTGATAAGCTTCATAGAACATTGAAATTATATTTACAATTTTATTTTAGATAGAGATCAGAACAGAACACTTTTAATATCGTCGCAAAACCGACATTTTTTCTAACAATGCCTTTTTATATTAGTTGTTTCTAATTAATTAAACGTATTTCAGGCGTATAAAATATGATTTCAAAAACTTTAATATATCTACGAAATATCTGCATACAAATATCCTCTAAAAATTCATATTTTTAATCAAATCAGACAAGGTACCTACACTTTTTTTGAAAAATGCCCAGGTAAGGAATGATATTCATGGGCGTACCCAGAGGGAGGCAGGGGAGGGCAGCTGCCCACCATCCCTGGAAATCCCGCAGAACTTGTATGAACTCGCCTAATTACTAATCAAAGTGTAAACGGGGCCTTAAGAGATAAGAGTTTAGTGTTTTTTTAAAGCTAAGAGTTAACTTTAAAACTGCCCTACACAATACATCCTACATGTAGGTGTGTTGCTTAGTGTGTATGACAAAACAGCCGCGGACCATCCGTCCGACCTAAAAATCTGATTTATTTTTAGTTTCCCAAATAAATTATAAACATAACATCTGAAGTTTGACGCCCAATTATCATCAGATCTATATCAAATGCTTGCCACATTATGCCTTTGTTCGAAACATGAAACAATCAATAATTTGTTGGTCAAAACTGATCAATAAATCGATAGGCTATTTGCAACTTACTTATGTAATGTTTTCTGTGTGAAATCAATCAGTTATTTAATTTTAAAGTATAAAACACTGTCTTATATTAAATAACATCCATACCTATTAAAAAAAAAAACATTTATAAAATAAAAAAATGTCAAGCATAAGTTTGTGCTAAATCACCGAATGAAAAATGCCGTAGTCTAATGTAAGAAATACCTACAGGACAAAAATATAATTGCTCTAATAAAATAACAAGTTTACCACTTTTATGTTTAATAAATATTCCATGGAATCTTTATATCATCAAATAAAATCTTGACGCCTATCACACAATACTTTAAAAAAGAACTACACGTCAAAATAATAAATACTAAATAAAATAATCCTAGTCAGTGACAATTAAACTAATAATTGAATTACCGGTGGAAACATAACCATACAATAATCGCGGCTGTCAGTCTGCCGTAATCGTAGCGGGCAAGTCAATAGTACGGCTCTCGTTGCCAAAAATTAATCTTAAACGTTTCATTGGAGGCAGGGGACGGATAGGACTCTGTTTTCGGTGGCGCTCCTTGGATCGCCGCCGCTTCTTGTAGCGGCGCGCCGAGTCAGGGTCGACGCCCTCCAGGCGCAGCACCTCGTACTCGGGCGCCTCGCTGGGTGCGCCGCACTGCAGCACCTCCTCTACGGCCGGGCTGCGCTTCACCCGCAGCGTCAGCTTCAGCCCGCGCCGCGGTGGCGTGCACGGACACTCGCCGCCCTTATTCGAATTGTCCGCCAACCAGGGGGGGCCCGAATCTGCCTCCTTTTTTGAATCGTCATTATGTGTGCTGTCTTCTAATTTATGTTTTTTTGCCATTTTTGTATCTTTTGAATCACTAGGATTAACATTTTCTCTAAAGTCATAAATTTCACTTTCCAAAAATGTTTTATCCATTATACATGCTACATCTCTTTGTTCTCTATTAGCATTAGAAATACTTTCAGAATTCTCAGCCTTCTCTTGCATGGAAGTACTTGACTCCGATCTCTGTGACTCCTCTATATCACATTCATTTTTAATTGATACAAAATCATTCCTGTCACTACTATTAGTGACCTCACAATCATTCTGAGTTTCAGTAGGCTCAATTTTAATAACCATTTTGTGAGATTCCTCTGAGGAAACTTCAGTTTCAGACTTAGATGTGTTAACACTTTTTCTTAACTTAGTTTCAGTATTAGATTTGGAGCCAATTTTTGATCTAGTACATGTGTTCTGAGGACATTCTATCAGGCGTTTGTGACTTCTTAATACAATACCAGCATGTGAATCACGACTGCTGCGCGAGCTGGTGGTGCTGCAACAGCGCGAGTGTGCGTCGCTTGACTGCGTAGTCGTAGCCACTGCTCCATTAACACGACAGCTGTCGGTTCTACGTCGCAGGCGCTCACTTCGACTAGAAGCTGCTGACTCCCTGCTTGCTTGAGCTTCTTTCTTTACCTGACCAACCATTTCGTCAGCTATACAACCTTGTGCAATTAAAAGTTCTGCATCATACTTAGTTAACCCTTTTTGTTTCATTTCTTTCATACTAAGAGGTGAAACTATATTTGAGTTATGTCTGTTTGATATTCGAGTCTTATCAAGATTTTTGCCATTTACAGCCTTTTGAGTCTGCTTAGCCTTTGTCCTATTAATCCTGTTGTCTGTCTCTCTAAATCTGTATCGAGTGGCTTGCTCATCTTTATTTGGACTCTTAACAGAAAATGCTCCTTTGCCACGTCTTTCACAAGTTTCACATTCACAATAACAATTTCCATTTCCAAAAAAGTCTTCACCATAAAAACAAGTTATTTCTTCTCCCACTTCAATGTCTCTAAGCACACGTACAAAAGCTTTACCTCGATCTGTAGCTTCAAATGTGCAAGTTGGCCTACAATCATGGTTTATATAAGCAGCTGGCCCAAGCCATAACTGTGCACAATTTTTCCTACAACTATACATTACTGAAAAATCATTCTTTCCTGGATGCAGCAGTTGTTTTTCTTCATCCTCAGTCATCTCAGCTATACACCCAACCAAGAAATCAATCCTCTCATGTTTAAAGAACTTTTTAGTTGTGGATATCTTTGCACCAACCCGCCCTTCCAATGAATATCTATAGCAAGGTTCTATGACAAAGCCTGCTTTTTTATCAAAAACCCTCAAATAGCGATATATCTGAAACAAATAAAACAAAAAAATTATTAAAATAAACAATGCATGTAATAATGTAATTTATGGTATGGGCAAAATACAAACATGTTCTCTGAGTTTGCTCTGTTGATGTTTATTTTTACTAAAGTGCCTCGGCATCCACTCTCCATTTGCTAATTTTGTATAAGCTTTATTATAGTCTTGAGTCTCTATGAATTCTTTGATTATGTTTTTCAGTTCTTCTTTATTCATTTTCAAAGGTCTATAGCGTATATTCATTTTATGGGTAGTAATGCCGAGATAGGGATCCACAATGAGAGCTGTCGCGAGGTCGTCGTACTCCGACAGCTCGCGTGGCGTCATGCCCATGGGTTGCATTTTGTGCAGCACCTGCCTCGAAGGATACGCCGCCGCCAATCCAACAACCATCCTGAATACCTGAACAACAAAGACGCATTTTTACATGCATTTGTTCCATCTAAAAATTATCATGTTTTCAATAGCATCTCTAGGAAATGAGTTGTTAGGTCATCTAATTAAGTATTAGTCTGTCAAAACCAGGATCGCAGCCAAGTAATCATTAACAATTTATTGGAATTCTCTGTCCAAATCTAAAAGGACAAACATGGCGGCCGAACACGAAATCAAAAAAAAAGACACGTCAAAAATTATAAACCATTTTCAATCATTTATCATGCAGAAAAATAGAAAAGAATAGTCTGATATTCAAGATAAAACTCTAATTAATAAATTATACTTACTTAGATCATTTGAAATACACGACATTCATGTTTTAATCCAATAACAACTTAACTGTACAGAAGCACTTTCAGACGCTAACTGCTAGGTTATTTACATAGACCAAACATAACAGTAACAAACTATTTTTTGGGTTTATCCCATTAGCTTTATTTAATGGCACTTAATTAAATTTGAAAACTTGTACTATATATTCAGAAATTCTACAGGATACGCTGAAAAACAACCATGTTTCGTTTGAGTACTGAATTTTTCGATCATTGGTTAGAAGTTTACAAAGACGATTGCCAAAATATATGTTAAAATCATTCTTACATTATTATAATAACAAGGTGAGACGAGCAAATATTAATTCTATCGTAGAAATGAAAATAATTTGAAACAATAAAACTTTTAGATAATGATTATTAAGCAGCAATTTTCTTAACACTTTTTTTACAACCTTCTTTATAAACAGACACATGACACAGGGGTATTTTTTTTTTCTTGTTTCGCACTGAGCACAAGGCATAGGTGCATTCTGTGTGTGTGTGTGTGTGTGTGTGCATGCATAAAAATATATCCCACATCATATCCGTATACATTTCTGGCTATCTAGCATATTTATTGTGGATTGCATTCAAGTTAATTAATTTAATAGAGATTTAAAATATCGTGTGTATTCTGTAAAATATTTTTTCATCCATCACTTTAAAACTTCAATCTTCTTTCCATCATCAAACCACCGACCAAACCTGTCAATGTCAAAACAAAATTCAAAAACGTCAAAAAGTGCACGCGCGCTCGAGTGACTGGTGGTGTATATTTAAAACTTTAAAATTATTATTTAATTTTGTATTAAATGATTTGGGTATTTGTTTTGTTTGAGATATTGTTTTTATAACCACGAATAGTAAGTAAGATACTTTGAATTTATTTCTTACAAGTGAATAGATGCAAGTGGAAAATCTTTTCTGTAGAAATAATCCATGAAATCTTAATGTAAGGCCCTTATCTTTATTGTTTGCAAGAATAATAATTTAATATTGATAATATACGATAAGAATTATTTAAATAAAGTGATCCTTAAAGTGATTAGATATTGATGAGACTCGTATACCTAAGTAGTTTGATTTTGGTTATGTGATGATACTTATAATGATTTGTAGATAACACTGGCGACCTCACCTAACTACTGATAACGAAGTAACCAACTGTATCTCTACCCGAGCTTTAAATTCTCTTACTTGTGAGTTAGGTACAAACTGCCCTGTAAATTGGGGAACTCAGTCATTTGTCTCAAGCAAAGAATAATAGAATATAAGTTTTGACCAGAGTGTGGTCGAATGAATCAAATTGAAATTTAGTTTCGATTATTTCAGATTTTATAACTGAACATAACGTTAAAATGTCTCATTCAAGTTCTGGATCTTCTGGAAATTTTAAAAATGGTCTTATTGACTTTACGGCCGGTTCTCTTGGTAAGTACTGAGACTATAAAAGATTAAAAGTGTTACCACACTAGCAAAGAATATCTTCACTTTTTTTTTTTTTATAGCCCTTTATTCAGATAATAACATTTTTTAACATTACTTTTAAAACTTAATCTACGGTAGCGGTTTCTTTGTCTGTGTGCCTCTTGGCAAAGGCCTCCCCCAATTTCTTCCACTCTGCCTTTTGGCATGCCACCCTAGGCCATGTCCTGCCAGCTGTTTGGACTATCTCGTCCTCCCATCTTCTGTATCTTCACTTATTAATTTTTTATCTTGAATTTGTTTAGGAGGCGTAGCAGTAGTTTATGTTGGCCAACCCCTTGACACAGTGAAAGTGAAAATGCAGACTTTTCCACATTTATACAAGGGAATGGTAGATTGCTTACAGCAGACATTAAGGAATGATGGAATTGTACGAGGGCTGTACGCTGGCACCACACCAGCAATCATGGCAAATGTTGCTGAGAATTCAGTTTTGTTTGCTGCATATGGTTATTGTCAAAAGTTTGTTTGTTACACAACTGGGGCAGAGGTGTGTTTACTAACATGTCAGATTTAACCTTTTGTCTCACTGCTAGGAGGTGCTTCTTTTGATATAGAGCCAACCGGTATTACTATAGAGCAGGTACAATTAGCTGGAAGTCTTGAGCCAGCCAGTTGATAATAGAAATGCTGATAAATATTAATAAAACCCAAATAAAATCACCTTGTACAAATACTTAATTGGACAGTTTAAAAGAAAGCATCCACCTAAATATATATAGCTGTATTGGTGTACAGGTAAAACTGAATTGTTTCCATTGTTTTAGAAAGTAGAAGAGCTCTCAACTTTAGGTAATGCTACAGCGGGGTTCCTTGCAGCCTTCTTTTCCTCATTCACTCTCTGTCCAACCGAACTGATAAAGTGCCAGTTGCAAGCAATGAGAGAAGTCAATGTGCATGGGTCGCAGACTACTGTATGGCAAATTCGGTATTCATTATAGCTTAGTTTGTTTAAGGAAAAAGTATTGACATATTTGTTTAGGTTTGTTTGGATACATGATAAAACATAAAGATCAGTTTCTTCTGGTATATGTAATAATAGTAATTTTAATGATAAAACTTATGAAAGATTCAACAAAGTTGTGTTGAATGAGGTAGGTTTAAACATTTTAATGATAATTAACAATCATCACTTGACTGTTTGTTTAATTAACAGGATCCATTGATATACCTTTATGATATCAGAAACAACAATTCAACAACTGTTATTGTTAATCAAATAAATTATCTGACATTGCATTGTACAATAGATATGAAATATTTGCAGGTAAAAGTAACGCCCATGCAGTTGACTCAGCAAATATTTAGAGAATATGGCATCCAAGGTTTGTTCAGAGGCTTGGTGCCAACTATTATGAGGGAGATGCCAGGATATTTCTTTTTCTTTGGAGGATATGAAGGTTTGTATTTGGTTTATTCCATACTCCTGTAAACTAGGCACCTATTGCAATTAGCTTTCGAAAGTTATCATTTGCTTCTATCTCTGTATGGGTTGAATTTCATTTTAATACGGCCTCACTGACTTACCTAACTAATATAGATAACAGAGTGTAGTACTGATTATAGGTGCCTATTTCATTTCTTGTTGAATGAAACCCAATCTCCACACCACCCTTGATGAATCAAATACCTTTATTACTACCTACATAGTCATTTGGAGCATAAAACTTTCAGGCACCAGGAGTCTACTAGCAAAGCCAGGACAATCTAAGGACGACATAGGTCTCGTGCGGACGATGATAGCGGGCGCCGTCGGAGGCTTTGTACTGTGGACTGTGATATTCCCTTCTGACGTTATCAAGTCTCGTATGCAAATATCGAACAAAAGTCAAAAATTCCTCACAGTTGGATATGATATTGTTAAACAGGAAGGTACGTAATCCTAGTAGGTATATCTCACGTAATAAACTTAGGTACGTACTTAATTATTCGGCAGAAAAGCAACCAGTAAAAGTTGCGGTACCAAGGCAAAATGATTTATAAAGTAACAACCACATAGAAAACGCATACCAACCTCTACCTACTTGAAATGAAACTGATGGGAAACAAGCAGAGCAGTGTGGGACAGCCCCCAGGATGATGGCTTGATGCATATATTGAGGAATATCGTTGGATGCTGCTCCTCGCGAAACCGGGCTTGGGAAGATCTATCAGTAGTCTTTAATATAATCGTAGCTAATCAAATTATTGAAATGAGATTGTTCGCCTGTTTCTTGGGAAAAGTTGAGCAATTTCAGAAATGAAATGTCACTTTAATTTTTTTTTTAATTGCCTACTCGTTTAAACATTAAACTTTAAACTTAGGGACTCCTATTGCATTTCGGCATAAAGAGTGCGTTAGTAGAACTATACCTATTGTAATAGTCGACATGCACTCAAATGTACGTGAGCTAAACAATGGAATACCCGCTTGAGGTACCTACCTACCTATAGCCATTCATTACATAGGTTGTAATAGAAACTTTATTTCAGGAGCCCTGGCCCTGTACAACGGTTTGAAGCCAACGTTAGTCAGGACGATACCAGCCACCGCAGTACTGTTCGTCGTTTACGAATATTCCAAAAAATTCATGCATAAATACTTTGGGGACTAAATTAGTTATTTTATATAATAGGTAGTCAATTAGTAGGTACCTACCTACAAGTTTGCAAAATGTAGATAAATTATATTTTTTTTTCTAAAACTGATCTGATATTTTTCTTTTCTTTTCACCCTGCTGTAGTGTAGTAGGTAGAAGCTAGCTAGATCGTAAACAGAAGACTTCAGAGGTTTTATGAACTTTTTTTTGTAAGCGGCATACTTAACTGTCTGTGGTAGAAACGCTGCAAGAATGAGAGAGTTTGCTAGTTAGGTATTGAATCAACGTACTACATAAGTAGGTAGGACCTCCCTAACAATCTATGTACCTGGTTTGTATGTACCTACCCACAATTGCAATCTGGTGCTGTGTGGTTTGCAAGTTTGCAACGCAGACGTTGCGTACTATCTATACTACCTATAGATTAGGACGTCGGCTGCGTATAGGCTCAGAATGCTCAGATACAGATACTAGGTAACTACCTAGCTAAGTATCACAACACCGATCTAATACCTACCATATTACCTACTTCCTACTTAGAAAAGTACCTATCTTGAAAGGAATTGTCCCAAAAGAATTCCGAGAAAAGAATATAAATCACTTGCGGAATTGTCAAACAAGTGTCTGTCACTGAGATGCAGATAAACCAAAGTAATTTCACTTTGTTTTAATTTGTATTTACATGTATTTTCAGCGAAATATATTTTCATAAAAGAAAATGTCTTCAGATGACTATCAGGTTCAAAACATTTATCGATATTCCCGAAAAACCTTCAAGAAAAATCGAAGGCAAGATGATCATGGTAGTCCTAGGGAGGATATTGAAATAGTAGATTCTCCTCGAAGTGAAGGTAGAAGCGATGGCTGCACCATGGATCCGGGTTGCAGTTGCGACTTGGAGCCCGAAGGAGACATAGCCAGTATTCTACATAAGAAGTGTCCGGTTATTTCTTTAGCCCAGCAACAGCTACAGAGGCTACTCGACGGCACCGATAAGCTTTTGTGTGATAACACAAGATGCTGCAAGTAAGACTTCTCATCCTACTTATATTATACAGGGTGTAACAGAAAGGGTATATAAAGCCGAAACATAGCGATAGTCCTCATGAAACTGAACAACTTTCCCCAAGGAACATGGGTCGTAACTCGAAAGAAAAATTTCGCCTCCCCATACAAAATGCCCGATCAGCTGATCGAGTAAGTATGGGCGATCCAAAATTTATTTTCGAGTTACGACCCATGTTCCTTGGGGAAAGTTGTTCAGTTTCATGAGGACTATCGCTGTGTTTCGGCTTTATATACCCTTTCTGTTACACCCTGTATAGGTACTTAATTCAATGTTGATGTTGATGGATAGATTTCTGTACTCTTTCATGCAAAAACTACCTACTGAACGGATTTTGATGAAACTTGGCAATATTGTGGCTTGAACATCAGAATAACACATCATTATCATGTCAGCTTATGGACGGCCACTGCTGGTCAAAAGCCTCCCCTAAGCATCTCCACAACACATAGGCTATATTATTTTACGATATCATAATTTTTGTCCAAGATATGACGATAAATGTGTACGAAGTCACGGGAAGCCTCTAGTAGTAGGTAATTCGATAATTTTAAGTAAAATTATAGAAGGCTGAAGGTAACTCTTCCCGAATAGTTCTCGTCTTTTCTCCCTTGGTAATAATATACCTACTTATGAAAAGTAGTCCTTGAGTCGCAATTCTTTCCTAAATAGCTAGGAAAAATTATAATATAATATCTATGTTGCAGGTCATTCTACGACTTTGTGTGCATTTGTAGGGAAATGATGTTGTGTTCAAACAAATGTCGATGTTTTCTGCTAATCCTTATGTCTATTGCGTTTATTCTGGGATTGTTATTTGGTGCTGCTTCTTGTGGGACTTATCTGGGACGCTTCAATAGCCCCATCCTCGGTTGCATAGATAGCTTATTTGTCCCAGATTCATATCCCAATTTAAAAGAATCCTATCGCAGTATAGCTTGAATGTAGTAATGTTTTCTAAAATTTACTTTGTAGTTATGTTAAGAAAACTAGGATTATTTTGAGATACTGTATTCAATAGCCGAAAGTATTAATATATTTTGTTCGAAGAGGACCCGTCTTTCATTTGGTCAATTAAGCAGTGATTATATTATAAGGCATAGTTTAAAATAAATCATACAAAATATGAATATTACTTACTTTTAATGTGTTAGAAATTTTAAAGTTACAACAAAACTAATGCTCACCAATGACAAAAAATAAATAAATTATTAGGTACTAATAGGCTTTCAAAAATATCTTTGATACTTATTCAAGCTGTAGACAGGTAAATCCAAAATAACATTCCTAAAAATAGCAATGAATTGTTCATTCTTACATACATGACCCAGTATTACTACAATAATAACACTTTCAGAATAAGTTGCAGATTGTCCCGAATAAAACATTAGTGCAACTTATCTAACATACAGTGCTACAAGGAGGCTACAAGGGTCTATTGGCACTTGAGTGACATTGTCAGGAGGAAAATAACGACAATTTACAAGATGATATTGTTAGTTCCGATTTCTGCCATAGCACATGTAACACTCACGTAGCTAGCACTATATCTATAATTATGTGACATTCCACAAGTAGGTTGGATTCCCAGGTTACATTGCTACTGATTTGTGCATTTAATTTCCACAACTACCATTATTAAGCTATTCATTTATGTATTTAATTTTGTTATTTTAAGGCAGCACATAAAAATAAATAAATAAAGTTAAGATATATGAAATTACAATAAACAGTGAAGCATATTATTTTAATAAAAAGTAACATAGTACCTATGTTGGTAAATCTTTGAATGATAATAACTTTTCCTGTGGAATGTCAAATATAATAAATATTGTATTCAATAATGAAAAATACCAGAAAAAAATGTTGTAACATGTTGTAGGCATGCAGGTGTACCATGTAGAAGTAGACACATAAATTGGGATAGAAAAGTGACAGGAGATATTAAGATATCAGTTCAAATATTGATATCAATTTTTATTGAAATTTGAGTTAATCCATTGGATATGCGAAGTAATAACAGTAAGTAGTACATAATTAACAAAATTAACTAAAATATAGGCTTCATCCAATAAATTTATAAATAAGAGTGAACTTTGTTTTTAATTTTACTGTTTTACTAGCCTATAAAAAGTTACTTACCTATTGTTATATTTATTTAATTACATAGCAAGACTTGTTTCAGAACTCGTATCTGAAACACACAGGTAGTACTATTCCAGGATATAAAGACATTATCTTCTTACTTTTCCTCACACCACTCATTTTCCTTGCGAACCTGATCCTCTTCCGCAGCAGTAAAATCATTCTTAATGTTGAATGTTTTGCGTATTTCTTCAGGGGTTTTTCCTTTGATCATATTAGCTACCGTCTTACAGGTTACATCCAATAGACCTTTAATATCCAAGTAGTTAGCGGCTAAGATAAGTTCAAATAATGTACCTTGATCCACTTTCAAAAAATCTGCATCCCAGGAAGATATATCATCTGTCCGTTTCTCTTTGTTCTCATCATCCTCTGGTAGCGGAGGATCGTCTTTGTGGTAAGTAGCCCACTGAATTACTTTCTTCAAAATCGCTGAATTTACATTTGGCAGTGGAACTACTTCCTCTTCATCATCATCCATGCCCAAATCTTCCAACATAGTCTTGATGGTCACAGAACACTTTGCGATTTCTACATCCACATCAAAAATCTCATTATCTGAAGATTGTAACTTAATGTTCGGCATCTGTAACGGAAACATTTGCATGAAATAAGTTGAAATAATATTGACGCCATCTTATGATAAAAATAGTTTTAGAGAGAATCATTGCGAACTTACATTGAGTGATAATGATTTGACGACTATGTTATGGAAGTATTTCTGAAACTACTCTTAATTTTGCAAGAAAAGATGTCTAATTTAAAAAATAGCTGAGAGTTTTAACACGCACAACCAACACAAATCAGCAAAAAGCAAGGCGCTTTGCTTGCTTGCGGTTGCGATTCCAATGAGTGAATGAATTGAATGAGTGAACTAAAACGACTTAAACGGGCTTGCCAGCGAAAAATTCAGTTTTTCTACGGCAAACTCAAACATTTTGAATCTGCAAAAACATTTATGGAAAAGTGAGACAGACTACACAACGCACTCTGCACTATACAGGGTGTGTCGTAAATAGTGGTCCATAGTAAAGGAGTCGATACACTGTGTTCTTAGGTATCACAAACCGGGATTTTAATAATTTTAAAAACAAAGGGTTTCAAAATAATAATAATAATATTTTTTTTTTTAAAATCGTACCTTGCATTACTAATTGGGCTGTATTTCGGACAAATATTATTATTTTTTCATTATTTTTTTTTAATATTACTGCTGAATACATGTTCTATTTTATCCAAATGCTTTTTTGGTTTTTAAGTTTAAAGGTAATCAAAAATTGAGTTTGTTTTGAATTTTCATTACTCTGCTCTAGCAAATCATGTGACTTTAGGTGCGTATGGTGTTAAAAAAATGTACTACACTGTCAGGGCCCATTATTTAAAAAAAACATTTATTAAATGCAGATTCTAAAAAGGTACAATAATAAGTGGTAAGACTAAAAAAAAATGTTATTGCCATTAAAATCGAAAAGGAGCTGAATTAAATTAAAAACTTTTTTTTTCAGTTAAACATTAAAAGTATTGCAATTTTGTATTAAATCATTCAATGTAACATTTAACATCCAAAGAGGGTTTCTTTAATTTACCATAGACGTACCTCAGGTAAAAAAAGTCAATTGTGTTCCTGGAAATGAATCCCTTGGTACCGGAGCGGATAATAAAAATCCATTGAAATAACTCGGTGTATTACGTCACGGGGAGTGAGAAGGAGCGCTTCCGGTTTCTTTACGATTGTCCTAAAGAAAGAAAGAAAGAGACAATGTACCAACTTAAACAATAAAAAATTGTCCAGCTAGCTAGCTAGTGTGATTCCGTACGTCACATGCGCTTCTCGTCTTTTTGATATCTCTGCCGTTGAACTGTTTCTTCTTTCTGGACTTTGTTTTGCTTGTGATTTGGACTGCTGTTGAACTGTTTTTCTTTCTGGAATTTGTTTTGCTCGTGATTTGGACTCAAGTGCAGTGCAATAGCTAATTAAAGATGTCTCGATTCACACCGCGAGAATATGCCGACATGCATCTTATTTACGGCGAATGTGGATGCGTCGGAAGAGAAGCGGCCCGAGTGTATCGGGAAAGATATCCCGATCGTCGCCACCCAGATCATCGTGTGTTCGGTAGAGTGCATTCCGCCTATACCGAGGGGAGGATACCCGGCACCGGCGTAGGCGGCGCAAGTGAGGGACGGCCAAGGGTCTACAATGATGTAGAAATATTAGAATTAGTAGAAGAAGACCCAACCACGTCGGTTCGTGTCATAGCACGGAGAACAGGCATATCAACAAGGACGGTACATCGGGTTCTACAAAGACATGAGCTCTACCCTTAGGCATAAATATTTAAAAATATTTCCTATTGTCCGCGTACTCTGTCCTCGTTAAAATAATAAAAATAAATTAAGTAAAAAAAAATGTTCACTTCCTGTTGTACCTGATAACTGTCCTGTTAGCTAGTTAATACAAGGTTACATTACATATAATAACACATACCAGAAATTGTTATGCCTTTACTTAAATAAAATGCCCGAGCTCAAATTACCCGAAATCACTTTAATACTTTATATTCAAAATGCCAATCACGTAAAATACCAATGATTTAAAATAGGTTACGTTCAAATAACCGAATCCCAAAATACAAATGTCCTAATTACTTACCTTTCCACAAAATATTCAATTTTAAAATATCTTAAAAAAATATTAAATTCCATAGAGCATAATTTTTAAATAATGCTTGCTTTGTCTCAATTGTGTGTCAGTAGGTTAACCAATGATATTATTAACCCAACATTTTATTTAGGTACCTATTTATTTCATTTATTTTTATTATAATAATCATTTGAATTAGGTATTTGAATTATTTTAGTTGCAATCTCGGGTCGGGTTGCAATACAGCCGCATCACAATGACAATGATTATCCACGCCTACCCTCATAATAAATTATAAAACATATGCTTTGCATTATTCATTGTATTTTTGGTTTTTTATGTTAAGGTTAATCGAGTGTATTTTGCACATTCGGCATTTTGAATCAGGATATACCTAATGAATATTTGTATTTCAAATTCCGGATTGTGGAGTTAGGTATATTGAATTCAAGTATTTTGAATAATAAGGTACTTATTTTGATTCCGGGTATTTTGGGCTCGGACATTTTAAGTACTTAAATATATTATGATTTTTAATATGATAAGTAACCTATGGCAATTATGGGGAACGAAATGTAGTTCTGGCCTGCTGTCCCCGAGCAGAGTCGCGGCATATAGGGACAATGAGAACAAAGGATGCAAACTTTAACAAAGCTAGGTAGGTATCATCTAATTAACCTGTACTTAAGTACTTACTTACCTTACAACCCAGCACCATCTATAAAGTTTGACAATATAGGTATCATACGATAGGTAATTTAATGATGACAAATCGGGAAAGTTGATGCCACTTCTTAGAAATAGTATCTAGAAGATCGACCCGGGGAGTTAAGTGGAGTTCCATAATAAAATGTTATTATAAATGTTATTATAAAACAAAAAAAAGCTATTGTGATTGCAACATTTATTTGATATATATATTTTTATAAAGTAAAGTACCTACATTATGTCATAAAATACATAATTTATATTTTCTACTCTAAGTTTTACCTATGCTAACAGCCACTGATTATTATAGTGATGATTAAATATTGTTTTTATTAAAATACATTTATAACTACACACCTACTAACTCAAAAGTGTGTTTGTTTATACAATGCCAAGATCAATTTATAGATTTGGCACAAAATTATTATACTACTTAAGGCTTTAATGTATAATTAAAATACTATAAAAACAATAACACCTTAATTAATAATATAATGTTCAAAAAATTATAAAATAAACTTTATCCTTGGCAACGCATTATGATCACTTATGACGACTAAAACTAGACCGAGGTAGGTAGGTACCTACCTACACAATTTTACTTTATGTCATTAGTGAGATCCCATAAAATAGTCAAAACCATCATATCTTAAATAATCTACTGTACGTTAGTAGTTTATGTGCTACTGTTTTTATTATTTTTTTATATACCTAACCAAAGTTGGTTAACAAAAAGGGGGAAAAAATACACAAACAATGTATAAAATACCTACCTAAAAAAATAAATAAAACCTATAAAAATTTAATGACTAGGTTATTTCAGATTTAGGCAAATATAATGCTGGTCAAATAAATGCAAGTTTTTCTATATTTAAAGTTAGAGTCTTACCACAAACGTTATAACATCAAGCACTATTAACAGGCAAAAAAGTTCGGGTTCAGTAAATAATACCTAGGGGGAAGTGGGGCACATTGATACACAAAAATTCAAACTCCGTTTTAATACACAAATGTCAACATATTTGATCTTTTTTTTTGCCGGGTGCATGGCCTGATATGTTAACTTATAATTAAGTTTAAAAAAAGCTGATAGAAACGAATAGGGAAAAAGTTATGGCGACTTTTATAAAAAATCGATTTTGTATCATTCTGCCCCACCGGTGGGGCACCTTGATACAGAGAGTGGGGCAGCTTGATGCGTATTTTATTTCCGTAAATATTATTTTATTTTTTAAAATAAATCGTTATATTACTTAAATTGACCAAATAAAAAGCAAATAATGCTTGGTATCTGAAAAAATCACGTTATTTATTCGTTATTATTCGTATTAACGATAATCACAATCAGCCTAATAATGAAATGAGCTAGGAAATAAAATTGTCATCAAAAATCTAGAATTTATCAAGATCTTAAACATGTAATTAAACATAATTACTCAGTAATCAGCCTAAAAGTACTACAGAATTGGGCATAGTGAAATATAGAAATAACAAAATAAAATCCTCTATCAAAATTATAGGAACTTTTTCTTAAAACTCATAATCAAAAACATCACAAAACTGAAATCCTAAACGTTTTTTTCACATTTCTCTGCTTAACTTTAAACGTCCGGACCAATTTCTATAATAAATGAGATTTTCAAGACTACTTTAAAATACTAACGGGGCACTTTAATGCACTAAAGGGGCACTTTAATACACTAACGGGGCAGATTGATACGTATTATTCTGCCCCGCGCTTTACTGTATCATAGTGCCCCAAGGGACTATATTCACGAAAAAGTAATTTATTATTTTTTAAATCAATATTGTATTAAATAAACATTTTAAATAACATTTATTAAAGTATAAACGTACTTTTGGTAAAATAAAACAATGAAAACAACTAATAATATGGAGCTGAGACACAAACACATTGCTCTTAAAATTTTAGTTCTCGGTCCCAAAAACACGTTTGTGCCTGTAAAAGCAAAACGGCGAATAGGCGGCGAGCATCGTCACAACTATCATCCTTGTGGATGTCCTTGAGCGTTCTAATGATGTGTCCGTGTGCGTATCGTTTTTCAGTATTTCAAAACAGGTACTGTATCAATGTGCCCCAAGTATCAATGTGCCCCGCCTCCCCCTACATGATCATAACATTCATAACAATATGATCTAAATAAAATGTCTACAAATATAAGTACCTAATTTATCTTGTTGTTAAAGTCGCTTGCAAGAAAATCTGAGAATGACATATAGTGTTGCAATTTAAATTAATTAACAATGATATACAAGAAATATGTATAAAGCTCCTATATTATTCGTTATATGTCATAGTTAACTTTAATGATCTTTTCTACAAACACTTACTATAAGTAATATTATTACAGTTTTAGACCTGCGAAGCATGCATGGTCCTTATAGCAATAACGAAAGAATTGCCTAACGTACTTGAAAGCCTTTTTGTGATAAAACTGCAAAAAAAGCAGTAGAAAATTACCAGGTTCGCCCATCTTTAAATATGAAAATATAATTCCTTTTTAGTTTATTTTCATTTCTACTATTATTGGTTTTCCCTGAAGGGAAGCAAATAAAGATTGTTGTGTTGTGTCAATTTTGTCTACAACACGCAAGTTCTTAAATTGAGGCTTATAAACAACATTTTCATGTACCTTTTTTAAATGATCCTTTTTTATTTGGCACATAATTTGCGGACCCGGCCCCTTCTCGTTTGTTTCTACGGGGCATATAAATATCATATAGCTACATAAGTATGTAATAATTTGAACCAGTTTTCGTGTTCTATATTTGGATTTTTAATGGTTCTTTTTTAAGATTTTATTTAATTAAAGTATATTAACTTAACTTTCTATCATTCACCAAAAAACGTCATGGGCAATCATCATAATTTTTTTTCTAAACATTTATATACTTATGTATTATTCTTAATAAAATAACATTCGAACTGCCTTCCATTTTTATTTTATAAGGATAATGTGAAATAGGTCTTTAGTTTATATTATCAAGTCGTTCCTTTAAGCGAAAATATATTTTAAGACTTGGCCGTAGTATTGTAAATAACATAACTCCTAAAACTAATATTAAATTGGTGTATCTCAAAACTTCTCCAAAGCTCCACCAGTTAGAGAAAAATCCAAGAATGGTTGTTATCACTCCAAGACAAAATGTTATCAGACCAATAGAACCATGGATCAGTTTTGTATATATTGGAGCTAAATAATGTTTTAATTTTAAACTGTATAGAGCTCCAATTCCGCCTAGCATAGTAATCAACATAAAAACCAATGAAGCCAATCCAAATTTCGCATGTAATGTAGAGAAATGGGGCTTTTCATTTATAATTTTATTAGAAGCAATAATCAGAAATCCAATCAAAATGAGTATACCAGCAAACATCTGAATGACCCAGTGGCGAGCACTGCGTAGTCTTATAGGCATCCACTCCGTCGCAAAATCACCTGGAGTAATAGCATTTACAGCCGTTGTCATGAACACCATCCACTGTAATAAATAAAGAAGCTTTATATTATTGTGGCAATAATGATCTGAACCTGCTACTGTATTATTTTATTGTTTTTCTATTGCAGGTACTAAGTACGGATATTAAGTCAGGGAAGTAATAATAAATTTAGATTATTATATTTTAAACTTACTCCTAGCGCCATCAAAGTTGGATGGAAAGAAAATAATGTAGCTCCATCTTTGAAACAGCAGTAAGTAATAATGCCAACAAACATTAAAGCACATAAATTGCTGACTAGATTGAAGTAACTAATCTTGGAAGTTTGGCCCGAAGAAATCAGACGCGATGATTCGGAATTTTTCTCTCTTGAAGTCATATCTTCGTTTGGACTGTCCCGCTCTAGAGGCTCCATACAGAATAAATTATTCAATTATACTTTCAAAGTGATAGAAATCTAGATCAACAGGTAGTAATAAGCGGGTATAGCACTTTTGAGTCGTAGCGTCGTAATTCTATAGAACGGAAACAATATTACTTTTCACTCTATTTTCGAAACAAGTATAGGCAATACGTGGTCTAAGAACTTATTTTAACACCGATAAATTGATATTTGGGTGCGATATTAAGAAATATATAGAATATTCTTCTTATAATGATAAAGAGAAAGACAGATAAAGAATAGATAGACTCGTAAACGTCAGTCAGACAGAAAATGTCAACTTGTCAAGTCTTGGGTGACCCGACCAGATAATATTCTGTAGGAAGACTCTGTGGTTGGTTGATGCTTTTTCTGCATAGTCATTCTTATGAATAGAAATCTTCGAAAGGAAAAGTAAATTGTTACATTATTAATTTAAAAAAACTTTTATTTATTCTATTTTAATTATTATAAGAAAGCGACCATACATCGTTTTATTACATATTTTATGTAGGTAGATAATATATAATATGTAATGTAATATAATATAATAAAACACAGACCTACACAAACTCAGGTCTCTAGTCTCGGTTTTTGAGGTAACTACACTATCTCAAACTCTACATGCATGTGTATTTTTAGGGCTGAGCTGTAGGGTTAGGGCTGAGCTGTAGGCTACTAACGGGGTCACAGGTGGCGGATAGTGAACGGCCACCAGATATGGTGGTTAGCTGCGAATATACTGAATAAGCAGTCCCCGACCACATAGCGGCAGGGTTATCAGGACGTGGTAGGAAACCTAGTGGGATGGGTTTCCCTAGAAAATACCACATAGTCCTATAACGACTATGCGACATGGCGAATAAATGCCGCCATTCAATAAGCGTTCCCCTAGTACTGAGCAGCAGCGGTACTAGTACTGGCAGAAGGCCGAAGAAGCGGATTCCGGTAGGGCTTTTGTACAGATATTAACGGGCAAACCATTGGCTGTTAAACTGCGGTGCGGAAAGCAAGTGGGAGAAACTACCGCACTAAATTTTCCTTTAATGGAGTATGGAAATGACAGCAAATAGAAGTAACTTGGTTCTTGACAACGGGCTTCCACGATGTAACATGCCGTGGCGGTCTGAGTCCGGCAGGTTTAGACGCAAGGCTGAATCGGTCGTCATCATGCGAAATCCTTGCCATATTGGGACGTGGAATGTGAGGACGATGCTGGCGGAAGGCAAGGTAGAAGAAGTGAAGGCTGAAATGGAAAGGTTAGAGATGGATATTTTGGGGTTATGCGAAGTTAGATGGGAAGGTAGCGGAGACTACTGGGACGGGGATTTTAGAATTATATATACAGGGGAAAATCAGGGATCTAATGGAACTGCTATAGTATTAAATAAAAAATGGGGGGATTTAGTAGATAACACAATACATCATAGCGACAGAATAACAGCCATAACAATAAAAACAGAACCGCATACAGTTATCATTCAGGTTTATATGCCTACAGGAAGTTACAGCGACGACGAAGTAGAAGAAATGTATAACAGTTTAGACTCAATAATAGATAAAGAAAAAGATAATCTTATAGTAATGGGAGATTTTAATTTAATGCAGTAGTGGGAAAAGGGGAAGAGGGAAAAGTAGTAGGTAAATTCGGTTTAGGAAATAGAAATTCGAGAGGGGATAGACTAGTACAGTTTTGTAAGGAAAACAATTTAATAGTTAATAATAATAATAATAATAATAAGCTTTTTATTCCGAATAAAAAAAAAAAAATTTGGTACATTTCAAGTGTTTTGTTAGTATTGTTAGTTTATTATAATTAGGCAATGTTAGTGTTTTTTTTTTTTTGTTAGTTGTAGTCTGTTTCTTTGTTTCGGTCCCTTTTAGGGTAAAAGCCTCCTCCATCTTTTTCCATTTCTTTCTGTCCTGAGCTTTACTCATCCAGTTAGTGCCCGCTGTTTCTATAATATCGTCAGTCCACCTTCTTTTTGGTCTTCCGACATGTCTTTTCCCAATAGGTCCCTTCCATTTAGTAACTTTCAAGGTCCATCTCTTGTCCTTTAATCTGCAAATGTGGCCAGCCCATTGCCATTTTTGTTTTAGTGCATACTCAAGAGCATCTGTGAGTTTAGTTTTCTTCCTTATTTTTTCACTTCTAATCTTTTGTTGTAATAGTTACAAATACATATTTTGATTTACCAAAGCGAAGACTATATACATGGAAGATGCCGGGAGATATCGCTAGATACCAAATAGATTATATATTAATTAAAGAGAGTACAGAAAACAATTAATTTCATGTAAAGCCTTACCGGGAGCTGATTTATATACCTACAGACCACAACTTACTGCGTAGTAAATTCAACTTTGCAACCACAAAAACTAAAAGGAAATATAAACCAAAGAAGATTGATCTCACTAGACTTAAGGATAAAGATAGTAACTATAGTGTGCAATATAATAAAACCTTAGAAAATAAGTATAATACATATTATAAGGATAATAGTCAAGATTTGTGTGATGTAAACCAAAGATGGATTAATTTAAGAGATATTTATAAATCGTCTGCCCAAGAATGCTTACAAACCCAGAAGATTGTACCTAGGAAAAAATGGCTCACTCAGGATATTATTGATTTAATGGTAGAACGACGACTTCTTAGAAATAGACAGGATGAAGCTAGTATACAGAAATATAAAAGATTAACTAACCAGATTACAACTAAATGTAGAAATAACAAAGAAGCTGATATATTAAAGATATGTAAAAGTATAGAACATTATATGGATATTGGTCAAATGGATAGAGCTTATAAAGAAATTAAAGAGTTAGATAGAAGACACAAAACTAAGAGTACCACAATTTTAGATGAAGTAGGAAATATTTTGATAAATAATAGTGACATAGTGGAAAGATGGAAACGTTACATAGAGAACTTATATAGTGGAGAAGGTTTACATCAGCAAGATATAGAACAGGAACAACTAGTAAGTGTAGATGAAATAGGGCCGTGCATACTTTAAGAAGAGTTTTATAAAGCTTTATATAATATACCGAACGGAAAAGCGGCAGGCAACGATAACATTTATATAGAAATGCTTAAATATTCAACGTTTGAACCCCTTTTAGACCAAGTTTTTAAATTAACACAGGAAATGTATAACACAGGACAGGTACCAAACCAACGGACTTCAAAATTACTAAAACAGTTACATTACCAAAAAAACAAAATACATTAAAATGCGAAGAACACAGAACCATCAGTCTTATTTCACAAGCATCAAAAATTATGCTAAAAATAATCCAGAATAGAATACGTCCAATTGCGGAAGACAACATAGGGCCAGATCAGTAAGGTTTTCGGCAAAAGAAAGGTACAAGAGAAGCTGTTTTGGCACTTCGATTAATTGTAGATAGACGAATGGAGTTGGGCCTGGAAACACATATAGCTTTTATAGACTTAGAAAAAGCCTTCGATAAAGTGGACTGGAGAAGAATGATGATAGTTTTAAAGAATGCAGGATTAGATTACAGGGATAGAAAAATAATTTACGAACTTTATAAGGATCAGAAAACACTAATAGAAATGGGAGAAGAATGTGGAGAAGCAAAGATACAACAAGGAGTGCGACAGGGATGCCCATTGTCACCACTGATATTTAATTTGTTCATAGAATGTGCCATAAAAGAAATCATTAATTCAAGTAAGGGTGGGATCAAGATAAACGGGGAAAAAATTCAATTCATTAGATTTGCCGATGACATCGCTGCAGTTGCAGAAAATAGACAAAACCTACAAGATTTAATAGACCAAATGGATTCAGTATTCACTCAATGGGGACTCAAAATTAACACAAACAAAACAAAAACACTTACAACAGCCAAAACAGCAACAAGAAATAGCCCAGTCAATCTACACAACACACCACTAGAAGAAGTCCACAGTTTCAGATATCTAGGATCACTTATAACCAATGACTCCAGATGTACCTGCTGACGTCGTTTCCCGAATCGCTATGGCCAAAAAAGCTTTTAACGGCAAGAAAAATCTTTTTAAGGCCAACATAGCCAAAAAGGCCCGGAAACGTCTAATAAAAGTGTATATCTGGAGCATTGCACTGTATGGGTGTGAAACATGGACACTGACACAGAGGGATAGAGAGAGGTTAGAAGCGTTTGAGATGTGGTGTTGGAGGAGGATGGAGAGGATTAGTTGGACGGAGAAGAAGAGTAATGAGGAGGTATTAAGTATGGTTGGTGAGAAGCGCTCCTTGTTTGAGAACAATAAAGAATAGAAGAGGAAAGATGATAGGGCACTTGATACGACACGACGATTTTTTAAAGAACATCATTGAAGGAAAGATTGAGGGTAAGAGAGGAAGAGGAAGACCAAGACGTACTTACTTCGATCAAGTGAAAGAGAGGATTGGCGTCGTGTCGTATCAGGAAGTGAAATTACTGGCAGAGGAAAGGCAAAGATGGCGTTTGGGTGGATCTTCAAGAGGTCGAAAATTTATGTCTCGCCCTATCATTCATAATTGTAAAAGAAATTCAAAACTTTTTATAGTTATTCTACTACCTAAATAAATGAAGTAAAAAGTTATCAAAACCGTTCAGTGATTGAATAGCAGAAAAACAAGCTATTAGAAAAAAACGCTAGAAAACCACGATATTTTAGGTGTCGCCTTTACATGATTTTCGATATTTTATATCATAGTGAAAATATTATTAATAATAGAGTAATCCTGTCTAGGAATATATTATTTATCGTTAAACAGGCAAGATATTTTAAAGAAAATAAATTTAAAAAGTAGGTGGTAAGTTAATTAAAAATTAGTTCAAACAATGTTCAAAAAATATTCGTCATTATTGGTAACACGTTTACTTAGCATGATTAAAAAAAAACGGAAAGCACCCGAAGCGTCACGTCTAACTTAAAAGTCGCAGCCCCCTCGTACCTAAGTCGAACACCACTCGTCATAGTGAACGGACGCTAATTTTTCCAATGATAATTAATTGAATATCGTTCTCCAAAGATATTCATGCCACGTCGTCATTGGTTTCTTTTGCTGTATTTTAAATATAATGCATGGTAAACTCTTTATTTATTTACCATGGCGAACTTATTAGGGAAACAGATAACGTGTAATGTTTGTTTCATAATTTAATAACCTATTTTGCCAATAGCAGCGATTTTTCCAAAATTCCTCATTGTTGGTAACATCATTATTCCCAACATTGTGTCTGACGACGATGACATCTGTCACCAATAATGATTATTTGTGTAGAAAACAATGACGTTTGTTACCAATAATGATTATTTGTATAGAAAACGACTGATGGCAATAAATTATTTTGATGTACGATTATCATTAAAAAGCATGTTTTTCATATACAGGGCATGCTACATCATTTGCAAATGTTGAACCGGCAGAAAAATGGCAGCCCGCACTCCTGGAGGCTCCCATTTTTCATGATGCTATTCCAGCTGCCTTAACTTAAAAAACGAAATAATCTGCCGGGCGCGCCAGCATCTGAAGCAGCTGCCTGCCCATGTGGCCTTAACACTCTTCCGTAGTTGCCTATATGTCCCAACACTGGTGTATAATATGAGAACGTCTCCGACTTGGTTTTTATGAAATGTCAATGAAATGTCTAAAATCGGCGAAGACTTCAAGGTGACATTGGAGACGATTCTCAATGTAAAACTTAATGAGGCTCAATGACAGCAGACTTCGTTATCATCCGCTACGGCAGATTGGGTGTTAGAAGAATGCAGGATATCAATATATCGGCGTTTTAACCTCCTCCCACGAGGTTAACGGTTGAGTCGCTTAAAAACTTCATGTCCAAGGTGGCAATCTTCTTATTAGTTATATACGGCGGAGGCTTTAAATGTTTGGGCAACTGTGTGTCTTGAGCAGCCAAGGGACAAAGGTGTCCAGCGCTCTTGGCACGATCACATGTACAAAGCAAGCAGCCGGATTCTAATGAAGCGGCTGTGGGTAGGAATCTGGCTATGCTTGAGGCGGCATCAAGCCCAGAGTCTGGCCGTATTTGGGCGCTGTAATCAACGAGCTCATTGAGGATAGTAATTTATCTGCGGTTGGATTGTCACGTTTGTGGTACGATTGCGGACTCTTTGGGACATCAAGGGTTGAGTTGTGTCAAGTCAGCTAGACGATTTCCTCGTCACTATAAAATATGCTTAACGAGGTTGAGCGGCGACCCCGGAACCGCCAAGCCTAAATCACACAAATGGCAAGAGGACTGATTGATTAATCCTCATCTCTCGGGAAAGGGGACGCTGTCTAGTTTAGGATGCAACTTGCATAAGTACCTTCGCCATGTCCCACCTGCCTTGTATATGTAGGGCAGCTAGTGCAGCAGCAGAAGGAGCTGCCATACAAAAGCATGCTAAATATGCTCCCTTCCAAGACGAGGTAAGTACCTCTTTGTTCCCGTCGTAGTGGAGGAAAGTGGGACTTGGTGTACGGAAGCTAAGAGTTTGATGCGTGAACTAGGGAAGCGCCTAAAAACAATAGTCGGGACCCTTGCGTAGAATTTTACTGCGCAAAGGTCCCGACTAACCTATTTTCCTCGCTATTCAGTGTGGGAATGCTGCTAGTGTCATAGCCACTTTTGCATCAGGTGCGATTCAGGGTGGGCTTTTGACCTAGCCGTCTTAGCTAATTTGTAATGGATTGCATGTTAACGGTAATTAAGTTGTAAGTAGTTAAAAGACAAATAAAAAAGTATTTGAGAATAAATATTTACATCAATAATATAACTCAAACGTCACTGTCGGTAACATTCCGTCATTACATTCGTCACTGTCGGCAACATCCGTCATTATTAGTAACACTCAAATTTTTATATTTGCCAATATTTTCTAAAATATTAAATTCTTTAACGTGTCTTTAATATAATATAGCATATAATTCATGTGTTTATAGATTTAGCTTAAAATAAACGCCATTCTCGGGGTAAAATGTGATTTTTTTTTTTTTGTATGAGGAGAATAATCTTGAGTAGATTCACCCGTTTACTCCACCGACAAGAGCCTGGCTCTTAAATAAATGATGATGATTAATAAATTTACGTACCTTAGTTTTAATTTAACGTTGTTAATTATTTTTGTGATTATTTTATGCTGAGGTCTTAGAATATGCCATAAAAAATTAGATTGTTTGATTAGAAATTGTTTGATTCTCTTAAAATAGCAGAATTGTTCTAAACCTGGTCACTTTGGATTTTATTTACCGATATCCACCCTCTATCTATCCACCAATATCCGATATGTCGGACCTTAGATAATAGTCGGACAAAAAGGTACAGACAAGTTTTAGGTATTACTTTCTCTTTCTTTCTATGGAATAAAGACAGAGATAAAATACTAAACACGTCGGTACTTGTTCAACTGTATCCTTTTGTCCACTCGACAGCCTTGTCCAAGTTCAATCTACTAGTATGTTCGTCTCTTTTACACTCTAGATAATGCCTATTGATATCTCACTCTCATGTTTTGAATGAATTGAACATCCCAGTGTATTGACATCAGTTTTTCATTCATTCAATTTAGTAGTTTTGGTGTCGGTTTTGGACCACGTTTTGTCAAATTTTGTTGTTTATTTTTAATTTTATTCTCTCTCAGTCAGGCAGTTGTTCTGCCAGGTAGTAGCTGTTCTGTGGTTGTTCTCTTCCATTCTCATCCGCAGGTTTCGCACTTCTATCCGATGGTGTATGGTGTTAATTTAAAGTTTGTTTTTCTTCGGGTCTCGTTTGTTTCTTCGCCTAGACACTTGTGTTTGTTTTTCAAAAAAAATGTGACAGTGAGAGCTCAAAAATTGTGCTTCTTTGCTGCAATTTCCAGAGAAGTCTATCATTGACCACAATGTTTCAGTAAGTAAATAATTATTATCACTACCTCTTAAGTACTTCATAATAAAAAGTATTGTAACAAAAGGTATTTATCCAGCTAGTTCACATTCCTAGCAAATAAATAAATAATTAGAAAAGTGCATCAATGTGGCCTGGGCACTAGGTACCTGGGTACTAAATAAGGACCTTTGTTCACTAAAGTTGTAGTCTTTAATCTTGCTACAATTAAAATGTCAATGTTTTCAAGTTCATGTAAGTACCTATTTGCCTATGAAATAAAGACATTTTGACTTTGTATTCTTACTCATGTAAAATTAATATATTATATAAAGCATTACAAACATTTTATTTTAAAGATTTACTCACATACCTTTAAAAAAATTTAACATATTTTTTTTTGATTGCTTAAATAGGTACCTAACATTGTGACTTAGAAGGTACATAACATAACTAACTATAGGTAAACAATTTTGATTTATTTATGTAGTAATCATTATACATAACGATTATCCTATCATCACCTTTTAAGATTTACTTATCTATTTCTTTATAACAAAAAACAGCCAGGTCCTTTTATCTGGCTATTTTATTTTATTTAAATATAAACAATTCTAAATGACTTACTTATGTTTGTTTATATATCTAACTACTTCAATGTTAATAATCTCAATCATAAAAAATATATTGTGTAGGTACCTACATTAACATATTTTAGCTCTAACTAATGCAATGTATTTTGCATATCACCAACCAAACATATCATGTTCTGTTAGTTTATTATAATGTGGAAACCTCACCTACAAAATATTACAAAAACAAACAATAGTGGTCAATTGGTCATAGTTTGATAGAATTATTTTTATTTTTGAATTACAGTTATAGGTATGTTTTAAGTAGAGGATTAGTAAGATGCAAAAGTTTAAAAACTATCCAAGTGCGAGTCGGACAGGGACTTGCACAGGAAGGGTTCTGTTCTGCACAAAAAAAGTAAAAAATACAAAAAAATCTCATTTATTGTATAGGAGCCTCCGTTAATTGTTATTATTCTATTTTTAGTATTTGTTGTTATAGCGGCAACAGTAATACATCATTTGTGAAAATTTCAATGCACTAGCTATAACGGTTCACGAGATACAGCCTGGTGACTGATGGACAGACAGATAGACAGACACACGACTGAGGACAGCCGAGTCTCAGTAATAGGGTCCCATTTTCCTTTTGGGTAGAGAACCCTAAAAGTCTCCCTCCATCCTTCAATTTGAAATTAATTATTTATCTCCCTCTACCTCTACTTAAAAAGACAAAACAAAGTTCACACAAAAGATGTGCTAGCTATATTGTGTTTTTAGCGTAGCCAGACGATTGAACGGACGAGAATTAGCTTTAGATACCAAAAAAAAAAATATTAAAAACAAGTCAATAATTTGAATGATATTTGATTTTAGTATTCTAAATTATTACGTAATATTTCATCATCATCATGTTTACGATACGAACACGACGCCGCAGCACCGCCCCCCCCCCCCCCCCGCTGCGTTCGATCCCCTCCAACCTAGAGGTCTGACTGAAGTTTAATAAGCCCTTGGTGACAAACAAGTGCATTTCGTACAGTCAGCGTCATGTTTCGAGTGAATAAGTATATGAATATGAAATGAATAAGTATATGAAATATGAATAAAGTGATTGTAGAGAATGCGAGTAGGTAGGTAAATTCATAATGATGAAGCTGCCACTAAATAGGTACCAAAATGCTTCATGATTTTTGAGACTGCCTTTGTTTTTACTAGGTAGGTACTTGATTAATTTAGTTTACAAGCATAACTAAGTATTAGGTATTTCATAACTATTATTTGGGAAAGCATCGAGTGTAACTCGAGTTTAATTTATTGGAGTCAGTGTTTTGATGTGCTGGTTGTATTGTATGAGTAGTAACACCTTTTCGGAAAGAACAATTAGCTAGCTGCCTGTATCGCTTAGCGACAGCGGCCGAATGTTATTCGAGTGTTGTTTATTAAGTGAGTTCTTTTGTAGTGCCGCTATTTGCTTCATATGATTTTATGCTCGGCTAGCCGATGGTTTCGCCGCCTCTACCTCAGCGGCGGCGGCGGGGCGGTTGCCCGAGATGACTCACGCTGAATTCTCGTCTCGTCGAGCTACAAACAAACCCGTAAACCGGATTCGACGCACACCTTTCTGTTTCATTTTGTTTCTTCGCGGAATTATTGTTTTGTTTGTAAGCAATTAGGGCGATAACTTTCGGGAAATGCCTTTTGCCTAGTTCTGATTACAACAAATTATGTGTTTGTTAGACTTAGGGTTACATGTTTGTACCTAGGTACTACCTTTCTAATCTTTGGGTTTCAATTTGTATTTATCGTTCGTAATGATGTCATTCATTCAACACTGAATTGACTAGAAGGTTTTATCCTTTATCCTTAATCTTCTGCCTGCCTGATTAGCTTTTATCAAATGTCGCTACCTACTCGTAGGTATTTTCTGAGTCAGTACCTAGGTACCTACCTATTTAATACTATTAAAGAACCGTAACAGGAAATTTCGAGAATATCGATCACCCTTATTTCTGTTTTGTTTTGTAGGAAAGTAGGTATTTTTGTAGCTTGGTACCTACTTATCTACTGATTTAGTTACCTCGTTAAGAAAAACCTAGATTTTTAATGCAAACCTACTTAAGTACCTAGGTACCTTACCTACCTATCTACTACTGACTAACTGACACGATGGTTAGTTATGAGACTACCTACATGAGATTTTAGAGAAACAGAAGCGGTAGTGTCTGTGTAGTTATTTAAAATGATTGTTGTGTACCTCCCACAGTGATTTTCGGCGTAGGTATGACGACGGCGCATGCTGCGTTTTTAACTTGGCGTGTAGGCTCATTTCAATGAAGGTCATTCGTTTGAGAGATACAATACAATGAGCTGTTTTTAAACTAAATGCCCCAAACAAATTGTCTTTATATATTATGTGTACAAAATTCTTCTTTTAAATAAATGTACCTACCTATGTGTGTCTGTCTGTCGATTAGGTTTTTCGAAACTGCAGAAGTTACGATAGGTAGGTTCCTTCCTACTTTGAAAATGTGACAGTGTACGCATAGGTATTTTTGCTCGTGACTGTACCCACGATAGGAACAGCTAGAACTTCATTTCTAGTTCTTAACTATTCACGGCAACCGGGGTCAACTTATCGCTTTTGTGGGAAAGGAAACTAGCAGTTAAGTATAGTCCATTCCATGTTCGATTCGTTAATTTATGAAGTGCATCATCATAATAAATACTCACTAGGTACCTACCTACCCAGGATTTGCAGCGCTTGACGTGTTGCGACTTGTACAAGGGACGGGAGCATCCTTCAATACTTACAAGAGACAATTGTTTTGTTTGGTCTTCTCTTTCATTTCATTCATTATCGAGCTACCTATCCTATTTCTTTCGTGTGTGATGATATTCCTCATGGATAAAGTCAGTTTGAAACAAACGTTGAAGCTAGAAACATAGGGTTTTAAGTTGCAAAGAATTTTAAGTCTCATTTGTGTCTTTCGTGAGTATTTTCAGGGTTCAGACAGGAGAAGCAGATTAACATTAAGTATCTATTTTAACAATCATGATGTTCATGTAAGTTTTGCCATTTACCTACTTACCTATCTACGTTTAAATTTGACTTTTTAACACGCTTTCATTAGCATGGGTTGTATGTATGTATGTAACGGAATCTTTGAGCTTAATTTTTACCCATTTCCAGAAGTCTGATCAATTTGAAACTTTGTATACGTATCAAGGACCGATGACAATGCAATAATTTGATAAAAGTTTTCGATTATCCTTATTAGGACCGCCAGGATTTACAAATTCTTTTCTAGATCCTCTGTGGTAGAGTAAAAGAGACAGAGCTAGCGCGCGATCTGGGCATAGTCGTCGTATTAAAAGTAAAAGTCGTACTAAAAAATGTTAAATAAATAATAGTTTAAAAAAACTAAAAAAACACGCTTTTAAAGCAAATCGAACTAGAATTTTTTTTTTATAACGAAGAGTTTATATTACCGTAGCAGAAGGTCAAACAATCAATCATAATTAATTACTTTAAAATAAATTTATAGTAATAAAATAAGTTATAAACGGAATCATTAAGTTCAGAGTGAAAAGCGTGGGGTGCATTTCACTATATTTCCATAACTCTCTTCTCAGAGATAGTTGCCAATAGATTGATTGTAACCTTCCATATACCAAGCACCCCACGACTTTTCACTCTGACCTTAATGATTCTGTTTATAACTTAAATTTGACTATAATTTTATTTTAAAGTACTTAATTAATTATGATTGAATAACAATTAAACTTATTTTTTTGAGCTTTCAATGGTATTGATTTGTTGGGGAGTGTGAAAGATGCTCAATCTACCTATTTGCAAATATGTAGGTAGGTACCTAACTACTTAAGTACCTACATCTAGATGGATGGCTAGTAGGTAGGTAAGTATAGACATGTTCTGGCTACATGTAGAGCTTTCTATGTCCGAGATTGCATCACCTCCCGAAGCGGGCGCGCAGGATCTAGAGGACACGTGTGGATTTACACTAAATTAAAATAGTGCAGTGAATAAGCAGATCTACGACTTGTAGCAGTCTCTCTTTCCTCAAAAGGCACAGCTCATATGTGCGTCTCTCTCGCTATACATTCGTCTTTTTGCACGCCTATCTCGAACCGTATTACTCATGTTTGTTCTCTGTGGGTATAAGTAGGTATTTGTTGTGGTTTTGCTTTTGTTATGGACGTTTGAGCCGTGGAACGTTAAAACGACATCGTCCAATTGAATATTAGCTTAAATCTTTGATACCTACTATAAGTAAATATATGGGTGTAACAGAAAGGGGGTACAATGCCGAAACACAGCGATAGTCCTCATAAAACTGAACAAGTCACAAGTAGTTACTTTTCATAAATACATAATGTCTACTTAAGTAGGTAAGTACCTAATTGATCGAATAGAGTTGCGCTGTGGCATCGTTTTTTTTTTATCGACACAAGTTTCCTTGAACATAAACTACCTATAGGTACTTTTCAATCTTTTCATTTCATAACTATTAATAGATAGGTATAAATCTATTAGATTACCTACCTACCTAGTTAATTTAACAGTTTACTTCTACTTATTAAGTAAGTAAGACAAAACTCTTGAAACAATAAAACTAAACATAGGTACACACCTACCTACCTAATTGTTTGTTTACTATAAATACGAGTGTGTGGTGTGGACTGAACAAGTGTGCTCAATTATAATGACGATCGCAAAATGACACTATCACACTTGTGGTAGGTACATACCCTAGAAGGTATAATGTAATATACCGATAAGGCAACTGGCCCAAGATCATGCCATATTAGATAGCTATGGGTACCTAACCTACTTACATATACACAGGGAGGAATTTCGTAATGCCACCAAGAAAAATAGTAGGTTTTATTAGTTTTATTAGATTATAGAAAAATTAGCATCAATCCATACGTAAATCATTAAGGATCGCAAACTAACACATAAGTATGGTTAATGAATTGTAAAGAAAGAAAACTTTGAAGTCTGAATAATACACACCTAACAAATTAGGGGAGTTAAAAAAAAATATTTTTATTTTTAATTCCTCCATAAAAATGATCTTATCGATTGAGGATGTGAGAGGGTTGTTAAATCTGAGACTTGGTACCTATCGCATGTCCAAAATTTCAAGTTAAAGCACGTTTAAGCTCAAAAATTATAAACAAGCAAGTTTGTTTCATTTTTAAAATAAGTTAAATTACTTAAATAAAATGTTTCCTTTTTATTTCTATAACACTTCTAGAAAAAATCCATTCTGTTAGTAGACTATCGAGCAATAACGTCGCGTGTGCGTCATCGAAAGGCAGTCATGATGCGGCGACTGTTCTCTACGTTTATAACTCATACATCTTTTAAGATAAAGTTATTTTGTTCCTTACAAAACTTGCCATTATATAGGTACTGATTTTGATAGTTTTATTTAGCTGTAGGCTATGCTATAAGTATCTTCTAAGGCTTGGCATTATAAAGTTTTAGCTTTTTTTACAACTGACTGTAAGTTCGCAATGACCTTACTGAGCACAACGGCTTGTGTTGCGCTACGTTCGTATTTATGTACTTTATTATCAGATATTACCGCATCCATTAATATAGCAGTGCGAAATGTAAAGCGGCCGCCTCTCGTGAAGACGTAGCTATCTAGCTCTATCAGTGCAACGTAACATTAGGCATCATGTTCTTTAAAGAAAATTGCTTCATTTAGTTAGAAAAGAACACTTTAGGTTGACTGTACAATGTTGTAGGTTTTTAACACGCTTTTATTAGGTCGTCCTGTTAAATTTCGGATTTGGACGTGTCTCCTAAATAAATGGGACACATAATTAAAAACGGCATGTTTAATTAAACTATTAAAGTAGGTGGTAGGTTACTATTCACGAAGGTGCTTTAAACTTATTCTCAAGTAGGTAACTACCTACTTACTATTTCATTGTGATATTAATAAAGATTGATGGTTTACCTTATGACTGTTTTGTTGCAATGATTATTCACAGCCTTCCATTTTTGCGGTTATTTTATAATTAGATCTCAAAGTTTTGTCCTACTTGTATTTGTTTATTGTAACGGTACCTGCATAATAAATTATTAATCATGATAGATATAAGTACGTTTGGTAGATTGTGTCGAATGAGTCGACACAAAGGCTCGACCAAGATCTTGGTCTCGGTCTCGGTCTCGGCATTCTCGGCCAAAAATCCAGCAGAGAATCTCGTTTCGGTTCTCGGCCCATTTTGTCCGATATTCTCGGCCATGGCCGAGACAAAATTTTGTGTTTCAAAATTAAAAATTTGATCAGGTATTAGTAAAAATTACTTTTTTATGTTACAATATAATGTTATTCAACTTTGATTATTAAAACTTTACTAAAACAGTTATTTTTTGTAAACAATATGTAGTGTTTTAAGTTATTTTTTATAAACAATATGTAGTGTTTTAATGTTTTTTCCACGCTTCGTCTTTTCTCGGTCTCGGCCGAGACATTAATTTATTCTCGGTCTCGGTCTCGGCCGAGAATGAAAACCATGTCTCGGTCGAGCCTTAGTCGACACATTGATAAGCTATGCACATGTAAACAATTAAGTAGGTACATAAGCAACGGTCGGGCTACGCAGCAGCAGCACTAGTGTTTAGACTTGTGCGTTATATGCGTTTATGCAGTAGTATTGCATTATCATGAATGACGTTTACCTACTCGCAATATATGTGATAAATGTTCCATTTACAAAGAACACAATGGATACAGTAGTAGACAATAAATAAATACCAAATAAATAGGTAGGTATTCGTTTATTACGTCCTATACCTACACAACACAAATAATTCTTTTTTATATTTCTAAGCACGTTCATTATTTTGAGAACTACGTAAAGTAATAGATAATTGTATTTTTTTTATATTATGCTAAGGTGAATCAGTAGTTAGTTATGTACTTAGATATGGTTCGGACCTAAAGACGAACACGTGCTTTCTTCGTTAGCTAAGGATTAAGATTAAGACCAACGTTATAGGTAATAACATGAAACGTTATGTCCATTACAGATATATGTTAGTGGCGTGGGCGTGTTTGGTGGCGCGGGCGGTGGCGCAGCCGACTGCTTGCGTCGACGACTCGCAGTGCTCCAGCGGGTACTACTGCCTCACAGACGCGCACTACTGCCACCAATGTCTGCGCTGCGAGGACCTCGGCAGGGAACCGCCACGCACCCCCAACTCCTGCATCACGTCTATCGTCGACTGCGGACCCTGTTTGAAAGGGTGAGACCGATACACTCCATTATCTGGAACTCCTGAAAACTAGCTCTTTAAAGTAAAATTACATATCAATCACAGTACCTTTCCCACTCTTCAGCAATTTGAGAAGAGCTTAACATAGCGTATCAATAGTAAGCGATTAGGTAGGTATGTAGGTACCTATTCAATACTTACTTAAAGTATTTATTCAAATAAAAAACCTATTAACTTTGAGTGTTGAAACTAATAGATGCTGTTCTTTTTGAAGATCGTACTGATATGTCATGTAAGTATGTATGATTATTGTTTCAGGTTAGTGGATGATCGTTTGGGTGAATCAAACGCGGGGTGTGGTGCGGTCGGCAGCGACGCGGGGGAGGGGCTGCCGGGGTCCGTGTGGGCGTTGATCGCGCTGGGGCTGCTGCTGCTGGTCGCCGTGCTCATCGGACTCATCTACGTACTGAGGCATACTGACACCTTCAAGGTCTTAGCCTGTAAGTCACTTACTCGTTAACTACAGGCTCAGCGGTCAGCGCTTTATTAATACCGCTATTAAAGTATGCTGGCGGTATAGGAGACGCGTTTTTCTAACGTTACTTGACTGAAGTGGAAGGCCGGTAGGAAAAAAGTCGATGTGCTTTGTGATCCCTCTCAATTCAATTCAATTCAATTCAAAAATAATTTATTCGTAGGTAACATTTTTACACTTGAATTCGTCACAAAGTAAAAATTGTAAAGAAAAACATACTTAATGATTAATTTAAAGAACCAAAAAAAAAAAGAGAAAATCATTAAAGAAGAGAAGCTACGCTGACTTCGGAAGGCAGATTTTCCTGAGAAGAAGCCAGCAAGAAACTCAGGAGGTTGCTCTTTTTAAAAATATTGCAATACAATCATGTGTGTTTACAAAAGAATAACATATATTACGATCGTGTGGAGCAAGAGCATTTACACACCATGCCCTATTGTCATTAATAAAATCGTTAATGCTATGATACGCTCTTTGTAAAAGAGTCCTCTTGATACAACGTTTAAACTTAGTTTCCGTTAAAATTAGTACATTATCCTCTTTGTTTGTTTGACTATGGATCCGGTTAGAATGAGATACTCATGATATCTACCGGCACATCATTTTTTGATTAATCGTTTTGTAATGTTCCAGCGACGCGTACGTCGGTGCAAACGCCGGCGGTGGCGGCTGCCGGTTCCGGCCCGTGCCCGAGCCCGAGCGCGCCGCCGCCGTACAACTTGGCGAGCTACGAGCCCGTGCGCACCTCATCGCCATCACTGCCGCCCGCCACTTACGGTAACATCCAAATTCGAAATATATATTGCGGGGTACACTTAAGACCGGCCAGACTTAAGCAACCACCCTTGCAGTACCTATTAACTATTTTCGCAATATGTATAACACTCGTCTCTTAATTCGCCCATAACTATTCCTATTATCATGCCTATAGACCATGATTAAATGAATTGTCATTGAATAGGTAAACAACTTTTACCTAAATAGTACAAATACTAATTGATAGTATGATAATAACGTTTTATTTTGTCTTTTTTCGGCTGCGGCACGCAGGCTGGTGAGTATTAGTCAATTATCAGCAAATAGGAGCTGGAGATATTTAACAGGCACATCATAATTATATTTTTATATAAGTAACAGATTTTAGACAAATTTATTTATCCATTCAACATCGTGGCCTCCTTAATTTTTTTGACTATGATAAATGATCTAGCTAGGGTGTAGACTTCATGTCCTAACTTCTGTTTAGCCTTTATCTGTAACTGGCAGTGTGACAGTAGTTACCTACTGATTAATATACCATAGTGCAATAAGAAGTGGTGATTCCCGTTGTAGAGCCGGAGTCGCCGCTGGTGAAGCGAGCGCCGCGCGAGTCCGTGGGCGGCGCGCGCGAGGCGGCCGGCAGCCAGAGCGCGCGCGTCTACAGCAACCCCGCCTACGTACGCAACGCGCAGCCGCCGCCGAGGTAACTTGCTTTTCCCTATCCTACTCTACTGTACTTACTACGCATGCACTAACACTTATATCTTTAGCGTGTCCATTTTATATCAATCGTTCTTTGTATTGTGTTATTTATGTAACTGGTGCACTAGACTTCCGCGTTTGGAAACGAAATGTTCCTTTACCCTTTCATTTTCCATCGCTCTGCATCACTAAGTGTTTTAAGCAAGGGCGTCATAACAATGCGTTTAAATAAGTGTTAGTTGAAATGTAAGTAATGGGCTCGTGTGAACGCAGCTACGCGGCGGCGCTGAGCGAGGAGTCGGAGGACGCGGCCGGGTTCACGCCGCTCGACGAGGACACCGTCGAGAGCGTCTGGACGCCGCAGCACAGGTAATATTACCTTTACTTACTCATTAACAAATAAGTTAATTACATCTAATTAGTTAGCGGTTTATTTGTGCCTTCCCTGTACCGTCAGCTGGTGTCCATGAGATGCCTACGTAATACGTTGTCATAATCGTCAGACCGAAACTCGTCGTCTTACGTTAGGGCCATTTTTATTATACTAATTATAATCTAAATATGCTTGGTGTAAAATTTACTGACAAGGTAAGAAACACCATATTGCGCTCTAAAACGCGTACCTATTGCTGATGTAGCAAAAACAGCTGCCAGGCTGAAGTGGGATCGGGCCGGTCACGTCTGCCGCATGCCAGAAGACTTATGGGCAAAAACAGCTACCAAATGGCTAGCAACTGCCAAACGGCGTCGCGGCAGACCACGGAAAAGGTGGCGGGACGAGCTGGATACCTACTCGAGTACCTGGGCGGAGGAAGCTCGAGACAGAAAGTCATGGCGGATGAAGAAAGAGGCCTTTGCCCAGCTGTGGGACAAGAGTTGCTAAATTAGATTAGATTAGATCATGTAACAAATAGAAAACTAAAAAAAGGGAATGCTTCACACGAATACTAGATATCATGTACAAATACGTGTAAGTTAAGTAAGCATAGCAATGTGTTTGTCAGCAGCGAGACGGCGGCGGTGGCGGTGACGGCGGTGTCGGCGGGGGCGTGGGCGGGGGCGGGGGCGGGCGGCGCGGGGGGCGGGGCGGGGGAGGCGCGGCCGCCGCCCGCCAAGCTGCCGCGCCGCGCCGAGGTACGTCATCATTATTTCTTTCTGTCATTCATCATTTCTGTCATACGTCATCATTATTTCTTTCTGTCTGCTAGGGATAATTCAGCGTTCTATCACTCCATGAAGTTTAACAACTTTTCCCAAGATCGACATCGGCTGAAAAAAAAATTGGATCGATATTAATATTGGAAGGTGATTTTTTTTGTCGTATTTCGACCCATGTTTCTTGGAGGAAGATGTTATGGGCAAATTACTTACCTATGTTTTTTAATTTTCGTCATGGAGTTAAATAGCTATAAGTACATATAAGTGATTATATAGGTGCTATTCTGAGCCGGCAAGGCGATACTTATTTTTTACACGCCCATCGCCCTCGATTAACTTTGGTTAGCCTAAAAAAAAACATAATATTTAGAAGCAAAAATAGATTTTTAAGTGAAGTAAAATTGTAATTGTGATTGTCAGGACTCCAACAACAACGATAACAGCAGCAGCAGCCGCGGCGCGCCTTCGTTCGTCATCAACGTGCTCAACGTCAACTCGATGGGGTCGTAGCCGCTCACTACGCTGAGTTCATATCATAAACTTACTCGCATTTATCCGGCAATTCCTGCCGCAAGCTACGACCATCGTCACAATAACCTAGTCGTTTTAAAAGCAGACATTCGCGGGCATTTAAACTTTTTATACGGTAGGCAGATGTAGTCTCAACTATACATACAGTGTAGGTATAACTATTCTTAACATTGCAGATATTGTTTTTCGTACGTTATGTTGATGATTTTGAACTACTTAAGCCGATGGTCTTCAAATAAATCGTTGGCATATTGTAGCAGCTCTCTTCATGGTTATGATTATGACAAATTATGTTTATTAAAATGGCGTCCAGCTGCTTCCTGATCTTTCCAGGAAGTCAGCGGCAGTGTAACTGAGGCTGATGTCATATATGGGTTTATTTTTTCATTCTTAATTTAACCCGTCGAATGGACGAAATACTCGTATATCGCACGCGACGGGTTAATTAATTACCGGGATAGGAGCCTAGTGTATTTTATTTATGTTCTACCAAACCAATCTTAAGAGTTCGTCGAATGCATGCAATCTGCAAACAAGCAAAGTCAATCAACTAATAAGCGATCTTGATGGAATGCTCTACCTTACCAGTGAATGTGTTTACATCATTTAATTAGGTACATTTTTATTTTTAAACATAAAATTTAATGGAACTTATAAATCATTTTGCCTTATTAATCTTTACATACTTACCTGTATTAAATTGATCAAATTAATTGATTATCCATATTTTATCGATTGTAAGAAAATAAAACTATTCAATCTATCACAGAAAGTTGATACAAGTTTTAATATAAAATCACCCTAAAGACTTGCTCAATTTTTTTTTATTAGCGAGATTATTTTTAGTTTTAAGTGCTTTATATAAGAGTGATATTAATTAGTGCATTATATATAATAGGAAGATGTAAATGTTGCTAGCAAATCGTGGTGCTGCCATATAATTACTTTATTTTAATTAGAACCTGAGTTATTTGTTACAATAATGCTAGACGAATTGTTTTAAATTAATAGTACCTATCTAGTGTTAGTAATGATCTCGGTGCCAACGTTACTTAATATAGGCAGCTTTTAATGATGCTTTCTTGTCCAATGTTTGTTTGATATCCTTTTATAAGAAACAAAATTTAATTCAAGCTGAGAGCAGACATTTTGATGAAGGCTGTGAGCAGATCACTGCTGCTCAGATTGAATGCATTTTATTAGTTTAATATAATTGTTAACAACCTTTGAGCGTTTTCCAAACACGTGTCTGTCAAATAAATTGTTAAATTGGCATGGTATATCAGTTTTAATGGTTTTAGCATAATAACTAAACGTATTAAGAATCTATATGTTTAATAATATTCCCGTTTTGATTAAATCGTCGCATTAGTAATAGTTATATACAATGTAACACATAATATTTAGATCTGACTACTAGAAAATCGTTCTTATTTAGTAATATTTTATCACAAAAACATTGCATACTTACCTATCTATATTTTTACAGATTTTATATATTATTCAAATGTAGAATGTAATGAAAAGATCTGAGGAAAGGTCTATAAAAGGATTATTCTTCCATGCAATATTGAAATAAGAATGCGAAAAAAATGTAATTATGGATATTGTTTAAACGACTTGCCAGTTGTCCATGAAATGTTGTTTAAATAATATCCTCTGTGGTAGTTTTTTAAGTTTCTTTTATTTTAAACTATGTTCTAACAAATATTTAAACCATTTCTTTTTTCAATGTTATGTAGGTGCCTTTATTGAGTTGTCAATTTATTAGAGCAGTCTTATAATTTTATTATTATCAAATCAAGAAGTTGATGAAAGGAACCGATGTGCATGCAGTTTTATGTATTTCATTGTAAGTTTTAAAAAATTCTTTTCATAAATCACGTAGTCTATTACTTATTGTAATTATTATTGCAAAAGCTATCTTATGAAGTGTTTCACAGTGAGGGCCTTTGCAACACGCTGTACCTACTCATATTAATTTTTTACTTAGGAGATATATTGTTGTGCAAAGAAGTGTTCAAGTGCCTTGTAACCCGCTAACGGGGTAATGAAATGAACTGGCTGTGACGCACTGGTTAAGTCGCAGTTGTTTGTTGATACTATATAAGTACGTAATTATTATTGTAAAAAACTTCCTTTTATGACCAGAGACTGTAACCGTATTTCGGAAAACTTGATGTTTTATTATCAGGATGCTGTTTACACATTAAAATAGAAAAGGACATCGGCAAATTACTTTAGCATGTCATTAACAGTGCACAATCAAATTGTGCCAAAAAAGAATCTTTTTAAATGTGCGTTTATTGCTAAAATAACTTGCTGGCATCTAAACTTGTATACCTATGTCGGTTTCAGTCATTTCTAGTCACGGTTACAATATTGTGTTTTGCAAATATTATTTGTGTAGAAGGAAGTTTATTTTACAAATAAAGCATTTTTTAAATTTTACTTGTTTTCTTTATCAAATACCAGAAGACCAAGTGTGGCAGGGCCCTATTTTTTTTGTTTGGGTATGCCAATAAACCTTCCCTAAAAATCTTTAAAATGTATGGTTTATTCATCAACATTGGTTGAATTTTATTATCAAAATTAAAATAGTCCTCTGCGCAATCTGCTCATAGATAACTCGATCGAAGATATTTCGTTTCCTTTCCATTAGCAGCAGAATATCATGTAATTCAAAGTGAATCCATTCGTATACCTGTTCTGTGCGCCTCTGTATTTTTTTTATTGCAGCGCAGCATCTGGGACGAGACGTGTTACGACATGTTTAGCGGTGAAGGAGATCCAAGGCGCCTCGTCTGGCATTTTGTTTGGATCATTCGTTTCGTTCCTTCCTTGCTTACTTCAGTTGCTAGTTGTTAAAGGTGTATTTGTTTATGTATTGTTCGGTGACTTAGAAGAGTATTTCAGCAGTTTTAATATAAAAAAACACAAGTGGCGTTTGTTTCTTCCGAAATGAATAGGTAAGTTGAATTTCTTCTAACCAGAGCTCGCTTTTTTTCCATTTATATATTCACCGCTCGCCGGTTTCATTAAGTTTTATTTAGGTAGGTACCTAGGTAAATATTTAAATAAATAAAACATAATTCGACGCTAGAAAGCAAACACGTCGTAACCCACAAAAGTACAATTGTTCACCAGAGCAGAAAAACTTTTCGTATTTTTAATTTTTTGTCATATCTTCCGTATTTATGGACCTACAGTTACCATTTTTTGACACAATTTTTATATTTTTTTGATATATAAATTGATTTAAATAGATTTTATCTAAAGTTTTTTTTAAACATTTTAATGTTGGTTACGACAATTGACAATTTAAATTACGACCATTAAAACGTAGTAAATGAAGTCAGTAAATGTATGGAAAGACGAAAACCGCTCTTTTTTTGGCAAGCAAAATGTGGTAACCAACATTACTTTACGGATACTCACCTTCAAAAACATCGTAATAATTATCAATCTGTGAAATTTTACCATCAATATGTAGTAACTAGCATAACTTGCATACATAATTTCAAAAAAATTTAGTAAATGTAACATAATTAAACTGTGGTTTCTAAATAAACTGCATTAATAGTCAATGAAATAAAAGAGAGAGTACTTTTTAATATATTTTTTAATAAAATCAATAAAAAAAAAAACATTAAATAACTAACCGCGCTTAACGTCTGGTACCTGGACGATGGCACTATTGGGAGTAAACCGGAAGACGTGTTACAGGACCAAGAGGCTTTAATTCCCCGTCTTAGAGTCCTGGGTCTGGAGGAAACCCTTCTAAGTGCGAGTTTTTCTCCTGCGGTACAGATGCTCGTTCCCACTTCTCTCGTTTCAATTCCCTTCTTTCCGGTCTCAAGGAACTGACTCCGTCAGATTTCTTCCTTTTAGGCTCCCTTATTTTTCTATCTGCTGTCCCTGAGGCAATCTCTACTCGGAAGCAGCTTTTATTAGTAGCTCAAAACCAACTTAAGGCTGATTCCACCGTTTCGTTCAGATTTGCCATCCAGACCAAAAACTCATATGATTTTAACAGTTAGCTAAAATGTTTAAATTGAAAAAGTTCACGTATAAGTAAAGCTAAAAGACGCATCTTTCATTTAATCGCTAAATTAATTAAATAAAAAAAACCCTAAACAAAAACATGTCAAAATCTCATTACACTCCTCATCCAGATACCCACCCTGAGTTTTCTGAGATACTTTAGTAGACTTTCCTACGGTAAATGTTCAGGTTTTTTGTACCTGAATATCAAGTTACACTATTACAATTTATAATTAATAAATAAACATTAATAATTCATAGCGCAATATATAAAGAATCGCACTTAAAATTTTGTCAAACGAAAAACTTCATTCTCTTCCACGAAAATTGCAATCAACATTATAATGTGTTCCCAACCCTCTTTCTACTTTTGCCCACGCCCACGTCTCCCGCGCCCCTCTGTCTGCCTAAACAATTTACCGAGAAAGACCACGCGCAGCCACACTAAAAAATATTTCCGATTTAAGTTCTGAAAATCGCTTTTGTCACAGGTTCGTACACATTACATTCCATTGCATTTCTAAGTAAGCTCATGATCAAATTAATTTTATTTTAGATAAAATTATAGCTTGTATGTGGGTGTTTTTATATTATACCTATTAAGGTCATTGCACTTTTAGTTTCGAAATAAATCGAGAAATTCTTCCCAAATTTCATTCCTTTCCAATTCATTACATTCCATTCCCTCCAATTTTTTGGCGGAGGGGAATGAAAGGTTTTGGAAGTTAATGAAATAGTTTTACGGGTAGTAAAGTAGTAATATAAAACACTAATAAAGATCATGTTTTCGGTATTAACTGACGTTTTTTGTAAAAATAACATTATTAATAAAACGTTACCTACCTTAATGAGTATTGTCGTGCCTAAATTTTTATATTAAGCATTTACATACTTTTTCAACTTATGTTATTCAAAAAATACCAACCTATCTAGGTACCTATTTACTTAACGAAATTCAGATTGAAATGTTAATGGTTGGCCTTATTGTTATTTTTTATACTCTTACAGACCGCAAATTAATATGAAAAAAAAATCTGACAGTACATTTTGCTTAGATTTTGACACGAGTATTTTTTAGAGTTTATGTGTGTGCGGATCTCGAGTGCGTGATAGATAAGACGAGTCAGAGAGTAAGAGAAACTCTCGAGCGTGGAAGTACTGCTGATGTTTATTGAATTAATATAAAGAATTTGAAGATTTTTTTTATGATGAGACTGCGCAATGACCACGATGATGTCCGCAACACAACGCTCTGCAGTTATTGGTTGTGAAGAAATATTGATTAATGGTAAACGCTTTAGTTTCCTTCGATTACTCTGGAAGAATCATGGGTGCAGCTATTCAGCGAAGAAAGGAGCAACAAGCGAGGTTTTAGCGGCATTTAGAAGTCCTGTTTTCATTTTCGTTTCCAAAGGGGGGAGTACTGTGCGGTCCTCGAGTACGTGATAGATAAGACAAGTCAGCGAGCGTGAAAATATTCCTGCATCAATATGGTTCCGCTGCATCAGCAATCACGTAGCCTATCACGGCCGCACATATCATCGCACGACCAGCGTCTAAGTATATAAGCTTAGCTTCAAGTCATTACTATTGTCCAGTTGCCTAGAGTCATATCACTATGTAACCTTAAATATAATTTCTGCAACAACGCTGTGCCATCTTATTGTCACCTATTTTCTGCCGGGCCGCCGCAGTGGTGACCGCCGCCGCAGTGGTGACCGCCGCCGATTGAACACGCAACTTCGCTACTTTGAAGATGGATCTCAAGACAATGCAAGCACCTCATCGAGGCAATCTAGTTTCTGCTTTCCATCAGCGGGTCTCACCGACTCTGGATCAAGAAGTGATTCACTACGTACGTAGTTTCGGCCAAGTACAATACCAGCATCTGGACCCGGCGCTGCAACAACTAGCTACTTCAACGATTAATTCAACTTTGTTTTTATGATTGTAGACGACTCGGAAAAAAAAAATTGAGAAATATTGAGATGATTTTTTGCAATTGACACAAGCAGGTTCCTCAGTAAGCAAGAAATACGCACGAAGCAGCACAAATGGACGAACATCGAAACAGGGTCAAGTTTACAATGAATCACGCTACATTGAATTTTTACTACAATTATTGAAATTAAGACTATCACTTGGACAAACTACGAATCGTTATGGCCACGACACGCAACATTTTTGGAGAGAATAACAAAGGAAAAGGCTCGTCGTTAGATTCGCAGTAATTTTTAGTTTTTGGCAGCAAGAAGTCAGAAGTTCCTTGCACTGCCGTATTTGCGGTATTTTGTACCAGACTCTGCATTGCAATAACGTGAAACAATGAAACACATTAAGAACGCTTGGTGCCCATGAGCAGGATTTGATAACCGCCAGTGTATGCAGCCCACGACTGTAAGAGAAACTCTCGAGCGTGGAAGTACTGCTGATGTTTATTGAATTAATATAAAGAATTTGAAGATTTTTTTTATGATGAGACTGCGCAATGACCACGATGATGTCCGCAACGCAACGCTCTGCAGTTATTGGTTGTGAAGAAATATTGATTAATGGTAAACGCTTTAGTTTCCTTCGATTACTCTGGAAGAATCATGGGTGCAGCTATTCAGCGAAGAAAGGAGCAACAAGCGAGGTTTTAGCGGCATTTACAAGTCCTGTTTTCATTTTCTTTTCCAAAGGGGGGAGTACTGTGAGGTCCTCGAGTACGTGATAGATAAGACAAGTCAGCGAGCGTGAAAATATTCCTGCATCGCTATGGTTCCGCTGCATCAACAATCACGTAACTTAACACGGCCGCACAAATCATCGCGCGGCCAGCGTCTTGCAGCGTAGCTCCAAGTCATCACTATGTCCAGTTGCCTAGAGTCATATCACCATGTAACTCCAAATATAAGATGTACAATTTCGCCGCGCCGTTATAATTGTCACCTATTATGCAGGTCGCAACAATGTGAGTTTCTAGTTTAGGTGTTTATACTTTTAGAAGTCTATTGAAATGTTCCTACAACGTAAAAAAAAATTGTGTTCACTTTGACACATACGATTTCCATGAATAAGTACGTTTATGAAGAAAAAGTTTGATTTTTTAATGAATTTTTTAATACTGACTAATATTTTTTCATTACCTTCCAAACAACATCATTACACTCTCATGATATTTCATTACATTCCATTGCCTCATTACACTCCAACGATTTCCTCGAAAACTATAAAAAAAATTAATACGTCCAAACTAGTTTACTACATCTAGACGATATACGCTACTTTTTAGCATACCGATTTTCGAAACCGATATAAAAAAAAAATTTCGTGGAATGGTCGAAATTTGCACGAAACGGTGGAATCAGCCTTAAGTACCTTTCCTCTCATGTTGCTATTATTTTGTTGCGCGTTGTTGCGGTTGTTGCGGACCACCCCCGCTTGGCTCTGTTCTGAGGAAGTCTCCACGTTTGACGATGCCTTAAAATCAGTGGTGGAGTCAATCCTGAATGTCTCCCTAGACGAGACACAGTGGAGTCAAGCGACATTGCCAATTCGTTGTGGTGGTCTCGGGATACGTTGTGCGCGTGACGTGGGCTTGCCAGCATTTTTGGCTTCGGCACATGGGGTCTTAAATCTCGTTGCTTTATTACTCCATTCTAATGGTGGCGAGACGAGCATCCCTTTTGTGTCGGATGCCGTGTCGGCTTGGACGACCCGCAACTCTGGTGCGGCGATCCCTGAGGCAACACAGATCCAGCACTCATGGGATGAAGTAGGAGTGAAGCAACTCCAAGATCAATTGGTGGAGAGAGCTACAGGATCCGATAAGGCTAGACTGCGAGCTGTGTCGCAGCCGGAATCAGGGGCATGGTTACAGGCCTTACCTTCGCCTCATCTGGGCACTTTACTTGACGATGACTCTGCGTGTGGCGGTGGCTCTTCGCCTGGGCTGCAAGGTGAGTGAACCCCATATATGCACCTGTGGTTCTACGGTAGGGGCCGATGGCCATCACGCATTGAGTCGTCGGCGATGCGCAGGCAGGTTCTCGCGACACCATGCTCTGAACGATATAGTTCGTAGGGCCCTAATATCGGCCAACGTCCCTTGCACGTTGGAGCCCCCGGGACTCAGCAGATCTGATGGGAAGAGACCGGACGGGCTGACTTTGGTGCCGTGGAGGAACGGCAAGTGCCTTATTTGGGACACAACATGCGTCTGCACGCTCGCCGCCAGCCACCTGAGTCGCACCATCCACTCTCCGTCAGCCGCCGCGGATAACGCCGGCTGCAGAAGAGATTAAAGTACGCGTCTCTAGAGTTGCTTTACGAGTTCGTTCCGTTGGCTGTGGAGACTATGGGCAGTTGGAGTGGTGAGTTCAGGACTTTTGTGAAGGAGTTAGGTTGAAGACTGAGTGACAGAACAGGTGACCCTCCTTCGGCATCGTTCTTGGTGCAAAGGTTGGCCATCGCCATTCAGCGTGGAAACGCGGCGAGCGTCATGGGCACCTTTGCACCGGGAACGACCAGGGGGGGATTGTTTGATTAGCCATAAGTATGAATTTGTAATTATTTTGACATTTTCTGACATTTGTAATTTATTTTATTTTTACAAGACGTGTGTTACAATAGGTATAGGTACCTACTTCTCAACAAAAGTACAAATAATTCAAGAGTAAACTGTTCAAAGATAATAAATATTAAGACTTACTTCAATTATAAAGTACTTCTCTTCAAAGCATAAGCTTGACGTAAAGGGTTATAAGCATCGTGATACAACAAAATATCGCCCACTAAAGGTAGTAAACGCAAGTGATCATAATTATACGAGCAGCAAAAACGTAGTAACCCGCACTAGGCGGAAATTATTGACGATGTAACTAGTGGCTTTTTTCTTTTTGTAGAAATCAAATTGTCGTAAGCAGCAACGTAAAAAAAACTAACAGTTTTTTTGTTGTTTAATACGTTTTATTAGTACAAAAATAATAAAAAATGGCAAATTTAAAAATCCTAACTTTTTAATTATAAATCTTTCAGTTACTTGTCATATACCATTCGACGCGTATTTTTTTTCTGAGTCTAATGACGGAATAAAAAAATTTTTGAAGGTTTGTGGGTTACGACGTGTTTGCTTTCCAGCGTCGATATATAGGTAGGTATTTTTTTCGAAACAATAACTTCGTTTTGTTTCCGGTTAGCCGTTGTTGGTCCGTCTTAACTATATTCCCATAGGTGCCAATATCTATCGTCTTGTTATTACATTCTTACTTCAGTCTAAGTGCTATTGCACTTAGACTGAAGTAAGAACCACAGTACCTACCTAAGTAAGTACCTACGTTAAATTAACACGTGTGATAAAGTACCTAGGTATTAAAGTTACATTAAAAAAACTTCTTACAAACTTACCTAAAGAGTGATTTTACGCTGGACAGGCGGAAATTCCGCCTGTCCAGCGTATTCCGCCGCGGAATATACCTAGTACTTTTAAATAAAATCTATCATGTTAAAGTTTTGCTAACATATTTATTAATAGGTACCTAAACACGTACGGTACCTTCTTACTAGTTATTATAAAGTAGGGAAGTCAGTAAAAATAGTACCTTAATAAACCAAGTAACATACCTAACCAAATTCATTAAAAATATACAAATTCATAGTCGATAAGAAATATTAAGTAGGTAGTACCTACTTATTTAGTTACTTATTTTTTATTTTTAGATTATCGATATTGTCATTAATCGTCGCGACAAACATGGCGGTGAGTCGAGGTCTCCCCACGGGTTGCAGCGAGGACGTGCACTGTCCTGCCGGCTCGTACTGTGAACTCACTCAGCTTTATTGCCGAGAGTGTCTCCGATGTGAGGATCTGAAGCGGCAACCTCCACTAACCTTGTCTTGCATCACCTCAACACGCGATTGCGGAGAATGTTTTGCAGGGTGAGTAGTGGAATACCAGTTATAAGTGAACCTATTAAAGTGTAGGGATACACCTACCTACATGTTAGGTAGGTATATACCTAGGTAGGTATTTATAGTTTCATAAAATAATAGCATAAGTACTTAGGTACGTGTTATTCTGATGTGCAAGCTACAATATTGAAGTTTCATTAAAATCTGTTTAGTCGTTTTGTGTGAAAGAGTTACATTACAAACATCCTCAAATACATCCAATTACCCTACTACTATTATCAATGTCAATGTTTGTACCGATGGATGTTTGACTCTTTCCTCGAAAAACTACAGAATAGATTTTGATGAAATTCGGCAATATTGTAGCATAAGAATCAGAATAACAGTGTCCGTTTGAATGGCGGGTGTAATTTTTTTTTGCCACCGAATATTAAAGTAATCTTAAAAAATATTAATACCTAAATAGTACTAAATTGTACCTTGCATCTTGCATTAGATAAATAGTAGAGTCCATTTCACGAAAGTAGTCCCCTAGCCGCGGCGCTGTATAGCATGTCAAAATTGACAATGTTGCCATTTATGAGTACAATTTTACCTTTATTATTCATATTTCATTTGCAATTTATCAAATAATACTAATTATTACATACTTCGGGTATCTTAGTCATTTCATGAGTAGTTCGGTATACATTTTGATAAAAATATCTATTTACCTATATTTCTGTTATGTAAAAAGTACATTTTTATTAAGATAACTAAGGAGTTTTCTACCTACTATCAGGGAAACGGCCAGAAAATAGGGAAAATAGACCTGTCAAATTTAGTTTCAAAAATATCCGGGGGACTTCTTTCGTGAAATGCACTCTACCCCAAGGATTTAAGGAAAAGCACATAGTGTTATACACCCGCGGTTTTGACGTCACGTTGGCGGGTGTAGTATAACCATATCTGCTAAATGCATTTGAACTGCTTCTTGGGACAGGTATCTAAAAATTGTACCTAAATAGTACCTCTGAAAAATATATACAGGGTGTAACAGAAAGGGTATATAAAGCCGAAACACAGCGATAGTCCTCATGAAACTGAACAACTTTCCCCAAGGAACATGGGTCGTAACTCGAAAAAAATTTTTGGATCGCCCATACTTACTCGATCAGCTGATCGGGCATTTTGTATGGGGAGGCGAAATTTTTTTTTTGAGTTTCGACCCATGTTCCTTGGGGAAAGTTGTTTAGTTTCATGAGGACTATCGCTGTGTTTCGGCTTTATATACCCTTTCTGTTACACCCTGTATAAATAAAAAAAAAAAAACTATTCGTAATACCACTGTTTAAAATTGTGTTGTCTTCCGCCTGCCAATAATGTCAGAGCAATTACAAAAAGATATACCTTTGCTTATTTCATACATCCAGGCGTTTGTAGCTGGACCACTTTAATTGACACTTATTTCTATACCCTTTGAGGTACTATTTATTTCATGATAGTTTTATGAAGGTACCGACTGTTTGAGTAGCACCTGTTTGGCATTACGGCATCTGAGTACTACACCGTGGCGCGGCCAGGAAGCATCACACCAGTGAATCGTTTCAGACAACTGAATCAAGATTACTCATGCCTATCAACTACTTCTCATTCGTAAGAGGAGCGTTAATTACATAGATCGAGGTTAAGGGCGGGCGACGGGGAACAATAAGTAAACACCTGGTGTTTTAAATAAGCAAAGGTATATCCTTTTGTAATTGCTCTGACTTTATGGGCAGGCGGACGAATAGTTTTTTAAAAATGTATATATACTATATTTTCAGAGGTACTATTTAGGTAGAATTTTTTGATACCTGTTCCAATAAGCAGTTGAAATGCATTTAGCAGATATGTTTACTACACCCGCCGACGGGACGTCAAAACCGCGGGTGTATAAGACCATGTGCTTTTTCCTTAAATCATTGGGGTACCTACTTACTATTTATCTAATGCAAGGTACAATTTAGTAGGTACTATTTTTTAAGATAAGTTACTTTAATATTCGGTTACAAAAAAAAAAATTACACCCGCCATCATGATAGACACGATTTTTTCCAAGACATGAGGATAAATGCGTATGAAGTCGCGAGCAGCCTCTAGTCATTAGTCATTCATTACATAATAATAGGTACCTAATTATATACGAAGGGCACGAAAAAGACCGGTGGAGGACTAATCCCCGTACCATTCTAGTTTTATCTCTGCAGGATTTTGCGGGGCCACATTCAAGAGTATTTTTTTAAATTTAATTACTGAGGTCATCATCATCATCATTTATTTAAGAGCCAGGCTCTTGTCGGTGGAGTAAACGCCATCTTTGCCTTTCCTCTGCCAGTAATTTCACTTCCTGATACGACACGACGCCAATCCTCTCTTTCACTTGAGTGAAGTAAGTACGTCTTGGTCTTCCTCTTCCTCTCTTACCCTCAATCTTTCATTCAATGATGTTCTTTAAAAAATCGTCGTGTCGTATCAAGTGCCCTATCATATTTCCTGTTCTATTCTCTATTGTTCTCAACAGGGAGCGCTTCTCACCAACCATACTTAATACCTCCTCATTACTCTTCTTCTCCGTCCAACTAATCCTCTCCATCCTCCTCCAACACCACATCTCAAACGCTTCTAACCTCTCTCTATCCCTCTGTGTCAGTGTCCATGTTTCACACCCATACAGTGCAATGCTCCAGATGTACACTTTTATTAGACGTTTCCGGGCCTTTTTGGCTATGTTGGCCTTAAAAAGATTTTTCTTGCCGTTAAAAGCTTTTTTGGCCATAGCGATTCGGGAAACGACGTCAGCAGTACATCTGGAGTCATTGGTTATAAGTGATCCTAGATATCTGAAACTGTGGACTTCTTCTAGTGGTGTGTTGTGTAGATTGACTGGGCTATTTCTTGTTGCTGTTTTGGCTGTTGTAAGTGTTTTTGTTTTGTTTGTGTTAATTTTGAGTCCCCATTGAGTGAATACTGAATCCATTTGGTCTATTAAATCTTGTAGGTTTTGTCTATATTCTGCAACTGCAGCGATATCGAATTACTGAGGTAAAAAATATATTTTTAGCCTGGTGCTGGACGACGGAGAGAATCATTGCATATCTCCTCAACTGAAAAAAGACTCCCATAACCTGCTGCCCTACGAGTGGACAATCGTATCGATTGCGTTGTTGCTGGCTGCAGTCATTTGTATCGCAGCGATTTTTGTGCTCCGTAACTTCTATACTTTCAAAATCTGTACATGTAAGTTTATCGAATATTCTGTAAGACATTATGAAGGTGATATTTCTCCTTAATTTAACTGCAGTACTTAAGTAAAAAGGTGTAGATGATAGGTAGGTACCTATTTTCAGCTAGGAACTATTGAAAATGTTTACATAGGAGGTAATTTGTCCACTTCTTTGAACTTAAAGCAGTAGACTTGGCGCAATAATACGATATCTAATCCGAATGGCACCTTTTAAAATTATACTTTTAATTTACAGCAACTCAAACTTTGGTTCGTTCATCTGTCGCTGTGGACAGCAATGAATTTCCAACCGCGCCGCTCCCTCCGCCGTCTTATAATGCCGTTGCTGCATTTCCTACAAATCAATACGAAGGTACCTACCAGTTATATATAAATAACATTTATGAATAATAACTTGCCATATTGGTTCCGCTGGAGACTGGTGAGACAACAACGTGAGGCCTCTTACATGATTATGCTCAGTGGACCTCTCTTTATGGAAGCAATAGACTAATTGACTGGTTTTTAAATCAATTTTATACTATTCAGTAGAGTTTAAGGAACCCAGTAAAAGTTGTATTTTTTAATTCTGGTACATAATTTGCTGAAAAATATTAAATTAAAACTTAAATATTTAATTAGCGCGCAAAAATGCTAATTTGACAATATGGCTTTGGGGACGTCACTTGCCTGTAACTAATCTAGCTAGATACATGTCACCCACCCACATACATTTGGTTAACAAGTTTACCTACAGGTCAGTTTCGTAAGCAAGTTTACAAGTTTTGTGTCACGTGACAAACGTTCGAAAATATGCGTTTTTATTTACGGATTTTTACATAAATTAATAATCATTTTAAATTTTCGATAGTGAATTGCCATTTCTAAGCTTACATTACATACTGATTACAGTAATTAACACTTAATTTTAACACTATCAAATAGCCTATTGATAAAACTTGCATTTGTTTAACTTTCGTTATTCTTAATTCTAGTATCGCAGCCGCTAATCCTCCCACATAAGCCACAGTCAGTCAGACCCCGCCATTCATTGGAGAGTCAAACAGCGCGAGTATTTAATCTCCCCGCGCACGTGCAAACATTCAGGTATCTATGCTAATTTTGAAGTTTTATTTATGTAAGTGGCATTTCATTACATAAGTAAGTGTTCTTTATATTTAACCTTATTGTTTATGTATTACAGTGATGATGAAATACCATCAGACGAGCGCGATTCTCTACCGACAATCGTAGAGCACAGTATAGAACGTGTTCGCGGCGGCGTTGGTAGCAGGTACCTCTATCTACCATGATTCTTAAGTTAGCCAATAGACATTACATCTGGGATTACTATAGCATATCTTTGTTCCACTAGTGGCAATGCAGATGTGTCAGAAGAAGCCACGACGGTGAATGTGCAACCCATGGCTTTAGCGTCTCTTTCGAAACACCTACGAGATGTACAGGTTTACTAATGCCTAATACTAAATAATCCATTAAAAAAAAAACATATAAGTATTAAATTAACACTGTCTCCGTTGGCGTCCTGCCATTCGCCTGAAAATGTTAACGCTTACGCACGCACGCTTACGCTTTTATGTTTTCGCGTGTTAATTGGAAAGTCGCGGGGGAGGCCTTTGCCCAGCAGTGGGATCTTAATGGCTAGCAAAAAAAGTATTAAATTGAAATACATTTCCCGTAGGAAACAAACAACAACACCGAGGAAGACAATGTATCCACCGCGTCCAAATCATACTCCGCAACACGCGGCGCTGGCGGAGGGACCGCCTTCATCATCAATGTAATCAGAAACGTGAATACAGTCCAACAACGAAACGAATTAGCTTTATAGTATGAAGGGAGTTGTTTTTAAATAATAATGCACTTAATGAATGTTCCTTAAGCTTATGAAAGTTAAGAAAAGCGAAATGTACAAATTAAAAAGTAGGTACCTGGGTACCTAACTCGGTCTGCATGTGGATTATGTTAGCCATCTCAGAAATCAAAGTTCTAAACAAAGTTCAAAGTTTCTTAGTCTCTAAACTTGTTGAAAAATAAAACAAAATATAAAATATATTGAACTTATTACTAAGCACTAAAATCTAAATTTTCACGAGGAACCACAAACGGAACATGACACGCCTGAAGTGTAATGGGCCAGTGAAAAAGCCAAAGACAAACGGGGATTGATAGCTACCAAGTGCAAATGTCTCATTTTGTAAAATTATCATGGGTATTTGCCAGGGTTTGTTAAACACAAAACAAACTGGTGCATGGTTTTTGCTAGAGCTTCACTCTCAGTGCACTTGTAGTGCACATGCAGACACTTACTTATATGTATGTAGGTAAGGACTTACCTTTTTTCCCCTTGGCTAGTTATTTTAGGATCTCAATTTATTTTTATATTTGTAACTAGGTTAATTCTTTAATTATAATTTGTGATCAACGACCAATGATTTACGTAGATTGCATTTTATTGTTAAGTTTTCAGCTCATATCTCTGCGACGTACGCAAGTAATAATTTTAACTATTCGTTACTCATTGTCAATTGTCACGTAGATATTTTACCATTAAATTAATATTGTAACACTACGCAGTAGTGTTAGTTAAAGAGTTTTTATAACTTGGCCAAGTGGCATCTGTTTTGTCTTTTTGTCTTTGGCTTTGTTTTTGAATTTTAAAATTGTCATCGTTACAAAATGTCTTCGGTTTTGTTTTGTTGTTGGCTTAGCTTCACAAATTTACTCCCCCTTTTGACCTAGTCTGTGCCCTCACGACAGGTCAAACTTGAAGACAACAAGCAAGAAGAGAGTCAAACCTGCAAGCCTTTATAAAACAACAAACAAGAAGGGGAAAGGAAAAAAAACTCTAACAAGTGCTAACTTCAAATGGAAGCTTAGCGTAACTTTCGCGGACGGCCACGCCTCCTCTTAGGTGCTATGGGAACTACCCTTTGTGGTTCTTGTCCATTGTCATGAGAACGCTCGTGGTAGCGACGAAGATCCATAGCATGATACTTCCCAATAACCTCGTTGGCCGGCTCGCAATACGTGAGCTCGTAGGTTGTGGGACTTAGCTTTTTGGATATACGGTAAGGCCCGTCTCGTTTTGGCACAAATTTAGAGCTGATACCTTTGTTGGCATTACTCAGCACATGAGTCCTGAGGAGTACCAAATCACCAGGAATGTACTCTTCTCCATTTCTTCTAGTCTTGTCCTTTATAATTTTCCTTAAATCTTGCTCTTGCTCGATTTTCTCTTTAGCAGTTTTCAATGTATCAGCAAGCTTAAACAGATAAGGCGTGATCTGCGGTACGTAGTTCTCAGCTTCTGCAATGGCACGGAGATCACTCTGTACAGCGACAGGGGTGCGTAGCTCTCGTGCAAACGTAAGATAAGCAGGAGTCTGTCCAGTGCTACTAGTACAAGCAGTGTTGAGTGAAAAACGAACAAACGGTAGGACTTCCGGCCACTTATTGTGTTCGTCTTTAACTAAGATGGCGATCTGTGTCTTGAGGTCTCGGTTTTTCCTCTCCACAGGATTAGCTTCGGGATGATACAGGGGCACCAAATTTTGCTTGACACCCAGGACAAACATAGCGTGCTGCATGACATCTGCAACAAATTGTACGCCGTTGTCGGACACCAGCCGTCGAGGCAAGCCGTAGCGTAGAAACACGTCCGCTATAAGCGTGTTAGCGCATGCTTCAGCCGTAGCTTCATTAAGAGCGAAAACCTCTACCCATTTGCTTGCAGTATCTTCTACGATGAGGATCCATCTTTCTCCATTGGACCCTTTAGGCAAGGGCCCGAAGAGATCAACAGCTAATACTTCGAAGCGTTGAGCAGGGACTGGTGTTTGTATGAGTCCTGGTGGCTTTTGGTTAGAAGGTTTGTACCGTTGGCATTCTACGCAGGATTTCAAATAATCTTCTACGTAACGCCGCATGCCTGGGAAGTAAAACCGTTGAGTAATGCGATGAAGTGTTTTTTCTACACCACCGTGACCTGACGTAGCAGCGTCGTGACATTCCGCCATCACCTTCTGTCTCAGGTTAACAGGAATAACGAGCTGCGGTTCCTCGCTTTCAGTGTCAGCATAACGGTAAAGAACGCCCTTACTCATATGATATCCTCTTTCAGTCCACCTTTTAATAGAAATTTCTTCATTTCCTTCCAGCTCCTTTAGAATTTTAGCTACCTCGGGATCAGCGAGTTGATCCTCACGAACGGCCGTAGCACTCCAATGTGGTAGTTCGGTGATGACGGTACACAACCCGCAGGCGTCACGTGTTTCACCTTCACAGGGTGGACGGCTAAGAGTATCCGCGATAACATTCGCCTTTCCAGGTGTATAACCTATGACGAGGTTAAAGGACTGCAACTTCATGGCCCAGCGAACCAGGCTGCCAGTGGGTGACTTTAGGGTAAGTAACCACTTGAGCGGTTGATGATCGCTGGCAACGCGTACCTCGTGTCCATCGATGTAGCCGCGAAACTTTTCGGTGGCCCAGACGACGGCCAAGGCCTCGCGCTCGGTGGTCGAGTAGTTGCGTTCGGCTGGCGTCAGCAGACGACTGGCATACTCAATCGGACGTTCGGTCTGCGGTGACTCCCCCTGGAGTAGCACTGCTCCCAAAGCGTAGTTGCTCGCATCAGTCCTAAGAACAAACGGAAGATTATAATCTGGTTGGGTAAGTATAGGAGCGCAGGTAAGTAGATTCTTTAATTCTTTAAAAGCTTTAACTTGATCATCTTCCCATTTCCATGTTTGGTCTTTCCTCGTAAGCAGCGTCAGAGGTTGAGCGATTTTAGAAAAGTTCGGAATGAACTTTCGAAACCACGAACATGTTTGCAAGAACGACTTCAGATGTTTCAACGAAACCGGCTCCTTCATTCCTGCAATAGCTGCGACCTTATCAGGATCTGGTAGCACTCCCTGTGGAGTGATAATATGACCAAGGTACTTGACGCTGTCTCGCGCAAACGTACATTTCTTACGATTGGCTCTGAGGCAAAAGACACGAAAGCGATCGAAAACGGCACGCAGATCCTGCAAGTGCTGTTCAAAAGTCGCCGAGATCACGATGAGGTCATCGATGTACCCCAGGATCGTGATGTCTTTAAGCGTAGAACCAGATTTAAAACGGTCGATTAAACGTTGAAATGTCGCCGGAGCATTGCAGAGACCGAACGGCATACGTTTGAATCGATGAACGCCGAAAGGAGTGACGAAAGCAGTCTTATCCCTGTCTGCCTCTCTAACACCAACTTGCCAATAGCCAGATTGGAGATCTATAGTAGTCATAAAACAGCTTTTACCTGTGTATTGTAGCAAATCGTCTATGACTGGCAGTGGGTAGGCATCCCTTTTCGTGACAGCGTTGAGTTTGCGGTAATCCACGCAGAACCGGAACGTGCCATCCTTCTTGGGTACTAGCAGAGCCGGCGCGGCCCATGCAGACTCGCACTCTTCGATGACGTCTTCTTTCAGCATTTTCATCAGCTGTTCCTCCACGACTTTCTTCTTAGCGGGCGTTAACCGATAAGGCGGCGACGCGATCGGCGGGCTGTCGCCGGTATCAATGCAATGTTCGGCAAACGGCGTGGGCCCTGTCCGTTCTTTGAAGATGTCTTCATATTCCTGCAGCAAATCCGCTAAGCTGGCTCTCTGTGGCGGTGACAGCATGGCACCTTCGTCTGCCCTCAGCACGTCGGCGGCGGCACACCCGACGTAGTTACGCGAAGCTTCACATCGAAGAGGGTGAACAAGATCAGGGCGATCAGCTGTAAACCACGTGTTACTATTAATGTTTAGAACAATGCCTGCTTTACGCAAAAAATCGATACCTAACAGCGTATCATTTAGCACTGCATCAGGAAAAATCACAAAAGTTGTAGGTATAAGCCTACCTTCGAGACGAACATCAACATCGGCAAGTTTGACATACCTTTCAGATGCTATGCCGTCGGCAAGTTTGACCCTCATAACTTCCGTGCGGAAAGGATGACTATTTCTTCGGAGCAAATCGTAAAGGGTGGAGCCTGCAACACTACGCTTTGCCGCGGTATCGACTAAACCCGTTCCTTTATTATTATAAACAACGATGCTCAACACGGGACGTCCCACGAGATCCTGCACAAACTTATTGTTTACGTTAATGTTAGGATCGGCAGTCAACGTGTTAAAAGAAATAAAATCTGTCGAAGTCGACGTGTTAACCGATAAAGCTACCGTTGGAGTTAACATGTTAAGAAAACAAGCATTTGACGCAGTCGAAGTGTTAACAAATTTAACATTAGACGCAGTCAATGTGTTAATAGGTGACGTCTTATCGAAATTTGGAGTTTTACTGGTTAAGAGACTGTTATCAATCGTTAACGAGTTATCGGACAAGACTTTCCTATGAACACAGGCTGAGTTATCATGTGAAACAACATTCGGAGCACACAAGTTAACGGGTAAGTTATCAGTAGGAATCAAAACATTCTGTGTAACATCGGTATTTGGCAAGCTACAGTCTCTAACGGGAAGGTCCGTCGGTACGAAGTCACATGCAAAAAAATTTTGTTTATCGTTGCAGTTATCACAGTTTGATCGAATCACACCTGCCTTTCCACAGGTATAACATGACGTGGTAACACTTTTGTTCTTAGTGAGCTTCGCACACTCACTTTTGTTATGACCGCTACGTTTACAATAGACACAGAAACGTTTACCTTGACTGTCAGTGTTGGGCGTGGCGCTTACCACCTGAGACGGATGCGAAGAAGACTGCAGGCCCGCCGACGACGACGCGCTGCCAGCGCTGCGCGTAGATCGGCCGGGTCGCTGAGTAGGGGGCTCCGCTGCAGGCGCGGGCGGTAGCGCGGGATTCGCGCGTGTCGCGTCGCGCTGTAGTGCGCCGGGTGTGCGCGCAGACTGCACGCTCACAGCGTGCGCGGTCTCCACGCAGCTTCTCGAAGACGCCTTCTCGTCTACCTCCGTCAAGGTCTCCTCCACGCCGCGTGCCTTCTCGATGAGCTCATCCAGCGTCGATACAGACTCCCTCGTGACGCGCTTGCGAATGCTTCGATTAAGCAAGCCGTAAACGATGTCGAGCTGCATCTGCTCCATCATTGGGTACGGTAACCAGGCGATGTGCGATCGAATCCGTGCAACAAAGACTTCGGTTCGAACTGTACCTTGCTCGGAACTGAATATGTCACGGAATATCTTATGCGGCGGGCGTGGCACGCCGAACATGGAACGTAAACGCGTGAGCGCGTCATCCCATGAAAAGACGGATGCCTTTATACCTCGCCACCAAATCGCAGCCTCGCCTTCTAGTAGCATGGATAGCCCCTTGAGTGCATGAGCGTCACTGACGTTGGTACATTCTTTGTATGTCTCTATCGTGTCTATAAAAGTTTCTAAAACCTCCGGTTCGTTTGTTCCGCCTCGGAAACGAGATGTGCAGCCGGAAAAATTACCGGCGGGCGCCGCGAGTTGCGGCGGCGAGCTCGGCGAGGGGCAGTGCGAATGCGAGTCGAGTGCCCGCGCTGCGACGAGGGACTCCACCAGTTGACGATTGGAGTCAGCCTGCATGCGAGCAAACGACCGCAGCATCGCCTCCATTGCCGGCGGCACACCTCCGTCTTGTGCTTCACTATATTGTTCTTCAGTCCGTTGTGCACTTATACTACGACGTCGACCGGATCGCATTTTGTACGAACTAATGTTTTAAAAGATAACGAAAGCTAGCAATAGCTGAGGTGGCTTCGGGCCACTAGTTGGAGCGCCAATTTGTGAAGCTAAGCCAACAACAAAACAAAACCGAAGACATTTTGTAACGATGACAATTTTAAAATTCAAAAACAAAGCCAAAGACAAAAAGACAAAACAGATGCCACTTGGCCAAGTTATAAAAACTCTTTAACTAACACTACTGCGTAGTGTTACAATATTCATTTTGAAATAAATGAAAATGCGTTTTGGTAGTAAGTACGTGATGTTATTAAACTGACAAAATATATCTTAAATGTGAACAAACTTTTTTATTAACCTAATACACAAAACTGATTATCACTACGAAGATTTTCTTCTACTCTAAAGAATTTCTAAAGAATTTTTACCGGTCATAAACGTAGGTATGTACTACATACGTACATATTGTGTCACATATAAATCGATCGAATTTTAATTAAAAATACTACGGGATCATCGCAAAGAGATCGCGTTTAAAGTAAGCGAAGTCGGCGCAAGAAGACGAGCTGAGCTGTAGAGCGGCGGCGGCTACAGCAGCGGCGCCACGTACAGCGCCACGGCGTGCAGCGCGGCGGCTACAGCAGCGGCGCCACGTACAGCGCCACGGCGTGCAGCGCGGCGGCTACAGCAGCGGCGCCACGTACAGCGCCACGGCGTGCAGCGCGGCGGCTACAGCAGCGGCGCCACGTACAGCGCCACGGCGTGCAGCGCGGCGGCTACAGCAGCGGCGCCACGTACAGCGCCACGGCGTGCAGCGCGGCGGCTACAGCAGCGGCGCCACGTACAGCGCCACGGCGTGCAGCGCGGCGGCTACAGCAGCGGCGCCACGTACAGCGCCACGGCGTGCAGCGCGGCGGCTACAGCAGCGGCGCCACGTACAGCGCCACGGCGTGCAGCGCGGCGGCTACAGCAGCGGCGCCACGTACAGCGCCACGGCGTGCAGCGCGGCGGCTACAGCAGCGGCGCCACGTACAGCGCCACGGCGTGCAGCGCGGCGGCTACAGCAGCGGCGCCACGTACAGCGCCACGGCGTGCAGCGCGGCGGCTACAGCAGCGGCGCCACGTACAGCGCCACGGCGTGCAGCGCGGCGGCTACAGCAGCGGCGCCACGTACAGCGCCACGGCGTGCAGCGCGGCGGCTACAGCAGCGGCGCCACGTACAGCGCCACGGCGTGCAGCGCGGCGGCTACAGCAGCGGCGCCACGTACAGCGCCACGGCGTGCAGCGCGGCGGCTACAGCAGCGGCGCCACGTACAGCGCCACGGCGTGCAGCGCGGCGGCTACAGCAGCGGCGCCACGTACAGCGCCACGGCGTGCAGCGCGGCGGCTACAGCAGCGGCGCCACGTACAGCGCCACGGCGTGCAGCGCGGCGGCTACAGCAGCGGCGCCACGTACAGCGCCACGGCGTGCAGCGCGGCGGCTACAGCAGCGGCGCCACGTACAGCGCCACGGCGTGCAGCGCGGCGGCTACAGCAGCGGCGCCACGTACAGCGCCACGGCGTGCAGCGCGGCGGCTACAGCAGCGGCGCCACGTACAGCGCCACGGCGTGCAGCGCGGCGGCTACAGCAGCGGCGCCACGTACAGCGCCACGGCGTGCAGCGCGGCGGCTACAGCAGCGGCGCCACGTACAGCGCCACGGCGTGCAGCGCGGCGGCTACAGCAGCGGCGCCACGTACAGCGCCACGGCGTGCAGCGCGGCGGCTACAGCAGCGGCGCCACGTACAGCGCCACGGCGTGCAGCGCGGCGGCTACAGCAGCGGCGCCACGTACAGCGCCACGGCGTGCAGCGCGGCGGCGGCGGGCGGCAGCGCGCGGGACGGCGCGGCGTGCAGCCAGCACAGCACGCGCTCGCGCCGCGCGCATGCGTACAGCGGCACCCACCCCTCCGCCCCCTCCACCTCCTCCACCGTCAAGCCCGCGCTCTTCTAGGGATGCAAACGTTTTGAAGAACCTTAAGTTTCAGATCATAATGACCGACCTGCACTACTAGGTCTATGAATCGAAATTTAAAGAACGTTTGACTTAAACGTTATTTATTCTTAAACGTTATTTAACAGCTTCAACATACAAAATAGAAAATTATAAATTAACAAAGGAGCCAATTACAGGTTTTCACAAATAGAAACATAATAAAGTATTGACAAAGCACTTATGCATTGATTATGTGTGTAGTAACATAAACACGCACGCACGTAGGTGCGTGCGTGTTTATGTTACTACACACGGTGTAGACCACAGATTACCTAATAGTTACTACGTAACAGATACTTCACTCAGAAGAAAATATCCAATACCTACCGCTTTAACAGTGCGCAATAGCCCAACTGTCACGTCAGATACCACTGCATGCTAAAATGTGCCTAAATACTCAAGCGTATAGTTGTGATTGCTTCGCACCGCGCGATCCCGTAAAAATCGCGGGGCTGCCTCTTCGATAAAATTAAATTAACAAAACGTTATGTGACTATGTTATTTAGAACTATGAATATGTTCCGACTTATAGGGGCAGTTTAAAATTATATCGTTTTTAATATATTTATTTTTAACATGTTTTTATTTTTAATTTTCAATGATTTTTTATATTTCTAAATTCTCGGTTATTATTATATTTTTCATTAAAAAAACTTAATTATTAAAAATTATAAAACTTTAAAAACAAATAAAAAAACGAATAGAACTATCAAAATTTGAACAACGTGCGAGCACTTCGCTTTGACAACCGCGCTTCGCTTGGTCCGCAAGCGGCCCGCTGAGTGACGGAGGCCTGCCTACACGTCATAGTTGCCATATTGTTGTATTTATATTTATAATCATCTTAAACTAATGCACTAAAATAGGTATTAAAATTATTAATAAATTAACAGCAAACTTAACAGAATATTGTGCCTTATCATACCTGGAAGCGAAGAGTGAGCGCGAGCGGCGTGTCGGTTTGGTGCGCATGCGCGGGCTGCAGCCGCCCCCCCTCCAACCCCGCGCCGGCCAACGCGGCGCCGCGCACGCGCACCGCGCCCGCACCCGGCGCGACCGCCGCCGAACCGTCCCCGCCATCTGCGCATACGACCGATCTTTCAAATAGTCATCCTCCCCTTGTCCCATGTCTTTCCCTTCACGTCGACTTTCTAATGTATTAAATAAATAAATTTAGTGAAGGGCGACGGGTACGACTTAAAATTAAAAGAGTGGGTTCATTAAAATTAGAACATACCGACATCCCATTCTGTGACCATCGTCAAGTCACTGACGGTACAGGCGAGTAGCGAGGCCGTGCGCACGCGCAGCGCCCACAACACGCGCTCCGGCCGGATAAACGAGCGTAAGTCCATATCTATTAACACAATATTAATTGGCTCAGCACACTCTCCCGAAAGAGAATTTACGATTTTATAGAGTAAATAATAAGCAATTAAACACCTTTAATACTTGTAGGCGGGTAATTCACACGTCCTACAAAATTACAACTTGTAATTATTATCTGCTTTACCTAGCCCATCTATAAACAATGGCATATCTCCTGAAAATGGTTCAACGAGTTTAATTGATGTTTTTTAAATGATGCGAGGCGATTGCGACCAACCTATCGGCATCTTGTCGTCGTTGTCGTTGCACTCATCCAGACGCGCGACAGCGCACCGTGCGCGGTGGCAGAATTCTTTAATATACGCGTCCGGTGCGTCCGGTCCCGCCCACAGCAAGTGCCATTCATCCGGGACCTGAAAATTATAATATTCTTAAGTCACAGTTAGGTAGGTGCATCTGTTTCATTGGCTCGTCGAGTAAGACCACCGTCTACTATTTATATGTACTTATTTAAAAATACAGGCACCTAAGTTAAGTCGAAATGAGCGTTCCGTCCACGTTTAATAACCAGTGAGATCAAAATTGTTGAGTGAAGTACAGTAGGTAAATAATGGGTAGTAATGCTACTGGGATAAACGAAGGCTATTCATATTCGAGTCCGACATAAAGAGCGGGCGCACCGTGTGCAGGAGCGCGGCGGTGCGCGCGGCGGCCAGCGCGCGGTGCAGTGCGCGCGCAGCCCGCGCCGCGTCCAGCGCCTCGGCCGCGCACACGCAGCCCCACCAGCCACGCTGCACGCATACACATTTGGGATAGATAAATTCAATCGAAACATAATGATCAATTTATATTACACTGCAACACCAGAAAAGACAACAAGTACTGGTGTTTCATACGTATCATTCAAACTTTTTGATTAACTCTCGATTAGCCTTTTACCGTGTAGTTTTTAACAACTACCTACGTATCTTTTATTGATTTTTTGCAAATCAATAAATCGATTGCGGAACTGGATTCACAATACTCACTATCCCACATTTCCTCTTGTAAAGCTTAGTTTTTGAGATCATAAATCTAATACAAATCTGTACTAACTTTTTCGACGTTGTAATCGCTCTTCAGTAAAGGACTCCCGGACATAAGTTTTTTCCATAGAGCCAAGAGCGTTCTCGTTGCCGCCGTGCCTTCAAAATCGCCGTTCTTTTTATTCGTGTTTGCGATAGAGTCTAGTTCTGTAAATTAAGTATAGAAAGTCAGGTAAGTAGGAACCTAAGTGAAATTACAGTCTCACTCCTAAGATCATGTCTTAGGAGTGATAAGTATCTAATGATAAGTATCCATCTACCTCTGAATCTAATGGCGATAGTACTCTATGTCATACATAACAAAAATCGTTGTGCATCACAGATACATATATCGTCGTTTTTTTTTTCCAATCTTGGTACCTATGTGGTGTTTGCTAAGTTTTCAGGAGAGCAAAAAAACCGCGTACCAAGGTAGGTTAGTAATAATATTGCTATTCTTTATATGTCAAAAGATGTGTAAAAAATCTAGATTTCTAGCCATAAAGAACATCCAACATATTGGTATAGTAAAAATTCTCGGTATCAGTTACACTACACACACATCCCCTATTCGAGCTAGTATGAGGAAAAAAAAGTTGGCGGCCACTGGCGGACCTAACATCAATCGATAGAGAAAAATACTATAAAACGATAGTATTTTGGACAAATGTCGAAAGTGATATACTTTCGGAGTTAAAAGAGCTTTGAAAATCAAAGCACTTTGAAAATTATTACACGTGAACATTTTCAAACTTCTATATCTCCGAAAGTATATCACTTTCGACATTTGTTCAAAATTAAATTTGTTCGTTTTATAATATTTTTCTTTATCGATTGACGTTAGTTTCACCAGTGGCCGCCAACTTTTTTTTCCCCATACTAGCTCGAATAGGGGATGTGTAATGTAATTGATACCGCAAAGGGGTTTGAAGATTTTAGTATGGAGAGTGTCCTACCTACAACTTTTTTTTTTAATTTTCCAAAAGTGGCGGCAGGCAATGAAACCTTCACTAATCGATAGTTCAGGTCAATACAAATCGAAAATATAGATGAAAAAAAATTGATAAAGCGTCACGTTTCCGAGATATAGGCTGTCAAAGATAGACTAGTGGCGCCACTATAGGAACATGCAAAACTGTGTTTTGGTGCTATTAAATGGCACATATTGTATTACAAATTGATACTAGAAGTTAAATGAAGGATCCTGGTTTTTTGAGCAACCCCTCCCTCCCGCCAAGATGCTCAGACTATATTTTTTATTATTTTAGTTATAAATATGGTGGGAATTTAGAGTGGTTTGAAAATAAGAGTTTTTGAAGCAATCTATGACAACTCCCAATAGCATCCCCCCCTCAAGTACTCCCTATCTTTTATTTTGTTACTGCGCTGCCCTGTATACTTGCTAAAGGGGCACTGGAGGGAGTCTAAATTCCCACCATATTTATACCTAAAATAATAAAAATTATAGGCTGAGCATCTTGGGGGGAGAGAGGGGGGGTCTCTAAAATAAGCCAGGACCCTTCATTTAACTTCTAGTATCAATTTACAATACATTATGTGGCTCCATACAAATATGTTCGATGCCATTTATGATGATATCTTTTTTTATTTCTGTGATATTATTGTTTTTTTTTTAATTTAGGATACCTACATCAAAAATGGGTATGTGCTTATTTTGTATGGCAAATGGCATCGAACATATTTGTATGGAGCCTGGTATAGTAAAAAAACTGTATCAATTAGGCTCAAGCTCAACATCCCCTATTCGAGCTAGTATGGAGAAAAAAAAACGATATTATTATGGATAATTGTCGAAAGTGATATATTTTCGGAGATATAGAACTTTAAAAATGTACGCATTTAACAATATTCAAAGTTCTATATCTCCGAAATTAACGTACCTAAGTTTCATCAGTGGCCGCCACCACCTTTTTTTTCTCCAGTTGAGTTGAGTTGAGAGTTGAGTCTAATTGATACCGATTTTTTAACAATACCAATTAGGTTGGATGCTCTTTGTATGCCAAAACTGATTTGTGCATTCTTAATGTGGTCCAAAAAACTTATGTGGAAAAATGAAACCTGCTCTGTGCTATTTCAGTGTAAAAAAAAAAGAATAAATACGCGACATAATTATATACCGATTAGAAAGTAGGTACCTACCTCTAAGGCCAGCTAAAACATCGTCAATGGCGGTCCTCTCTCGAGTCATGCGACAGTTAGCGGGTAAACCGAGTAATTCTGCGGAATCTACGTCGGGCATACCGTCGAAAGCCGTGACGTACGTCTGCGAACGGATTTAATGAATATTAGGACAGTTTTGAAAACGCTCCCTAAGTCACCGTCAGGTAAGGCCAAGCGGGCAGGACCTGCAGCTGCGAGGCGTAGGGCAGAGTCCCGTAGAGGCCGCGCGGCACCCAGGCGTGCGCCAGCGCGTGGTCGCCGAGCGCGTCCTGCAGCAGCGCGCGCAGCAAGGCGCGGTCGGGCGCGGCGGGCACGCGCGCGGCGTACAGCAGCTGCGTCAGCGCACGCGCAGCGTCCGCCGCCGCCGCGCACGTGCGCCGCGCCGCGCTCACGTCGCCCCACTCCCAGCCGTACCAGCGGCTCCAGCCTGCGACCGGGTCCGTATAGGATTGTACAAATTATTACATTAATCTCGATTTTGATCGATAAAAAATTTGATGCTACATTCTTGTGGAGAACGAACCGGGAATAATAAACGTAGTGCGTATTTCGATGCGGATCCGTATGAAGACGGCCCAGGAGTACTATACCTTGAGGTATGTAGGCGCGTCTCTCCTGCACGAGCGCGTGAAACAGCGCGAGACACGCGTGCATCCGGACGGTCTTCGGGTCGGCGTCGAACCGACCCCAGGCCGACAGCGTACTGAGAATGTTGTGCTTTACGCCTTCTGGGGCCTAAAATGCGATATTGAACAAATTTATTGCAACTATATTATTTCAACCGTTCACATAGTTCAAACGTGCGATACCTACCTCAAGAATAACGTTGACGCAAGCGTTAGCGATGAGCGGTGGAATTTCTCGATCTTCAGATACGATCCACAGACGAAACTCGTCGCTAAAATCTTGCGCCTGCAACGAAACGATTGACTTATCACAATTAATTTCTTATCTGAAACGATGAAGAACGTAAGCGTGTGATCATTATTACGATTAAGGTAATCTTACAGATTTCAGAGTAAAGTTGATCAAAAACGATTGCAGCTCCGTTGAGAAAGGAGAGGCGCCCACGATCAGAGCCACCCAGCCGCCACTCCGCGCCGATTCCACAGCCGCCTCCCACGCGAGTACTCCGTCCTCGATTCCTACCTACGGTCAAGTTATAAAATATTAAAGTTTGTGATAAGTACGAGTCTGCCAACTAAATAAGCGGATTTAAACATAGGTACCTACTTAAAAATGGAACATTATAAAAATATGAATGTCGCGTGCGTGCGTACCGTGCGTAGCGGTTGGCCGCGCGCGTGTGCGGCGAGCTGGTCGGCGGCGTGCTCGCCCAGCAGCAGCAGCGGCCGCCGACCGCCGCAGCGAGCCGCGCGCACCACCGCCTCGCCCGCCGTCACCACGCCTGCGCCTGCGCATTACCCACACCATTTCTACTTCTTTTTATTAGTACGCTACAACCAGAATATGTGCATACCTTTTTCCGTTGTTTAACGCCGGAGAAGAAGACGAACATTTGGACGGATATTTGAGAGGATCCATTATGAATTAATGGAATGCAAGGGAGCGACTACTATTATATGGTCAACGAGAGAATGCGTTCCTGACAGGTGGTGATTAACTTGCCGATATAACTTTCAGGCGGCGCTCAAATTACGATAAAATATTTTTTTTTGTTTATTCGTCCAATTAACAAGTAACAAGCTATAAAAACTCCATTATTATGTGAAATTATAAACAAGTACATAAATTTGCACTACAAATTAATTTTAAACTTAAGAAAACAATAATTATCAAAAAAATATTCAGCGCTGCTACAAGGTTTTAGCAGTCGGTAATTTTTTTAGTGATGTGACTAAAATAACAGTCAAAATTAACGAAAAGTAACGATTAACGGTTACGTATAGTTTAAAAAAATAAAAAAAAACACGCTTTTAGCACGCACTAAAAATTATAAAATAATAAGGACATTTCGGACATTCGAAAGAAATCGTGGAGCGTTTATAAGTAGGTATGTATAATATAATATTCTCTTTTTCGACAAAATGCTCCACGTTTTCTTTCGAAAGCCCGAAATGTATTATAATTTTTAGTGCGTGCAGTTATTTTCGAGATTGTTTTTTTTTGCTAGAACTGGAAAATATGTTAACTAATCTTGTTTATGTAGTGTAGAGCGTGCCAAAATATTATACTCTCGAAAAACATAACCCTCCTTCTGATTTGGCGCAGTCGGGTAAAAATTATAAAGGAGAGTAACGAACCACATTGTGATATTAATTTCTTAGGTTGCTTATTGTTTTTTTTTATATAAGGTATTTAATAGAATCTTTTTTAAAGTAGGTAATAAAAAATATCAGTTACGTAAGGTTACATCACTAGTCAAATGTGTCAGGAACGCATTCTCTCGTTGACCCTATAATATGTGTTGTTTTGGGAGGTTCGGGAACACTGGACTTTTGAACGAGATTGTACGAAATGCCGTCCACGTTGCTATTCCGCCGCACATCCTTCGGAACCCGCTAGTATGATATGGCTCTAAGAACAATGACAACTAACTATCCTATTTACAGAGCAACAAGACGTAGTAATTAACTTAGGTGACATCAATAATATAAACGGCGACTTTACCCAAAATATGGTCGACGAAAGATACGACGGCCCTGTACAAGCTGTCGGGCCGCAGCGCTGCGACCGCCGCCACCGTCTCGAAAGCCTTCAGTTTGAGTGCACCAAGCACGGTTACATCTCCCGTTTTTATAAACGTTGACCACAACTCCTCCTCGTTCAGAGATAATTTTGTGAATAATTCCTCGTCTGAAACCTGTTAACCCAAATTACATTAACTTTAGTCGCTGCTGATCGACGTCCGCTTACAGAACGAAAAGGACCAAAAGTTAATAGGTCGAGTAAATATCTTACTTTGAGATGTGCTATTTTCTGTACAGAACTGTCGGGAACCCAGCTATAGTTCTTTTTAATTTCACTGATAATGCCTCGCTCTTCATCTAAATCGACAGTTCCGAGGAACAGTTGCCACAGCTAAAATTAAATTAGTACGTTATTAAGTATATAATCAGTAGGACGTTACTCCCAAGTTTATCAAATGACTTACTTTTTCTGGCACTAAATCGTCGTATACTCGTCTAAGTAAATGCAACACGACTACGTATTTGTCTTTCTTATGTAGACCCAGTAGAACCCTCTCGATTATGCATCGGGTGAAATATTTTACTACGGCTTCGTCGTTAACGTCGTCAGGATTCTAAAAAGAGTACATATCAATGAACAGAGTAGGAACGTAATCGACGACGTAACGGAGAGAAATATAAAATAATTTTGACGTACTTCGTTTCGCACAGCGTCTCCGAACACTCGTAACACGGTGTCGACGGGCAGCGCCAGCAGCGGGCGGTCGACGGCCAGCGCGTCCACGGCCAGCTTGAGGCGCGCGGCAGCGGCGGCGGCGCGCGCCCACCGCGCCGCGCCCTCCGTCGCCGCGCGCTGCGCCTGCGCCGCGGCCGCCAGCGCCTCCGCCACCACGGCCCCGCTCGCCCTCGTCTCATTAAGCGAAGCGAGGAGGTTAGCGTCGTGAAGGATATCGCCGTTTCTCGAAAGTTCTCTCAACAAATTTTCCTACCGACAAAAAGATACGTTAAACCGGTCGAACGTCGCTCGCATCAGCGACGACGTCTCGATGCGATACGAAGTCTAGTAGTTAGAGAATTCCTTCACCTGTAGCTCGTGTTGCTGCTTCCGTAGAGTGGCCTTCCTCGATTTGATCTCTTTTGACTTTTCGTCGAGTTCTGGATTCTGTTGTCGCAAGGCGTAATGCACTAGTTGGTCTAAAACGATGAAATCATAATGAGCGACTATGGAGCGATGAAATCTGTATGCGGTTAAAGAAGCGTCGCGTCGTACCGGTCAAGCCGTCCAGGCGGGCCGTGAAGTGCAGCACGGAGAGGCGCGCGCGCAGGTGGTGCGGCAGCCGGGCGGGCAGCGCGGCGTGGCGCGAGTGCAGCAGCAGCCGCGCGCCCGCCGCCGCGCGCCCGATCGCTGCACCGCTCCAGCTGCAGTGCGCGCCCTCTACTTCTGTGATCACCACGACTCGTCCTAGCCTGATTTTATGTACCACATTAAAAACGTAACGGATATAGGTAAGTGATGTACTTATTTATTTTCAAAAGTTAAGTGAAACGTTGTTCCTGCTACTTGTGTAAATCTAGTGCCTCCTATGACTCAGGCTGTATGAGATAATATTATACTCATAAGTAGGTATCGATTTGATCCCTTTTAATTAGATCTACGATGAAATGTACCTCATCGCGTACTGCACGGTGGTCTGCAACTTGTCGGCGTTTTGTGATACGAAATCGCACTGCGAATCGGTGAGGGTATTTTTCAACCAGTTTATAGAATCGCCATCCGGGTCAATGATTAGAGGCGTCAGCCCACATTTTTGCGGTTGTAGAAACTGCAATAAAATATTCCTAACCTTTAGAAATGTTTTAGCTACGAAACCCTAAAAAAGGATTGAATGCCGACGAAGTCTCTCGCCATTAGTTTTATTGTTACGACATACAAGCAATAGATATTTACCTGATCAATAAGAATTGCATTCTTGATGGCGGATCTATCGGATGGTAATCCGTCGGCTTCCCACTTCAGCTGGTTCTCAGTCGCCGAAAGGAAGTTTATAACAGAGAACGACTGGTCTTCGAAACCTATGAGTGCACTCCATTTGTTCAAATATTTCCTAAAATGAAACATACAGCGAATAAATAAATCTTAACATAGTATAAAATAAAGTCGCTTCCCGCTGTCATGTCTGTATGTATGCTAAGATCTTTAAAAATACGTAACGGATTTTGTTGCGTTTTTTTTTAGATAGAGTGATTCAAGACGAAGGTTTATATGTATAATACATGCTTAATATAGTAGAAGAACACTGATAATTCTGGAGGTTTCTAATCTGATGTCGTATATTTTGCGCTTACATTACAAACACAGGCTGTACCTTACGAGATAGATCTAAATAATGTATGACAGTATTGTACATCTTAACAAGATCTACAAAAATGTCTGCGATGGTATAATGTCTATCTCTTAGCGATAACCCAGAATAACTTTATTTTTCCTTTTTTTTACGAGAAATAATGGCTTATTTACGAAGCGATTTTAATTAACACAGCATGAATCCTTATCCAGTTAAATACCTTAAATAGATTGTGCATTGAATATAGATCAATATGATATTACAGATTTAAAATGCAGGGACATAGCGGTTGCGGCAGTACCGGCCGGCCCAGGCGGTTGGCGCCGCGGCGCGCGTTTGCCTAATCTTTTGCAATGACCATTAATAAATAAATCGCAGGGCCAAAACTTTCTGAGCGTTGAGTGTTTTTCACATGGCCAATTATATGTTGCTCTTTCAAGAGTAATGTCAAGAGAAACATTGTGTTGTGTGTGTATTGTGTTGTACGTACATTGTGTGACATTCTTTAGTATCAGCCACATGAGTAAAGAAACTGTACAGAGGCAAAGCTTCATACAATTCGCAGAAATAGGTATGTTACTACAAATGCAATGCGTATGTGTGCGTGACCACTGGCTCCAAATTCAAATTCAAATTCAAAATGTTTATTAGCACACCATAGGTATTACAAAGTAGTTTATAATAAAAGTATTCCAGTACCATGTATGGACCCTGAATAGGGCACGGCTAGGCTATGTAGCGCAGCTACGTTATATAATATAAACTTATATCTAGGTACACTAATGAGATCAAAGTTGAAAATTTATAACATTTAAGTCTTAACATTAATAATGTATTTATAGTATATTAGGTATTAAGTTCTTAACTTTAAAATAGAATCTTTTTTTGAACTATGTTTATATATTTAGGTATATGTATTTTTTATATTTAGGTAACTTTAATCTAATCGTTATTTAATATTTTTATCTTCTAAATATTCTCTTATTGTGTAGTAACATTTGGTGATTAACAGTTTTTTAAGGAGATTAAATCTTTGGTTTCGTCTCTTATATTTTTAGGCAGTTTATTATAAATTTTAATTGACATGACAAGTGGACCAGAAGAATGTAGTTGAAGTCGGGAAGGAGGCAAAATCAATTTATTATGGTGTATTGTTACATACGAGTGGAAACAACTGCCTGTGACGTGCAGCCAGTGGACAAACTCAGGGCTTGCAGGTATGACGCGACACTCGTACGTCGTGTGTGTTTTCTTTTCTCATACTTAGGTTTAATATTTATTTATGTAAAGAGTCTCATTGTTTGAGATCTGTTTTTAGTTATTTTTTAAACCTGAAATGACAGCAGAGCTATCATATTAAAATTAATGGGATTTTCTGTAATTTTTTTAAAGAAAAATTGTTATTTAATTTAATTTATTAGTCAGAGAGAAAAAGTTGCTTTATACCTATTCTTTACAGATATGTTGTGTTTTTGTTTAGAATTGAATGCTCCGCCGAGAAGAATCTATCTCTTAAAAAGAATGATGATGATGATAATGCTCGAAAATCAAAACTACCTACTCTTTATTTTATTATATTATATTCATTTATCATTGTATCAAAAAACATAACACATTATTAAAAACTGAGGAAGAAATGAGATAGGTACATTATCACGGTGGTGGAGTCTGCGCCAGTAATTCAATTGTGCCATCCCTACCAAAGAAGTAAATTATTTGACAGCTCTTAAGAAGCTTTGCCTTTCTACAGTTTCTTTACTCATGTGGTATTAGCATTGCACTCGTGCGAAGCCGGGGCGAGTCACTAGTAAATAATAAATAAAAAAAGTAAAATCGTACTGTTTATGTTTCAGTGTAAAACTATACACACCTGGCTTGAGGTTCGGTAACATCAGGAAGGTAAACGATATAAGCAGCAGCTAGCAAAGCTCTTATATTCAATTCTGACATTTCTTTCGATATATTTTCCAACTGAAACGAATTAAATTTGAATTAAATAGACGAATATCATTAATCTGATACATAAGGAGTATTACAATTTCTTATATTCGATGACTGCAGAAGTAGGTATTTATGAATTATGATATATCGACTACACATACAGAGATACTAGGAGTGTTCGGAGCGACTCACGTCTCGTTCCCAGGCGTCGTACTCGTGCGCGAGCTGGTCGAGCAGCGCGCGCGCCGCGCCGATGGTGGCGGCGGCGGCCGCCAGGCGCAGCTCCAGCGCCGCCGCGTCGCGCGAGTGCTGGCCCAGCTGCTGCTGCAGCGCCGCCACGCGCTCGTCCACCGTCGCCAGCCCGCTCGACAGCGCCTCCAGCTGCGCCTCCGCCTCTTTTAGGTTTCTGGAAACGTTAACCGTTGCAATACTTACGTGCTTCTAAAGAGTAACGATCTCGTCTCGACTCGTTTACCGTCACGATAGCGACGAGCGCCATTCGGGCGAGATACCCGACCTGTGCAGCTGCTTCTGCTGCGCCTGCAGCGGCTGCACGCGAGTGAGCGCCTGCGCGTAGTCGAGGTTGGCGCGCACCCAGGCGGCGAGCGGCGCGCAGGCGGCGGACGCGCGGCGCGCCGTGGCGGCGTCGAACGACGCGCCGCGCCGCTCCAGCAGCCGCCGCACCGACTGCACCGCCTCCGCGCTGATCTGGCTCGCGTCCAGGCATCTGTACGCGTTTGTCTCCTATGTATTATATCCAGACTCGAGTTGCCGGAAACGGACTCCGACCGACGAAGATACCGAAGATCTTTTTTGTATCAAAAGTAAATTACCTGATATCCTCCTTCACCCCTCGTTTAGAGAGGAAGTTTTTCATAGAGTGCCAGGAGGTGTCGGCGATGCCCATGAGACGCAACACGCCTTCCAGCACGTCGCGCACTACGTCTGGAGGAGCTCGCAGGGACCGCACCTGCGACGCCGACAAATCATTAATTAATAAGTTTACTAGACTCTGTGGCAGTACCTTTCTTTCGAGTATGAAGGTGGGGGTGACTCACCTCGCTAAGTGATTCCGACTTGATATCTCCGACCGCCGCTCGTGCTGCCGCAATAACGGGCTCCACCGACGCTAGTTCTGCTTCTATTTCTTTTTTTCTGAAATAATAATATTTAATTACTATCTGCATCATTCTGCAACTGGCTGAAACTGATAAATTTTCGTGATTAGAAAAATCACGTGAGACACAATTTTTTTACCGAATTTGTAGTTTTTCGTTCTCAATTTCGATATTTTTCTTAAGTATGTGCATTTCTTCTTTTCTGTCGGTAGTAGCGCGCACCGTGGCGCCTATTTGTTCGAGCGCCTGATTGGCTTTGGCTTGTTTGTCGGACAAAGCGGTCTCTTGAGTTTTAGCCTCTGCCTGGAGATGCGCCACTTCGTGACGCGCTCGGCGAAGGGCTTCCACTCCTGCCTGCAAATACGTCACTCATAAAACTACTGTGTTCATAATTTGATTTATGAAATTAATTTGTTTACTGATAAATATTTAGTTAAGTTTATTATAAGAGTGTAAATAACTTACAGAGAGCATATTCTGTCTCTGAGCGAGTGCCGTTCTCTTCGTAGTGACGATGGCGTGGTAAGTTTTTATAAAGTTGACGTAACGGCACGGCGCCCGCATCCACTCCGTGTCTAAACTGTTGTATACCTCCAAAAAACCTTCCACAGGAATCTCTTCGAGATTTAGTTGCTTATCTTCTGTTACGTTCTCCCTCAGAAGTCTGAAATAATTTGGTATAACGATGATAGAAAAAAAGTAAACTACATAATATCTAAATACTTAAATTATAAACTTTATAGATACGTTTGCATAAGCATAAACAAAATGGCTAAGTATAATTAATTACTATCAATTAACAACCCCATAGAAGCAAGCAAACAAAATCTAAAATTTGATTTAGATCGAAAACGCAGAAAGCTAGAACTTTAAGCCGCATTGGCGCCGAAAATTACGAGGGCTTCCCCTCTCTCTCTACCTTACTTCTCTTTTCATTAAAATATGGTCGGCGATTTCAACGTGAAAAATTAACAGTTAAAAAGTTACAAATAAAACAATACATGTGTGGATCTGAGGGCAGATACTTTACCTGTGCGATGAGGTGCAAAAGTGCCACCATAAGGCAGCAAAACCAAAAAAAAAACAGTTTACATGTGTATAACTGCGGATACCTCTGGATCACTAGCTGGGGCATTTGCCTTAGAGTCTCCGTAGACCACTGCTCCAACCACACTAAGTGGCTCTCGGTATACAGCAGAGGATACTTGCTCATTAGCTCAGAAAGGTTATCTTGATTTTTATCAAGACAAATCACTATGCCAAGATTTTGCTTTATGTCTGAAATGCCGTTTAAGTAAGTTAGTATGCTTAGAAAAAAAACTCAATACTTAATTTAAAAAAAATCCTAGACAGGTAGGTACTGAAATATATCAAGAACAGGTTTGGCTCATTGGAATCGATAAAATCACCCATAGTAAAAAGCGTGTGCATAATTTTATCGATTCCAATGAGTTCTTTCGACTGAAATATATTCGAGATAATTATTATTATTGAGTGCCCATACTGTCCATCATTTGCGGAGTGATTTGTTCAGTTGACGCGACGTGCGTTAGAGCCTCGATTGCTGCCAATATAGAGTAATTAGCTGCGGATTCCGTGACCACGAGCAGTGTACGCGTTCCCTCAGCTGACGTTGATAGAGCCTGCGTGTTTCATTATTGATCTACTTATTACAATTTCCATATTAAGTCGAGTTAAAATAGTGAAGTTCTGATAGTTTAAGTTAAACGTTAAAAAATAGAAAATTCTAAGATAAATGAAAAACTCGGGTGGAATCGCTTTGGATATGAAGTCGTTTCAGTTGTATTTAATCAACGCAGATTACGCCGTTGTGGAAGTTTGAGAGCTTACATTTTTAATTTGCACGTTGTACTGATGTGGATGATCTACGAAGAGCAAAGAAGCTGAGAGGGCAGCGCTCACGATATGAGCAGCCGCTCGTCTGCCAAGTCCTGCGCTTCCTACGCACACTACTATACCTCCGTTTGTCTATAAATAGAGATTTTATATTAATTGAAAGTAATATTTTCTTCTAGGGTCTAATAGGGCTTCGAGCAAATAATACTTATATATTGTATTTGATTTCAAATTTAAGAAACAAGTAAAATTGTATTCTACACTTACAGCTCGAGCTATCGCTGGGCATAGCACCGCTAGTTCCGAACAAGCTTCGGCGCCTGTCTCACCGAAAACATTGTATTCGTGTTCAGTCACTGCAATCAATATTACATGGAATAAGATGTTCTTAAAATAACAAGTTTTTTTATGACCGAAACCAGTAACTTAATGTGGATTAAGTACCTATTAACTGACGGGATTATATTATTTTTTACTTACAGCATTGATTTATCAACTTCTGTGTAGTTTGATACCAGTATTTTTGGTCAACTGTTTCCAGATAGACTCCGTCTTCGCGTATTTTTGGGTTAAAATATATTTTTTCAGTATCTTCAACTTTCAAGTGGCTTTTGGATATAGTAGTGAAGGCCATTTTTTCATTTTCTGTGACTAGCCTGTCTTTAAATATCATATTTGCCTCAGATGCAAGGGCCTAAGGATTTAAGATAAATATTATAAGTGAGTAGTTTATGACAAAATCAAACTATATTAGTGTAACTAAACCCTTTTACGAATATCAAGGAACGTTATCTGCTCATTAAACTGAACCACTTTCACAGCTATGTATGAGAAGATGAAATATTGTAATAAGATCGCATGTTACTAGCATTTTTTGCAACACAAAATCTCATTATATGCATCTTACCATAATGAGGTCATTCGTATTCGATGGCGCATACCACTTTACATTTTCACACCATTTTCTTAGGTGCGACGCATTCCAGTTGTAATGAGAATGAGTGTAATAGGTTTCTGTTACCTATAAAGAATGCAATAAATAAACAAAAACGTATTTTATATAAATCATCAAATTAGTTAATAGTAACTAAAATTAGCGGTTATATTTACCTCTTTGAACATAGTTGCAATAGAAACGCTTAAACTAGATAGTTCATTCTCTTGTACATTTTTATCTACACTCTGTCTCAAATACTGACGCGTCAGTTCCAGTAGTTCGTCCTCCTCCGGTTCCCTGAAATAAAGGGTAGGCGAGTACGTTACGATCGTGTCAGTCGCGTCGTAAGAAAAAAAAGAAACTCATTAAACTACTACAACGTAGGTGATAAAATATGTGAACTTTCGCATCCTTAAGCTTCTATCGCAATCGAATCCGCAAAAAAGAGATCCGTCGTTCCGGACGTTAAGCGTGTACACAGATAGCGTCGGGAAGGGTTGGAGTAAGATCGGAAGCGGGTGTGTACTGACGGCAAGTAGAGCAGGCGCAGACAGGCGGCGAGGCGCGGCTGCAGCGGCGCGGGCGCGGCCAGCAGCAGCAGGCGCGGCGCCGCCAGCGCGCTCCAGCGCACGCCGCGCTCCTGGCCGCCGCCGCCGCCGCCGCCGCCACTGCGCTCCCAGAACCCGCCCTGCCCGATCAGCTGCACACACCAACGTGTTAGTCGAGTAGCAAAACTGCAACGATTGAGGCGTTTTCGCCAAATCTGGCGTCAGCCTATGGCATATAAAAAGTATTTTGTTCCCGGCTTCTCTCGTGTGCGCATCGAACGAATAATTTCTCGATCCTATTTTATAGATTTCGGTCTTACCTGAATCAGAAACGACTGTACCGGACACGAACCCCAGACGTCGATTCGAGCTCGATGTAGAGAGCGCACTAGTATCGTGACTCTCGCGTCGCTCGACCGCGAGCTTCGTGCCGTAGATTGCACTAAGTTTTTCTATAGATAAAATAAAAACTTATCAATATTGGATATGCTACAATGGACGATAAAAGTAAATTGTAAAGTAATTTATACACAGTTTAAACTTACTCGTTTTAGCTCAGCTATTATATCCGAGGGCTCCAAGATAGGTGTACAATCTATTATTACGACTGTAGTGTTCGATTCCTTCAGTACGTATTCTGCCAGTAAGCTAAAATTATCATGTTTATTATAATCCTATTAATATTATAAATGTCAATGTTTGTGCCGATGTATGGATGGATGTTTGTTACTTCATCACGTAAAAACCACTTCACAGATTTTGATGAAATTTAGCAATATTGTAGCTTATACATCAGAATAACACATAGGCTATATTATTTTAAGATATCGTGATTATCTTCCAAGATATGACGATAAATGCGTACGAAGTCGCGGGCAGCCTCTAGTATTATCTGTTAATATTAGTTGAACAATGAAGTACCTACCTACATGTACAAAAGACCTACTTTTTAGCAGAAGCGTCAGGTCCAATAATAAGTAAGTGCGCCGTATCAGCATCGACACAAGCTCGAATAATGGTCTCGCAGGCGGCGAGCCTCGAAGACAGAAACAAGTGTTCGGTCACCCACTCTGTGGGCGCGCACACGGGCGCGGGCGGCGGGCCGAGGATATCGAACATCTGGGAACATGGACATTCCACGGTCGTCATTGTTAACCGACGAAGATACGGAAAAGTAGAGAGAGGTCTCGCAGGAGAAGGTATTTTTTATAATTCTCTCTTTTACTCCTTTTGCAGCCATTTTATGTGCGAGTTGGGTAATCTACATTGATGAAGACCAATCGGTATTGGTAAATGAATACTATAATATTAGGGCACCTACTTACCTCTTGTTGAAAGCTATCCACTGCGTTTTCTTTGAGTAATCCCACGACACTCCGCTGCACTGCCGTATAAATAAGATCTTCTGGACTTGTGAATGCAACATTTGTACCAACATTTTGAGCGACGTTTTCAAACTGAGTTATTATTTGTTTGACCTGTAAAGTCAATTAGTCACGATAATATTAATGCGATAGATACAGATGCAGCACTTAATTAAGTAGGATCTTGCTTGCAGTATGGGAGAGCTAACGTCACTAGACGCGCGGAATCTGTTTCAATTTTCGTTTTAAGTACATACAGTTTAATGTTAATACTTTTTATAGCTGTAAATAAAAAAATATTATTACTCACAACAGATACATTATACAACTTCAAAACAGAATTAGATCTATGTTTCGTAATCCATTCTATTGTTCTATTGATAGTTTTCTGTAGAAGTGGTATTGCCATCTTTGCAGACTCATTTTCATATTCTACGTTTTGGATCCAACGTTCTAATACTTCTCTAGCACAATCACTATCGTCGCTGCAATCGAATAAAGTAAATTAGTGTCTGATCAGGATACATTTTCAGAGAGACCGTAGATAAATAATTCAAGATTACTTTCCAAATTTTAATTTCCATACATGTCATGCCAGACAATCGATCCAGCAATAGAATAACAGTCATGCGACAAATCTATACTTATAGTTTGTTTCCTTGTAAACTAAGGTATAGTTACAAGGTTCAAATTCAAAAGGTATCGTCGTGTAACAAGTGATCGCGCACATACCTGAGCAGTATGATGCCCATCCGCGAGACGGTGGCGGGCGACGCGTGCTCCAGGCTGTCGGTCTCGAATATGAAGTTGACGTTGGCTCCGAACTGGATGCGCCAGCCCGACGGCAGCGTCAGCAGTCGGTTGTCGTCCAGCACAGAGTTCAGCGCTTCTATCCACTCCGGATCCACGTCTCCGTCACATACCACCCATGACCAGACGTCTGGAAAACTACACTCTTAGAAAACATGAACTTACCTACCTAAAATACATTTGGGAAAATGTGTGTTAATACACTTAACTGTATACTTTTTAAAACAAGGATGAAGACAGTTAAGATGGATTCTCGGACTATAATTGTTTATTGTTTATTTATTGCTACCTATTTTTTATAAATGTATGTTCTAGTGGAAGGCGGATGCGGGTGCAAATGTCTAAATTCGTGCGGAAGATCCGTATTTGCGGATGCGAATATTCGCAACATCCCGAGTACCTATGTATAGGCACAGATTACTTAATAGTTACTACGTAACAGATACTTCACTCAGAAGAAAATATCCAATACCTACTGCTTTAACAGTGCGCAATAGCCCAACTGTCACGTCAGCAACCACTGCATGCTAAAATGTGCCTAAATACTCAAGCGTATAGATGTGATTGCTTCGCACCGCGCGATCCCGTAAAAATCGCGGGGCTGCCTCTTCGACAAAATTAAATTAACAAAACGTTTTGTGACTATGTTATTGAGAATTATGAATACGTTCCGACTTATATGGGGCAGTTTAAAATTGTATCGTTTTTAATATATTTATTTTTAACATGTTTTTATTTTTAATTTTAAATGATTTTTATCTTTCTGAATTCTCGGTTATTATTATGTTTTTCATTAAAAAAAACGTAATTATTAAAAATTATAAAACATTCAAAACAAACAAAAAAACGAATGGAACTATCAAAATTTGAACAACGTGCGAGTGCTTCGTTTTGACAGCCGCGTTTCGCTTGGTCCGCAAGCGGCCCGCTGAGCGGTAGGTATTTACTATTTATAGCGCGCAAGTACATAGAGTGACGGAGGCCTGGTATAGGTATGTAATTATAGTTCTATGGTATTCTATGGTTCTATGGTAAGTACTCTGTTTTCTCTAATTTTCGCAAGGTTAAGTATGTACGCCTTTTAAGTAACTACTTAAACAGTTTGCAACTATCTATATTATGTTAACTATTAGTTGAAACTGTAGGTTCATGAGTTAAATATTTGTTTTTTTTTTAAATGGCTATGTAAGTAACTGTTTGTTTCACATAAGTAAATAAATAAATAAATAAATACTGAATAGTTTTCCTGCAGGTACAGTTAGAAAAATAATATAGGGGTATTTGATAAATTTAAATAAAAATGTGCTTACCTGATGTTTGATTGGATATCTCCAAAGCAGTGGATGAAATCACGCCGTCGGTCCATTGCCGCGTGTCGAGGTCTATGTGGCCGAGCAGCCAACTGCGACTCATCGCTTTCGGGCAAATTGTGTACTCTATTATATTCTTGCCTTGTTGCATTAATGCCTGAAAACATAGAAAAAAATCTTTAAAATAAAAATTCTTAAAATTCTGCGATTTCTTTTATCGCTCGTCTTTTCTACTTACCGATTTTAAAATTTTTCTTATAGTTGTTTTCCCAGAAGCCGGCGGACCTACAATAACAACGCCCATTCTCTGTTGCAGCTGTTCGTATAGTTCGATGCACTTCTGCGTTTGATCACCGTTATTTACGAGTCCTAGAGTTTTCACAGAGGCTTCTAAGGCTGCGCTTATGGGATTACTAGTAAAATCATCCTCGATAACGTCGGGAAAAACTATCGATAATATATTTTCGAATCTGTAAAAATACAACAAATATATTGGGATGTAAAGAAATATCTTTAAGTTCTTCATACACAAGAAAAAACTCATATTTTGGTTTTAGGAAATGCTAATAATTTAGCAATGGGTACCTCCGAGCGTCGTGGCGCGTTAGCTTGGAGCGGCTGTGCAGGCGCAGAGCGGCGGCGGCTGACCGCTGCGCACTCACCGCCGATACCGTCGCCTTCAGCGCACGCAGACCCCAGTCGTAGTGCCGTTGACCGCTCAGCAACGTGCTATAAGATAGACGATTCTATTTATTTATATCTACATCGTATATCGAAAAAGCTTTCGAGTACCCAAAAACCTAGAATAAATCTTTCGACAGTTCGCTGCCGTGCTGAGTAACCGATATCAATAATATTTACCTAGCCATAACGAAGACAGTGTGTAGGTCGCGGGCGAGGCGTTCGGCGTGCGGCACGCAGCGCGCGGCCAGCAGATGCGCGGCGAGCTGCTGCGCGGGCGGCTGCGTCATGGCCACGGGCCGCAGCACGCGCAGCAGCGCCGTCGGCAGCGCGCGCCGCCCGCCGTAGCCGCGCATGGCCGGGTTCAGCGTCGCCGCCACGCCGCACCACGCCGACACCGCCACCTGCACCCGTGGAAGCATTAGCTAAATGTGGCTTCGATAGGACGTAGCGAGTGACACGTGTCAGAGCTCGCTCGACGAGCTCAAAAGAATTATATGCGCATCGACTGTGTATAATTATCATAAAAAGGTACTTGTTTTCCGTTGAGCAGTGCGGTGGCGGAGTGCGGCCGCCGCTGCTGCATGGCGGCGAGCAGCGCGGCGAGCTGGTGCGCGACGGCGGCGAGCGTGTCGGCCGCGAGCCGGTTCAGCTCGTCGAAGCAGCCCCACGCTCCGCACAGTGCGAGGCCCGTCAGCAGACGACCCATACATTTCGCGTCCATTGCCTGAGTAATAATATTGGCTGAACTAGACAAATGTGATAAATATATGAAAGATATAGGTACTATGGAATAAACGTGCATTGGTCTTTACAAATAAAGGCGAAGTATGTTTTTAGGAAGGTACGTAGGTACCTATTTTCCTAAAGTAATAAGAAAAGTAGACCGAGAAAGAGGTAAATAGAAGTTGTTTCATATCAGACGGCGGAAAAACGTTCCGAGTGGCGTAGAGTCCACCGACGATAGCAACGCTTATATAAAGAAATAATAAGTACTTAAATATAAAGAAACAATAAGTACTTAACAACATGAATTCGCATAAAATTTTAGTTAGATCACCTCATCGCAGTTAAATACGAGAACGAGTCGACCAAAGAGACCTCCTAGGGCTTTGACAGACTCTGTTTTTCCCGTTCCAGCTGGACCGAACGGATTCCCTACCAATCCAAGATGAAGGGCCTGAAAATAGGAATAGAAACATGACATGGGTTTGAAAGGTACATATGGCATCGAAATTCTAGATAACGCGAGAAAATAATAATTTTCTAGAACTATAGAAACTGTCTAAAAATATTTACAAATAAATAATTTAGTTAGTACTTACGTACGTAGTTATTTTATTTCTTTAAATTTGTCCTACCTGTGTCAGTATAAGAAAACATTCCTCGGCTAATTCGGTCCGCACAAACTGTCCTGCGTTGACACCAAGGTATTCATAAGAGTACGATATTTCAGCCAAACCCATTTTGGCGACCACGTCTTTATTATTTATCAAATAAAATCTGCAACAACAGTCTTGCATTTCCAATTGATGTTAGATTAACGACATCGAATAAGATTATACCTTTTTGATTTAATTTTATACAAGTTTTAACTTAGAGAATATTAATATGAATTTTTGTAATTGTTGTATTCACATGGTCGATTCTATAGTACTTACGTAGATACCTAAGTATGTATTTCATATCACATTATTAAAGTAGACACTGTATCCCGTAATCGTATCTCTATAACAAATAGCTAAGTAAGTATAACAGTAGATATGTACCTGAGTTGTTTTTGCCACAGCCAATCTTTTGTCGATACAACATTATTTTCTATCAGGGTTTTAATGACTGACACATAAAAAGCGCATTGAAACATTAATGCCTGCCTTTTAATTAGCTCACTTTCATCTTCAATGTCTGCGGAGGCATAGTACGAATTCTCTTTTTCCACATTCGCTTTTAACTTATGCAAGTCTTTTGAAGTAATAGCTCTTTCTGCTTGTTCAGTGAACCTTATGTTCTGAGCTAAACAAAGTATTTGTGTAGGAAGAGAGAAGGGATCTTGCTCTTGCATAGAGTTTGTCGATATGCATTTCAGGGTCAAATTTTTCAAAGATGACCGCATTTCGTCTTCAAGACTTTTAAGCCAAATCTGAAAAATGAAAACTAGAGTTTACGCTTTTACACAAAATCTTAGAAATATTGCTCTTGGCATAAATTTAATGTGTACCTCAACGGGGCAGTCGATATCAACGGGATGATCAAACTGAAATGTTTCCCCGTACTGGCTGCACAGTGAAGTGATGGATAGTCCCCCCGGCCCTAACTTAACTCCAGTAGTGCCCGGGAACAGTTTCTTCAAATGAGTCTGCATCACTGCCTCGCGACCTTCAGCGCCGGCGCGCGCTTGCCCCAATAGTTCTAACAAGTCATCATCGCTTAGGAAATAAAGCCTTGGGAATATCGATCGTTTGTCCTGTAATTTCCAAATTAAAGCACTCAGTCTCAATTTAAATGAAAAACGAATTAAGTTGTACTTACACCGCGTATTCGCCACATAATTATACGAGTAATTACTTACATCCATATACTGGTTAAGAGCAGATTGGCAGGATAATAGCTGCTCAGATATTGAGTCTAGCATAGACTGAAGCCTTGGAGACTGTAGTAAGACGGACAGGCGCGAATCGGCCTCCAGTATACGCGAAACTTGTCTGAAGCCAAGATCAACCTTGCGGAATTTTGTACCTAGCTCCCCGTCGTCATTCGTCAAAATTGGTTCCAAGTACAGCCATCTGCAAGGAAGGTGATTACTCTCTTGTGTTAATTGCTCGAATAAATACATTAATTAGTCATTACTGATAAGATACTACTAAAGTAGGTACTATGAAATTTGATTACCTGCTCAAGCATGTAAGTAAACAATAACTCATTCCTATCTGTCATAAAAAGCACCTATATCTACTTATTATTTTTTTTAGATACCTATACTTATATATAAATAGGTATTCAATTTGTTGCCTGATCTTTTAGGTATTAATAGGTATTGGGTGCCTTAACTGTCTGTTTTACTTATTTGTGAACCGGGATTCAGAAAATCAAGCAAGCTTTCTCAGTTAATATTGATTCCTCGTTCCTTTAGTTTTCCTTCTTTCATGCATGTACACTATACAAGTGTTTCAATTTATAAGATGACATTCCATCTGCCTAAAGTAATTTTATAAGGACGTAACGACTATAAAATTTGGAGCAAACAGGCTTCGTATGATGATGAAAACAGTTTTTATTTTAATTTTTGTAAGTACTGGTATAGGAGGATACCTAATAGGACATTGACATGGGTTCGTGAATGTTTGCTGATAAAAAAAATAGAAGGAATAAGGGAAATAAATTAAATCATAGTCCTATTTCTATAGAAAAATGTATTAACAACATTTTACAATTAAGTATTGATGCCTCATTTTAACAGACTATAGAGTTATGGTTTTTTATTAGGTACAATATAAAACCTTAATTAACAACATTCTACAGCAAGAAATTAAAAAAATCCATCAAATAAATGCATAGCCTTAAAATATAAGTAGGTTATAATAGTTCAATTGTTTTCTAATTGCAAACCTTAACAAAGAGTGCGTAAAGCAATGGCAAGGGATATTTAGTCAGATCTTATGAGTTAGTTTTTAATCAAGCTAAAATCTCGGTAAGGTGTTTGTTTTATGTGCACATAGGTACTTCAATAAGGATTTACTTATAAAGTTTTAAAACACTATATTTCAAACGATATTTAAGCATGAATTTAAATAAGATCCTTAATTATTTAACAATTAGGCACATGAACCTTATCATAAGTAACTACCTACATAGTTCCAACTAACTTGTTAGCTTATCACGATTTATTTATAATGTAACAGGATATCTTAGAGAACTAAAACTACAAATCTTTGGGATAGAAGTTCTACTCAATAAGAAAATACAGATAAAAAAAAATGTTTATAAAAATGATGGTCAGGTGCAGGAACTTCTAAGGTGAGTATTTATTTAATTGTCAAATTATTATTTTTTGCATTGCAACAATCAAGTAGGTACTAGTTTATTATGCTGTGGCTACGCTTAATAAATTTATCAACACATTTTTTCTACAACCCACACTTATTGTTATATAATACAGAGTAGTCACACTACTTACAATTAACGACAATAATTATATACGGATAGCAAATTAACATAAAATAATGTTTATGGCACACAAAGACATAGGTATTGAATGATCAGCAAAAGTGTTAATTAATAAAGGTAGATTTACGTTGCACAAGACCTATAATTGTCTGACCGTTTGGTGATCTCCGAGAAATAATAATTCATTTGCGAATTAAGATCTCCTATTTGTTTTTCTAAGAAATTAAGCTGCTCATTGTGGTCGTTATATAATTCCTCCATATTAGCAAGAAGTTTAAGCTGTGTTTGCGTGTCACTTGCAAGCTTCGTAGCTCTGTTTAACAATAACTGAGCTCGTCCTCTAGAATTCGATGTTTTGCTTGCACGTTCTGCCAGAGACATATTTGTCTGCTTGAAGTCCTGCCGAAGTTGCCTCGCTTTTTGCTCTGCACCTTCAGCTCTGTTTACAACATCATCGGCTTCTTGCTTCACTTGGTCTGCATCGCTTTCAATTTTTAATATATTTTTTTGTAAATCTGACAGACGCAATCGCAGGGCTTCAACCTCTTCTTTGGTTTCATTTGCTTTTTTCTGGGCTTGTTCGGTTTCTTTTGCTATTGGCATCAAATCACTTTTAGCAGCCTGTATGTCGCTATTAGCTTTATCAATTGCATTTTCAGCAGCATCTTGAGCAGCCTGTGCTTCATCTAGCGCATCTAAGACTTTGTTTGCCATTTCTAAAGTTAAATTGGCGGCTTTATTAATAGCCGTAGCATTTTGTTTTAGTTCTTTTGCTCTATCCAAGTCAGGTTTAGTTTCCGTTATGATATTTTCAATGTTAGTTAATTGTGATACCGTAGAGTTAATTTTCTGAGATAATTCCGTGATCTCTTTGGGTTCTATACTGATGGACATATTTAGAATATCGTTGGCAAGTGTTCTAACGTCGCTGGGAGTGTTCGAAGTATTTGATAAAAATTCTTTCAGTTCAGCTGTTAAATCTTGACTTCCATTAGTAACTCGTTCTGCAGATAATTTGAAATCTTGAGCTCTATCATGTAAATTTTTTGCTCTAGCGCGAACAGCTACAGTATCTTGTTTGACTTGAGATACAGACCTAAATAAGTCTTCGGCTGTAAGTTCATGCTCTTTGATTCTATGCTCTGTTTTATTTGCAAAATCTAAAGCTTGTTCTGCCTTTGTTACAGCTCCTTGGTCACAAGAAATCCCTCCACACTTACCGCAGCCTGCCCCACCGCAAATATCACATGAATCGCTTTCTAATCCACACATTTTTTCATTTAGTTTAGGTAATTGTGATTCAAGATCTAATATTTGGTTTTGTATTTCATCCAGTTTCTTTTCATTTTCATTTTGGGTATTATTAAAATGCGAATATTGCATTTCTATCAATCTATCAGTATTTTTAATCTGTCTATCTGTACTAGCAATTAGAGTTTGAACGTTTTCTGCCTCATCTGATGCTTTGAGTGCTCGCTCTTTAGCCTCACGTGTTAAATTAAGCGCACCCTCCAAGTTTGCTTCTTGTAACTTGGTAGCATTTTCTTCTAAATCATGTGTTTTTAATTTAAGGTTTTCTATACTTGTCCTAAGTCCATCTAAAGTTACATTTCCCAAGTTAATTTTGGAGGTAATCGAATTCAAATTATCATTACTATCTCTGACCTTCTTTTCGGCTTCGTTGAGAAGATTCTGCAGATTTGTTACATTTGATAGGAGTTCGTGAATAGTAGTTTGTCCATGTTCAGTACTTAAAAGAATGTTTTCCACATCAGCCAATTTTTTTGTCATTTCTTCGAAGTCCCTTGTATACGCTCCTGTAGCTCCTACAAGTTTAATATTGCTTGCATTTCCTATGGCGTATTCAGTTTGAAGTCGTAAATCATTTATAACTTTGTCCCAATTATCGAAACACTCACCACAAGTTTCGCAATGCGGAGCTAAACCTAGGTATCCTCTAGCACACATGTCACATCTGTAACCACCAATTCCAGGTTTACAAACACAAGCACCAGTTTCTCGGTTACATTGCGATGAGGCAGAACCATATGGGTCACAGTCACATTCATAACATTCGACGTTGGGATCACCCCAATGATTTTCTTGGCATTGATCACATTGCCTGCCGCCATGCCCAGGTTTACAATCACATTTGCCAATATACGGATTACATTGAGGAGATAAAGAGCCAACAGGATCACAATCGCAAGGGTCACAACCAGTACCAAGTGCTATTCTCCAGTGGTTTTCTGTACATTGATCGCAGTTGGTGCCCATTACATTGTTAAAGCAAGGACATTGACCCGTAACACTATCACAATGCCCTTTTGTAAAGTTGGTACCAAGTTCGGAGCAATTACATTTGTAGCAAGCTTTTTCTAGAGCATTACCGTAATAACCTGTTTCACAAACTTCGCAATGTTCACCAGCTGTATTGTACAGGCATTTCAAGCACTGTCCAGTGTAAGGATCACAGTTACCGGGTTTAGTTAAGTCTGTATTTTCATTACATTCACATTTTTCACATGTATTTTTTAAAGGATCTCCATAGTAATTGTCAGCGCATACATCACACAGAAGACCTGCATATCCTTCTGCGCAATCACAAACAACATCTTTAGTTTCTGGATCTAGCTCACATTTATCAGCATGACTGTTTTTGTTCGGATCTCCTTTTATACCTGGACAAGGACAAGGACGACATGCAATGTCAACCCCTAGTCTCGGATCACCGTAATAGCCTTCCAGACATCTTTCACATCGATGACCTTCGGTATAATCGCTACAATCCCTGCATGCACCAGTCTTGTCGTCGCACTCAATTGCATGCCCATTGCAGTCACATTGTTGGCAGTTAGGAAAATTAAAGTAACCTGGTTGACATAGATCACATGCACGGCCGTACGTATTAGCTCTACATTTGCATTGGCCACTTGCAGCATCGCAAAAGTTATCTAGAGATCCAATGCTGTTGCAGTCACATCGCTTGCAACCAAACTTGCTAAATCCATAAGTACCAGGCGCACAACGGTCGCAACGTGCTCCAACTATGTTTTCTACACATTGGCAGTAACCAGTGTATGGGTCACACTGGTGACTTTTAGAGCCCGTGGGATCACAGTCGCACGATTTAGATCCATTCCTAACATAAAATCCAATGCTAGCATGGTATTTTTTACAAATCTCAGGTACATGATCTCTATTTAAATCATAGTAGTAAGGATCACCGCAGTTGTGATGATCAAAGTCATCCCTTAAATTGCTAGCATTTTGGAAGAATGGTAAGTCGTCAAAAGATGGAATAAGGACAATAGAATCGATTAATACAGTTGCTCTAGGGTTTGAAGTACGTCCGTCCTGGCGCCCAAAGTAAATACGAATTTCGGTATCTTTGTTTGCTTCTAAGCAGACCGGAGGCTTCACCAAAACACTACGTTGATTCGATGGTAAAGAAGTAGATATAGTATCGTCTTCTGGTCTTACATTAGCACATGGAGAATCAGAATCTACCCCAAACGGTCTTTTAATCAAAATAGTTGCCTCTTCCCAATTGGTAGGCGACTGTGGTTCATATCTAATGAGAACATTATAGTTCATACTACGCTTTAGATCGTTAACAAGAAATACTAATGTACTACCTTCCGGAACTTTCATAAAGCCCGGTCCAGTCCAAGTTTCTTTCCTACCATCTGGGAAGTTTTCTCTAATAACTACATGACATTGTTGACTTTGTATTGCGTTATCATCTATTAGAGAATCACACAAACTAGATTCTCCTTCAATTACAATAGAATCAAGAGCTCCTACAAAAAAGTTTTGTATAGGCTGGTCGCAGCGTCTTCCGGTTACATTCGGCCGACACTTACATTGGCCCGTAATCACGTCACAATCCCTGTCTAAGGAACCACCCACATCACAATCACAAGGCGCACACCCGTCGTCGCTGTCTGATAAGCCGTAGAACTCTGGCAAACACTGATCACAATTTCTTCCCGTGACGTGGCGTTTACAGAAGCAGTTGCCCGTGGCCGGATCGCAGCCCCTTTCGTTTATTGTGCCGAGTGCATCGCAAGTACAGGCTTCACAGCCTTCGGGATTTTCGGGTACAAAATTCCAGTATCCGTCCTTGCATCGGTCGCATCGAGCTCCATCAACAAAGGCTTTGCAATGACAACGTCCAGCTGTTTTGTTATTAGCAGCGTCAGTTTCATCATCACACAAAATTTCCTGATCCGTTGTTCCTTGTGGATCGCAGTCACATGGCTTACAAATGTCCGGACTTTGTATATCCAGATTAGGATCCTTGAAAAATTCTGGTTGACAACGTTCACAGTTTACTCCCATCGTATTATGTTGACAATTATCACACACTCCTCCGCTTATCTTGCCAGTTTTATTATACACGGCGGGATCGAAATGGCAAGTCGTTGCGTGGTTGTTGCAAGTGCATCTTTTACAAGCATTAGAAGTTTTGCCAACAGCCGGCTGCCACGGTAAGTCATTATAAAAATCTTCACAGTATTCGCAGTTGAGGCCTCTCGTGTTATGAGTACATTCGCAACGCCCATGGACCATATTGTTCTTAGACTCCACTCCCGGCATAGGTAAACACCGCGATGCGTGCCCATAACAAGAGCACGATCCACGGACGGTCATTTCATAAATCGAGTAATAGTATTTTTCTTGGATTTCGGCTCTATTATCTAATAAATCGTCACCGAGCGTGTGAAGCTTGGTAAAGTTTATTCGAAGGTTCGTCATTCGCAATAGATTTTGTACTTCCTCGGAGTAAGGGTTCGTTACGTTTATGTTTGGCGGTAGAACTCTGAAGATAACTTCGCCCTCAGTAGACGGTGCCACTCCCGAATATCGAGACTCGCACACAACCTCGGTCAAGTTACGCTGAGTATGCGTCGGTACACCGGGGAAAGCTTCGTTGCAGTTGTGAGCAAAATATCTGTACACGCGCCACGTTTTACCAAAGTCGAACGATCGCTCTACTAGCATAGCTGCGGGCCGAAACGTTTTGAATTGTATTATTAAATGGGTAAGGTGAAACTCTGCCTCCATGTCCAACTCGATAGTTACATTTTCTTTTCCGTTTTCAGACTGCCACCAGGATTTCATTCGGGTACCCGGGTGAAATTTGTAGATGATGTTTTGTATCCGATGGTTGAGACTGGGAACATTGATCGTATTGTTCGTCGAATCACACCAAAAGCACTTTTTCCTGTCTTCCAAATGGGAAACGATGCAGTAGCGTTCCCGGCCGTAGGCGCCGCACGTGGAGGAGGCGAAGAGACGCGACTCGCGGCCGATGAGGAGGTTGCCGGTGGCGGGGTAGCACGAGCTGAGCTCGCAGGCGCGCTCCAGCAGGCGCGGGTCGGCGCGCAGGCGGTCCCGCTCGCGGCTGTACACGGCGCCGCCGCCCGCCACGAGCGCGGCCAGGATCAACAAAGCGCGCGCAGCCATGCCGCGGGGAGGTGTCCGCGCGGCGCTCACTGCACTGCCGCCGCCGCGCGCCGCACTCGCGCGCCGCCGTCCGTCCCCCGCCCCTCTGCCCTACATGACCAGAGACGAACTCGCTCGGTTTCCTAACGCCATTCCTGTTACTAGAGCCTTTGATATTTAACTAAGTATATTCAAGGCAGAGATCGAAAAGAGATTTTTTTGATTATTGACTAATTTACTATTAAGTATAATTAAATGAGTAATTATTCATAAGTATGATTAAAATAAGTAAATTACTGATTCAGGCACATAGTTAGGTCTACTGCTGTTTTGTTTCAGGTGACATGATATATTATGTTATACTAGATACATCGGGTTTTCCGGCAGCTTTCCAGTAATTAGTAACTCTACGACAGATTATGCATTAGTATTCAAACAGCATTTTTGAACGGTCTCAGAATACGGGCCTGTACGAGGCGACGACCGCTCCCGCCCCCGCGCCGCTCGTGCCGTTCTCCGAAACGGGCACTAGGCAACTAAAATAACACCGCATTTCGGGATGCGCTTTTTGTTTTGGTCATTATTATGGCAACAAGCTTACTTGTTTCGAATCTATTACGAAATGTGTTTTACAATGTTATGATAAGAGAGTAGAATAATTAACTTTGAGAGAACTTGTAAGAGAACCTACGTTCTTTATACCGATTTCACTTGTATAATTAATTAATTAATTAGTCAATTATACTGCCAATATCATGAGAATATGTAAATGGTTTTTATTATACCTAGGGAGACAACAATTCTTCAGACCGAGACACAAGCGATAGTCATTTGATTGCAAATAATAATTAAGAACGTCCTGTTGTGAAAACGAGCACAAAGTGTCTGTCGGTCACGCTTTGGGAGATATTGTCAGCTTGGAGCGCTAGAGTCACCGTCGGCCTTCCGCCCTACACATCCGCTGATAACAAACTTCAACCAATTGACCACACACCACGAATTTCAAGCTCAACATGATCAAACTCATTCTAAAAAACAACTGAAGAGACTTTCAGGTTTTCATTAATACTCTTTTTACCACATTTTAACTACCATAAGTAAATTATAAGATCATTGCGAATAAGTATTGTTATATCTGCTATACCATATCCTTTTATCCTACTTCCTACTAATACCACAAATAGGTACTTATTATTTATGAATGTCGATGTTTGTGCCGATGGATGTTTGTTACTCTTTCACGCAAAAACTACTGAACAGATGTTGATGAAACTTGGCAGTATTGTAGCTTATTCATCAGAATAACACATAGGCTATATTATTGTAAGATATATCTTTTTTCCAAGATACGACGATAAATGCGTGCGAAGTCGCAGACAGCCTCTAGTAGGTAATCATTATTCTAGGCAGAAAATAAACTACTCGCTTAGCATCAAACGCATTAAACATACCGCATTACTATCTATGAATAAGCTGTAAAAACAATATCTTAGTTTTATTTACTCATTCAAAAGACCGTCAGCGGCGGGCGGGACAGTTCGAGTCTTAGGGCCTTTGCATTGTTTAATGAACTGAAAGGAGCTTTTGTCACATCAGAACAAAGCGCTCACATATTCATTTCACTTCAACGAAGCGGAATGAATGGGTCCGCCATATGCAAATAAGTTTAACGTTGAGTAAAGTACTTAAGAATATTGCAATTTCTATGAAAAATAAATACCTAATTAGGTATAGGTAAGTAAAAGCGTAGGTAGATAATTAGGCATTTCACGGAAGATGAGCAGAAGTCGTAACGTCGCGCATTATCATGAAAGGTTACTAGAGCCGGAGAAATAAAAAAGATTCCTTTGTTCAGAATTCTGTACTTAGCGGTAGAACATATTTGATTTTAAGTTCTAATGCTATTCACATAAATATGACGTCATGCAAACTTAGCCAATGAGAGCTGTCTCTAACAACGTAAGATAAAAATGTTACAATTTCAACAGTTTTGTCGATAACCTCTAGTTGTTATCAGTTTCTAGTATAATAGAAACATTTGGTAGCTACGTGCGTGAAACACAAGAGTTGTTAGGTAAGAAGGTTGGATACTTCACATTATACTCACTTAACTACCTCTATTTTGATCGATTATACAGTTATACAATATTGTCAGTGAGAAAAGTAACTAAAATAATTATTATTAAACATAAAAGTTTTTTTTTCAGTTTCAGCATGAAAGTGTAGTAGCATGAAACGGGCGAAGTCGCGGGCGGAAGTCTACTGTGGAATAAATAGGTATGTAGGATAGCAATCTTAGCGCGCGTCGTGACCACGCTGTGAATGAACGCTTTTGCGCGAAGATAAGAGTTCATTCTCAAAATGCGGTTATAATGTCAAAGTTCAGTACCGATAAACGCTCATATACTTTATAGTTTATCTCGCCTCCTCAAAGTTACTTTAAAATCATATTAAAAAAATATCTAAGTATTTAAAAATGCTAATGGAATAATGATACAAGAAAACTGAAAACGTTTGCATTTTCTTACGAGTATTCTAATCAGGCTTAGTTATAATATAAATAAGGAGTTTTAAAATTACGTTCTTGCGGCAAAGAGGGGACGGTAAAGGACAATGGAACTTACTGAGCCCAAAATCAGTAATCTATATCTTTTTTTCTCCATATAATAAAATTACGAGGCAGTCTAGGTCTATACTCTGGTATATGTTTCATTTCCGGGCAGTGAGTTTTTTTTACAGCCCCGAAGTCTATGGTCGAGTTGCATTGCATAGTCTTTTCGTTTTGAAGGATTTATAGCATTATTATAGGGTCAACGAGAGAATGCGTTCCTGACACATGTGACTAGTGATGTAACCTTACGTAACTGATATTTTTTATTACCTACTAGAAATTAATATCACAATGTGGTTCGTTATTCTCGTTTGCAATTTTTACCCGACTGCGCCATCAGAAGGAGAGTTATGTTTTTCGAGAGTAGGTATGTATGTATGTATAATATTTTAGCACGCTCTACACTACATAAACAAGATTAGATAACATATTTTCGGCCAGTTCTAGCAAAAAAAAACAGATTTCGAAAATAACTGCACGCACTAAAAATAATAGTACATTTCGGGCTTTCGGAAGAAAACGTGGAGCGTTTTGTCCAAAAAGAGAAAGGATTATACATACTTATAAACGCTCCACGATTTCTTTCGAATGTCCAAAATATCCTTATTATTTTATAATTGTTACTGCGTGCTAAAAGCGCGTTATTTATTTTTTAAAACTATTAATTTGATAAACATAGCCGTTAATCGTTACTTTTCGTTAATTTTGACCGCTATCTTTGTCACATCACTAAAAAAATTAATGGCTGCCAAAACCTTGTAGCAGCGCAGTATATTTTTTGAAAATTATTGTTTTCTTAACTTTAATTGTAATTCAAAGTGCAAATTTACCGTGATTGTTCATAATTTGACATAATAATGTAGTTTTTATAGCTTGTTACTTGTTAATTGGGCGAATAGACAAAATCATTTTTTTATCGTAAATTGAGAGCCGCCTCAAAGTTATATCGGCAAGTCAATCACCACCTGTCAGGAACGCATTCTCTCGTTGACCCTATAATAGTGTCACTGACCGACACCGAAGGAAGCCCAGAGTAAAATAAACCGAAACATAATAGGTAGGTAGGTACCTAAATACAGGACAATAATAGTAACAATATTGGTATTGCCAAATTAAGGTTATGCAGCTTAGTATACAGGTAGCAGGTACGCAATTCGAACCATAATTCACGAATCCTTGTAACTACAAATTACAAGTTTCGATATCATTGCTATGGGTAGGTATCAGTTTGCATACGTACGCTACATTCTTATTATAAGGAACGTATTATGTAAGTTTTTTTATTTATTTACTTCATGCCTTGCCTAGGTACCCGTATCTCACGATTTGGAACAAAGTTTCAGACTTCCTCATCTTAAAGCGCGCTTATGTTAATTTTAAACATGCTATCTTTATAGTGTTGTGTCGCCTAATTTAGGTGACGAGTAGCAACTTAAAATCACAGGTCACTGACTCTACTTTGATGTTATATGGTTTATAACTTGGTAGTTAATCTTCCTAGCTTCACTCGAAGAGTTGAGACTGAGCTTATAATCATAAGATACAGTACGTACAGTAGATACGTATGTAAACTTGTAACATTACATCATTCGCTCTATAATTAATAGATACGTTACTACCTACAGCGTTATCGCCTCGCAGGCACTAACAGTAGTTAATATTGGTATAATTATAAATATTTTTATGAGTATTAAATGTGTTTTTAAAGTTTTTCATTCAAACTTTACCGCTTGCCTTGAAAAGCTCGATGTTTTCATGGTTATGTCGTATCTTATTACTATAATTTAATATCTACTTACTTAGTTATGTGCGTATACAACGAGTAAAATTTCACTTACGTAAGTCTAGGTAATTGATGAACAACAGTTTCTTGTTGCATTGAGCGTGAGCACATAAATTAAAGACTCCATATTTGGTGTGGCCGACGACGACCAAATATAGAATGTAGTCAGTCGCATCCCTGGTTCACAGATCGTTCGTGTTTGTAGTACGTATTTTAAATCTCTTATTTATTAAACATTCTAAATAGTTACTTTTTCTTACTTTAAAATTATACTCTTGTCGGTGAATCTCTTTCTAGCCGGTTCTGTGTTCCGCCTTCCTCTTGACGTCCTACTACAACATACCTAATACGTACGACCTATGAGATAATCCTCTTTCCTTCTGTCTTCTCAGTTTGTTTATTTCAGTATAATAAGTTACATACATACATGCACACATATCCGTCACTTCTCTCTCCTGTTGGGTTAGGCAGAGATCACTTCCTTCCACTTGCTACGATCCAAACACACTTCTTTCGCTTCATCCACACTCATCAGTCGCCTCGTACATGTCTGTCGGTAATAAGTTAATAACCTTATAAGTTAATTCTTTTGGCTTATTAGTTAGGTATTAACAACGAATAACAATGAAATCTACGATAACATAAAAAAGCAATGAATTATCTTTGAACAGACATTTCACGTGACCAAAACAATAGTACGCCGGTTGGCTTGATAGTGCGTCTAGTCCTAGAGTAAGGAAGAATGTTGTGAACATATGTGAACCACATGTCACAGACACTGTAGCGAACGCGTGATATATTTTATAATAGATATGAATGACTACCTTTCAATCGTAAAAAACTAGACTTGAAAAAAAAACATAAGAAACTTTATGCAATTTTTGTGCTATATTCACCTTTTTTAGGGTTCCGTACCCAAAGGGTAAAAACGGGACCCTATTACTAAGGCTAAGCTGTCCGTCTGTCCTTCCGCCCGTCTTTCACCAGGCCGTATCTTATGAATCGTTATAGCATTTTATATTTTTACATATGACGTATTACCTGGCCGCTATAACAACAAATACTGGAAAATGGAATTATAATAAGGGGGTCCCCATACAACAAAAGGGGTTTTTCGTGAAAAAGATTGAGCTAGGCCGCAGCCACAAGTAGGTGCGTACCTGCGCTGCGCGTGGTGCGCTCGGCGCAGCAGCGCGCGCGCCGCCCGCAGCCGCGCGTCCCAGCCGCCCGCCGCCACGCCCGCCGCCACCCACTGCTGCTCCTCCACCTGCCCGCACACACACGCTATGACGCTACCTTTGAAGATCACCTCGTTTTACAATTTCATCTGTATTTGAAGGCCGTCTATCGACCGACGACATTATATAGATCTCTTCTTAGGGGTTGCCTCTGCGTGTACCCGTAGCGAGTCGGTGAGGTTTTTGACTAAGAATCGATACGGAACTCACCTTGGCTATTACGTCTTTGAAATCCTTCACTATAGCCGTGGGACGTTTGGCTCTATCGGTGTAGTAGATGATCGTGAGCCGTGCTCCTGCGAACCACAGTTCTAGCTCGTTGAGGGCGGTCTTCAAGGCGGCCTCACAAGACGCCGCATTGCAGATTTTCTGTACGAAACGACGATTGAATTTAAGTAGCGTTGTTTGTGAATGAACAATATAAAAGCTTTCTCTATGTCAGTGGAGCCCTCTCTATTCTCTACTTTTTCAACGCAATGAGCTTAATAACATTCCTTTCTTCTCCTTTTAACCGAATGATAAATAAATAATGAATAATAAAATCCTGTACTTATATTGCGCTCGTAAAATAAGGATGGTTGAGAAAATGCTGGCTTATATGACAGTAAACAGCAGAACATTATTGCAATAAAACTTTTTCATACGGACTTTTACAGGAAAAATAAATAAATATGGCTCACAGATATAGCTTTACTTTTTATGAATTGATCTACATCAGATATTTAAAAACATAATAAACTAACCTGAAGTGTTTTTGTATGTTTCTTCACATTCATAGCGACATTGAGAAAGTCCCTCACGAGCAAAGAATCAGGTTTTTTACACTCCATATCCAAAAGTTGGAATACTTCTCGCCAATGGCACTCTGTGAAGTCCAAACCACGGAGGTACTTTAGCGAGGTCGGGAGATCCTGTTTGAGTGACGATGAATAGAACTATATTAATGAATAGAACTATATTAATAGCTACTTCCAAAATCGAAAGAACGGAGGACAGTAAGTCTATATCTGAACAAAAAAGCTTACAGTAAACTTGTCAAGTTCCTGCTTCAAAAATAAAGTAACTGCAGTGTAAGGTTCCAATCGGCCGGCCCACTTCGTTGCGAACTCGTCCAGCAAATGCAGTTTCTTATTGAACACTATCCATTCTTGTTCAGCTATCGATTCATACTCTAAAAACAATGTTGGTTCAGGTAGGTATGATAAAAAAGTAGTGAACAGACACTTCTCTTAACACTTCGGGTTTCAATGCAATTTGACAAAGAAACGTAGGTACAAACAGTTTTTTTTTCTTATACGAAGTGAATTGGAAAAAAATCTTCTATTATCTGAGGTACAGGTACTTGTTAATCTGATAATTATTAGAAATTATGTGATATTTAAAGCGTTTAGGCATTTCCTTACCTTCATGATATTCTTTCAATACTCCCCACAGTGAAACATATTCTGAAATCAATTTATCAGCTTGGCCCCAAGTATCTGGTACATCTAATTTCATATCGAATTTATCGCATTCCTTCCTGTAAAATAATCATTTTAATAGTTTATCTAAAAGATATTTTGTAACTGTAGCATTAGTAGACATGCTGTGAGTACCATAGTTATATATGCATAAGTACCTCCCAAGTTTTGGTTATACTTATTTTATCTGTTCCGGTTGAGTTAGCGTCGATGAACCCTTATCATTGGTACTCACATAAGCTCATCCCGGTCCGTGCGATACTTGTCCCACTGCGCGCGCGCTTCGAACACGCAGCGACATCTATCGGCCATGTCAGCCAACGCCGCGCCGCTCGTCTCCTCGTATCTCGGGCGCGCCTGACTCAACCTCGATAGCCAAACTTCCACGTTGGTATTTAGGTTCTCCCACTCTCCTGTCAGACTGGATTTTACTATATCCGCCTAAAAAGGAGTTGAATATTTATTTATTTATGTATTTATTTAGGTCTGCCAACAGGTAACACATCGTCAGTCTTAAAAGACAATCAATACCTACAAAAACAAAAGTATCTATGAGTACACCAAATTACAGGCAAACACAACATGCTTAAGTATAATAAAATAACAAAATAATTTGATGTATAGATAAAGTTTTTCATATATTGTAGCGGTGCTGAATCTACTGGGCTTATGGATAACACTTATTTGTATGCAATATATTTTTCTGATACCTGTTGTTCAAACATCTGCTGGTGACTGGACATGAGCTCCTTGATCCTCTTCCACTCCTTGACGGTGCCATCTACAGAAGCGTCGCCGCCCCAAGTACGTAAGAGGTGGCCCTTGCGGTTTAATCCTTCCACCAAATCTTCCATCTGGAGGAAAAAACAGGATTTCGTCAGTTTCTTCGCATAAATTTTTAATTTGTGATTATTTAAGCTATCATAACCATTATTTTAGCTATCTACCCATTACAAATTCAAATTTTCGAGTAGGTAGTATACATACATACCTCAGGCATTTTTTGTTGGAGCGCCTGTTGCTTGCCGCTGGTCTCTGCGAGTTCCTTCGCGTTCTTGGGTGTCACCTTGTCCTCCAACAAGACCATGACGTTGGCTATGAAGGCGTCCAGAGTCGCCGCGTCAGTCCTGCAACTGCCTTGCAACGAGGACACGAGGCAGGCCCAAAGATTACGCGCCTGAGCTTCGAACTCACGTCGCAGCGTAGCGGTGCCCACTATGATCCAGTCATATTTCTCGTCGTCACTAGAAATATGTGTTTATTTTTAAAAGAAGCTCCCGGCAGCAGAGAAGGTCGTCACGGTTAGAGTTTAAAGGAACCGTAAGTTCAGCGGTGACGAAGCTACTCGCTGCGTCGTGCTCGACGACGACAGGCCGTAGATTTAAAACGAAAGGAAAACAATTTAGACATAGGCGGGTAGTTACAAGGACATCTTGGCGACGGCCTGGCCGTAGGCCTTGCAGGCCCTGAAGTTGTCCTCCCAGTGCTGCGGCTGCGACAGATGGCGCGCGCACAGCGCGTCGAGGTCGGCGGCGGGTCGGGCGGCGAGGGCGGCGCGGCGGCGCCAGCGCGCGGCGGCGGCGGCGCCCGCGCCCAGCGCCCGCTCCACGCGCCGCGCCGCCTGGCTGCCCAGCCCGCTGTGCCTGCGACACACGCACCACTCCGATGCCAATCACCACATTTTCCTCAAAAAGAATCGAGCGGTTCCTTTGCGAACGCTCCTAATCTAACTAGGTGCATGGGAAGCGAGGATTTCGTTTAGGGCACTAGCTGCCCGAAGCGACCTCCGTCGACCGCCACTCGTGTATGAATTCAGCTCTACGTACTACTAGGGATTGCAATCCGGTATCATTTTCAATCCGGCCGGATTTTACCGGATTAGAAAGTTACTTAGGGCCTAGTATTTAGTGCTTTTAGTTTTGATAATAATACATAAAAAGATAAATAAAATACATTTTTAATTAAAATAAAATCACTTTTAATCATATTTTTTGTATTTTTTGGTACTATTTGTACTAAATAAAATTATTCTAAATAATAAAGTAAAGTCAGACTTTCACTTATTCTTTTATATGATATTATGGTACCTATTGCTGTAAGTATCTGAAAGTAGTTACTTCAGTAATAATAAATATTAAACGGTAATTAATAATCTACATAGGCTCAAGTTAACAAAACGGTTTTTTTTGTACTTATAAATTCAATTTCAGTCCATAATCCTAACAATAAAACAAGGAGCATTTATTTTTTGCAATGCATAATGCAAGTGAATATTATTTCTGTACCTGAAATACGATCTTAGAAAACATACCTATAATGTTGATTGTATTGTGCAGTCACGAGTCACATATGTGTACACTGTCACATTTTCAAAGTATCGTAATTTCTGTCGTTTTAAACGAAGTTTTTGTCAAGTTGTTCAATAATTATATGATTGTTGGTTGTATAATTAAATAAATTGATAAACATATATTTTTGAAACAACAGAAGTTACGATAGTTTAAAAATGTGACAGTGTACACATAATATTATTGCTCGTGACTGTACTGTCTCCTAATCTGCTTCTGATGGCATTACAAATATAACTCGCAGTAGAAAAGGCCCTTTCTGCCTCAACACTAGTTGGCCTAATCGCCGTTAATTAAGTAACTGTATATCAGAATCGGAACCGGAATTCATATTTTCGTCTGCTGTTTCTGACACATTTTCATCATTTGAGAAATCATTGCGTACAGCACTGTTTTATGCGTATTTTTTGCTTTACCGGATCCGGAGCCGACTCACCGGATCCGGTAGGTCCAAAAACACGCCGGATCCGCCGGACGGGATTGCAATCCCTAGTACTAACCTAACCGGCAGTACGTAATACTCATCGGAAAATATTTCCGTTTCAGTCGAAGCTTTCACTCCTATGGGTTAGAGTGAGAAAACGATAAAACCTGACGTGTGAAATAAACTGCAGCACATGTTTATAGATAAAAAGATTCGAAATTCTTACTTGTCGACTATGCTCGCGAATATAGAGCGGTTGTTCTCGTAGGAGGTCTGTAGGCCGACGAACTGCGCCGGCAGAGACACGAGCCGCCGAAGTTGATGGTAGTGCTGCACGCGAACCTCTTCCAATGGCGGCTGCACTCGTACTTTATGCCCACTGTAATTATATTTAAGTATTTTAACCTACTAAGCACATAAAAATTAATGAATTCATTCAATGATTTGCGCGAATACCTAAATGTTTCATCGATTTTATTTCACATCACTTACCGAATAACCAAGTCGACTTTAACATGTGGAAAATATTTGTGTAGAGAAAGCAGAGTCTTGATGTATTGACATTCTAGAACTTTATACAGTTGCCAGTCCCAATGAGAACGCCAAAGCTCTGTGTTGGTATATCCATTCGCTTCTACCTAAAAAATTAAAGACGTTTAGTAAAATCTGATTACTTATACAAACATTGAACGATTAGGTTTATACATGAAAATAAATACCTTTTCAATGATATCCCTCATATCCTTAATTTTCTTCTTCCATTCAGACTGTTTTCCTAACAGATCGGTATCTAGGAGACTCTCCACGATGTTTCGTAAAGCCATGTGCTGACTGGTTAGGTAGGTGTTCTGTTAACAATATTTCACGCATTTTATAAAAAGGAACTAGTTAATTACGGACCTAGAACAAAAAATGGGTGAGCCGTAAAATCGTTATTTGTTTCGCTAATATAATTGCACGTTATGTGATGAAAAAAGATAAAAGACGATCGGCAAAAGAACGCTATCTTTGAAATGCGCGTCGGAAACAATGCGGCTGCCAGCATTTTGGCGCATGCAAAGAGATTTTAGTCCAATAAAAAATGCAGCACTAAGTAATGAAAACTTTTTGGATTTATCGATATAGATCAGTGTGCGTAAGTAAATACTTTAGTTCGAATTCACAGGACTGACATGGTTTTTTTTGTTTACCCAAATAATTTTACATTGTTATTATACAATGTACCATTGTTATGTACCTACCTAAGAAAAAATGTAGGATTTTTGACACAATTCAATAAGATGCGCAGTTTGCCTCTGCCCATATGATCGGCTAAACAACAGTCAAAAGTATAATAAAGCCGAGTGGTTTATGAGTAAATAGCAGAGTAGGGTTAGTAAAATAATGAAAATACCTGAGCTTCGAGTTTCATGACAGTTTTCTTCAACTTGTCAGTGTAGTTGGCTAGGTTTTCAGTGTCGTTCCAGTAGACCGCCTTCTGCTCCTGAACTAGCGAGGACAAATCTAAAGCAGCCTGCAGCATCATCGGGCGGGTAGACGGAATCATTCGCTCTCCTAGAGTGTTGTGGAAAGACGCCACCTGAAATTCCACCAAGTTTCACAATCAGGTATATACTTTAGAAGGATAGGTACTTAATCGAAATCGAGATTTCAGTGTGAAAATGTAAGAAAAACTGCAACGGAGTGCGCGCTCGGGATAAGGGCATGGTGCAGAGCGTGTGTACCTGCTGCAAGGCGCGCGCGTGTCGCAGCGCGGCGGCCAGCGCGTCCAGCGCGTCCAGCGCGGCGGCGGCGGGCGGCGCGGGCAGCTGCAGCGCGGCCAGCGCGCGCGCCTCCAGCTCGCACCACGACACGCGCGGGTTCCAGCGCACCACCATCATGCGGCTGCTGCTGCAGAACTCCACCACCGGCTTGTCCAGCGACAGCTGCAGCGACCCGCTCTTTACTTGAGCCTAAAATTCAGTCACATTCGACAACGTTAACACCGCGTTTTCATATTTGTAAATGGGCCCATCCTTATAAAATATTCTTTCCGACTGTCTTCACTTTGTTTCTTCTGGTATCATACGGCAGGAGGGGGTACTCGTTTATGCCGTTTCAGTGTTTACGTAGGTAGATGCTAAAACATTGAAGTCGAACCACATTTGAGACTGTCAAAAACTAATCGATTGGCGATTATAGGTATAAGCAGCTTTCTTCGTGAATACATCCATGTAGAACCGCGTCTACATAGCGCAGTCCGCGGTTATTACTTATTTATATGTATTGGTATTGTGTACCACAATGTAATCTAGTGTACTAACTTATTCCTATTTGTATTGGACTGTGTTTATAATAAAATAACTTAAAATATTAGAACGACACAAACCTGTATATCTCTAGACCATTCCTCGTGAAGCTGCGTGTACATGTTCTTTAGTTCCTTGAGCACTTGGGTAGATAGTTTCAAAACATCCGCGCTTCCCTCGAATTCATTGACATACTTTTCAGCACACATTTGGATTTCTTTTACCTGTAATAGAGGTACTTTACAGACCTAGTTTCTTAAAATTTATAATACTATAGAGACTAATCAAATCAACCAGTTGTATCAAATACCATTTAAATTAATTAATTGAATGAAGCGTCTTCCGTTTTCATTTTTTTTGGCATCGAAAAGATCAGGGACAGAGTGTTAAAATACCGATTGTATAAAATGAAAACCTTAGCTTCCATTTGCTTAGCCCATTGTATTTGTTGGACCAAGGGTGACATTTCGGGTGGCTGGTGCATCTTTACGTCGACTTCGTCTGCATCCAGCTGCCCCTTTATGCTCTTCAACATTGTTAATAATGAGGACACGAATATTTCCAATTCGTTACTTAAAGCCTGCTTCACAAGAGGTCGGTCTATCAAGGTTTTGTAACGCATAAATTCGTAAAGCATCTGAAAATTTAGGAATTAATATTTTACAGACTTACCAACAAAGTTTGATTTGATGAATTACCTAAGAGATACTTATAACTGGCAAAAAAGTTGTGTAAAAGTTTTGTAAGTACGTATTACTTGTTTAGTTGATGTGTTATGAAGTCTAGGTTTCAATTTCTCAGCTATTTTAGTCTCGGCAGGTCTCAGACTGAGGGAGAATCTTAAATACGCCGTCTCCCAGGCTTGGTTTGCACCATTACATAGCCATACATTTATATCTGTAAACATAACAAAATTATTAGCTAAGGCCATTGAACAATTGTTTACTTAAAGTACTGCTTAGCCCAAAAACTAAGGAACGAAATCTCATGTACTGAAATCCAAGATATACTTCAACAAAAGATATAGGTAAACAAATATATTTAGTTCACTTTAAACATTATAAGTAAGTAAGACGAAACTGGAGAACCCTGACCTACGGAGCTACCTATGGTGGTCACGACCCTCAGCCATGATCTAACGACTAAGAAGACGAGAGAGTTGTTATTAAAAACAATTAACTAATCTCATCCTTCTTACTTTGAAAAGGTTCAAATAATTGATCCGTCTCCAGTTCCAGTCTTTCATTACTAGAAAGTAGTTTGTTGAGCTGGTTATGTGTGGATCGAATATCATAAATCTGCAACACAAACTTAATAATGTTAAGTAAAAAAATATGTGGTAAGTGTCTAAATAAATGGCACTGAATATAGCACAGGAAAACAAAATAAAAAGGCCATACCTCTTTCAACCTGAGTTGAAAGGTCAAACAGAATTGGGGCACATAAGGACGGCCACTCCATGGATGTAGAGCATAGTTAGGCCAGTAAGTGTCTGTTAGTGATTTACAGGCGCTGATCCAAGTTTGTACCACCTTCAAGCTCTCAGATAACAGGATTAATGTCTCATTATCTTGGGAGCTGTTTTCAACTGTCCATAACTCGACAGTTCCGAGTCTTTTTTGTATTACAGAACAGGTTACATGACCTGTAATTTCAATCAATGTTAAATTAAGAAGTTCCATAGATACAAAGTGTAAAATAAACTGCGTATACGCGGCGAATATGTTGCAGACGAGTAGCAGTTGTGTGATACACTCGATAACAAAATAGATTTTGATATAACAACACATCTCTTGGTTTTGGAATATCAAAGACTTTCGACATCTCTGTTATAGAGTTAGATCCACGACCGAGTCTATGAGATTATAGGACAGGCTTATAAATTTCGTGGAAGTGATGAAGGTTTTAAAATCTCCTAATAACTCCAAGTAAGACTTTGGAAAAATTACCAATGACATCAAAAATATGTATCATGCGATCCTGAGGGTAAGGGTTGACAGTAAATCTCCACACATCATCTAGGATACCTCCAATATTTTCTGCAGCTTCACGGACTTCTGTTATAGGTGTGGACTGCATTGACCTGCAATATAAATATAAAAGATTTTATTTTAATTAAGTTATGAAGTTACTGCTGTATATTTGTGTATTGCACTCACCGTATTTCTTCACAAACATCTTCAAAAAGATCGCAAAAAGTAGAAGCTGCTTCTTTCTCTTTCTTACTGGAATCTTTTTTCTGTCCCACTGCTTTCCAATAATCAACTTCATCCTCCATGGTAAATATAACTAAATCAACAAAAAAATCCATTTAGAAACAAGGTAAACAATAAAAAGTACTAAGGTACCTACTTCTTGAAAGGTCTTACCATTTAAATTTCCATCTCCTTTTTCATAAGTTAATAATCTCAAATTAGATTCCAACTCTGAAAGATTTTTCTGCAGTTTGCTAGAATACAGATTGCTCCCCTAAAAAATGTTTTCAGTTTTAAAAGTTTTACTGGCTCTTGAAGATAAAAGAAATAAAATTGTACTTCTCATATTTTTTTTAAAAAGGTAGGTACTTACAGTACAGAGTAATGGAGAATATATCTGCCTCAGAATTTGATACAAAGACTCCTCAGCACTACAGGACATTGTAATGATATTGATGTATTTTACAGTGTCATTATTTGTCAAATCTTTTGGGGCAGTCTTGTAGAATATGATAGTCATCTTGTTTACATTTTGAACCTGATAATAACAAATAGGTACTTAATAATGTTAAGAAACAAGTAGGTAGTGTACCTACACAATCATTGAATAAAAGATGCAGTTTTTCTCTACTTACTTTTGTAAAAAGACATAAATTGTTTTCATTTTCTACAAAACTCTGTAGAATAAGAATTTGTGAACTATTTATGAACTCTGTAAGTGCATCCTCTGCTTTGCTACTCAGACGGAAATTTGATTTGGTGTAATACTTTTCTGAAATATAAATGTAATTAGTTAGTAATTAATTATTTATTCACTAAAACAGTTAACAAATCAATTCTTCTTTGTGATTTGACTTCATGAGAGGCTCTCCAATTTATATTTTCTGCTAAATCAATTTATACCCTTCTTTATTTATTTGTATAACGAAATTGATAGAAGCCACACTCTGAAAGCAATCCTACTGGTTTCAATTACTCTAATTATTCAATTCAAATTCAATTCAATTAAACCAAATCCACAAATAAAATGTGGTTTTAGATTTTCATGCAGCTTAACATTAGCAGCATTATGAGGTTCAGCGGCAGTAAGTTGTGCCAGCTGATAAAAATGTTCGGCAGTGTCTTGGATTATGACGAGGACTGCGCAGATCCTCAGCATAATGTTGTGATTTGGTCTGAAGATTGGTAATGTTTTTTAAATAAGAATTTAATGGCCGTAGGATAATTTTATAAAAGCTATAAGCATCGTGCGGTGTGGCTCAGTACTCAGTATCTTTTGTTAGGGTGTTGGTTACCCAGGATACAAAATTACCAAACTTTACCCCTATTATACATTTATATATTCTCTCTTACATTTTATTTGAAGATGGTTTGATTAGGTATTCAGTTAAATACGATATTGATAATAGTAAGAACTATAATATTGTTGATAAAAACTTAAGTAAACCAGTAATAAAACTTCACCTGCAGTGTTAAGAATATACTCGCGAACGTAAGACATTTTATTAGCGCATCTCAATTCTCCAAATCTATTAAATCAAAAACTAATACTGTGGCTAAGCTTGACCACGGTTACACCCACTCCACAATTCAAGCCACTTTGTTTCGCTAAGCTGGCTTTTCGCACTTTTTGGATCCTAAGCAAAGAAAGTTTGACAGTTGGTTGGTGAGTACGAAGTGAGTACCTACTCATACCTACTGACTGACTGAATCTTGCTTTGTTTGACGGTATCGTATCCTAGCAACAGACGGATCGGATACGGATGTGCTTTTCATAAAATAGATAGTTCTTATGCCGTCATGTTGGCAGCAATGAAAATTTGTGTTGCCACATTACCCTCATAGTGTTACCTCTAATTCAGGGATTTTTTTATGACATCGATAATACACAATGTAATGTAAAGTTCTTAAAATCTTACATGATTAGAATGACACATGCCAATCCTCGCCGAACAGAAAAAAAAGAAAAAAGAAAAAAAGAAAAAAGAAGAAGAAAGAAAAAAGATGAAAATGTGAAATCGAAGTTTAAGCGAAATTTTTGTCGACTAAGTTCTTATTACTAGAAATATTTTTAAAATAACTAGTATAGTTCTTAAAATCTTACATGATTAGAATGGCAGGTGTCACTAAAAGTAGCTAAGTAACTTTATACTAGCGACCCATAAGTGTCGTAATTTGCATCAGCAAAAATCATAATCATTTTTACAACTATAACCATTTTAAAATTATGAACTGTATTTATACATACAAGAAAATTAATGTTTTCGACATAAAACGTAAATAAACATAAAACATAATACCTAATAAATAACACACTTAATACTTATCCAATAGTATGAGATTAAATACTTTTACGTTTTAAAAAGGTTATATCATCGCGAAAAAAAATTAAGGATGTGACCAATCGAGTTCTTTAAGTCGATATTTTTTCATTAACATAAAGTCTATATGAAAATAGTAAAAGATTTTTTTTTGCGTTTAGTAGTTTTGGTAGGTTTTAGGAGCTTTTTTAGCAGATTCATTGTTTTTAAAAATTGACGCACGGTGTCACTACTCTTTGTTTTTTTAGTACCTGCGAATATTTAACCTAGCTCGAAATTCAGAATTAATTACGTACGTAATTAGGCTATTCAGTAAGAATCAGATATAGAACTTTGAAAATGTTCGCTTGTAACAATTTTCAATGTTCTTTCATTTTCAAAGTCCTATATCTCCGAAAGTATATCACTTTTGACAGTTATCCAAAATACTATCGTTTTATAATATTTTTCTCTATCGATTGACGTAAGTTTCATCAGTAGCCGCCTACTTTTTTTTCTCCATACTAACGAATAGGGGATGTTGAGCGTAAGTGATACCGAAAATTACTATACCAATTAGGTTCGATGCTCTTTGAAATAAAAATCGGCTCGATTACTATTTGTCCTACGAAGGCAGAACTCCTGGTCAACGCGAGGGTCCTGAAGGGATCCCACTTCGTAGAGGCTGTTTACGATACAGTCGTGCCACTTCAAGGCCGCTTCCTTGTGCAACCCCTTAGAAATGAGCCATATCTGCATAATTTTCTCAAGGTGTAACTCATCTCTTACAGGTGCTCCAAAACCTCCAAATGTGTCAATCTTGGCTCCTTTTTTGTACTTTTCGTTAAGATAACAATGTCTTTAAACCTACTGACGCTTAGGTGATCATCAAATACGAAAGAAAAAAAATTTACTCAAACGTCCAATTCTGAATTTTTTCCACCTTGCTCTCTTTGAAGGCTGATTCTAGCAAAAGTACCCCCTTAAGTACCAATTTTTTTCGATGATTATGAAAGCTGAGAAGTTGGCGCATTTTTTAAGCTGGCTTAAAATCCATGAAGTCATTATTTTAACCTCTTAATTTAAGTTTGAAGATTTCGATAATTTTTCAGTCAATACAATTTTTCCTCTTCCGACCCAACTTTTATTAAAGTTACGAAGCTGAATATTTTATGCTTAAAAGTACGGGTCATGAAGCATCTGATGCAAAAATAAAATTAAGAAAAAGTGTTGTACTTTTTTTCTACGAACCTTTTTAGGGTGGTTGGTTAAAAAATCTCAAAAAATCAGAAAACACGTCATAACTCGGAAACCGTAAAAATCGCGGAACATACATGGGGGTGATTCGGATACCCCACGACACGAGGAATCCAAATTTTCCTTTTGGACGTCAATCGACGGGCCACCCTGTATAAATAGATAAACCAGGTCAACCTGATTGGTATGGTATCCCTATCGTTACGTTTTTCCGTTTTTCACGTTCACAAAAGACCTTGACCAACCGCCTTGACCCAACCTTGACCACACCTTGACGTTCAATGGTACCCACCGCCCACCATTCTTTCACACATTTCACCACTTTTCAATGATTTGTTGATGATTTGCAAAATGCAAAAAAGCGGGGCGGAGCATTCAGAAATCCACAGGCGTTGGCAGAATGTCAAATATGGTTCTAGCAGTAGTCTTTCTTAAAAAGTAAACTGTCAAAGTCAACTGTCAATGTCTTTATTGTGTAATCTTGGTAGAGTGCTTTTCACGACCATATTAATCCCAAGAATTGATTGATTGCTTTTCACGAAAGAAGTCCCCCGGATATTTTTGGAACTAAATTTGACAGGTCTATTTTCCCTATTTTCTGGTCTTTTCCCAGATAGTAGGTAGAAAACCCCTTACTTATCTTAATAAAAATCCACTTTTTACATAACAGAAATATAGCTAAGTAGACATTTTTATCAAATTATATACCAACCTACTCATGAAATGACCAGAACAGTCGAAATATGCAGGAAATAATATCATTTAATAAATTACAAATGAAATAAACATAATATTGGTAGATGTTGTACTCATAAATAGCAACATTATCAATTTTGACATGAAATACAGCGCCGCGGCTAGGGGGGGACTTCTTTCGTGAAATGGACTATAAATTAATTTATTGAATAATTTCAATTCAATCATTATTTTTCAGAAGATATTTTCTTCCAGAATCCAGATTCGTAATTTATCCTCAGGAACGAAAGATATTTAACGAAAATATGTTGCGTTTTCGATCTGTGAGTACTTATATTGATATAGATCTGTGAGCTCAATTTCTTTAGCTTATTGAATATTATTAGAAAAAATAGCGTCTTTTGATAAGTTTTTCGATTGAAATATTTGATTTGGGCCCTTGAGCATGAGTATCGCGCGTTATAATCACTCAGTGGCTAGTAATGTTAATTTAATAACATTACGTTATTTGTAGACATACCGACTCTGTTTATAAATTTTTTCCTATCACAATAAAATAGATCAAAAAAAGCTTTGCTGTGGAAGTTTTGAATTAAATTAACTAGGTACCTACTCCACTAGGATATAAAAATTGTTTCTTTTATGAAATTTAAGATGAGTTATTTTGTATAAGTACATACATACCATAATTTATTTAATTGTAATTGTAGGTGATTCCAACGATAGAGAAGGTGATAAGAAGCCGTACTTACAGCGCTGGGGCGACTACTGTAGATACCACATATATGGAAATCCCAATCTATAATGTTGACAAGCCACAGACTTTAGAGAATCGTAAAGCTCGGTAAGTATTATAAAATTTTGTTTACCCATTATGTATACCTATATATTTTCATGATATCATCCTGCATTATTGGAATTAATAGTGAATTTAACACTATCATTGATTGATACAGTTTGATGTTGAAAATATTAATTCAGATTGTGCATGTTGCTACCATATATTTTGATGAAAAGATAATATTCTTATGTTATCCAACAGATCTTTTTGCTAATATTAATACAGAATAAAATAAGGAGCCATCTCTAAATTTGTTTACATCCTATCCTAATAATATTATAAATGACAATGATTGTGCCGATGGATCGATGTTTGTTACTTTATCACGCCAAAACTACTGAACAGATTTTGATGAAATTTGGCAATATTGTAGCTTGCAAATCAGAATAACACATAGGCTATATTATTTTAAGATATCATGATTATTTTCCAAGATATGACGATAAATGCGTACAAAGTCATGGCCAGCCTCTAGTATTTCATAATTTTTGACCACCTCTCCTGTGTCTGTTATTGTTGATCATGTTTATATTAAAGAGATCCCCTGCTTAATATTATTACGATTTACAATTTTATATCCAAAACTTATCAATTGATAGTTACGATATTTGTTTCATTACCAATTTAATTGACAAACATAATTAATTGACCTGTATATTATATAATTATATTCATGTATAATATTTTCTTACTGAATCTAGTGTTTTCTATTTTGAGTTAGGTACTACCATTTATATGCTACAATACTAACAAAAAATCACTTGCAAAAAAATTTTGTCTTGCATTTCGCAGAGAGCTTCTGTGGAAATGAACTCTTGAACGCACCTACTTTGTTATACCTTATTTAAAGTTGTTGACAAAAAACTTGTTTGTCTTGTCTATGTTGATTGTCGTCATTCTGTATCAAATCAAAATATGGCGTGATTTTTGATGAAGGTACGATAAGTGGTTGGGTGGGGGGTGTGAGGCAGAGCTAGGATATATCCTCCAAGCTAGAATAGGATATATCTGTATTATTTCGGAACCTATAGGTTCCGAAATAATTCATCCTTCATTTCATATGATTCTTTTCTTATATACAAATTATAAATTATTAAACTATAGTCCTGACATCAAGCAATCCTGACATAGAACAACTTTTTTTCTTTTATCAATTCTAAACCTTTATTACATTTACAGATTGCATTATCAGTCTCGCAAGAGGGGCATGTTGGAGAATGATCTACTGCTTAGCACTTTTGCTAAGAAATATTTGGATGGGTTCTCAGAGGAGCAAACCATGATGTACGACCGCCTCATCAACTCTCCAAGTAATGACTGGGACATCTTCTACTGGATCGTCGAGAAGCAACCGACACCTACTGAATTCGATAATGAAATCATGAATATGCTAAAGAAACATGCCAAAAATGAAGAAAAGGAATCCAGAAGTCAGCCAAATCTATACTAACTAACATGATTTAAAGCCTTGTAGTACTTACAACTAGATAGATTTTACTGGTCATTCAGTATTAAATAGAACCTATATGGATCTTAAATTATTTGTTATATTGTGAGTCTTTAATTATAAATTAGAAAATAAAAAAGAGAATGTAAAGCCAAGCAAGCTTGTTATTGCTGTTTCAACAGTAGTATAGCGCGAAAATGAGTTGTATTAGTGTGTGAAAATTAACCATTATTCCGTATATTTGTTTGAATGCCCTGTTGGATAGTATACGTATGATTAGTTTGAATAAGTCGAACAATTGTTATTGTAAATGGGAATCGTTCTGCGTAAATAAGCTTATTCGCCAGTGGTATTAGCATATCCATTTAGGTATTGTAGCGGGCGCGCCGAGCCCGGTGACCTGTTGGAGGCATTTGACGCGACCCCGCGCGCAAGCAACCCAAGTGGTGCGCAGTGCCCCTGCTCCCGTCGTCTACGCGCCCGCGCGCACATTGTTTTTACCAATTTTTTAACATTTGATTTATAATCAAATCGTATGTTGATTAAGTTTTGCTCACTTATCAAATAATATTTTATAATTTGTGTTGATTAGGTATAATTAACAGTGATGCGTAGGTCACAATCTTATCTTATTTAATAAATGTTTGTGCTCGGATCCAGTGAAGTCAGTTAACGTGGAGCAACGAATGAATACGTTTCCTAATTTGAGTGAATACGTTTTTTCTTGAAAGTAAATACGTTTCGATAGTAATTAATTTTATCTGATCAAAAAAGGGCTGAGTTCATAGTGTTTTTGAGTTCCGATTTTTGTGATTAGTGCATTTTTTTATTGTGTCAACAATGCCTCTTCGTCGCAGTAAGGTAAGTTTAAATATTTATACGTACGACACGTTTTAACTTAAGTAATTCTTTTCAATATTATTGCAAGATTAAAATAACTTCAGTTTATTAAAAAAAGACTAATTCGCTAAAAAATAATTCGTTAAGTTGCGTTCGACACTGAGTGCTGGTTGGTTTCAGGTATTGGTAAAATGGATATTCGAGAACCAGCACAAGCTGCAGACGGTGCGGTGGTGCAGCTCGTCGTTGCGGTACAAGGAGGTGGAGGAGGCCACGCCACAGCCCGAGCCGTCGCCCGCCGCACGCCCCGACCTCACGCCCGAAGCCTCTTTCAAGGTACCTGCCATCTTTTGCTTTCTGGAAAGCATTCAGTCTTGTTGACATAGTCGACATATCATCATTAGCCCTTTTAACGTCCCCACTACAAGAGCACGAGCCTACTCTCATGCAAGTGTTTAGGCCGTAAAAAACGTGGTGGACGTTGGCCCAATGCGGGTTGGCAGATTTCACATACACCATCGAATTTCTTATCTAGTGTATGCCGGTTTCCTCGGCATTTCAGGGCTGTGGCCACATGACTTATTTGAACCTTTATCTTGTTTGTCTCGTTGTACACTTGATTTAATTAATAACGCTTAACCACGTGACTCTACTTGCCAAACCTGAATATTTTTATAAGTTTTACATAACTTATTACTTATTATTATTATTATTCGCGAATTTATATGACAAAGTTAAGGGATAGGTCTTAATTAATGAAGCTTTAACTTTAATAAACTAGCCGTTAATTAATAAAATATATCATACTCCGGGTTTACCATTTAAATTATCATAACACGAAAAATAAATAAACATTAAAGCAAAGATAAGTAACTCACACACAGTCACTTTGTATAATGCGTTAATTTGTTTTCAGTTTGAGGATCTTCAAGTTCGGCTCGCGGCGCCGTACCAGCTGCAGACGAAGCCGGAGGCGCAAGACCTTGGCTTTGGCAAATACTTCACCGACCACATGCTCAAGATCCCCTACCACAAGCAGCTCGGCGGCTGGCAGAAGCCGGAGATCACGCCGTTCGAGAATCTCAGCCTCCACCCCGCAGCCAAAGCTCTCCATTACGCAATACAAGTACGCCACTATCAAACTTATGTTTGTTGACGTCAACGCACTTCTAGAAATTTTGAACTCTTGTTTTGATGATCTAAATGAAGTGCGTCCGCAGGCTGTTATCGACAATGTTTAATGTAAATAAGTGCGTGTTATCTTATTATTTCGTTCTTATAGCTACTAGCGGCATTTCACTCAGTGCTATACGTAAATAATATTATGATGGATTGTTTTATTTGTATCGCAGTTGTTCGAGGGCATGAAGGCGTACCGCGGCGTGGATGATAAGATCCGGTTGTTCCGTCCAGACCTGAACATGGAGCGCATGAACCTGGCGGCAGCGCGCTCCGGCCTGCCGACGTTCGACGGCGACGAGCTCGTCAAGTGCATCTGCCGACTCGTGCAAATAGACCAGGAGTGGGTGCCGCACTCTGAGACATCCACGCTCTACGTACGACCCACACTCATAGGAACTGAGGTCAGTCTACCTACGTTCTAAATTCCATCTGTTTTCATAATGTAATGGACTGACCAATAGTTTTGAAGTTGGCGAGTACATTTTATAGGTATGGCAGATACATAATATCCATAAACGGAGGAGTTATTTGATTAAACTTTCTATTGTTATAAATAATTAATAAGCGTCGATTAGAATTTCTAATCGACAACTAAGTAGGTGTAGGTGTAGTAGAGTAAGCTGAAATTATTTCGTTCCCACGAGGCGAAATAAGTACTTATAAAATATATTAGTTACTTAAAAATAAGTATAATGGTGGAAGCAAGATAACGATAAAAATTTAAGATTGCTTTTTTGTTAATGTAATCGACACAGATTTAATGATAAACTATCGAATCACACGTATGACAGATAACGTTAGGATAACAGAAAGTAAGATTTTTTTGTCTGTTAAGGATATTAGTATGCTCGTGTTTTAGCGACCCAAAAATCTAAGAATCCTAAAAAAAATATATGCAATGACAAGACATTTCACGAAAAAATATTTAATTACGATAATGATAACATTGTACCTACATTATCACTATTAGTATATTTGTAGTAAGTATTAAGATAATATTATGGAGACACGCCCACATGAATTAGTGATACAAGAAAGTGCCATTACAAGGTCTTTCTCGCGGCTCTTAAAGTTTCATAATTTATGTAACAATTTTGCAAAAGTAGTGTAAAGTGATATATGTTTAAACAGCCAACGTTCGGCATCGTGGCCCCGGACACGGCCCTGCTGTTCGTGATCCTGAGCCCGGTGAGCGGGTACTACAAGGCCAGCGGCGACGGCGCCGTGTCCATCTTCGCGGACCCCAACGTGGTGCGCGCCTTCCCCGGCGGCGTCGGCAACCGGAAGGTCGGCTCCAACTACGGGCCCACCATCGGTAATTTACGCTTACCTACTTCACGTCCAACGTCGATACACCAGCCAGCTATTTAACAGATTTACCTACTTTCAAGTTCAACGTTACACGGAATAACATCTACATACTAATAAATACGAGAATTAAATATTCTAATTACGTAAGAAACGAAGCTCTCGCAATTTCGGTCACATGTAACTAAGTTATTTATGTTTAAATTAACTTTTAAATGTCTTTACAGAGGCTACGTCTAGAGCAGCGAAATTAGGACACCATCAAGTGTTGTGGCTTTTCGGCCCCAACCACGAGCTCACGGAAGTCGGAGCTATGAATATTTTCATGGTCTACATCAATGAACATGGAGGCAAGTTAACTCATGCATTAATAGCCATAGGGCCATTAAATCGTAATCAATGTTACGGTGCATCCACACCGCATTTACTTCTTTGTCGGGCAAAATATCACAATGCGTTAACATGATCTAGGTAACATTCATCACCTTTTACGACAACATAATACTAACAGCTAAATAGATTGCAACTACAAGTAACAACAGTGTGGTGTTGGTCATTATTTGCGTTCGGCGCGTCATTTAAATACGTCATATGTTACTTTGACATAGGTACAATGATTAGACTTAGAATTTTAAGAGCTACCTTCCCTGTGAACGAGAAAACTTTAACACTACTTGATTGAACACATTCTTTATACAAAAATACGTATGTCGATCGTAAATTTAAGTAAAAAACATTATCAAAATATTTGAAGTGCCTACGAAATAAAGATTATTTGAGTCGATTAGTTTGTTTGTTGATAAATAAGGAAGCGTCTCCGACATGCGTTTTCGCCGTGATGTTATTATAAGTGTAACTGGTAAAGTTAATTAGTATGAGTTAGTGAGATGCGGTTATTAACTAGATATCAGTGTAAGTGGCCGATATTGTTTTGTTATCGTTGTTGACGTTTTGACCCTCTTCTGACCGGCGAATAGTCGACTCATATCTGAGCCTGAGGCAATATTTGGGGTCAGTAACATAATTAACATTTTTCTGAGACGTAACTTATTGGAGATGTTTCATCAATCCAAAGCACTTTATTGCACCTAACCATTTTACTTACAGTCTGATGAAATAATTTAATTTGCGTGTGCATTTTGGACATAATGCAATAACATCCATATTCGGAATTTTACAAAAAAATTATCGTCGTCAGGAAACCTGGATACCTACACTAGAGAAGAGATTCAAAGGTGTATGTCAAATATATTATTTTTGGATTATAGCCTTATCACTTTCATATGAGAGTAGGCTGGCGCCCCTTCAGCGAGGACGTTAAAGAAAGGCTGATGAGGAGAAAAAAAATCACCTTGATAGTGTTTTACCATGTGACCAGTGTAGGTCTGCCTCAATACAATGTTTATTAATGTTAATTATTGAATGTAATTTGCAGAGAAGCAATTGAGCACGCCTCCACTGAACGGGCTGATCTTGCCGGGCGTGACGCGGCGCTCGATCCTGGAGCTGGCGCAGCAGTGGGAGGACCTCGTCGTCAAAGAGGAGGTCATCACCATGGACCAAGTCGTGCAGCTCAAGAAGGAAGGACGGGTACGTATTTACGTATTTCAAATCAAGACATCGCATGCCTATTAACATAGATAAACAAACAACGTTTTATCTGTTAACAATGATTTAAACTTTATTAACTGCGGCGAAAATAAAACCCTTTTAACTGAAAAGGTTTAGTCGCGGAATATGAAGTTCTTCATAGAATTACCAATAAATAATTAAGATAAAAGTAACGTAATGCCGAAGTAGTAGTAGTACACCTACTAAAATTACATCTCCATGTAATTTTATAAATGAGAATGTAATCGTGTGGTTTTCGTGTGGGTCCATTATATCGTGATTAATCAAAATATTCGTTTAAATAACGCATGAAATAAAGCAAGTCACGGTGTGCGCAGTTGCTGGAGATGTTCGGCGCGGGCACGGCGGTGCTCATCAGCCCGATCAGCCGCATCGGCTTCCTCGACAACAACATCGACATCCCCACCATGCGCCAGCCGCAGCCCGTGTTCCAGCGCGCCAAGGACACGCTGCTGGCCATCCAGTACGGACACATAGAGCACCCCTTCTCCAAGCTCATCTCGTAGTGCGCGCCGCGGGCTCCGGCCGCACTCGCTGACTCTGTGCCGGTTACAGTGAACTCGTATCGTGAACGTTACGTGCCGAGGAACGCTTATCTCGTGAATGTTGCCATATCGGTGAATGTTTACGTTGCTTTTGACACGAAAAACAGTTTTGAGAACTGTAATTAGGTATTTAAATGATAACTTTGACGATAACGTTCAAGGTTGATACGTAAAAATGGAAAAAACAAAGAGCGGTCTTATACGAAACAGTGACTTTGTTGACGTTGAACAATATTGTTAGGCATTCGCCTATTTGTTACGGCTCTATTAAGAATGCTCTTTTTTTAAGTTTATTTAAGATTGTAATTTTAGGAAAGAAAGATAAATTATAGTAATGTGTGTGAGAGCGATGGAATAACAACAGTTATCATGATAGATTAATGTTGCCACGCTGGAATAAGTCTGTAACAATCCTAGCGCAGCATAGAAGTTTGTCATACAAAAATAACTACTTGTGTCGTCCTCCGATCACCGAGCTGCACAGCTCAAAGGGTGATCCCGGTCGTGTGACTCGTAAATTATATGTTATATGGAGTTGAGACTGTTGGTCTATTTGTGAATCTTTTTTATTATAATAAATTATTATTGTTTATGCCAAAGATCTTATATGGATCAAAGGAACAAAAGTTAGTACCCCCTTTTTTGCACAAATGCTAGATGTGGCTAAATCCGACAACGACAAATTGTGCAATTTTGGCCTTGCTCTGTTATAACAAGAAATTTATCGAGTGTAACGTGATTTGCCTTTCAAAAGGTAAAAACGACACGATGAACTGTAAAATTGTAAATATACGATGCGTTGATCGCTTTTTGCACAAGAGATAAGTGTATATTGTTCGTATGTCTGTTCTAGTCTAAGAATCTGTATGTACCTACTAAGAATAATATTTATAAATATATTTACTTTCATTAAAATACATTGCTTTACTGTCACTTAGAATATTATGTATGAATACCTGATATTGTTTTTAAATCTAGGTAAACGAGATAAGTGGGTACAAGATAAACATCCGGTTCTAAAACCTAAATAATTTTCGTATGCTTTGTTTTCTAACTGCGCATTTTATGCGAGACATTTAACGCTCATGTAAATTGTATGAAGGTGAATGGATTAATCAGTGAAACCGTTTTTAATTATTCAGAGACAGTTGACTAGCAGTTGACCCATGACGTAAGTGGCGCCCAGTCAATCGGAACTTTGTGCGGAGTATGTCTAGTGCGCAGTCACTCAGTAGAATTGGGTCTTTTGCTATCAAAAAGGTCGATATCTCTACAATTTACATCGTATCCTGTTTTCCGGGGTCACTACGTAGTCTCATTTGGTTGTTGTATGAGAAATAATTGGAACACACCTGTTTAAAGGAAAACTTTCATTTTATTCAAAATTCTTTTAACGATGTATAATTTGAAATACACGTAGTTGTTAAGAAATCACCCCGGTGGTAGAGGCAGGTCGTCGTCGTCCGGTACTTTCTTCCTGCTTACGGGTTTACGTATGGAGCGAGTTAAAGGCTGCACACTCTCTTCATTTATGTTCTCGCTGTATCTGAAAGTATTCACAACCGTATCACTGATCTAGATAGTGATGCTCTACATGTATTAAGATTTATGAGGAACTAAACAAAAACTAACTTAAGGTCTATCTACACAGATCCGGGCCGTGCCCGAGCCGTGGCCTGTCAGGAAGGAAAACAATACGTCCTCATAACAACCGGACACGTTGTCAATTCGTACTTGTATATACAAGAGTATTCTTATACAGGTGGTGTTACATTCTATGCTAAAAATTTAAATAATGAGCGAAAACCACAGATTTAAAGGGAAATCTAAACTTTTGTAAGAAAGATGGGTTAAAATAATAATAAAAAAACTGTTCATCTTTCCATACTAATGTCGATCAGCTAATGCGGGCATTTTGTATGAAAAGCTTTTTTTTAGCCTATGTTGTCCCACTGCTGGGCAAAAGTTAGTATGAAACGTTTTTTTAAATATTCCCATGTTTCTTTGGAAAAGTTGTTCAGTTATAAAGCTAGATAACGTCCCTAGATTTTTTGCATAGAGTGTAACAACATCCTGTAGTAATCAAGGTAATCATAACTCTACAAAAATAACAACAAATACAGGCATATTACATATCTTAAAATCAATAATAAATAAATCATCCGTAAATGATTTATCATAAATTACTTACAATAAATTGTTATGATATTATTAAAAATATAAATACGAATAAATAAATATTATAAATAAGTAGGTGATTATAATATCATATGACGACATAGAATAGATACAAATGTTGGTTTAAAGCGTATTTTTATCAGCTTGTTAATTTTTGATAAGATTTATAACTTGGAAATATAAATCTCAGCTGTGGGCAGATATTAGGTCTCTTCATGTTTTACAGAAGTCCTCTTTATAAAGGACGTCGAGAATAAAATGTATGAGTTAATGTAATTAGTATGTGGATATTTATCTTACGAGTGTGCAGTGCGCGCAGTGTCGCCGCGGCCGCCGCTGGAGCGCCGCGAGCCCGAGCCCCCGCCCGCCACCGACATGCCTGCGAGCGTTAGTACCGTACCATTATTTATACTACTTATAAACTACTTATACTGTAAGGATCCTAAGGATCAATGCCCACAGCGACGGGGAGCGACGCTGCCTAATAGAGCGACTCAGAGTGTACTTTATTTACTACACGAAACATTTCATTGTGTTCAAAATTTAAATAAACAAATGCAATCAATCGAACTGTTATAGGAGTTGATCCTAAACGGTAAAGAGGTTGGTAATCTTTGCGCAGGCGCGTAAAAATCAATTTAGACTAGGGCAGAGTAGAAAGCAAATTTCTAAAAATGAACATAAGAAATTCAACCTTAACTCAACTGCATACCGCACACATTACTTCTAATATTCTAAAAAGAAGCGCGCATTGGTGCGAAATCAGACATGAAAAATATCAGAAGTAATATGTGCGTTAAGCTGTTGAGTTAAAGTTGAATGTCATATGTTCATTTTTAGAAATTCCTTCGACTCTGCCCTAGTATAAATTAGTCGTCACGGCAAAATGTTTAAAGCAAGTTTATAAGTAAATAATACCTACCCTTCTTTACTATCTGCAAATAAAGTGAATAATGTGACTGGTTACACTTACTTATTTGATCTATAGGTGACTGACTTGTACCCGAAGAGCCACTCCCTGCCGACGTCACTGAAGATGCTGGACAAATATTAAAACAGTGAGGTTTTTATTGATTAGATCAATACACGATTACATATAAAAAATTTAGATTGATAGAGTATAATTTTAATATTTTACCTCTTTCTTGTTGTTTAAGTCGTGCTTGTGCTCGCTGCAGTTCCCTCGTCCAAGTCGTCGTTTCCGACAATCCTTGGTCCCCACATAATTTAATGATTAGCTTCAGACCTAAACACAAATTCGAATGGTAAGAAAATAGCCATGTACAAGCGTTTTTCTATAGGACAAGCAGTATAGTAGTATAATTGTAATGAATAAATATTTACATTGAACGTTCTCCGGGAACCTAGCATTCATCTTCTTGTACAGAGTGAGCGCTTCTTGGTACTTGCCGTTTGCACGCAGACATCCGCCCATTAGCAGACCCCACTTTGGCTGTATTCAGTATTAGTTTCAAATCAGTGGCACAACATTTATATTGTATTAGCTTGTCTAGTAAATACAAAGTACAATGCATATGTACATGTCAAACTATTGACGAACCAAACTAGTTTCCCGCTTTAATAAATAAGGTATGGTTAATTACTAATAAAAAAATGAGAGCACATTTTTTTTTACTGAAATACATTTTTTACTGTAGCTATGTGATTGAATATTCTATCACATACAGTGTACTGTATTAGTTGCAGCTAAGGTCATTTAACTTAGCATTCCTTTAAACCTAAGCATACTAGCATCAATAAAAAAACAATCAGATAACGTAAACGGCTTACGTTATTTGGCTGCAGCCTAGCCGCGCGGCGATAGTACTGCAGCGCGACGTCCGGTGGCGACTCGCGGGCCAGCCACTCCAGTGCAGATATCTCACAAGGCCACGCCGCTTCCACCTTCACACAATATTATTTACCAATTACGACACAATATGGTATTTACTAAAAAAAAGCAGGTTTCGCAGATTTTTATTTATAGCCCATTCATGGATTCATAAAAAGCGCCTTCTGGTTGAGGCATTGAGATTGGTTTCCGTACGCCGCTCTTAGCTGCGCACGTCTACACCACGCCTCTTTTTCATATAAGTATAAGTGTGCGTGTGGACGGAGTGAGCCATCAAAATTTTTGCCTAGAAATATGCCTAACTTTTAGTGAAAGTTCTAAAACAATTGTGAAACTAAATATTTTAATTTGTGAAAAGATAGAACAAAAGATATGGCATTAAACATCGGCTCACTCAGTTGAGCAAGCAACCTATGAAAATTAGAGAAAGTATTAATTATTCATATAATATTTATATACCAGGATTTAGTGAAACTTTTGCTAAGTAAATCCTGAAAATTTCAGATCGTCTGGTAACGTAATAAAGTTTTCACAAATGATTTCTTCGGCTCACTCCGTCGAAACGTTTTTTCAACCCCTATTTCTGACGAAAATACTGAAAATTGAAACTGCTATGTAATTGTGAAAGTAAGCTAAGATAATATGAGAATTTGTGAAACACAAAACAAACCACTAACGCGGCAGGTTTTTGTATAATCATTGGTTTCATCGGCTCACTCCGTTGAAACGTTTTTCGTAAGTTAAAAATGTCAATATCTTAAGATTTCTAGCACTATAGAAACTAAAAACTGTCTTAACCTTTAGTGAAAACTTTTCACTAAATATCCACCATACTAATGTTTTATATTCCATGTCTGGTTTAAAAGATATTCAATTGTGTTTATTCTGCATACAAACTTCAGTTTAGGGTGACCACACTGTTTTATAAAAATTGAGGACATTTTTTAAGAAAACAAGTTTGTTCACTTAATCAGCTTTCTTTACTGAACTAGGTAATTCTTTATTAAACTATAAATTTAGACTTATAACTAATCATATTCTTATTAGTGTAAATGTAAGACGTAATTTAAAGTTTCAAATATTTACCTTTTTTAAATGAATTTTAAATGAAATATAACAAAGATGGAATAATTTTGAGTGAATTAATGAAAGTTGTGGCCTGTCACTAGAATATTTTGAGACACATTCGTTTTCCTGTTAAAAACGCTAAATCATGGTCAAATAAAAATCTGGAGTTACGAATTTAGCGTTTTTAACAGGAAAACGAATGTGTCTCAAAATATTGTAGTGCCAGGCCACAACTTTCATTAATTCACTCAAAATTATTTCATCTTTGTTATATTTCATTTAAAATTCATTTAAAAAAGGTAAATATTTGAAACTTTAAATTACGTCTTACATTTACTAATTTTAAGTTTAATAAAGAATTACCTAGTTCAATAAAGAAGGCTGATTAAGTAAACAAACTTGTTTTCTTAAAAAATGTCCTCAATTTTATAAAACAGTGTGGTCACCCTAAACTGAAGTTTGTATGCAGAATAAACACAATTGAATATCTTATAAACCAGACATGGAATATAAAACATTAGTATGGTGGATATTTAGTGAAAAGTTTTCACTAAAAGTTAAGACAGTTTTTAGTTTCTATAGTGCTAGAAATCTTAAGATATTGACATTTTTAACTGACGAAAAACGTTTCAACGGAGTGAGCCGATGAAACCAATGATTATACAAAAACCTGCCGCGTTAGTGGTTTGTTTTGTGTTTCACAAATTCTCATATTATCTTAGCTTACTTTCACAATTACATAGCAGTTTCAATTTTCAGTATTTTCGTCAGAAATAGGGGTTGAAAAAACGTTTCGACGGAGTGAGCCGAAGAAATCATTTGTGAAAACTTTATTACGTTACCAGGCGATCTGAAATTTTCAGGATTTACTTAGCAAAAGTTTCACTAAATCCTGGTATATAAATATTATATGAATAATTAATACTTTCTCTAATTTTCATAGGTAGCTTGCTCAACTGAGTGAGCCGATGTTTAATGCCATATCTTTTGTTCTATCTTTTCACAAATTAAAATATTTAGTTTCACAATTGTTTTAGAACTTTCACTAAAAGTTAGGCATATTTCTAGGCAAAAATGTTGATGGCTCACTCCGTCCACACGCACACAAGTATAATACTATCACAGTACAATACAATCAAAGTTAAGTCGACCGACATCAGTCTCGAAGCTATAAAACTGATTGTAATAAAGTAGATTTATACTTATAAATCTACACCATGTTGATTAGTGTTTTGTTAGAGCAAGAAAGACAGACTGAAAGCGAATGCATGCGCCTTTGCGTCATCTTCGGTTCATTCGTTCGCTTGAATAACAGTCCTAAGCCCTAGAAGGTAAACTTACATCCTGGTAGTGATGTTTGGCAGTTTGTGTGTCTCCCATTTCACTATGAAGCTGCGCTAGAGCGCACGATACGCTCGCGTCCCATTCACCGATCATGCTGTACCTACAATTAAGAAACATATAATGCAAGTACATTTCGAGGAGCTAATTTTTTAGTTGCGCTTGCGCTAGCACCGTTTTATGGTATAGATTTTGAGGATGCTTCGCTGTATTTGTGCCTGGTGGCCTTTAGGCATACGAAATTATGCGAAAAATCCAATTTGGGGTACAACAGCTTGCTTCCCCGGATGTGTCGCGAGCACAACAACATCTGTAAATCTAAAACCGTTTTGATAGATATCTTTAATATGTCATTTCCCTCCTTTTTTAAATCTATATATAAATTCAAACTAGGTTCCGTTTAAGTTTATTTTAATTGTAATTAAATAATACAGAGCGCTTACTCGCATTATGTATACGCATGCTGTGTTTGCCTGTAATTGGGTCTACATCTCTAAATGATCAAATGTTTTTTGTACTAGATGCTTAACCAAGTTGTAAATCTGTTGGCAAACCTTAATAAATAAAAAATAAAAAAAATCAAGAAACCTGGGAAGGTGCTAGTCCTGTAGGAGACTAGTGGACAATAAGGCCGCGGTTAAAGCGCCGACGAAGTTTAAGATTGAAATAGTACCAGTGGTCGGCAGCGGTGGGGTCGCTGCTGACGCGAGCCAGTGCGGCGGCCGACAGCGCGCGCAGCGTGCGGCCCGCGCTCGCCGAGCCGCGCACGCGCGACCAGCGCGCCTCCGCCGCCTCCAGCGACGAGCTCTTCTCCAGCGCCAGGGCTGCAAATCAGGCACGATTTTTTAATATTAGATAGAAATCGTAAACAGCGTCATCGTGACTCACAGAAAGTAAAAGCGTTATCACCGAGATCGTGCGCGGCGACGAGATCGGCGGGATCTAGATGCGACGCGGCGGCGAGCTGCGCGGACACGTCCGGCCAGTTTGGGCCGGCGCCAACTGCGGTACCCGGCCCGGCTCCGGCTCCGGCTGCGGCGGACAGTGCGCCCGACACGCGCGCCGCGCAGCTGTAAGGGTCATCGCGCGACGCCGCTTCGCTCAACGCACGTGCCTCCGCGTAGTTGCCCAGCTGAGTACATACGATAGGTACATACTTAAGAGAATGTCTACACTGGAGTCAAGCGATCTAAAATTTCTTCCTTCTATAACAGCGAATAAAACTTAACTACTTAGCCATGATGAGATGGCTAAGTAAGTAGTTAAGTTTTATTCGCTGTTATCTATCATCAATGAAATTTACAACCCTTCCGATTTTTGACAAACAGAGTAAACGAGTATTACCGCGTAAGCGACGAACGCAGCGTCGGCGTTCGCTTCAGCCCGCAGAATGCGGTCGTTGGGGTGCGCGCGGGCCACGGCTTTGAGCCGCTGCAGCGCGCGCAGGCCGGCGGCGGAGGGCGAGCGCGCGGCCGCGCTGAGCGCCCGCAGCGCCGCCAGCGCGCCGCCCAGCTCCAGCCGCGCGCCCGCGCCGCCGCCCGAGTACCCGCGCAGCGCCTCTACGCACCACGACATACCGCTGTCAATACAGGCAGTTTTGTTAGATGGCAATACTCATGAAGGCGATTATTCTTGCATAAACATACCACTTTTATGAATACTTTATCAGTAAAAGATTACTTCTTATTAATTTATAAACAGAATCATTAAGGTCAGAGTGAAAAGTCGTGGGGTGCTTGGTATATGGAAGGTTACAATTAATCTATTGGCAACTATCTCTGAGAGGAGAGTTATGGAAATATAGTGAAATGCACCCCACGCTTTTCACTCTGAACTTAATGATTCCGTTTATAACTTAAATTTGACTATAATTTTATTTTAAAGTAATGAATTATGATTAATTGTTTGACCTTCTACTACGATAATATAAATGGCATGGAACATATTTGTATGGGGCCTGGTATAGTACCCCGAGTCGATGTCCCTAGTTCCGGGCGTGGCGAGCGCGGCGGCGGCGAGCGCGAGGCAGCGCTCGGCGTGCGCGGCGCCGCGGCGCGACCACGCCGACAGACGGTCGGCGCGCACCACGTCACGCAGCACGCATTCGTAAGCGTCATTCTCCTGACAACAACGATTAAGTAGTCGACTCCAAATAGTTAAACAATCACAAGAAGCCTGTATTCAGCCAAAGTAAAGAGATACCCGACTGACGACCTACTCTTTAAAATCTACACCGATTGGAAAAACGTTTGCCTCGGGATGCTTCTGTGTTTGAACCCGGCTTCTTTCAAACCGGAGCTATAGGTACATTAGGTAGTAACTTGGGTTGATCTATCTAAACCTGATGTTCTGGTACAGGTAACACTACTGGTATCTACCTAATACGAGAATACCCATAAGTATTTGTATATTCAGTACTTACGTCATCTATGGTGATATCCTGATGGTAAGTAGGGGGCTCGACGTCTAGCATGGCGTGGAACGCGGCTTTCCCACCCTCGGCATCGTTTAATGCTACGGAGCATAGAACTAGGTGGAGACCTGAAAATATAAAAAGATTATCATTTCAATAGAGAAAACATTTTGTTGCAAGATAAGAATACTAAGATCGCGTATGTAATGTAGAATATAGTTAGACCGTAAAGTTTACTGATTTATGACATACAATTTCGAGTTTAAAGTGGCTTATTCTGAAAACGCCACGCCGCTCAGTGGGGTGGAGGCGGAAAAAACTCAATTTTTCGAGATGGTACCTAGACCTAATCTAATAAGTATTCTGTAAAGTTAACTCCTATTAGCATATGATTCTGAAAGATTTATACCAATATCTATTGTCTTGTTAGAATAATCCGAGTCTAAACACACGCTTCAACGATCCGCGCGTTCATAGAGAAAAAATATTACGTTTTTTATGTACGTGATGCTCGAAAACCAGGGATTGTTTTGATAAAAGCTTTATATTTTGTAATTATATATAGTGTGGACAATACGTAATTATATTTTAATTCAAAATTAAATAATAAATTTCGATTTTAGACGTAAAATAAGCAAAATGGTTTTTTTTTTCAACTTCTTTGGGATTACATAGCCAATACTTTTTGTCGCAGGCTGCCGCAGGTCTGGGACCTACATAGACATGTAGTTTAAACTATCCTGAACAATTTGTATTAAATCCAGCTACGGCGAGCTGCGCTTTAATGCGAGAAGCATAACTAGGCGTAGTCTTGTGGCCGCGAAAGTACGCAAATATTAGTTAAAGGCTTTTTGAACCTTTAATTAATGAGTTACTAACTAAATTTATATTTTTAAGTCATTAATGGATTAGTAAAATGTTTTCTGGATCAAAAAGTACACGTTATAATTAACATCAAGTACCCAAGTACCGAAAATTACTTTAAAAAAGTAAGTATAGGTAGATACTAATGACTACTCATTTAGGGGTAGTTACGTATTTTATGAAGTACTAGCTGTACCCGCGACTTCGTCCGCGTGGAATACTGAGTTTGGCGGCGCTCGCGTCGCGTTTGCTTAACCTGCGCTATTGAAATCAAAAGTAGCCTATGTCCTTTCTTAGGCTAAAGCCTATCTGTGTGCCAAATTTCGTTTTAATCGGTTCAGCCGTTTTAGCGTGAAAGCGAGACAGACAGACAGAGTTACCTTCGCATTTATAATATTAGTATGGATTTAGAGGGTATACAAGCATGACCTATATTATTTTAAATCACTTACAAGTATCTACTTGCGAAATTAACACTCCCATACAAGCCACCCCACTGAGCACCGCGCCGCCGCCTTCACCCTTGAGGAAAACAATCACGATGACGAATGTATGTTTTATAGTTGAATGTTTAACTTTTATTCAACCACAATTCAAGATTTGTTAATGTATATGTGTAAAATTGCATACCTATACATTCAGAACTAACCAGAAATCTTACGCAATAGTCTACGAGCTACGCACCTGTCTGAAAGTCTCCCTGTTCATGCATAATGTGTTGGAAATTCGTGACGGCATCTCGAAATTTTCCCATACGTACTAGTAGCAAACCTATATTGTGCATTACCTTCATCCTGAAATAAACACATTATAAGTCTCAAACTGCTGCTATCAAGTAATCTATGCTGCTGTATTTAGACTGCACAATTTTTTTGGAACCAATAATTTGTAGCTGCTATAAGTAAGTACCTAAGTGTTTTAGACGAGGTTTGAACATTTTTGTATGAAAACTAATTTCTTAGCTTTGTATTTTTAAGAATATGGATTTTTTTATTTCACACATACTTATATAAACCTTCGTAGTATATCTCATTCATTCACGGATGAAGGATTGAAAACAGTAGATTGATAGCCGCAATATTCGAGAATACTTACTTGGTATTAGAACAAAAAGGTGTCGGTAAAATAAAACCTTTTGCAAACTTTTACTTTCATACTTAAGTATTTAGGTATAGGTAGGTATATAACGATCTTAAAACAACGAAGCAATCTTTTTATTGCCAAATGCTTATTAGAAAAGTTAAATATAAACCGAAAGACAAATGTTTAGTTACCTCAAATCCTTTTCACCTGTTGGTGTTTGATCTAATGCCATCCTGTACAACTTTAGAGCTTTTGGATGTTCTCCCATTTTGAAATAAATATTGCCCATATTTACCTGAAAACGTAACAGTAGCAGCATTAACAAACTGCTGTAAAAAAGGCGATATTTATCTATTAATTTATTAATATTAACTATTAATATTACTACTATTTAAAACCCCATAGCTGTAATGGAATCTTAGTTTTAATTACCTTCTCTGAAACGGATTTGTAATGCAATAAGTACATACCTTTAATCTATTAGCATGTGGAAATAACTTATTTCTCGTTAGCAGTTGATAAGTGTTTAATGCTTCTGTATACATTTCATTGATGGCATACTGCCCGGCTAGGTTACAAAGTACCTGCAATACAAGCTTTGTTTCAGCAGTTAATAAAAGGCGATCGAATAGATTGTATTGGATATAGGTTAGGTTCTTTAACCGACACTTATCAAACAATTTCTTGGTTATCCAAAAATATATCTTACGGCAAAAGTGAGGTCCAAATTATGTGAGTCGCCTAAATTAGCTTGTTCTTGCATACGGATCAGCTGACGCTCTAAGGACGATGCTTCTTGTGCTTTAGACAATGCCTGAAATTAAATTAATTTCAAAGTCCGCGTCATTAGTGATACCTGTCGCTTTATAGTTGTTAGGTGATTATTACCTGGCTTAAGTCAATTTCCTTTTTAGAAGTGGAATCCTCATCGAGGTCAATCCGCGCACTCAGCATACACGACTCTTCTACTAGAACCATTATTCGAGCTTCCATTTGTTTGATTCTCTCTTCGATACTGAGAAATTATCGCTAGTTATTAGAATTTATTATAATTATATCCCTAAATAGGTACCTACTGCCTTCGTGAAAGTAAGATGAGTGGGAGTCTTTTTTTATCCATAAATTTAAATGCCATATTTTTGTTTGACATAATGATTTTTAAACATAAGTATTAGATGCACTAATATTAATTGCAATACTTTATTTAATCCATAATTATTGTTTCACCGATTATTTTTTTGTCATAATATTGCAAGGTATAACTTTTGAATGCTATAACATTTATTTCTAATAATCATTATATGTACTAAAACAAACGACTATAATATTATTTATTATAAATAATATGTAATATGTATGTGTTAGGTAGTAGGTACTATTATGAATGAATTTACAAATTGATTAGACGACAGCAGGCAGCGTGGCAGCGAGACACGGCGGCAGGGGGGTCCGGGGGCGCAGCCCCCTAGGGGGGGCTCGGGGGGCGAAGCCCCCCGCAATAAAAAATAAATACTAACCAGAACGGCTAGGATAGGTTAGGTTAGGTTAGAACATGATTTTGCATCCCTGCTTGCTGCATGCCTGCTTGCATTCCTGCTTGCTGCATGCTTGCTGCATGCCTGCTGCATGCCTGCTTGCATGCTGCATGCCTGCTTGCATGCTGCATGCCTGCTTGCATGCTGCATGTTCATCAGGATCATGTAAATATTATCATGTAGGTGATACCATCAGTAGGTTGTAGGTTATAGGTTATATATATTTATGTCATGTAGTCATTATGTTTAAAGTAAATATAGCTTTTAAATATTAGTGCATTTGTTATATTCTGGCAAACATACTTATGTCACGAAATAATATGTCTTATGAGTTTTATAGCAAATAAAACCATATAGATGACGATATTATGGCAAATGAAATTATAGAATAAAAAAATATGATACTTAAATTTATGGGAAACATTAGTGACCCAAGATGAGTACCGACGCAGACACTGGGCAATAAGTTGCACTGTAGCGTGGTAGTACCTGTCATCTTTCTTGTCGTCGTGCGTGGGCGTGTCCCTGGCGGCGGACGAGTACCCGGCGGCGCGCACGGCGGTGACGGGCCGCGCCGCCGCCGTGCCCGCGCGCGAGCTCACCCCGCGCATGCTCACTGTGCCCATGCGGAACATCTACATACACAAAACATCCATTCTACGATTTAGAAGAACAAAATCATTTAACTTTACTTTTATCAACAGTTGTAAATAACGTAAAAGGCATACATTTTGTATAGTACATAAGTAAAATAACAGGGAGCAGCGCCTTCTTCGGAGATCGCCGCTTGACATTATGTACTTAATTCCAATAAATGGAAATGAACTTACCCCTGTCCCTAACCGACTGGGCACTTTTCTGCCGATGCCAGCGGTTCTTAAGCTCTCCTGAAAGGCCTGATCTTCCTTTAGGTTACGTGTGTCCAATGCAGCAGCCACATCGTTGAACCCACTGTACAACTCGTCATCTTCGTCCATTACCATAGCCGTCCGCGGTTTAGCGTCGGTGCCCAAACGGGACGCACTATAATAGCGCGAACTTAACATAGTTCCAAGGAATTCTGCCTCAAATACACCGTAAAAGACAAAATTATTCTCGCATTCAAAAGGTCGTTGCCTTGTTGTGACGCCGTAACCATGGCAACTGACCAATAACTGACATTGAAGTTATCAGTAGGCTTAGCATGGCAGCCCGTGACAACGCTGTCTCTCGCGCGGGCGTGATTCGCAATCGATTTATCGACGGTCAGTAGCATGGCGCACTTCCTAATGCTTGTCCTTATGTCAAACATGACTTTATGTGATTTGGAGACATTCGATATAAAAACAGTAGCATGCACCCCACTTTTTATCATATTGAATCGAATTTTGACAGATGATTGAGCAATTCTTCTCTTCGACTATTTTGAAGCGCGACAGTGGGTGCCGTACTTGTTTGTTTAGTGTTTGTTTCGTGATTTAGTGGTTTTCGGAAATATAATGTCAGTGCCGTATTATAATTACCGGCTCCCGATGGCTGCCGCCAAAATACTTAGCGTAAACGCCAGGTATCCGGGAAGGGTACACGACTCTTACATACTGTGCCATTAGAAGCGAGATGCAGAGGCTGCACCAAAATCATATAGGCAGCTACGTATTGTTAGGTAAGTGGATTTAGGACATAGATTAATAAATAACTTTGTTATTGTTAATATAATAAAAAGCAGTTTTCGTTTTTCATCATTTTAATTATAAAAAAAATATATATTCACAGGTTTTTCTTCTTTAATAAATTGTAAATTTTCTTCCTGTAACAAAAAGCTAACGTTAATTTTTTTATACTAAAAGGTGACTCGGGATACCCACGGGAGCCATGGCTTATGACTCCCATAGTGGGAGCACAACCTGATTCCCCAGAGCAGCGGTACACCGACTGGCACTGCCAAGTGCGTAACGCGGTCGAGCGCACCAATGGCTAACTCAAAGGTAGCCTCCGCTGCCTGGGGAGTGACAGGGTGCTTCGCTATACCCCTTTATGAAAAATCATCAAAAATTATATACGCTAGCTGCATCATATACATATGATGAAACATTTTGGGTAAGTGTAAGAACTTTATAAGATTTTATTTCTATTCCTAAATCCAACAGAGGTTCCACTGCTGGGTAAGAGTGTATAAACTAAAGCATTATACCTATAATATTTACAGGGTTCCGATTATCGCCGATAAAAGCGATGAAGAGATCGATCAGCGAGGCCCTATGGTTGCATTGCCCAGAGATGTTATAAGGGCGGCCCAATTGAGAATGGCACAATTTGTCAACCACTGTAGAGTCTAGGTAACTTATAAATTTTATTAAATTCAAGTAAGGTTAAAGAACCAGTTATAGACAGTGCACCAATAATGAACACTTTACAATTCAAATGGTAAAAATAAACAAACTGTTAGCTATTAACCGGACGCCACCAACATTCTTGTTTTTTTTTGTTACAGGACAGTGGGACATCAGTATCTATATATAAATAACGGAGGGCCCTGTGCGATTAGGCTTCCTCCTCTCAGCTATACAGCTCATTTATTCTAAATACTAGTATCTATCTTAATAACTTACAGTGTAATACTATTTTTTCTTTTTATTAAAATGCTTGCTTCTTTTTGCTGTATCGATTTCTTTTTTAGTTCTATCATTTGCTGAAAGTAAAAGTTCAAATAAGTTATATAATATTTAAGTTTTTTTTAAATACTTGAGGCTGCCTGTGACTTCGTACGTATAATAAAGGACAAAGAATGTATGAAATATTGCTTACTTTCAATAAGTTATTTTGCTCCACTTGTGCCTGGAGGAAGCGGTCCTCAGGCATTTGCTTTTTCATTTTTTTCTTATTTGCTACCATTCGTGGCCGTGGCGGGTGCAGTGGAGCGGGTGGCGGCAGCGGCTCTACGGCAGGAGATCGTGGCAGCAGCAGTTCTACGGCAGGAGAGAGTGGCAGCAGCAACTCCATTGCAGGAGAGGGTGGCGGCAGCGGCTTTACGGCAGGAGAGGGTGGGTGCACTGGAGCAGCAGATGAAGTGCCCGGCGGAGCGAACTGAAAAAGATAATTCCTAATAAACATTGAGACAAAAGAGAGGATTTTGAAAGCAATAAGTGTAAGTAGATACTTACTCCAATAGGAGATTCAGGCGGACCAATTCCTAAGGCCATGCCTTCTCCAATAGTGTCCAGAATTAGACGGGAATTACTGGAAAGCTCTGGTATAAAAGCAATATTCCCAGTCGTATTCTGGGCTTTGTTCAGGGCTCCGCCCTCCGCTCTCGCACGGCGTTTTTGGTCACGCCATGCCTACAAACAAATACATAAATTATTTAACCTGTAAATAGGTAGTTATTACGTACGTATTGTTAGCACATGTAAGTACCTATATAATAAACAACTACATTTTAAACTTACAGTCTTCCACTGCTCCACTGTCCTGGAAGGCCCCAGCTCGTCCAGCGCCAATTTAAGCCGCATCCACTCCCGCTCTATACTTGCTGCACCCTGAGGAGTTTTAAACTCCCCTGCCGCGAACTCTTTATGCCGTGCCATATAGTGGCACAGGTGTGCCAGCTGCACCTTATTGCTTCGTATACTACAACATGGAAAAATAAAATAATAAAAAACCGGTTGTACATAATAAATGTTCATTAATAGTTTTGTGATTTCAAACTGATTTTCATTTCCCGTCGCAACTCTCTCGTCAAACAATTAATTAACCGCGACGCCATATAAGAATACGAACACGAGTACTTACTGCTTCTTCTTGCTGCTATCCATTTTCACGAATATTTTCACAAATCAAAATTCAAGATCCCAGTAAGAACTTAAGTTATAGACTTTAGTAAATACAAACTAATGTCAAACGAATTCATATTTTTTTCACCTTGCGCGCGCAAATATTTTGACAATAGCCTGTCTTTGTTCCGTTCATATGAGTAAAAGAGAAAGTCGTAAATTCATTCGTTCGACTGGACCATAGATATTTCTATAGAACTAATGAGTTGTAGTGTTTCTATATTAAAATATTTTTTATTGTCTCTTCAAAGTCATGAACGATTCGTTGCGATTCACTGTCATTTCTCTATGTTCACTGTCTCTCACGTCGCCCATGCTACTGATTGTGATTGATATAATCTATTGCTACGACGAGTGATTCATTTTCACGTGGCGGCCATGCTAAGCCTAGGTAAAAAGAACTTTAGAAACAAATAAAAATCACGTGTTCGCGCATGGGTACACTTACGCTCGAAAGTACTAGGGCTATTTATCGTTTCATTCTTGTAAGAGTCTTTCGCACGCGGTTACGTATGTTGACTTATAGACTTACGTAGGGGATGATGATTCTGATTCAAAAAATGATAAAAGTGACGACAACGCTGATAATAAAATGGTCACTTCTGGCATCAACACCGCGTCCTCATCTGGTTTTCACGCCACCCATGAGGACATAATGGAATAGCAATATGTTTTTTTTTAATTTTCCAATATTTTTTTACATTTTTACACATTTTACACTAAATCCTATATTGATTGGTAGTTGTGTATTTTTTTTTAATTTATATTCCATCTTACTAATACTACTAATAATATTTTTCTTTCCTTTGTGCGTAAAACCATGACTGAAATTAAACACTTTTGTGCGCGATGGTATTTTAAAACAAATGTTAAACGTCAGACTCAAAAATCGTTTAATGCGCATCTGTCAGCTAGGGTTCATTTTACGTGGCGCGACCTATATAATAATACCTATTGCTATAATCATGGTATGTATGTGTGTGGATTAAGAATGAAAAGCACGATTGGGCCCGATTAAGGAATTCAGTGAGTGTTATGAAAAGTAAAGAACAAATGCTGTTCGCTCGGTAAACAATCTAAATTACAAGATATTTTGCTTGAAAATGTATACAGGTGTCCCAAAAATAGGCCGACAAACTGACACCGGAGGTAGATGGACTTAAGGTGCATCAAATAAGCCTAACATGCCCATAGAAAAGTCTTTTTTTTTTAGTTTTTAAAAACATTTGTTCATTAAGTTCAGAGTAAATTTTTTTCGTGGCAGCTGCTCAAAGTCGAGCTATTGTTTTTGGGGGAGAATTAAAATTAACTTTGACAGTTAATTTGTCGATGTTCTACTTTAATCATCAACGAATTATTTTCGCCATATCATAAGTAACTATCGAAGAAGCCGTTAACGTACTTTTCTTTTTAATTAATTGAATATTAATTGCTCTCTGATACAAAAACCATCAAAAAGTGGTTCTTTTTTCAAAAATCACTAAAACGGATCTAACTCGTTACTCATAAGACTTTTCTATGGGCATGTTAGGCTTATTTGATGCACCTTAAGTCCATCTACCTCCGGTGTCAGTTTGTCGACCTATTTTTGGGAGACCCTGTATATGTATTATGCACCACACTATTGCCCAGGTATTATACAGGGTGTAACAAAAGGGGGGTATAAAGCCGAAACACAGCGATAGCCCCCATGAAACTGAACAACTTTCCCCTAGGAACATGGGTCCTAACTCGAAAAAAAATGTTGTATCGCCCATACTTACACGATCAGCTGATCGGGCATTTTGTATGGGGAGGCGAATTTTTTTTTCTAAGTTACGACCCATGTTCCTTGGGGAAAGTTGTTCAGTTTCATGAGAACTATCGCTGTGTTTTGGCATTATACCCCCTTTCTGTTACACCCAGTATTGCAAAGTGAACACGTAACAAAACACGTTTACTTTGCTTTCAAAAGGGTGCTTACTCATCTCACAGACGTATAAAAGCTGCTGTAACTTGCATCCATAGGTAAAGGTACTCGAGGGTATACTTGATCATAATGTTTTTGCTACAAAAAGTAAACAAACCTATTTAGGATTATGTTATTATTAATTTGGACAAAGGTCCTCTTTGAAAAAAGAAGTGCTTAGCTTGAGAAAAGGGCTTGCATATTGTCTCAAATTATTTAACGATACGTAGGACACATGCATGAAATTACAAATTAAACAATTGAAAATAATAGGTCTTTCTTTACCTATGAAATTGCCGTTTTACAGTACTGGCCATTTCAATTAAAAATAATTTTTGTTTAGCTAAGAATTCTAATTTCAAATTAATTTCATTTTAAAAATATGGAATTCTTTTTCCAAAAACAGTCATTTGTTTATTGGTTAGTGTTACATTACATTTTCATTGCATTTCAATCATTTTCGTCAACATGGATACGTTAAAAATTTGAATAAGGAATATGAGTTCCGTCGTGGCAGCAACGCGGCACAAGCGGCTCGCAACATCAACGACGTGTACGGAGCTAACACTACAAACCAACGAACCACTAGTTATTGGTTTGCTCGCTTCCGTTCTGGAAATTTAGACCTGAAAAATGAACCCCGCGGTCGTCCGAAGACTTTGGTCGATGCAGACGAATTGAAGGCGATCGTGGAAGCTGATGATACTCAATCTACGGCTAAATTAGCAGCAGCTTTCGACGTTAGCATCAAAACAATATTGGTCCATTTGCGTCAAATTGGCAAGGTAAAAAAGCTTGACAAATGGGTGCCCCACGAACTCAATGATCGCCAGCGCCAAGTACGCGTCGAGACGTGCCGTGCATCGCTCAACAGACACACAAATGAAGGAATTTTGAACCGCTTTGTCACCTGTGATGAACAATGGATTCTGTTTGATAACCGTAAGCGCTCAGCAAGTTGGTTGGATCCTGGTTCAGCACCTAAACAATGCCCTAAACGAAAACTTACCCCTAAAAAGGTGATGGTTACTGTTTGGTGGTCTAGCACCGGTGTGATTCATCACAGCTTCTTACCAAATGGGGAGAGTATTACTGCAGATGTGTACTGTGAAGAATTGAACACAATGATGGAGAAGCTGGCACGTCTCCGACCAGCATTGGTCAATCGCTCGTCTCCGCTGCTCCTGCACGACAACGCGCGACCTCATACCGCACAAATGACGGTCTCCAAGTTGCAAGAACTGGGGTTGGAAGCTCTCCCTCATCCACCGTACTCACCGGACCTTGCCCCTACAGACTACTACTTTTTCCAGAATTTGAATAACTTCTTGACTGGAAAAAAATTCAATAACCAAGAGGCAGTTCAAAACGCCTTTGAAGAATTTGTTGCCTCTCGTCCAGCTGATTTCTTTAAGAAGGGCATTAATAAACTGCCACTGCGTTGGCAAAGATGCATTGATTGTATGGGTAATTACTTCACTTAATACAAATAAAAATTATATGAAAAAAAAAATCGTTTGAATTTTTTCATACAAAAAGGCAATTTCATAGGTAAAGACCTAATATCGTTATCAAGAAAATAAAAATAAAACATTTCAGTCAATATTTATTACATGATCACTAATATTCATTACATTCAAGATCCTTCTCAATATCGTCACACCAATATAACAAGTAATAGTACTTAAAATCTATAGTCTGTTTGTATGGCAGGAGGAAATCTGCGACATATCCTGAATCGGTATTACTGACTCGATCACAATAATAGGTAATTTTAAATTTCCTTCCATATCAATTCTATAGGATTATCGATTATTATTTCCATTTTTATCCACTTGCCATAGAAACAGACTGTATGAGAGAGGCCCCACTGATATGTCGGACAGTCGATTTTTATGCATTATAATAATTCCGGCGGCGGCGGGACGATGTAAGGCAACGCACCAGTGAGGTCCCTCTCAACGTAAATAAGAACAACTGACAGAAAGTAAAAATCACAATTTAAACAATACCTGGCACTCAAAGTAAATAGAACAGTGCTTGGAAGACACTGAAGCTCAGGTTCCGCGGCCAACAAACATGACCGCATTACTAAACTTATGTATATGTCTACGAAAACATGCAACTCAACATGATTTAACCTTCTTTGCTGCCACCCTAGCGAATCCAACTGCTTATTATTTCATTCAAAATATTTATAAAAATAAACGATCTCAAAACGATTTCATATACTAGAAGGCGATTAGCCGTTGATTTGATCTAAGCATATTTTCCATGTATCATTTAATTTGAATGGCCGTTATAAACTTCTCTTGAAAAATATATTTTAACAATGAAAATATTTTTCGTGACTCTAAAAGACTAGTAAGAAATGCAATTATTCTTATTTTTGTACATTTTTCACTTATCATTAAGATAACACATGATAATATGAATGAATGAAAGAAAAGGAGACTGGGGGTGTAACAGATCGAGATTACCTTTGTTAATAAGACCGATGTAACACATCGTCATTTTTACAGCAGTAATAAGAATGTAAGGGATTTAAAAATAAACGAACTTGACAACTGAATCAATCTCAGTGAATCTGAAGGTCCTGACGCCGACGGAACCTAAGATATAAATGAAATGCTCTTCTATGCCAACTTGATTGTTACTTGCTTCCCAATATTCATGTGCTTATTTCTGTTACACCCTGCGTAGCCTCTACTAACGGGATATGACTTAAGATAATAAACTATCTCTATGTATTTTTAAAAGTTATTCATATACTTTTATATCATGTTCAACAAAGACACAATCACATCACACGTAATTAAACAGCCACACAGAGCACGTCTGACACTCTCTATGTACTTATGACAGTTGTTACTTAAACTTATTTTATATGGCATGTTTATTTTTAATAATTTTATTTCTGTATGCAAAATAACAGAACCCTACTACCTGGCCCGTTTTTATTTCGTTGTGTCAATAAATATACTATGAGCACCTATAGCATGAAGCTCTTATATGCTTTATGTCCTACTCTGCCGTATGTTTTAAATTTAACGGATCAGCTGATATTTGGAATAAATGAGGTTAACTTTCCTCAGCTGATCACGTATTTTGAGTAGCAAGACCATTTATTATTGTATTTGGACGTATGCTGCTTTGACAATCGATCTTTTATTAATAAAGCTTTAAAGATATGGAGCATCCAAAACCGTGGCTTTGCAGCATCTCGTATAATAGTAACTCTGTTCAACAATCCACTGTTTCTTATGGGCTATAACCTTATGAGCAAGTATTGAAGTTGAGTTTCTATTTTTATGAACCTTATAAAAGGATTTGTAGAATTGCCTGCGTCAGCAAGTTAGGGTCAATGACTCCGATCACTATCTCGAAGCACCGTGTGGCTATCGTTTAACAATCCACTCATTCATCATCTATAAAAAATTTAAATTCCTATATTAATAATTTTGTACCCTTTGTCTCTAACAACATATCGAAACGCCAGGCAAGGTCATGACACAGCGACTAGCAAAACAGAACAAACCGTGTGTTATAATGATCGCAACTGGCCGGTAAGAACTCAAGCCACTCACATGAAGATGTGCCGCTATAGTAGAATCGGGTAACGGCGCGACCGGAGCGGGTGGGAGCGGGCGGCGGCTCTAGATCTGCGTAGAGAACCGCGGCCGCGGCAGCTCGAACGGGTCGCCGTGCACCGAACGCGCCAGCGCCTTGATGCTGGCCGCGATGTCCTGTGGCTCCTGAAGACGAAACGTATTTCAATTGCTGCAGCCGCTGCATTAGTCGCCGAAAAACGGGCTGAATCTTTCATATTTGAAAGTGTTTAAAACAACAGTAATTTCTTTTCAAATTATCAGAAATATATTATGCTATACAGGGTGTGTCGTAAATAGTGGTCCATAGTAAAGGAGTCGATACACTGTGTTCTTAGGTATCACAAACCGGGATTTTAATAATTTTAAAAAATTAAAAAAAAAAAAAATAATAATAATTAATTAATTAATTAATTATTATTTTTTAAAAATTTTTTAAATTTTTTAAAATTATTTATTTTTAAAATTTTAAAATTAAAATCGTTTTTAAAATTATTAAAATCCCGGTTTGTGATACCTAAGAACACAGTGTATCGACTCCTTTACTATGGACCACTATTTACGACACACCCTGTATACGTTTAACGGTAAGAGTAGTAATGCTTACATGTTCGTCGTCGAGATCGTGGTGCTGCGCGCGCAGAGCGTCGGGGAAGGCGGCGATGTTGACGGGCAGCGAGCGCGCCACGTCCGCGCCTGCGCACACTTGGATGCCCTCGTCGTTGCTGTCCTCAGCTGCGGGACAACCCTCCGTTACGACACTCTTTAAGATAGTCAAAGTTTAAGTACGATAGTGATACCGTTATAAACTTACGATCTGAGTCGCAGTAGTCCTGGTCCGACGCCATATTGTGGTGAGAGTCGGCGCCTTCTAAATCAAAAATATCTTCTGCGTCTAATGAATCTTCTTCTGGAGGAATATCTCTATTTGGCTGTAAATTAATGGTTACTTTATTACTATAAGGGCTAAGGTAATTTAGATTAAAGACAAACCAAAATAATATAATTATAAATGTGAGCCAACCTTAACTTGAGAAAGTTTTTTGGTTTCTTTGGCAGAGGATAGTCTTCGTCGCTGTAGTGGAGGTAGTTGCGGAGAAGAAGGCCCGTTGTCTGGTTGGAGATCACTCTCTCCACTGGCACGGGCCTTGCTTACAATACTACAACAAACAATATAATAGGTTCGTCAGTCACCTCAATAATGATTCCTTCAATCCAATCAATCAATTGACACTTCCTCATCTCAATATAATCATTAGCTAAATTAATAAATAATAATTATAAATTATTAGATATCTCACGATATACATAGAGGAGTGCGCCAAGGAGATACCATCTCTCCCAAATTAATTATTCACCAACATTCTAGAGGACATGATGAAGACGTTGGATTGGAATCAAAAGGGCGTCAACATCAACGGCGAATGCATTTCACATTTGCGCTTTGCAGACGATCTCGTCCTCTTTGCCGAAAATGTCTTAGATCTCCAGACGACGTTAGAAGACCTACAAACATCGTCCCACAAAATAGGTCTAAGGATGAACATGTCTAAGACAAAGATCATGACGAATCATTTGGTACAGGTATCGAACATAACCGTGGGTAATTGTCAGGTAGAACTGGTTAATGATTACGTCTATCTTGGTCATCGTTTATCCTTCGACAGCGGTTTTCAAATAGCGGAGATAGAAAGGCGAATACGACTGGGGTGGGCTGCTTTTGGGAAATTAGACGACGTCTTCAGGTCAAAACTCCCTCAATGCCTTAAGACGAAGGTTTACAACCAGTGTGTTCTGCCCATAATAACTTACGCATCCGAAACATGGACGCCCACAAAGCAAAATATGAACAAAATACAAGTCGCACAACGTGCTATGGAGCGTGCCATGCTAGGAATTTCGCTGATGGACCGCGTACCAAACATTGAAATTCGCCGGAAAACTAAGGTCGAAGATGTGGGTTCGCGGATCTTGTCACTAAAATGGCAATGGGCAGGACACCTGGCTAGGAGAAAAGACGGTCGATGGACGAAAGCAGTCACAGAGTGGTGGCCGAGACAGGGACGTCGATCAGTGGGCCGACCACCCGCTCGCTGGGCAGATGACATCGTCAGATCAACAGGGCCGCTATGGGTTAGATTGGCACAGGACCGTAGTGAATGGCGCGAAAAAAGGGAGGCCTATACCCAGCAGTGGGGAGAAACGGGCTGATTTGATTGATTGATCTCACGATGATTTATATCTTGCAGTTTCCCTATTGAGAAAGGCAAGGAAACTGGTTGGGGCAAGACATTTGATTTCTTCCTTCCAATGAATTAATTTATAAATGAGAGAATGAAGCTTACTTAGATAATATTTTATGATCCCTATGCGCTCTTTCTCTGTAGGCTTCATATTCTGCATACTTCTGTTCCCTAAACTGGCGGACAGTTTCTTCAACAGCTTCGAGCTGCGCCTGCAAAGACCTCGACAGCTGCTGGCTGAGCGCCGTCGCTACCTGCTGCGGGGGCTGCCACGGCTTCTTCTCGCTACTCACTACCGTATTATTAGTGTCCATATTCTCCTTCATCTCAACATCATTTGTAACTTCCGGAACCAGCAAGTTGAAAACTGGAGAGAAGTTCTTTGATTTCCTTAAACTATTGATTCGCTCTTGTGTTGTCTGAAAGTGAATAATGATAAGAATTTTAAATTCTTTAATTCCACTCCTTTCTTTGATGCACTTAAATTCTGGTAAGGAAAAATACTGTAGCAACACTGCATAACTGCAGTTGTTTCACTGACAAATCTGATATCAACTTTAATTTAATGTAGTTTATGATTTCAATACCTTACCACCTTATCTACCTACTATTCGGTATTCTATGACCTTAAAAAAACTTACAAGAATTGCCTTGGGTATGAGGATAATGTTGCTTGTTCCGGAGAGCACAGCATGGGTATTTTGGCCACAAGCTAGACAGCAGCTGAGCTGCCAGCGTCCCAAGTTTCTTTGGCCCACCAGTGCTGGCTGCGTCACAGCTGCCTTCAAACCATTTTTTGTGCATAGCACCAACTTCTGAAATTTAACATAAATAAAAGTGTAAAAAGTTACTACACTGTAACAAATTACACTACCTATCTTGTGTGTAAAACTTAAAAATATTGTGATTTGAGTGGTAAACCATATGCTTTATTACTTGCCCAGTTATTGAAATTTGTTTTAGTAAAAGAAACAAGTTATTTAATCTTCAAACAAAAATCATATCCAATTAAAAATAGATTTTGCATGTAATATCTATATACTACCTAATAGGAACAAAGGGGTCAATTGATTTATATCCACAGTTTGTTGTTTGTTACTCAGTGAATAGATTTTTTAAATTTTTATTTCATGGAATCTAACAATGATTTATGCTTGCGCTTTAAGGGGGTTTTACTGCATACAAGTAATAGCGTTTGAGATGTTTCCTGCAGTGGAGGAAACTTAGTTCTCTTATTTTAACTATAAAAAATATAAAATAACTTAAAATTAAAAAACTTGATGTATGTAGGTCCTTGATATGTGTTAATACCTATTGTTCCAAAATAACTTAATTATAGGTTGAACAAAGGATAGTAGTTAATTGACCATAGCATATCATAGCTAAATGAAATAGTCAAAACTGTTACCAAAGGCAAAGCAAACCTTCGAACCGCATGTTTGTGAAAATTAATGAATAACTATAGAATGGAATAGCATCCAACTCATCTTAACAGGCAATTTATCCTATGTCATGGAATGATAAAAAGTGCAACTTCTCTTATTTTTATAAGTCATCATCTTGTCATCATAGTTTTTAATTATTTAGCTAGATAAGATCAAGACGGAACCTGGTTTTTACTCCAAAACTGATCAAAACCGAAATCATTGTATAGTCGCAAGTGTATAACAAATGTTAAGACAAAAATAACCTTTAAACAAGAACGTAGGTAAGCAAATGTACAATCACACATTGCTACGGATTATATCATAATCCTATCCATAAATAATAATTAGCCTCAATACCATTAATTTTATTTAACAAAACGAAACTAAAGTCATAAAAGTCAAGGTCATTTTATGTTTATCCAAGGAAGCATACCTCGCTGAAAAATATATCTCTTTGTTCCGGCGCCGTTAACTCCAGTGTAGAGATATCAAAGTTGTCTTCGATTTTATCACTTTCCAGTATGATATTCAGACATTTACACATGAATAGTGAAACCATGGTTAATATTAGATTGATTTATGCAGGAATAAAAAAAAATGGGGTACACAATTACACAATTCAGATGAAGTTTTTATCTAAAAAAAGGAAATAGGTATCTATCTATATACCTATTCTACTTAATAACATCATGAATGAGTGAATGAATGCTTCTCTTCTCCCAAAAATGTCAAGCAAGTGTCAGTGCACCTAAAGACATTGTTTTTTTTTTTTTTTGTAGGGTTGTAACAAAATGTAATGGCTGTTGAATGCAAGTAATTTTCGTAACATTCAGATCTTTTATGCCACAACAAGTCAGCTAATACCTTTAATATTTTTGTACCCTAGTTAGTGTGGTGTGCATTACTCAGTGTACGTCTTAGTGCACGTTCATTATCCAGATAGCAAAAGCCTGTAAAAAGCTGCAACCACGCCGTGACATTAATGGAATATCAATGGAGAATGATGACGGACTATGATGTAAATAAACCGATTTAAAACGTTTTAAACTTTTTTGACAGGTTTTAAACCATAAATAAACAAAAAAAAGGTTTTAAACGATTGAATATTCGTCTACAAAAATTAAAGAAATGTGTGAGATAATGTCATCTGACAATAATAGTAAATTAGGTAGTTCTTTAAAAGTTTTTTTTTTTTAAGTTTTAAGCCTCTCGGGTTTATAACCACACTCACGCTCTTGCACTCTCGACACAACTACTCTACACATACAGCTGCAGCGAGGCGCTGTTTTAACGCCATTTAATTTTAAGCTAGAAGATGTAGCGTACTCTGTTATTAGTAAACTAGCGCCGCCGCCGCCCCCGCCGCTCGGGCACTTCGCTGCAGCTGTATGTATGTGTAGCGTGTTGATATATGTGTGTCGAGAGTGCATGGTTTGGTTTAAAACTTGGGAGCAACTTGGGAGGTTTAAAACGAGTTTCCGACTGAAAACCAAAAACAAAGAAAATGTACACTCAATCAATGTAGTTATATTTCATTTAAAATTCATTTTATTTTTATTCGTTACCGAAACAAAAATGTACACTCAATCAATGTAGTTATTTGTAGCGAATCGTTAAAGGTAAATATTTGAAATTTTAAATTACGTCTTACATTTACACTAATAAGAATAAGATCAGTTATATATAAGTCTAAATTTATAGTTTAATAAAGAATTACCTAGTTCAATAAAGAAGGCTGATTAAGTAAACAAACTTGTTTTCTTAAAAAATGTCCTCAATTTTTATAAAACAGTGTGGTCACCCTAAACTGAAGTTAGTATGCAGATTATACACAATTGAATATCTTTTAAACCAGACATGGAATATAAAACATTAGTATGGTGGATATTTAGTGAAAAGTTTTCACTAAAAGTTAAGACAGTTTTTAGTTTCTATAGTGCTAGAAATCTTAAGATATTGACATTTTTAACTTACGAAAAACGTTTCAACGGAGTGAGCCGATGAAACCAATGATTATACAAAAACCTGCCGCGTTAGTGGTTTGTTTTGTGTTTCACAAATTCTCATATTATCTTAGCTTACTTTTACAATTACGTAGCAGTTTCAATTTTCAGTATTTTCGTCAGAAATAGGGGTTAGAAATAATTTGTGAAAACTTTATTACGTTACCAGGCGATCTGAAATTTTCAGGATTTACTTAGCAAAAGTTTCACTAAATCCTGGTATATAAATATTATATGAATAATTAATACTTTCTCTAATTTTCATAGGTAGCTTGCTCAACTGAGTGAGCCGATGTTTAATGCCATATCTTTTGTTCTATCTTTTCACAAATTAAAATATTTAGTTTCACAATTGTTTTAGAACTTTCACTAAAAGTTAGGCATATTTCTAGGCAAAAATTTTGATGGCTCACTCCGTCCACACGCACACGAGTTTATATGACTAGGTAATGTCGATTATTTTTGGATTTCGAAAAGAAAAAATACTAAAGTCGAATATAATATAATAGAGTTTTACTATTGAAGACTGCTCTAAAGATATATTTAACGGATTTTACACTAAATTAATTATATTGAAGAACTAGGCTGTATGCTCTCTGGTCTTTGCCTGCCCTGAATAAAAAAATCTTGTTCACTAAACATTTTTGTTCACTGAGTAGGTAGCAGCGGACGGAAAATGTTCTTGAACACGTCAGTTCAATGAACAAATGTTCAACCACAGCTCTCGGCTGGTTGGTCGGTGAACTGTCAAACAAAAGTGTCAAACAAATTCATTCCATCCACGTCAATAGCACAAGCATTCAATTCAAGCAAGCAAAGCAAAGCAAAATTGTACTGTGCCGTGAAGTTCAGCGTCCGTGTGAGTTTTTTATTAAAATGTATATTTTATCAATATAAATTGATTTGATCGGATCAGAACGCCACATCTAACAAAGACATAGTTATTTTAAATTCTATTAATAAAACTTACTTTTAAAATATTACCCATGAAGTAGTGCTGTTGCATTTTAGGTTAGAAAACTTTTCGTAATTAACATAACGATGTCTAAAAGAGCTCAGCCTTCGTGGGCACCATCAAAGCGTGCGGAAAGACCAGTATTAAAATTATACAATAGCTTAACACGACAGAAGGAACCGTTTGTATGTTCCAATGGCAACCGAATCAATTGGTACAGTTGCGGACCCACAGTATATGATGCTTCGCATATGGGACACGCCAGGTAAGATAAAAAAATTAAAATCTCTTTGAACAATACAATTGAGCCTTCCTGCTTTTTGACATTGGTTACGGTTTGGGAATAGCTGGTCCATTTTAGCAAATATTTGTTATTGGGAATGTTTTTAGATTTGTTTATATCTGTAAACACAGTGTATTCCGAAATATAATTTGATATTCACTCGATAAGTGATGCTGGGACACCTTTGCAAGGTAACTGGAGACCAAGGAGTTCGCTATTTTTTGGCTCAAAGGTAGAAAGGTGATTAGCCTAGAAATGCCAAAGGGCAATAGGGCCAGCTTTTTGGGAATCATGCCTGGGGGAAACTCCTTACATTATATTTTTATTTGCAGATTTTATTTTTTTTGTATTTCTTCATTTTATATTTGGTTTTCAGATCGTACATTTCATTTGACATACTGAGGCGAGTGATGACCAACTATTTCGGCTATGATATTCTTTTTGTAATGAATATAACGGATATTGATGATAAAATCATCAAAAGAGCTAGACAAAACCATCTGTATGAAAGGTACACTAAAGAACAGAAAGACCTGAGTAGTGTAATAGATGATGCAACAACAGTAGTCAATTACTATGAAAATGTGGTTAAAGTTACTGATGACCCAGAAAAAAAGAGTGCTATGCAAAAAATGCTAGATAAGTAAGATAAACATTTTACCAAACAATTATATTTATTTTATATTCCCATTTATTTTTACTAAAAAATGTTTGTGTTCTTAATTTAAGACTTGGTGCAGCTGTACAAGATTTGAAAAAATCTGTTGAAACAGGTGATAAAGAAAAAATGATTCAGGCAAAGTGTGATCTACTGAAGACTGCAAAAGATCCAATATCTGAATGGCTTGACAGTAAATATGGAAATACAGTTACAGATAATGCTATATTCACAGCATTGCCTAGGCATTGGGAGAATGAATTTCATAAAGATATGAAAGCATTGAATGTAAGCATGAACATTTTTCCAAAGTAAATTGGTTACCAAATACAATCAAGTTGATTTATCAGTCTTATGTTGCTATTTCTATTGTCAGTGTATTTTTTTGAACTTGTCATGAATTAATTATGTGTTTATAAAATTTTATCCATAGTCCTTTAAAATTCTAGGTATTACCTCCAGATGTTCTCACCAGAGTCAGTGAATATATTCCACAAATCATAGCATATATACAGAAGATAATAGATAATGGTTTAGCATATGAAGCAAATGGGTCTGTTTATTTTAATGTGAGCGAGTTTGATAGTAGAGAAAAACACCATTATGCTAAACTTGTCCCAGAGGCATATGGCGATACAAAGTCTTTGCAGGAAGGTGAAGGTAATGAATCCTGATTATACTGGTTCAAATGCAAATCTCCATAAGTTTGGGAAACTATTGAGTTTAGAAACTAGTTTTTTCTTCTATGAGCTTCTATGAAAAGCCAGTACAGTGTCTTTTAGAAGCACTTGGTTAGAATTTGAACTTGGAATATTAAGAAATTGAAGCTACTTAGACTCTTCAGTCATTCTTTTGTTTTCCTTAATTACTCTTTTGTTTCCACGTAAAATTGTAATACAACAAAATCTAAATTGTAGGTGATTTAAGTGGCGACGCTGCTGAGAAACGGTCTCCGAATGATTTCGCGTTATGGAAGCGCAGCAAAGCGGGCGAGCCGTCGTGGCAGTCCCCGTGGGGCGCGGGCCGGCCGGGCTGGCACATCGAGTGCTCCGCCATGGCGTCCGACGTGTTCGGGCCGAAGCTCGACATTCACACCGGCGGCGTCGACCTCAAGTTCCCACACCATGACAACGAACTGGCTCAGAGTGAGGTGATTTAACTGTTACTGTTACCTATACCATAAATAATATAAATGCTTGGACCCACTTTTAAATGAATTGAACATTAAATGTATCTAAAAATGTTAATAGAGTACTACACTTTCAATTTCAGGCGCATTTTGACGAACCAGGTTGGGTGAATTATTTCCTCCACACTGGTCACTTGACCATAGCCGGCTGCAAGATGTCCAAGTCCTTGAAGAATTTCGTCACTATCTCTGACGCGCTAAAGCGCCACACCGCCCGGCAGCTGCGGTTCGCGTTTCTGCTGCACGGCTGGAAGGATACACTCGACTACTCCGACAACACCATGGAAATGGCTATGCAAACAGAAAAATTGTTTAATGTAAGTGTATTCAAATACTAAGTAGATACTTTTATATCAATATAATTCGCTTAAAGCATTTTCCTTGATATTGTAAAATTTGTTAATTAAGTGTGAATTTGAGTGCGGGTATTCAGTCTTTGGCATTCGCAGGAATTCTTCCTAACGGTAAAAGACGCGATGCGGAACGGTTTCGTAGAGGGCGACGGCGGCGCGTGGACCGCCGACGACAAATTGCTCGCTGATAAGTTGAGTGCCGTCAAGGAACAAGTACACGCGGCACTTTGTGGTAATTAGCTTTTCTGCTACTAGAGACAGTGTAGTATACTGGGGGATTTATAAAAAAACCGTCAAAGTAGAATAATCATGAAGAAGAAAAGATATGAAACATTGGATGAGAAAGTGATATTATTTATTCCTTCATAAAATTACGCTAATGTAGTCATTTCATAGTCGATATCTGCTAATCGTACCAGCTCAGGCCTCGCCACCAGCGTCGTTTACTTCGTTCGCGCGCTGGTCGTGCGGTCCGAACTTTACACGGTCGAGTCGAGCAATGTTAATAATTTAAATGTACGATAACACATTATCGGCTAGGTACTTTAGACTCGTATGTCGCGGTCAATTTTATCAACGATATGAAATCAATCGTTACGGTTACACCGGCACAATGGATACGATTCGATGTTTATAGACAACATTGACACGCGCAGTGCGGTGGAGGCGCTGCGCGAGGTGGTGGGCGCGGCGCACGCGTACCTGCGCGCGCAGGCCGCGCCGCGCGCCGCGCCGCTGCTGCCGGCCGCCGCGCGCTACGTCACGGACGTGCTGCACGTGCTGGGCGCCGTGACCGGCCCGCGCGGCGGCATCGGCTTCCCCGTCGCCGCTCAAAGCGACGTTTGCGTACGTATCTTGTAAAGTTTTATATCGAATGAGATTATGTTTGCGAACTGTGGTCTGGACGAATGAAGACTGGAGAATTTGATGGTCTGGACTAAATGAAAGAATTTATTTTAGCTGGAAGAAACAGTATTGCCGTATCTGGAGGCGCTGGGCGAGTTCCGTGCGAACGTGCGCACGGCGGCGCGCGGCGGCGACGCGGGCTCCGTGCTGACGCTGTGCGACCGGCTGCGGGACCACGTGCTGCCGCAGCTCGGCGTGCGGCTCGAGGATAAGCCGGGTAACGTACGCTTTGTATATTGATACGATCTGTTTTATTTGTTTAAGTATGTTTTAGTTAAGCACTATTAAATAAATCCAAGGAACTGACAATAGAATTCTAAACAATCCATAATAATTTGAAATATATATATAAATAATGTCAATTTCTTAGTTACATAAAATGCTTTATTAAAGAGCACCAATAATAAATATCCATAATAAATTATATTTCAATAATGATCTAACATAAAAACAATTTATGAATAGAAATTATGTTACGAATAAACGACACATTGATTAAGTATAAAATGTCACCGTATTATCGGTAAACAGATCGTACGGTAGTAAAGCTAGTGAGCAAAGAAGAACTGATGAAGGAACGAGAAGAGAAGAAACGCGTCGAAGCAGAGAAGTTGCGCAAGAAGGAGGAGCTGCTGGAAGCTCAGCGGTTGAAGGAGGAGCAGAGGAAGATCCCGCCCGTTGACATGTTTAAGAAGGAAACTGATAAATATTCCAAGTTCGATGAAAAGGTACGTACTGCCCGCGACTTCGTATGCGTTTATTGTTATATCTTACAAAAAAAATATTTACAAATAATATAGCCTACGTGTTAATCCATACTTCCATACTATACTATACTATACTTTACTATACTAATATTATAAATGCGAAAGTAAATCTGTCTGTCTGTCTGTTACGCTTTCACGCCTAAACTACTGAACCGATTTCAATGAAATTTGGTAGAGAGGTTGTCTAGACCTTGAGAAAGGACATAGGCTATTTTTTTTTTTTATTATTATTATTTTTTTTTTTTTTAGTCCTATCAAAGTTACGCTTCGACACCTAGCTCCGGAACTACTTATTTTCATAAAATCTGTTACAGAGTTCGACTAAAGCCTAGGAAAGGTCGCAGGCTATGTTTTATTTTTTTTATTTTGAGAAAAAAAACGGCTTAAGGGGGGGTAATAAGGGATGAAAGTTAGTATGGGAGATCGTCATTATTCAAAGATAAAACCATGAAACTTTATATTTAGGCACTTAATACTAAATCCATACTAATATTATAAATGCGAAAGTAACTCTGTCTGTCTGTTACTCTTTCACGCCTAAACGGTGCTCTATCATGCCTAAACGGCTGAACGGATTTTGATGAAATTTAGTAAGGTAATAGATAGTTACCTAAAAACGGATATAAGATCAAAATGATCACGTCATTGTACTTAGGGGGTAGGAAGTAGGCAGAAAACTGTATTGAGTTAGTGATTTTTAATCGTTTGTTTTAAAAGTTTACCTCATTCACGCCTTAACGTCTGAACGGATTTTTATAGACTTGGTTAATTTAAAGATAGGATCCTAGGCACGGACACAGGCTACTTTTTACGGCGGGAAAATACCTCATTCCCGCGGAAATCTAGCGTGATCGTGTCAAGAAGCGCATGACGCCATAGCTACTGAAATGATTTTGATGTTTTTTTTTAAACTGAGTGTTACTAAGACTTCAAGTTAGAATTTGATCACTTTTCTAACTTAGAGGGTAGGTAGGCGCCATAATTTAGGGAATTTATGATAAAATTTTGATGCAACTGTCTTTATTTAACAGTTTTACTTGGATCGAAACTTAGCGACATTCCATCACACTACTTAACTTATAGGGTAGGAAGGTACCAAAATTCAGACTACTTTTTACTTCGGGAAAATATCTCATTCCCACAGGAACCTATACATAGCTACCTATCTACAACATTAAAACTCTGTCTAGAATCACATTACGCCAAAACTATTGATCTGATTTGTTTACGATTTTTTATTTAACTGACTGTTACATTACATACAGATAAAATCTAATTACCTACACCACAGAATTAATATAGTACTACATAACTAGCTACGCTTTAAACTTGAGGAGGTAATTAGATAGACATTTATACGAACTTTAAGCCCAGGAATCAATCATAGTGATAAGTTAATACTCATTTTAGACAAAGAAACGGATAGGTAATCAGTTCATCACCGAAATTATAACACCTGATTTACATCATTTACTTTTTATATTTACTAAGGAAACATTCGGAGCTATCCATTATGTGCTTAGGTTGCTTTTGAACAAATTTTGATGTGAAGTTGAGGACCGGAACACGATAGTGGGACATTGTTGAAGGGGGACTTACAGCCGGGAGAAGACAAAAAAACTTATGCGGACGAAGTCGCGGGAAAAAGCTAGTCAATGATATATATCTACTGAGGTATCTACACAGCAAAGCCGCCGGCTTTTTTGACAGCTGCCTTCGTATGACGTAAAACCGCCGGCGGCTTTGTTGTGTAGACAGCATAAGCTACAATGTTGCCAAGTTCCATTAAAATTTGTTCAGTAGGTTTCACGTGAAAGAGCAACAAACATCCATCCATCCATCGGCACAAATATTAACATTTATAAATTAGTAGGAATGATAGGATGTAAGATATCACATATCATAGAATTTTTTAATGATAATATTAACTTTTTTCGCATTTAATTCGCCTTCGGTGATTTATTTCAAGGGCTCATGTGCACTTCACCCAATGACACTATGTACCTACTGTTGTATTTTTATATGGATTTCCCTTTGTGTGTTTTCGTAGGGCCTCCCAACGCACGATCAAGAAGGCAAGGAGCTCAGTAAAGGACTCGTTAAAAAGCTGCAAAAATTACAACAAGCGCAAGAGAAGAAATACAACGAGTACCTAGCTTCAATAAATACTTGCTAGTTGGCCACGATTTAACACGCCGCTCATAAGACATCCACCAAGTCAAATCTAGATGTTGTATATGACTCATAAACGTTATTTATCTTTTATAATCATTTCGATCCAGATTTGTCAATAGTATTTATAGATATTAGTGCATTGATTTTTATTTTTATACTTACAGCATATTTTAGGTTTAGAAATAAACAATCAGTATCATTAACTTTGCCTACATATTAAACTATACCTATTTAAGTTTTTTTGCATTGTTTGCCAAATTATGATAGCTGTCTTGATCTACCTTTATGTTCTGAGGACCAAAAGAGTTTTAGGTTGGCACTTATATCTATCTTACCACTCCATACCATATTTCAGTATTTATTTATTAATGAAATGCTTACTGTCACATACACAAAAAGTTCTTCATCATTCATTTCTTATTAATTTCTTAAATAAAGTGCATTTGAGAATTGACAATTTCGTTTTAATCGCCTGGATATTGTCAGCCTATTCTTTCTAAATATTATTATTCGTATAACAACAAATTGAGCTATAAATAAAGAAGAGGTTTGAATACACCGATTATCTACATTTAACTAAACATTAAAAATGAATTAGGTAGAGACGGGCGATACAATGGACGCGTATACGCTTCAACGAGATCTCTCAATAGCGCCTACCGCTGCGTGCGCCGCGACAAAAATACTTACCTATAAAAAGTTAAACCAGAAGTTTTTAAAAAAGGTAAAAAGTGAGGTAAACAACACGGGTGCGTTTTTTATAAGAAGCCGACAATAGTGTTTTAAGTTGGGGTGCGTGCGGCGCATGCGCTAGCGGAGCACGAGCGGCTCCCGTCGGCTCGGCAACCCGCGCGCCCCGCATCTGCATCGTCGCAATCTTTTTGACTTGTCTATAATGTCTATAGGAATTTTTGTTGAGGATATTAACAATAATAATTTCATCTACTAATAGTAAGATAGGAACTAGTAACATTCTAAAAATTAAGACTACCTACGCATATTTTACAATAGTATGAAGGTACTTATGGTACCTACCTACTTAAAAAGTTGTTGTGGTTAATAGTTATTTTTTAACAAATCCTAGTTTTCCTAAATCCTAGGCAAATAAAATGCAGGCCTACTTAAAATAAAAAACTAACTCGACAAAGGCACATAAAATTAATATTTAATAAGAAGATATCTATGTTTCGAAGAAAGAATTAATCAAGCTTTTATAGCTCTACAAGTACTTATAGAATAGTTATACATACATACATATTTTACAGTTGATAACCTAACTGCGACATATAGGGGTTTGAAGATTTTACTATGGAGAATGTCCCACCTACAACTTTTTATTTTTATTTTCCAAAAGTGGCGGCAGCTTCAGCTTCAGCGTGTATACAGGGCAACGCAGTAACAAAATAAAAGAAAGGGGGTACTTGAGGGGGGGATGGTATTGTGAGTTGACATAGATTGCTTCAAAAACTTATTTTCAAACCACTCTAAATTCCCACCATATTTATACCTAAAACAATAAAAATTATAGGCTGAGCATCATGGGGGGAGGTAGGGAGGTTCGCTAAAATAAGTCAGGATCCTTCATTTAACTTCTAGTATCGATTTTCAATACAGTATGTGCCGTTTATTAACACCAAAACACAGTTTTTTATGTTCCAATACTGGCGCCACTAGTCTATCTATGACAGCCTATATCTCGGAGACGTGACACTTTATCAAAAATTTTTTCATCTATTTTTTCGATTTGACTATTGATTAATGAAAGTTTCATAGACTGCCGCCATTTTTGTCGAAAAAGGTACATACACAAGTTTAGGTAGGACATTATCTTCAAACCCCTTAAGTACCTACTTACCTAGATACCTACACCTACGTAGATGAGTAAGTATAGGGACAGCAGTTTTTTAAAGGGAAAAACAACTTTACGTTACGTTATTTTACGTTCGTACCTCAATCTATTTTGGCGACTGATTTATTGGGATTATCTTCAGACCTCGATTTGATGAAATAACTTAACTGAGAAAGTATAAGTATTTTGAATTAAATGGAATTAAAATACTTCTAGAATCCTTGCTACGCCAATGCGATGAAAAAAATTTATCTACTTACCTATTTCTTTGTCCGCTTATCATGTTTGTCTAGCGATTTTTCAAGTGAGTGTTAACGGAAATTCCAAAAAATCGCAAAAGGACCGTTAAAAATAAGTACACATTTGTAAGGTTTGTATGTGATTTAAATAGTTTTTCTATTTGTTCGCAATCGCTTTGATCGTGGTCAGGTCAACAATAGCGCGGAAGTAAGGGGCGCTCTGCCGCTGCCGGCCGCGCGTCGCCTTGCTGCCCGCCCGCCCGGTGAGATGTCAATCACACTCTCTCGATCATTTGAATACAACACATTGTTCCATTTCCATATTCTTTAGAGATTTCGCGATAAAACGATTTCTATAGGTATCTATTATTAAAGTCACCGAATCGAAAACTTGAATTCCTGGGAAATACAGTTAGTATTTCCAGAATTTTATACATCTAATCGTTTCATAGCAGATGATGTGGAATGTAAATGTAGCTAACGGTCGTCTTTTTTATTTGATCATGGAACCAGAATCGGACTTTTGATGTTCTTAAATTATTTAAATATAACAAATAACACAATTAAGTACTTACCTCTTATAGATAAGTAGATTCGCTGCCTGTTAAGATATCAACTTTAAACAATTCGCGTTTTGTGTAAGTATCTACCTACCTAAATACAGTTTTCTGGCTACGATATTAAATTGCATGTAGGTAAGGTAAACGCTGGGAATGTCGTCCGTGTCCGATAACTTGTCAAGTTAAAAAAACTACCAATAACTTATTAAATGTCTACCTACTACATCTACTTACTAATCAACATAAATCGTGTACCTTAGGCATAAACGTAAAAATAATCTCTTACTTTGGTACAGCACGGCGCCGGCAGGTATCTTTTGGTATTGGAATTGAAAAAAATCTATCTACGGTTTTGTGACTTTTGTGTCCTTCAGTAGTATAAATAAAGTTATAGTTTTATTCGGCAAAACGGGGTTATAAAACGGCAGAAATTAAAATTCATCTATGAATTATGTTTTGGGGTTTCCTCCCCCGTAATGTTATGAAAAAGTAGAGAGTTGCCTTGTCAGTGGTCCCTGTTGAGCGGACGGGGTCGCAATTATGGCTTGTTTTTCATCGCCGCCCCAAGCTAGACTCCCGTAGCTGAAAAAAGAAACCAATTTTGCACGCTCATTAATTATTTAAATCTCATTAAACTGCCGCAATGTCCCTCTCGGTTTTGTAATTTCACGACGTTACCGGCTCTAGGTACCACCCAAACATTATATTCAAGCTGTTGGACGTTGCTTTCCAGCTTCCTGCATCGACAATGACAATACGCACGGAACAATAAATTCGCAGTGATTCCTTATGATATTCCATCACAATGAATAAATAGGTAGGTGCCTACCTACAAATACTAACATTGATCGGATTTCACTGAGATGAGAATCCCTACAAGGTGTTTCCCAATAACATACAAATACCTACTGAAACAGGAAATTAGACTCATGTGAATGAACAACTTTTGCTATGGAACCTCTCTAACAAAAAAATAAAATAATTTACCTCTCCATTGCCAATCAGCTGATTTAACCGACGTCTACGTGATAGATACGAGCTCCTAATTCTTGTTAGGTAAAAAGTTGATAATTTGATTTGTTGGAACTCAGTATTGCTACTTAAAATAAATGTCACATGCAAAGGAACGTTATAAGTTCATTTAGGAGCTTCAAAGTCATTAAGTTGAACAGGAAATTATTCCTCGTTGTTGTATGTACTTACCTGAGTTGCCGCTTCCTATTGGATAATAAACTCTCCAGCGATGATGTTTTTGGGAAATGTTGTAGAATGAGGAAATTAAACTTTGCTGGCACATGAAAGTCACGGAAACGCTGTCTCTCGGCGGCTGTCGTCGCTGATGAGCACTGTGAGGTTACTACATGTTTTCCACTTGTGAAGTACTCGTAGGTAGTTGTCTCAAGTGAAATACGCCTATTCCGGTCTACACTATCCGAAAATTAGATATCTTCATACCCGTGACAGGAAAACAAGCAATTATAAACTTAAACTTATTTGGTAGATGTGCGTAAACATATGGAACTACATTACCAATGGAAACTACGAATTAAATAAAATCACAATAATTTTCTGAAAATTTTGTATATTAGGTACCTAGGTAGAACTATTTAGTAATCTGTGCCTAGGTCCCTATTTATTTGTGGTCACGTGTAAGTTTAGTAGATACCTAATATCTACAAACTTAGGTACCTACAGGATCTACCAAATCGTAACTCTTATATTTTTCAATCAATCTAACTAAATTATCTGCATCGAAACCAAGCCTTTAAACGCATTTCCTGCCGACAATATTGATATTAAGTAGAGTAGGTACATATCTGTGTATCATTTGCTAATTGTACAATTATGTAGGTATTTATTATAATTTCTGTGTTTGTTGATCAAGTGAGGTCGGAGGGAGGCGCTGCCAACCCCGACACGGGCCGGGTGGAGATCACTCGCCCGTGTTTAATTGCTTTTCACTTAGCAACCGCTCACAAACAGAAAGAGCTTCTGAAAACGAAAAAAACATATTACATCAACATCTTTTTTAGACATTGCCCAGATTTAGGATGTTCATAGAGACAGCAACCTTCTTATATAACGCTTTCCTCTTTCTTGTTTTTCCAACGCGCCTCATTTCCGGAAGGGGGTCGCGAGGCAGCGCGGGGGCGGGTGGCGAGGGGCCTAAGTAATTTCGCTTAAGAACTCTAAACGTAATTAGTGTAGGGCGTGCAAAGGGAAGGGCTTGAAACTTGGAGAGGGTTGCGTCCCGCTCCCGCTGCCGCCACCGCCGCCGCCGCCGCGCGCTGCCTGAATATTTGATCGCGCGCGTCTCGTGATAATATTTGCCGGAGGAGGTTTCCGTAAACACGAGCACATTTCCCCATCTGGGTACTTATTTGTGCTCACTTCACTCCGATTTTCAGAGCTGTAGCGCGTTTTTAATTGGAGTCGACGTTATTTATGCAAAAAAACTTGTAAAGGAATTAAAATCCTACGCTACGCCGCTCCTAAATACTCAAAATGTTTTAATATTCTTAAGTTTTCACGAGATTTTCCTTTTAAGGATAGCGTTTTGTACGACATCAAACAAATTTACTCTCGCGTCTTCTTTCAAAAGATCTCCCACAGTTCAATTGGTTTATATAATTTCTTTGAAAGGCGTCTATTAAGTAGGTATTTCGCCTAAATATCCTTATTTTCTCAAAGCATTTCTGTGTAAATTATCTCTTCAGTTAGTTTCAATGCCAGGATGATTTTCTATACATAAAAAGTGGGTACCTACTAAACGAATATTCACTTGATAGGCTGAAGAGCAATATTTTATAAATTCAAAAGGCCCCAGGAACAAGAGAGTGAATTAGAATTTGTAATTAGCAAAGAAACGACGCGGCTACTCCTACAACATTTGATTAGCAATTATGGTAATTTGACTTAAAGCAGGGTAAGATTTCTCCTAATTTGTAAGTTAAATTAGTATCGTGAAGGACAGAATATAGGAAGTAGGTATCCTTACAATTTTATTCTTAATAATACTAGGTACGAAATAATTTATCGTTATTGGTTAGTACTTTCCTATAACAGTGTTTCTGTTAGTAGGTATTTTCAGCAATACCGTAATACTACTCGTACTTATTTATAAGTAAGTACTTACTTAAAGACACCACCGAATAAAGATATGAAGTATTTGGTACCTAGTTCCAATTTAAAGAGAGAGACAGAGCGAAGGGCGAGGTAATGGACGAAATTACACTTGTAGAGTAACATGAATTGAGATAATTACATTTAATCAAAGCAAACTGAAGTACTTCGATCCAAATTCAATTTAACAAGTTATAGACCCTGAAATGTTGGATAAATATAATAAAGTATAGAAGCAAAGTAAGAGTAAGAAAAGTAGCAACGAATGCTACAACATGTTATCTGTTAGAAGCGCTTATCTCGCGCACCACGATGCAATTTAATTATCGCAGCGAGCGCCCGCGCTTTACCCTTTTGTATCTTAACCCCCGGATGAAAAAATGCTCACCCATAAAATAGAGGACGGGTACGAAAAAAGGAGCGTATGCAAATTCGGGATAAAATATAGCCCGTAAATGCCACCGTTTCTAAAAGAATATTAGAGACGTTTTTCAGTGGGTGGCTGGGGGTTACTTTATACTTTGTCTCCTCGCGCTAAGTACTGCAGCACGGGTGTCCGCGCGCAGGAATCCGCCTTAATTTGCGACTGTTGTTCAGCGATAAATCAACCTGCACACTCCGCGCTTCGGCTTCTTAAACGGTGCACTGTGTGTCGCTGCGTGGTGCTAGCGCGGGTTACTACTGTCGAGGTATAAGATGATATATGTGCGATGTGCAACAATCGACTGTATTCACGCTTTGCGTGCTTAAACAAGATTTTTATTTAATTAATCTAATCATATCTTAATAAACTAGTATCTACCTATATTAATTTATGTAGTGACAGGTTTGTCGCCCCGCTTAAAAAGAAGTTTTCCGACAATAAATAGAATAGAACGAATAGAACTTGCAACTGGATTATAAGACGTTGTGTTTTTTACTCATAGACTAGCACAATGTAAAAGTTAATTGCAACTGCAAGTTACAGCAGCTTTCATACGTCTGTGTTAATTGCTAATAAATCAGTAAAATAAGAAGGTATCTAGGTGCAATAAAAGTTAGCAACACTCGCCAGAGCGGCCAGATTTCTAAAAAAAATAAACATTTACAGTAAAGTAAAACTGCCTCTAAAGATATATTCTTAAAAAATTACAGTACTTATGTAAAGTTATAATGAGGGTCTCCAGCTAATTTAGGGACTTCGTTCTAGTTATAGAGATTTAATGAGTAGTTTTTGGCGAGGTCGGTAGGTAAGTACTAGATATTTTTTTCGATAAGTAATGGGGGGTGAGTCAAAGAAGAGTGAGTTAATAGATGTTTTAATTATTGACGACGAGAATTGTGAGGTGGGTGAGGGCCGGGCAGAGGACAAGAAAGAGACAACATCAAATATTTAACGCGTAATGCCGGCCGCGCTCTCGCTTGTAATTAAAGCGTTCTTTCCTTTTTTCAGCGGCCTGATACAATATTCAGCATGAGAAGGAAGCGCTCCGGTGGCGGGGTGGCGCCTCCATTGTATTCACTAAGGAAGATAAATTAAAAAATATAATTACAAGGCGGCCGCCATAATTCTCGGCAGGCGGGTGGTGGGTGGCGGGCGGCGCGGAGGAGGGGAATAGTGGAGGAGCGGCCGCTCCCGGAGGAGGCTTCTTAAATATTTGGGGATAGCGCGTACCTACGCATTACGTAAATTAATGACACGGATTCGAGGAAGGATGGCGTCCGCCCGCACCCCGCGCGTCGCCACTGTTTGTTTTGTTTTAATGTGCGTTGTTAACGACGTTCTTAGACGCGAATTATAATGCGAACTCTCCAATTCGCCCGCGACTCTCCTCTCTTTCATCCAGCCCCCGGCGCCCCGCACTCCGTGTCCAGATTGATTGGGCTAATGACTTGCTTTTATTCGTATAATTGTTGAATTCTGACTTCATCAGTCCGTTGATTTCGTCCAATTTATAACTTTGGTAAAATATACCACTCATTAATTTGGAGTTAATTCATCATTAATGAGAGAAAGCTCTTTAGATAGGATATACTGTATTCAATTTTAACGTATTCTTAGCTTTCCTCAATTAAATGAGAATAAAATATAAAAATAACTTTATGTGTATCATATTATGTAAGTAAAGTAGTTAACCTAACATGGATGAAAATTATACTTAGTGTATATAATTCGGTTAGATGTGATAGTGTAAGAGGTATGAGGCGGCATGTATGGGCCGGGCGCATGCCCCACATACAGCGCGGATCAACAAGTGTCCCCATGTGCTCAGAACTCACCTAGTTCACTTTCACGGCCGCTGTCGCTGAACGACTGCGAAACGCTTGCTCATAGGGCTTGGCTGCGAGACTAGATTGCTAATTGCCACTAAACAAATCTGTTACAATTTTACTTCCATCAGGAAGCGGATATACTCACACTTTCTTGCAGCGAAGAAATGAACTGATATATATTTTGGTGACAGTTTGTGGATAGAGTAAAACCAATAACCTACGATAACTACAGCCTGTAAAACAACAGTATGCGTGCAGAAGCTTCACCTTGCATTGCATACCAGCATGCCAGGCCAATTAAAGCTATAGGTACATACAATAGGTAATACCGACCAGTTTAGGAAATCATTAGGTAGAGTACCTAAGTACTTATCTACGTGAATACACATATCCGTTTAAGTTTTTTTATCGTTTAGTATTAAGTACTTAGAGTCATTGTTGAAATCTTGTTATCTAATTGTAAATGCCTCAGAAGGTAGTATTAAGCGCCTAGAAGAAAACTGATAAATAGGTATTGTAAGTAGGTATGTTTACGTACTTATACATTTATTCTTTTTTTTTTATCAAGCGGTTACCTAGGTACAACATGGGATAAAGTAATAACATGTAAAGCAACATAAACATTTTGTCGAGATAGAGAGAAAGTTCTATGCAAAACAGCTTAGTTGCGAGAACCCTCAAAAGAAAACTTATTAATTTTCGTCATTATGAATTCCGCGAGCGAAACTCGAACGTCTAATTTCAACCCTAACTTATCAAGACGCGAATAAAAAAGTTCACCCCCGACGCACCCCTCGCTCACCCCCTTGTTTAAAACGCTGGCGAAAAAAGAAGCACATAAAAATGCATGAGGCCTTCCTCGTTATAAGGAAAGGGTAGCACCCCCCGACCCCCTTAGGAGGTAGCTGTAAAAATCGTCTCTAATTTAAATTTGGGAAGTTTCGCGAAGCGCGCGGCTACGTTGATGTCTTGATAAATGCGAGCGAATTCTACTAATTTGGGAGTCTTCAGCGCTTGGAACTTTTAATTGGGCGGGCATAAATTATACCGGAGTTATGGATGCGTTTAATTTCATTGTGACAAAATGGCCGCCCTATCTATCTGCGTCGTTTCATCAGTCGTCGTAATCACAGAATTCATTACCGTCTAGAGTCTAGACCTCTTATGTAGTTGTGAACGGCCGGAATGCCCAGAAACGGGACACGGTTGTTTAAGTAAATACATGCAAGTACTACCGCTACTTTAGTTATGAATTCAAAATGTAGATATCTAATATCAGAAATAAAAGTTATATAAATATTTGTTTTTCAAATTTTCAGGTAAATTTCCACAAATTAGCGATTCTTTTGACTGCATCGTAGCTGTTTGCTGCGAAACTAACTTGTGTTAGGTACCGCGGCGGCCTAAGTTTGTAGGTAGGTACGTAAACTGTATCTAATGGGTACATATTTTATTGATTAGTAATGAAATTAAGTTTACGTGTAATATGTACCTATAAGTGATAATTGTATCGCATTTTCTCTATTTGCTTAGGTAGATTTTTTTACATTTCCTGATTGACACCGTATTGAAATTTGTGTTTGTTTTGTGTTATTAAGTTATTAAGAAACTTTTGAATGGAAATAATTAAAAGAAATGAAATTTGGAGTAAACAATTAACGGCGGGGCGTAGCAAGTATCGCTCGTTCCCGCTCATTAAATCAAGACAAAGCTACCGCAGCAGACGTCGACGGGTGTAATGTTATTCATTTTGGAAAGTCAAAGGTTGTATTTCCCAGAAAAAAAAATAAGTCACCGGAGAGCGGACGGTGGCATTTTTTCCATTCGGCGCGTTCCATTAGCGTGCCTTTGTTTGGCGGGAGCGCGCAAATTAATTTAGCTCTCCCGCCATTTCCTCGCACACCCCCCGCGCACCGCCCGCACCCTCACCGCGCCCTTTTTTGTCTACTCCTTGCTCGACGTATCGTTTTCTTCTTTATGGCTCATTAGGCAGCATTGTCGCCATTGTTTTTTTGCCTAACCTACGAGATCTAATTATTACGATCAGCAAATCGAAGGATATCAATTCGTTCGTGGGTAACATAACGAAATTGACCTAAGGAAGTATAATAAACTGCGTTAGATTCAATCAAACGTAGGTATCTTTGTATGAATGATTTTGTGAAATAACGGCCTACTCGTAGCTACCGACCAGCTTTATAAAACGTAGACGTAACATATTCTCTTTGATCACACGTTTGATTAGCAACCTACTCAAAAAGTTAAAATTCCTTACGATTCAAGTAAGTTAAAATAAGAGTTATAATATAATAAGTACTAAAATGGAATTCTTACCTAGTTTGAGTTTTGCTGCGCCGGAGTGCGTAGAACGCGCCTTCCTTACCCCACGGGAAAAAGCTAACTGCCGCCTTCTGACCCACAATTTTTTTAAATTTTAAGCCCGCGCGTGCCCTCGCTGTAGCACGGGGTGGCTAAATAACCCTTGCGTATTCATAAAAAGATACGTCATACGGCGAAGCGAGTCGCTTAAATTTACTGTTGCTTTAATCAGCAATACTACTCAACTGGCCGAATAATATTAATATTCACCAAAGTTGTTTAATATTGTATGATTAGGCATCGTATGCTGCAGGTGTGCTATGCTTAATTGTTGTTAAATCTTTAAGGTACCTAGTTAATATCTTTTAATGCCTTTTACGCTATTCTGTTATAGGTTAAACAAATATTCAAAAAGAATTTTCGTGTGGTTAGGTAAGGTAATGCGGATATAGGTAAATTAGGTTAATTTTATAATTAATTTTAGATACTTAGAATTTAATTTGATAATTTATGTAGGTACTCAAGCATGCTCGTTACTAACGAAAAGCCAGATTTGTTGGACGAATAAAATTGAACAGCTGGAGGTATACTACTTATATTGCGTAGGTACCTACTTTACACCTACTTTACATCGTTCAAGGAAAACTCGTACCTACATAATTAATTACTTATTAGACACATTTTTAAATTCTTAATTAAGCAATCCGTACTTTCTCCCGCCTATAAATTAGATCGAGCCGTTTCCATAGAGACTACTCATCCTTTAAAGCGGGCCGGGGGGGAGAGGGGGGCTTTACAAAAAATATAACTTAGGGTGAGTAAAAAACCGTGGGGTGACTCAGCCGGCCGCTGCACCCCACGAAATCTACGATCAATATTAACTCTTTTTTTGAACGGAGAAATCGCTGAATTTTTAAGCAATTTTAATACGTCTTCGTCAAAAGAAAACATGGATTGTTATAAAATAAAACATTGTGTATGTAGGACGGTGTGATATCGCGGTTCTTGTCTCGGAGACCCTCACCGCCGCCGCCGCGACCATAACCCAGCGTCCCACACATCCTCATTTATCACGCGTGCATTTGTCAAGGTCGCCGGCATATGATGATGACAGCCGTGCAATATCGGTTTTATAAAGTTTGTTTATCTCTGGTTTACTTCGGTACGTAAAAGAAGTAGATATCATATAGAAAATGTTTTAAAAGAACGACAATTACTTTTCTAACTTATCTACCTTTACTTTAATCGATCAAAATAATGTCTGATGATGATTACAAATGCGGGACTTGTTTTTTAGCTGAAGCTTATACAGGCTTTAAGTAAAAAATGTGCATATTTAATTTGATAATGCATAATGAAAAAAGCCGACGAGGCCCGGTGTGCGCGTGCTCTAAAAACCGTTGATTAGAAAAAAGCTATTTATGACAGCGACCATTATCGTACAATAAATCAGCTGCCCTCTCTTCTGTTTTCGATAATGATTCTATTATTATAGAAAAGCGTTATAGTTACTGTAACATTTTATCCTACATGCTAACATAGTATGGATACCGTTTGTACTTAAGTACTAAATAAATATTAAATCACGCGTTTATGTCTTTTGTTAGGGTAAAATTACTAGTAATTACTTAAACCTAACAATGTAAATTAAAAATAATAGCAGATTTTTTTATATGCTACACCTACTTCAAACGCTATATAAGTACTTTTTAATTTAATCGTGATTAATTAGATTTTAAGCAATGATATTATACTTATAAAATATCATTGATTTTATTTAAGCAAAGAAAAGAAAAAAAAAAGAAACAAAGGAACGAACTTTTTCTTTTCTTTTTGACTCAATACTTCATGTACCTTCGCGTACATATCTCAAAATATTAATTCAATAAAAAACCAAATGTACAAAAGTAAATTCTAAGAAGAAGTGGTGTCTATGTAATAAGACTTCAGGGCTCGTGAGTTTTTATGTAATGCGTGTCGCGGCGGCGAGCGGCGGCGCCCACCGTACGGGTTACAAATTGTGGGGTGAAAGGGGTAGTTTTTTCTAATCGACTTTCCTAACAGTAATAAACGATATTTATCTTTCTTAATTATAGTTTTACTCCGTTATTTGGTAGCTCCGTTCGTGTTTTAACTACAACTGTTTGCGTTATTATCAAATTATGCACGTTTGTCGCATGCAAGTTGTATTACTCATATAAAAAAAAGATATTATTATATTCTTTGAACATTTATCCGAATATTGGCTAAATAATATTTGGTGGCTAGGAAGATATACATCTACTCCATAATTATTAAGTAAGATGTATTACCTACTTATTTACAAATTATGTAGATACTGAATTATTTTTAAAAATTCAAGCGCAATGTCCTATTTGTGAAAAAAGGCCTTCACTCATGATGGTTCTTTAAGAAAATAAAAAAATGTCTTCGTGGGCGAGCTTCCATACACTTACATATAATATCAGAAAGTAAAAAGGGACAGTATGGACTTATTTATGTAACATCAATTTGAAATTATTTTGGGAAGTTAAGATGTATTATGCAAAAAAAAGAGTGTGTAATAGTGAATTTTATTAAAGCTAAAGTTAAATTTACTCTGTTATTAGTACCTACCTACCTAATCTACGAAATCACTAGGTATTCAAAAGGCAGCTTAAATCCTATAGTTTATATTAATCCTAAAGTATACATATTTGCCTAATATGAATTAGGTATAATTACATTTGCTAGTGCAAAAATAACATTACCACAATTAAGTAGCAAAAGAGAAATGATAACTTTTATGAATTAGTAAGTACCAAACCATAAGTAGGCACCTACCTACTTAATTATCATGATTGAACGTTAGCAGATATCTGATTTTTTTTACTTTTATTATAAGTATGTTACTTTTTTTAAAGGAATCAAATTAAAATGCATAATATATTCTTATTCTAAAATGAAGCACTAGGGCAGTGATCCCACTGAGCGCATGCGTAATGACAACCCTTTTTTACCCTTTCGCCTCCCTAAGTGTTTTTTGTAAGCATTTTTGTAAAGGGTTGCATATGAGGTACCTGCCACGCGACTAGAAGGGTTGCAACGTTTTTTATAAACGGACCGTCACGGTTTTTTATGTCTGTTGTAGTTTTTTCGTATGGACCACGCTGAGAGGACAATAAAAAGTGCAATGAACTCTTTAACAAGAGATCAGCTGATGCCATAATAGTGCACTTGCGTTAGTGTATTGATTTTTAGTTTTCAAGGTCGTCTTTAAAACGAAAGCGGAGGTGGAGGCATACACATAGAATATAAATACTTATAGATAGATAGATAGATAGAAATTCTTAACTCTTCTTCTTTCTTATTCTTAATCTTTCTTTCTTCTTCTTACTTATCTACTTTAAATAAATAAATAATTTACATTAATATGAATTATTACGTAGAAAAGAGAGAAAAGTTTTTTGTGCGATCAGATTTGGAGAGACCACTTCTCCAAATCTGATCGCACCAGTGAAAATACGGTCCGAAGTTGTCGTAGATAGGTAACTATTTTTTTATGGAAAGACGGAATGATATCGGATATCGACGTAGGTATATTACCATAGAAATAGTTCCAGATCATATTTTCACGTGTCCACGTAGGTAGTGCGAAAACGCCCTTACCTAAATAACCGGATGGTGTCAATTTTCGCCGCTGCAGCTTTCGAGATAAATATAGAAATATAGAGGAAAAAATCTGTAAGAATAGTACTTACTCACCTAACAGTTGCACTAGTAACCCACATTATCAAGGTGTTAAGTGATCGTATTGCAGCCCGTTATAGCGACAAGCCTTTGTTGAACTCTTTTTTAGATGACAAAAAACGCGCGCCCGTTCTGTGCCTGTTAGTTTTTTTTAACAAAGCATGCGTGGCTGCAGATAAAGTAAATTAAAAACAAAGTCACGTCACACCTGCTCGTACATTTTTACAGGAAACCAACATTTCGTTAAAACACTTGCGACGAATTTGTATTATAACTAAGTAGGTATTAAACAGATAATTATGATCCTCCTAGACTAGACATGCGAATTGATCAAATTTTTGAGTAATTCTTTTTTCAATGTATTAAGGACCCAAACGTCCCGAAAACTCACCTGTTTTTTGCAAACTTGAATTATTAAGTGCCACAAATGAAACTTGTATACTACATACATACATACATACCTACACGCGCTTATGCAATGTATGGATGGAGTATTACCTAACCTTCGGTCTGTTGCACAAATGGCTGTTAGTCTTTTACATCGTGCAGTCTTTTTCTGATGTTTGCAAAAAAAATTGCTATAGCTTTAAGTTTAATTACCTTTTTGTGATAGTTAAAATCTAACGCCTACACTAAATGGGTTTCTCTTCAGACGAAGAGTCCCGTATTTTCGACTAATAAATGCAGCTGTTCGTACCGCCCCGATTTACTTTTTACCAAGAAAACAAAAAAAAAACAAATAACGCTTCTATATTTTGAAAGTCCGATCTGATTTCGGAATATAGAGTTTCATCTGTAGAGCAAAGTCGTTTCTAAGAGTTCTATTAATTTATTCCTATTTGGCTCAAGAAAAACAGCAGAATAAACTTACCTACTTATAAATATTTTTTGCAAAACATCTAAGTTACCTACCTACTCCATAATTCATGATAAATAATATTTAGGCACGGATTACCTACTAAATAATAAATAAATCACTAACGTACTTATTTAGACACGTAAGTACTTAATTAGGTTATGTCTGTTTTAATTTTGAGTTTACCTATTTATTGATTTATTGTGCCTACATTATCTATTATGTTGGTAAGATAAAGGCATCGCATTAAAAAGATGAAAGAGTAGTAACAAATAGATTAAATTCAGTAGCAGTGTTACATAAGCAGCTAGGCCCGGGTGGACACAAACAAACATCCTTTGAAGGGTTTCTTTAGCAACCGCCGCCTACCGAACTATTGTGACAATCGGCTATTGTTTGATATGTAGTGTGATACTCCCTAGATTAAAGGATTACAGCTCTGGCCACAAACAACTTTGCGCTAAACTCTTTTCTTTAAATTCTTTTCTGTGAAGATTACGGCGGCGGCGGCGGCGAGTATTGCGATCGCTCTCTTGTCAGCACGATCGTATTCGCAGAATATACTTATTATTATCCTTTCGTTCAGGTGTCATTGTAAAACAACAATTCATTAGTGCAATACATATCGAAATAGACTAACAAATTTTATGACATATAGGTAAAAAGTAGGTATCATTCCATCAGTGTCCTTGTAAATCTATAAGTACTTGAGAATTCTCTTTAATTTGGTATGAATATCTCAATGACTTGCATAATGTCTATGAAAATGATCTTCTTTCTAAAATCGCAATTATAAGAATTGTGATACAAGCAAGTTCTCTTTATTCGAGTTATAAATGATATCTATTCAATTTTTGGGGTTCCTTATAAAGGCATACATCAAAATTGTTAAAGGAATTTATGATTGTTATGAAAAGGATATCGAAAATAAAAATATTTAGCGTAAAAATCAATAATCGCTGTGAGCCACGACAATGGATCGCGGTTATAGAGCCACTAGCGAAATAAAGGCTGCGTGACGCGCCTGCCGCCGCCGCCGCCGCCGCCGCCGCTGGACTTTTTATTGCATTCGTTCAAAGTGAAGTGATGGCACAGAATCATCATCATAAACACTCAAGGGAACTTCTACAATAAACTAAATGACGGTGAACTAAGATTATTATTGTAAAAAAAATAAGCTTGTTGCATGCTGCAAAATAAGTTTTTAAAAAATTAAAAGCAGCGATACAGTATAAACTTGTTTTAAGAGGTAGGTACACATCATAATTATGTTTTAAGTGTTTTTAACTTACCTGCAAACCGAAGGTCAAATCAATGCATACTGAAAATATTTCATATAGGATAAAAATAATACCTACTTAATTGCTCATTTTTAATACACATATATTAACAAAAAGATAAATCAACAATGTTGATGAATTTGGAAAACCAATTGTGGGTAGGTACACGTATTTTCTTGCATGGTACGCAAATGTATTATATACCTAGGTAACTTTAAAAATTGTAGCAAAAAGTATAAACAGAGCGCAAGAATTGATTGTTGTCGAAGATGACAAAAGTTAACCTCTTGCCCGCGTCCCGCGCGTTGGCTGCACACGTGCACTCTTACAATCGATGCCATTATGTCACAATACACTCCACGCATTCAGATATTTGCTTACCTTCGACACACTTTCCAGAACTATGATTCCGATTGCATTCAAAAAGTCCTTGCTTTTGTTGAAGGATTCAGAAGTAGGTAAGTTTATTTCTTAAGATTGGTATTTCAAAGCAATTTCACACTTCTATTAGGTACTTGGATTTTATTGGTATAAGGGTATTGTAAATAGAAGGTATTCAGCTTGGTTACTTTTTGATTGGAATTTTAATTCATTTTGAAATACGAATAAAGTATTACGAGTGACCCAACTACAACGAAAGGTTATGCGATGTCTTCTGATCTTTACTATCTTCTTCTAGGTATTTACCTACTTCCTAGAAACGCCTATGTACCTATTTTTATAAAATAAAGTAAATAAACGATTATTAAAAACTTTAGTGTTCTTACTAAGAAAAATGCGAAAAGAAATTGTAAGCACCTGTTCCTGACGGACGTAATCAATAGACCCACTTCGTTTCCGCTACAGTACAAAAACAAATGAATGCCACAAAAAAACACAAAGCCGAAAGTGTTCCTAGCAGCAGATTATGAGCACGTTCAGTTATTAATTTATATGTAGCATCGCGGTAAAAAACTCAACCCTCACTTAGATTAAAGAAAAAACGTAGCGTCGCGCAAAAGGGAAAGGGTGTCTCACCACTCGCGTGCTGCGTTTTGTTTTTTAACTGTATTCTGTGGTTTGTTTTTTCGGGTGCGTCTCTGTTTTTTAACAACACAATACTGCCGTTAAGAAGAGTTTTTTAAGAGCGTCATATTGACGCGAGACTCGAGCGCAACCCGTGCTCTCTATGTTTTTACGTGGGATCTTATTTTTAAATCTTCGCTTCGGGTAAAGGTAAATGGAATATGTAGAAACTTTTCGGTATTTAGTCACGGATTGGTAAAGGGGGGAAGATTGTTGCTTTTTTAGGAATTGTGTGCTTTATATCTATTTTTATGGCAGTATGGAGCTGGCAGGACGAGAGCACGAGCGATGGCGAGACATATGGTTCGTTACACAAAGACGCTGTGTTCTTCATGGCAGACAGGTGTTCGATGGATATCTGTCTGTGTCATACATAAATAAGATAGGTATGTCAATTGCTTTTAGGTACAATCACGCACATCGTATGACTAGGTACTTAATTAAAATACAGAATTATATAAAACTACTGCCTTATTCATAAAAGTAATATTATTACAAGCCAATTTTAGCCGAATAAGAATAATGTAATTTATTATTATAAGTTAATTCAAGTAGGTACCTACCAAACAAACCTACATTTAATGATTTGCGTCATTAGTATTCAAAGACTAATAAAGGCTGTTTATGTGTTTCGTAAATAAATGGAGGAGCAAGTTAATGAGATGCAATTATAATTCGGCTGAGAACAAGGGAGCCGATAAAACAACGTCAATAATTTTAAGAATTCCTAAGTGCGCTATAAAACATGAGCCATGAAAATGTCATTAAATATTGAAAGTGGAGAAACGAAGAGCTTAACAAGAAATAAAACATCGTTAGGCAAGCTAGAGCGCCCCCGGCCGCCCGCCGGCTAGCTATCGGCGCTCCTCGGTTAATGCCTACTTATACCTTATTATATAGCGGAGTTTGCGTTGAGGAACAAAATTAATTGGTTAAAACTCCTCTCAGTATCCAGGGCGGGCCACCCTCCCCCTCTTAATTCCGTCCCCCGCGCCCCGCGGCCGCCACCTCGCCCCGCGCCCCTCCGGCTCCTTTGAACGCAACCTACCTAGAGAAAAAACAGAAAGTATAAAGTTCACTAGCAGAACGTTGCAACTTAATTAATGATTTATATTTTAAATGTATAGGTAATAATTAAAAAAAATAAACCTAAGTTTAATTTCAAATTGAATTTCAGTTTATAGAGAGATATAGGTGGCGCCACGTAAAATGAACCGTAGCTGACAGATGCGCATTAGACGATTTTCGAGTCTGACGATTAACATTTGTTTTAACATAACATCACGCACAAAAGTGTTTAATTACAGTCCTGGTTTTACGCACAAAGGAAAGAAAAATATTATTATTAGTATTATTAAGGTGGAATATAAATAAAAAAAATACACAACTACCAATCAATATTGGATTTAGTGTAAAATGAAAAAAAAAATCGAAAATTTAAAAAAAGACATATTATTTTTCCATTAAGTCTTCATGGGTGGCGCGAAAACCAGATAAGGACGCGGTGTTGATGCCAGACGTGGCCATTTTATTATCATCGTTGTCGTCACTTTCATAACCTTTGAAATCAGGATCATCATCCCCTACGTACGTATAGTTTATAAGTCAACATACGTAACCGCGTGCGAAAGACTCTAAAAATGAAACGATAAATAGCCCTAGTACTATCGAGCGTAAGTGTACTCATGCGCGAACACGTGATTTTCATTTGTTTCTAAAGTTCTTTTTACGTGGCGCGACCTATACTAGTTGTAAAAGCACACGAGCTTTTAGAAAAATACATTCTTACTGAGATATTTTCACTGTGTTCTTTTTGAGATTTTTTTTCTATTTATACACTAAATACACACGCAATGATTTATTACTTATTAAATTATTTATTAATCAAATACTTAATGATAATTACAACCCATATACACGTAACGTGTTGTAATAGCTACAAAATATTAATTGCCTATTAACATCAAAAATTGTAACTTACCTAATTGTTTGCCACCTACTTATTTAATTAATAAAATCGTGGTATTGTGTTTTACTTGCTAAAGATTGGAACAAGATAAATTGTTACTAAGCATATTAATGAATAATAGGCAATACTTATTATTTTTAGTTTGCTAGAAATTCGGATAATCTACCTCAATTAAAATATTACCAAAAAAATAGGTACAACAGAAATAAAACACTTTTAACACTTAAAATTTTAATGAAATAGGTTTTAGGTAATTAGGTATGTACGAGTGAGACATAATAAATTCGCGATATTAACTTAAGTACTAAACAATTTTTTGCTATGGTTTGTTTTAATTGGCAAAATTACTTTGTCAGTTTATTTCTAATACCTAGATACTAATCATTAAGTAAAAACTTACTAGCAAATCCTGGCGCTCTTTAGAAATGGCTGAAGAACAAGGAGGAAGCTCATTACCCAATAGTGGGACATGACATGATAGCTGTACCTATCTGTAAGCATCGTTTATATATGCGACACTAATACCGTTGTAAGTATTTAATTATCTAGCAAACAATGTACTCTTAGAAAAAAAACCTATTCAGATAATTACAATACAATACAATAATTCTTTCTTAATTGTAGGTAGATATATTTATTTAACTAGAACAACTAACTTGACGTTATATTCGTAACTAATTGTAAAAATGTATATAAATCACAATCTGTTTTAATAGAATACTTAGATTAAGTATTTGCGAGTTGCAACGTTTGTCGCGTGCAGGCGTAACGAAGGGCGAAAGCAAAGGGTAGGTCGGCGGGTGGAGCGGGGGTGCGGGGCGCTCGTTGCCACTTCTCCAAATAAATTATAATTCGCTCTCGTAGCCGCTCGCTGCGCCCACTGCTGACACTGCTGGCTGGCTGCCGACTGCTGGCTGCCAATGGGTATCAAACAAAATAAAAAAAAAACGTAACATGGCTTACTTATTTCAGTAATTTGATACCTTGTTATGTAGACCTATTACCTATTCGTGAATAATTAAACTTATAATAACGGTACATACGGGTAGGAAGTATTAATGAACAGGTACAGTAAATTAAAATAAAAGACAATCATTGATAAATATAGATATAGGTACCTATTATATATAGACAGTGGTATGAATATAGACGGAAACGGCTTTACACACCTTAAACATTTTTTTCTTCGTTTGTCTACTTGTTACTAATTAGGGGTGTCATTAACTAAATGGCTAATTGGAAAATAAGTAACTAATTAGTTGAGTACTCTTTATATATGAAGTCATTTTTGATGATGATTAACAAATGGATCATAAGTTCGATTGACGGTCTCTACCTAGGTAGGTTCATGCTGTTGTTATGTTACTACTTACATCAAGCACTCTAGCTTTTAAAATTTTTGGCACTACCGCAACTTATCGTTTGGTACCATCCTTGTCTACCACCCAGTATACATACCTATTCGAATCATAATTATTATGTACCTATTCATTAAATACTTATAAAACACTTACGTATAAAAATTATAATCAGCCACGACGACGACCGGCGACTTCATCTCGCAGTGTAGTTCAGCTACTAGGATGACAAAAATAATTTGAATCGAAAAAAGTACTACCTATGTATGTAGTTATATTTACGTTAGTAACTACATAATAGTGTTTGGATATATGCAGATTTTCAAATTGTAAATATTTTAGTTTAAATTTTATTCATAAATAAACTAAGTACTTATTCTTTTAAATCCTGAAAAAGTACTTAGATAGCCTATCTAATACATGTTTTGCAAGTGAATAACTTAAATGAATGTATGTAGATAGTTTAATCTAAGAGATATATGGGCGGGTGGGGGGGATAGGGAGCGATTAATTTGATAAATACCGACCGGATGCCGGTGCGTTTGTCTCCCAGCTACCTATGTACCTGGTGCCTCGTGCCTCGCTTGTACAATCAACCTCGAACCTCATCACAAACGAACCACTGGAAGTCGATGCACACGTAGGTAAGCGAGCCCGCGAAGTCAGTGTGACAAATACTCTCAAACAACAAAATAAATAAAAGAAAAAAAATCATTAATTTACTTACATATGTTATAATACACATCACCACCCAGACGGTGCTCCGCTTAGCTGCACTTGAAAACAATACCGAATTCTGAAATGATTCTAAATTATTTATATCATTTTCTTTTTTGCTTCAGTAGTTAGGTAGTTACGTTAATTTATTTAGCTGAAAGCAAATCTACGTAATATGGTGTTCCTAAGAAAGGATACTTTAATCAAAAGTATAAATATCTACTTACCTACTTACATAATATAACTTAATTTCAATTATTATCTAAGGTTCCCTGCTAAATTTTATAAATCGGTAATTGGAAGGACACTGCATATAATAAAACAACAAAATATAAATAACAAACATCTTTTATTATAATAATGTAGTTATGTACTGGACACTGATAAAGAAATACATATACATAGATTATAACATTTATCGTACCACATTTAATTTATTATGTCACATTTATTTGAGAAGTATGCTATTCAATATTTGTACAAGTTGTATTGTAAATTGTATTTTCGTTACAAGTACCTGTGTTTCTGTGAGGTAGACGCGTTTAATTCCACTGTTTGCTTGATCAATAAAATCAATTCCACTTTATAAGATTATTTATTGTTGGGGATCACAATTACAAAGTATTAGTTACCCCAATAGCCACGTATCAACATTTTGTTTTATTAAAGGTTCGGTCATTTTGAAGTAACATACCTATGTACGTACATAGTACTTATAGTATCTAAATTCGCTAATTGAAAATAAAAAATTCAATTAAAACAACGTTACGAGTAAGTTATGATTAAAATAATAGGAACTCAAATCATTGCAATTAGAGACGTAAATATTTTAAAAATTGAAAGAACGTAATATACTTACATAGTAGATATGAGTAGGTAGGTACCTCAATTGCAAAATATTAATATTGATAAGGTTCTATAAAATATTCACTACCTACTAAGTTTATTTAGTATTAGGTGATTTATTACAAAATATAACAATTAAACTTAAATTGTTGTATTTTTAGAAGTTATACGAACGAAGATGTTTTGTTAGGTGTATGTTTATGCATAAGTGGAATATTTTGCAATTGTGTCATACGGTGTCTTGTAAAATAAAAACACGTTTTAAAAATCAGTCTTTAAGGTTGAACGTTCAGCCAGCATCAAGTAGGTATTTGTATGTATATTACTTAGGTAGGTATGTTATATTTTTCGGAGTTATCACAACAGCGATTAGTAAATAAAACATATTCCAAGAAATTATTTGGCTCTTAACCCTGGCACAATCATGTTCGGCATTCTGAGGTAGATAATGGCACCACTCCACTTTACACTAACTACGATAATTTACAACATTGCAACATTTATTATTTATAATTACGACCCTAACCGAAACTTGGTACTAAGGATTAAATTTGTACACATAAATATTTGTACCTTAATTTCTTTGGAAAAAATATCTTGTTAACCTAATTTCAATATAGGTGTACACATGAAGATCCTAACGAGAATTCTTAATATTAAGGTAAATAAAATAATAAGATTCAACAATCAGTACTGCGTCAATACAATAATCGTGTGCGCTAGTCGATCTGAACAATTACACCCCGTAATAAATTATACATCAAAAACGAAAGAAATAAACACACTACATCTAGTAGGAAACTAATACCCGTAGAACAAATTGCAACCACAGACAAGTGGTCTTGTAATTATTCACTACTCTACATAGAAATAGAGGCCATGTCCACAAAGAAATATTTTGGATTTCTATTTAGGTACTTATTCTACAAAATTATATACATTTGTTTTTGTTTCAAATGAATGACTGTACGAGTATCAATCTACCCAAAGATTTACTTAAAATTAACCAATTCTGAGTGATCATGGCCCGATTCTTTGTCAATGTACACAGCCTGATGTGGGACAGTGGCTGTTAACTGGATCCCTAGCAGACTATACAATGTATCTCACTAAAATGTAACACTACATCGATATTATTTACATAAAGTTATATCTTCAACAGCAACTGTTCCAATTACACAAACATATTTAAATTGTAACTACGAACTATGGATAAATAATAAATAATTTAATAGAGACCGCATTATCTACAGAAGCTTTACGTCCGGCCGGCGGCGGGCCCGCCAGTCCCGCTGCGGCCCGCGCGCTCCTATCTACTCATTCAGCTAAGCCTCATTGAATCCAAACAGGCACCCCCTATTATCGTATTAAAAAACAAGTATCGGTTACGTATTATTGGAATTCCGACAGAAAACGGCCTTAAATTAATACTTACGAAACTGGTAAATTTTTTAAAAAAGCTATTGAATAAAAAGCTGAGAATTGTGGATAATAAGGGTGATTAGGAACCGGTTGTAGCGAGGCGCGACGGATCAGGGCTCATACAATGGCGGCGCATTGTCCGCCGAGCGGAACTCGCTGCCAAATCAATACTTAATAATCACCGATTGTGAACTAGCCTTTGTCGCTGAAATAATAAGCCAATGTCGCGGCCTTCACGCGTTCCGGTTACCTAACGACCGCGGTACGAGAAAACTAACGCCGCCGGCTTTACGTTTACTTAAGATAACTAACTTTTTACTTCAAAGATAGCAAACAATAGCCGTTGACAATAAATCTAAATATTTTCTTTTGTCTGACTTTTTATTATTTCTGCGTTTTCGCAAAATGTGCAAATGAAAAGAACTGCTTAAAAAAATTTTTGCTCACTTTGTCTACGATTATGCAAATGGCATGCAATAAAGTTTTAACTGTAACATGAAAACAAAAACGCGTTTATGGCGAACCTGGCTTACGTTTTGCAAATTGTAAAAAACATAGTGGATGGCTACCTAAATAGAATGCGTCGATCGGTCGGTAGTCATACTGGGAAACTGAATAGAGATTGTGATGGTAGGTACTCCAAAAATATTGCTCATCTACAAATTGCAAAGAATAAACATACTTATATTTATGAGGCTTTTGAAATAAGGAGAGCAGAGTGATCGCACGGGCCAGAGCGTATTTGAGAGCGGGCTGTCCGAGGTCGACGCGGGTCTACGCGGGAGGAACTCGTATACCGGCTCAGCGGCGGCGCAGAGCGCGCGCCCACTACGCGGAGTGCACGCGCAGGTCCGTGGGCGAGTCCGGCGTGGCCGGCCGCCGCGGCAGTGACAGGTCCTCGGGCTCTGTCTGCTCAGGCCACTCGTCCCAGCGCCAATCGGGAGCGGTAGCGGCCGGCGGGCTGGGCGCGTCGGGCTCGCAGCCTGCGCCGGTACATCGGTGCAGCGCCGCCGCCTGTCGCCGCCGGAACCGCGCCCCGCAGCGGCACGCGAACGGAGCGTCTCCGTCGTGTACCAGCGCGTGTGCCTTCAGCTGGTTAGAATCGGAAAACCGCGCGGGGCAGCGGGCGCATGCATACGGGCGCTCGCCGGTGTGGACACGGAGGTGCCGGCGTAGGTTGGCGACCTGTACAAAATGGCGTGGGCAGTGCGGGCAGCTGTAGGGCTTCTCGCCGGTGTGCAAGCGCAGGTGGGTCTTGAGGTGATGGTCACGAGTAAACCGCTTGTGACACTCGCCGCACTCGAACGGTTTCTCGCCAGTGTGTGTGCGCTCGTGGTTCTGAAGGACGTGCTTATACCCGAAGGATCTGGAGCAAACCTTGCAGGTGAAGAGTTTATCACGGGGAGGCTCAGCTGCTCCAGGCGAGGAGCCCGAGGAGGGTGGAGAGGGAGGCGCGCTGGTCTCATCGAGTTTAGGAGTGCGGCGTCGTTTGCGCACGCGTTCCATCTCGGGCGGCGGTAGCAGAGGTGCGGGCGGCGACGGGGGCCAGGCGGCCAGAAGCGCGCCAGAGTACAGGTCGGCTGGCAGGCCCGCCACCAGCGCCGCCGCACGCGTCGCCAGCAGCCGCTCCGCCAACATCGGCAGCGACTCTTGACGCATGCTGGACAGCGACCTCACTGACACACCTGGACAACAACATAAACAATTTATAAATATGCATCCAAACCAGTCATTACATGGATAATGATGACGTTATTTAAAAAAATAGTATTTTATTAACTTTATCAACATTTCTTTTTCATTCATGATACTATTCAGTTTAGTTGGATTGAGTAAGACATTATTGTTTATTTGATGTGTTTTAATACTTCTTTTCACTGATCATTTATGTCTATAACATTACCTATTACAGGCTAGTTCGTTCGTGGAGTAACGAACACTTCCGTCCGGGTTGGTATAGGCCTAAACAAACACGCGGCCAAACCTATCGATAGCGCACTTATCACTGAGAGAGGCAAAAAAAGCGGCAAAAAGAGTGTGCCAGACGCTGCGGAGGAAACATTTGGTCGCAATCACCGCTGCAGGTCGCTTCCGCCCCGACCTGTTGCGCAAATTACGTCGCGAACGCTACCACTGCTGAGCCAACACGCCTAATGAATGAATGCATACATTTTATAGTTAAGCTGTATTAGTCACACATTGAATGAAAAACTAATGATCATTCTTTGATATAGAAAAAAATCGTTAGGTATGTACCTTAGTTGAAAAAAACTACTGATCTATGAAGAGCGAATCAGGAGAAGAGTACAAAGTATCCGGCGGCGGCAGCGACATGCGGTGGCGGGGAGGGGGACGCGACCGGACCACTTACCTATATAATGGAATTAATTATTCCTCCAGTGGAAAACTCCGCCTGCGCGCTCCGCCCAAATTATATTCAAATATTAATTTCGACGAAGAAAAGCCTTTTTGAGAGCACTTAATTAAAATTAGACAAAATCGTAATTGAAAGTTGTCCTCGAGGCGCGAAGAGGCAGCGAGTAGCGGCGTGGGGCGGGGGCAGCTCCTACTTTATCTACTTAGCTCCGGAATTAATTCCCGGCTCACTCCTGTTTAATTGAAGCGCCCATTTTATTTCGTCAACTTTGAATTCACCTCTAGGCGATACTTTCAGCGTCTTATACAATCGCTTCGTTTTCTTTTATGATACATAATTATCAGGACTAATTTCGTAAACAAATTACCTATTTCAAAATATTAAAAAGGTAGGTAGGTACCCGAATAAATTGAAAAAACATTACCATTCCTTTTGGCTTCATTGTAGTCGTGTAAAAAAGAGCGGAGAAAACGTTTAGTTGTCATTTTCCAGAAATATTCTTAAGGAACTTTGGTAGCAAACTTAACAAGGTTGCTTACCTCAACGGAGGACGTTATTAAGAAGAAGTCTAAGATAATTTTAAAGTTGTGATTAGAAAAGACGTGTCGCGGCGGCACGTACAAGCTTATCCCATAACTTTTTAATAACATTCCTCTCGTTTCGAGGGCGAACTGAGAGCCGCACTCGTGATGTGCCCTGAATTATAATATCTGCTAATGTAAAAGTTTCGCTAGTAGATATTTTATAAGACAGTAATTAACGAACCTACCAATGGAGGTTTTCAACCGATTTATTTTATATAACTAAACTGAGCGTAGAATTTTTTACCTGATGCTGATAGAGAAAAGTAAAAAGGTAGACATGGAATGATTTCTTGCAATGATTTCTTGTAATAGGTACCTTTTACCTTCTACTGATTATATTATTCTTTACCAACTACTGATTATATTATTCTTTACCAACTACTGATTATATTATTCTTTACCAACTACTGATTATATTATTCTTTACCAACTACTGATTATATTATTCTTTACCAACTACTGATTATATTATTCTTTACCAACTACTGATTATATTATTCGTGTTAAAAAAATGTCATTTTTGTAACACAGAATTTTTTGTAAGTATTGGAAATAACGCGTATTTTATTGATTGCCTACCCGTCTTATGACAATGTCTGTGATATTTTTTACAGCGCACCGCACCCTTCTACACGCCGCTTTTTATGTGCTAAAGAGTTGTAATTATCCTCTCTTTATACGCCATAAATATTTGTCAATAACCCATACTCAATACTTTTATGGAGTTGCCTGCGGCCGCCACTCCATAACTCATTATTGCGCAAGGGTTTTGTCGATAAGCGGCGGCGCGAGAATCGGGAACGACCTTATTGTTACTATTATTATTGCTTCTGTATATGGATCTTTTTAGAAATAAAATTTTTAAATTATTAAAACTACGAATTGTGTTACTATTTCCTTATAAACTGTGTAGCAGATAGCATTGATGAGAGGCAACTTGTGATATCCATAAGTAGGATATGTAAACTCGTGTTTTTTTTAACTTAACCTACTTTTAGGCTAAAACGGTGTGACAGTATAATTTAAGTATGTGCATATATAGTACCTAATGTTTAAAGAGGATACATATAGAAGGGCTACTTTTATAAAACTAGAGTTTAATTAGTATTTGAAGTATTATTTGTAGAAACAGGGTCCTAGACAGTGTAATTTGGTAAGGTATGTAGAAAGACGTAATTTTGTTAAAGCTACGTGTAATGAGATTAACCTGCCGGTGCTCGGGACGTAAGTTAAGCACGCACAGATTATGGACGTACGGTTTCGCTGGTTTAGGGTTGAGCGCTACACGCCGCGCACTTGGCTGGCTTCTCACAGATCTACGAAAGGATTATTATTTCACCAATTAACGCTAATTAACGTTTTCGTTTGGTAATAAGTACCTACCTACTACAACAACATTATTTGTTTGACTTATGAATCGTATTTGGAAAAAACGATTTATTGGAATCTTAGGAACAAGATTCAGTTATAGGTCCTACTTTCTATAATTTATTTTACACAACATTACGTAGGAAAATAGACTAAACGCGTTTACTTCACCTAAACCGGTCTGACCGCAGATAGTTAAAGTCATTATCAATGTGTAAGTAGCTAATTGTGATAGTTTTATTGTACGCCACTTATATCCAATTACCTCGTTCACTTATTATACTTAGGTACCTATTATTAAGTAGATAAGATAAATTACAAATTAAAATGCATTAACCATGATTAATTTTACTCATTGACTAATAAAATGTTTAACTTTTTGAGATATTAATGTTAGCAGATAAGTCTAATATTTTTACTTATAATTCTTGTAAAAACCAATATTTTATTGCCTTGCCATGTTAAATGAAAAAAAAAATTGAAAACATATTATACACTAACAGTAAGGAAATATTAAGTATAAAATAAATAAATCCTTAGATTTAATAAAAATTGTTCTAAGACCATATTTAAACTACAAAAAACTTAAGCGGGGTTACTGTGATAACTAATAAATAAATTGAAATAAATATGCGTATCTAAAAATAGTATTATCTATTAAAAATATTTTAATTTTACATAAATAAATAAGTACATACCAATTTTTCCACAAGCATGCAAAATTTATAACAACAACAAGCTAAGATAATGAGAACGCGTAATTTGCTACGAGGCGTAGCGGGCTCGTAGCCACAACGCTACGCGCTCGCTACGGCCTACGGTTCACTGAATCTGCAAAAGCTCCGAATGCAAATAAACATGTGTGCGGGTGCCGGCGGCGGTGGCCAATCGCGACGCGCGCTACACGCATGACGCGCCGCTAACTTTTGAAACTTTTCACACATGCACTTCAGATTCAGCGACCGCGGAGACAGCGGGGCGCTGAACAAACGAAACACAACCAACCTCTAGAATTCTGCGACGACTGCAGAGATAATGCCATCTCACATCAACTTCACGGTATGCATTTATCTGCACTTGTAGTTTATGGTCCGGGGCTGCGGTGTTTTACTGCTCGATAATTTAACCGTTTAAGTTAACCGAAGAGTACAAAATTTCAGCTAGGTCGAGAGCAACGTTATCGTTAGCATGTTATGCCGGCGCAAAGTCGTGACGGCGAGTAGCGCGAAAGTCGGGACGGGCGCACGAGCTGCGACCTACCACAACACTGGCGGTGGCGCGGCCGGAGCGCTGCGGCCGCCCCTCGCTGTAAACACACCCCACGCCCCGGCCCCCGCCCCGCCCCGCAGCTCCCCGCTGCACCGCCCCCGCCCCGGTGCACTCCACGTGCACGCAATGCATTCACTTTTTATGGCAGCTACTACATTATGTTCCTTCCTGGAGTTTTTAACTGCACATAAGCAGTTTTTACGATCGGCTCCCGTTGCGGGGAAGGAAGGCACTGAGCGGCTGGCTGGCGGCGGCCTCTCTCTTTCTACGAAGAGCTAATTTCAGAATCTTCAATAAAAAAATAATTTTCAGTGTGATCAAATGTGGTTTTTATGATGTAGTTTTGAGTTAAGTTTGGTAGGACAATACTCACATTAAAAACATAGTTTTTTAGAGTATACAAAATTCGGTAAATAATACTAACTAATAAAATGTTCCTTTACTAAATCTTAAAAAAATATTCATAAACTTTGTCGATAACTACGAGAAAGTTATTGATGCCCTGTATAGTTAGACAGGTACAATTTGTTAATAAAAAAAAAACCTATGTGCTTATGTCCAAAAGATTTAAAAAAAAAAATTTGCTTACCTTTTCCTAGGAAACTTATCTAGATACTTATTCTACAGGGTGGCCCGTCGATTGACGTCCAAAAGGAAAATTTGGATTCCTTGTGTCGTGGGGTATCCGAATCACCCCCAAGTATGTTCCGCGATTTTTTATGGTTTCCGAGTTATGACGTGTTTTCAGATTTTTTGAGATTTTTTAACCAACCACCCTAAAAAGGTTCGTAGAAAAAAAGTACAACACTTTTTCTTAATTTTATTTTTGCATCAGATGCTTCATGACCCGTTTTTTTATGCATAAAATATTCGGTTTCGTAACTTTAATAAAATTTGGGGAAATGTAAGTCGGAAGAGGAAAAATTGTATTGACTGAAAAATAATCGAAATCTTCAAGCTTAAATTAAGAGGTTGAAATGATGACTTCATGGATTTAAAGCTAGTTCAAAAAATGCGCCAACTTCTCAGCTTTTATAATCATCGAAAAAAATTGGTACTTAATAGGGTACTTTTGCTAGAATCAGCCTTTTAAGAGAGCAAGGTGGAAAAAAATTAGAATTGGACGTTTGAGTAATTTTTTTTTCTTTCATATTTTATGATCACTTAAACCTCAGTAGGTTTAAAGACAGTGTTATCTTACCGAAAATTACAAAAAAAGGGCCAAGATTGACACATTTGGGGGTTTTAGAGCACCTGTAACACATGAGCTACAACTTGTCTTACCGCTTCAAGGCCGTTTCCTTGTGCAATCCCTTAGAAATAAGGCATATCTGCATAATTTTCTCAAGTTGTAACTCATCTCTTACAGGTGCTCCAAAACCCCCAAATGTGACAATCTTGGCCCTTTTTTTGTACTTTTCGGTAAGATAACACTGTCTTTAAACCTACTGAGGTTTAAGTGATCATAGAATATGAAAGAAAAAGAAAAAAAAATACTCAAACGTCCAATTCTGAATTTTTTTCACCTTGCTCTCTTAAAAGGCTGATTCTACCAAAAGTACCCTATTAAGTACCATTTTTTTTTCAATGATTATGAAAGCTGAGAAGTTGGCGCATTTTTTCAGCTAGCTTAGAATCCATGAAGTCATAATTTCAACCTCTTAAATTAAGTTTGAAGATTTCGATTATTTTTCAGTCAATACAATTTGTCCTATTCCGACCTACATTTCCGCAACTTTTATTAAAGTTACTAAACCGAATATTTTATGCATAAAGGAACGGGTCATGAAGCATCTGATGCAAAAATAAAATTAAGAAAAAGTGTTGTACTTTTTTTTCTGCGAACCTTTTTAGGGTGGTTGGTTGAAAAATCTCAAAACATCTGAAAACACGTCATAACTCGGAAACCATAAAAAATCGCGGAACATACCTGGGGTGATTCGGATACCCCACAACACAAGGAATCCAAATTTTCCTTTTGGACGTCAATCGACGGGCCACCCTGTATAAGGGTGAATTTCAACAAGCGTATTTTTTTTATCATTTTGGTGGCAGATTTTTTTTTTACTAATTTCTTCATTTTTTTTATGCCAAATTATACTTTTGGCCATCAAAAACAACATATGTTAAGGGGACAGTTATCCCATTAAAGGTGACTGAAATATAGGGGTTTGTTTTTTTCAGTGCCACCAAAATGATAATTCACCACTGGAATGAGAAAAACTCACCGGAATGACACATTTTCACCGAAATGACAAAAATATTCATTTCAAAGCGCGAGTTTTATTTGTACGTTGGTTCTGTATCTTGAGAAAAAATCATATACCTATCTATAGGGTCTTATTGGATACAAAACTTAAATAGGTAATTAGGCTCAATTTAACAAACTACTTTTCTATTTACCTGACCGCGCTAGAAGGAGGGTTATGTTTTTTGAGAGTATGTATGTTTGTATGTATAATTATTTGGCACGCCCTACAGCCTAAACGGCTTGATGGATTTTAGCTTGAGAGTGTCGTTTGATTTGTAATTACAGTAGGAATTACAATTATGTACATTAAAATAAAAATGCGTTTTTTAAAAAGCAGTCGGGTATTTTTTTAAATGAAAGTATGGCTTATTTTTGTCTAACATACTAAACCATTTCACACAACGGCATACAGTATCACCTACAATAGCATTCATACGACATCATACAGTATCACCTACCACAGCATTCCATACAACGTCATGCAGTATCACCTACCATAACATTCCATACAACGTCATACAGTATCACCTACAATAGCATTCCATACAAAATCATACAGTATCACCTACCATAACATTTCATACAACGTCATACAGTATCACCTACCATAGCATTCCATACAAAGTCATACAGTATCACCAACCATAACATTTCATACAACGTCATTCAGTATCATCTACAATAGCATTCGATACAACGTCATACAGTATCACCTACCATAACATTTCATACAACGTCATACAGTATCACCTACAATAGCATTCCATACAAAGTCATACAGTATCACCTACAATAGCATTCCATACAAAATCATACAGTATCACCTACCATAACATTTCATACAACGTCATACAGTATCACCTACCATAGCATTCCATACAAAATAATACAGTATCACCTACCATAACATTCCATACAACGTCATACAGTATCACCTACCATAACATTCCATACAACGTCATACAGTATCACCTACAATAGCATTCGGTACAAAGTCATACAGTATCACCTACCATAACATTCCATACAAAGTCATACAGTATCACCTACAATAGCATTCCATACAAAATCATACAGTATCACCTACCATAACATTTCATACAACGTCATACAGTATCACCTACAATAGCATTTCATACAACGTCATGCAGTATCAACTACAATAGCATTCAATAACATACCGTCTTACATACCATACCATGCAATATCACACTTACGCAAAACATTCAACAATAAAAAAAAATTGGTAGGTACGTCTTTATAAAATATTCTTAGTTTGGAAATTATTTTACAATACACATGTTCAATAAAGATGAGGAACCCTAAAAAAATTGACCCAAAATGTCATTTTTGTCGTTAGTCTCATTGAGGTGGATATTTCTCATTCGGGTGTATTTTTCCACCGGAATGAGACAGCCGAATGAGGAACCGGGAGGTTTTTTCTAAATAAAAACTGAGTCCTATGACTAATCAAAAAATCCTATGACATGTGAAAAGATAACCATGAAACACGTTATATATCAAAATATCAAGTTCAAAAAGTTATCAATTTAGAAATAATAGCATACACTCAAATGATATTTTTTTTGTCCCCAACCACCGTAATGATCCTATTTGCCTCTTTGGTGAGAATTTGAAGTAAGCAGCGACACATCCGTTTATGCCAAATTATTTAGCATTACTTATCCTGCTAATTAAGGTTTACCAGAAAAATCTATGTTCACTGTGGAATGTACTATGACAAAAAACAAAATCGCCACCGAAATGACTTGAGCTCGTCGGACACTTTTGTTTAAGCCTATCAAACTTCGTGTAGGGTAGTTAATTAAACATTAATCATTGTTTATGATACCTTACACATTTGTCAACAAAATTAAAGAAGTCAAATAACATAATAATAAATAGTAAGCTTATGGTAAGCTTGAGAAGGTTCAAAAATGGAGTTAGGACAGGTCACCAAAATGAGAAAATGAGCCTTTTATTGTCTTTTTCTTAATGAATTCGATTATTCAGCAAAATTATTTCTATTGCCCCAAGTAGATGGCCTTCTGAACTACCCAAAACAATTTTTTGTTACTAAATTGCATCAATTAAAACTATGATTTTCAGGCGCGCCACTCAAAATTTCGCGTTGGGAAAATCACCCATAAGTAGATGTAGTAGGTACCTATGTTTTCTTTTGCAGATTGCACGCCTAAATATTTATTTGATTGTCAGAATAGTTTCGTTTAGTTAGACTTAGACCTTCAAACATCGGCTCGAGGCAATTATTGGTTCAAACACAACACGCATAAAGAGAATAAGTGTCATGGCGGCGGCGGCGGCGCGAGTGCGTAAATTAAACGATTTTATTATACCGCCCTGCGCGCTAGAGCTGCCCATGAATAGGCACTACTTTCTTGTTTACGGAAAAACTCTTCCATGTACGTACCTAGGTATATAGAGCATTAATTTCAACCTCTTGTAAGTAGGGGGAAGTGGGGCACATTGATACACAAAAATTCAAACTCCGTTTTAATACACAAATGTCAACATATTTGATCATTTTTTTTGCCGGGTGCATGGCCTGATATGTTAACTTATAATTAAGTTTAAAAAAAGCTGATAGAAACGAATAGGGTAAAAGTTATGGCGACTTTTATAAAAAATCGATTTTGTATCATTCTGCCCCACCGGTGGGGCACCTTGATACAGAGAGTGGGGCAGCTTGATGCGTATTTTATTTCCGTAAATATTATAATATTTTTTCAAAATAAATCGTTATATTACTTAAATTGACCAAATAAAAAGCAAATAATGCTTGGTATCTGAAAAAATCACGTTATTTATTTATTATTCGTTTTTACGATAATCACAATCAGCCTAATAATGAAATGAGCTAGGAAATAAAATTGTCATCAAAAATCTAGAATTTATCAAGATCTTAAACATGTAATTAAACATAATTACTCAGTAATCAGCCTAAAAGTACTACAGAATTGGGCATAGTGAAATATAGAAATAACAAAATAAAATCCTCTATCAAAATTATAGGAACTTTTTCTTAAAACTCATAATCAAAAACATTACAAAACTGAAATCCTAAACGATTTTTTCACATTTCTCTGCTTAACTTTAAACGTCCGGACCATTTTCTATAATAAATGAGATTTTTAAGACTACTTTAAAATACTAACGGGGCACTTTAATGCACTAAAGGGGCACTTTAATACACTAACGGGGCAGATTGATACGTATCATTCTGCCCCGCGCTTTACTGTATCATAGTGCCCCAAGGGACTATATTCACGAAAAAGTAATTTATTATTTTTTAAATCAATATTGTATTAAATAAACATATTAAATAACATTTATTAAAGTATAAACGTACTTTTGGTAAAATAAAACAATGAAAACAACTAATAATATGGAGCTGAGACACAAACACATTGCTCTTAAAATTTTAGTTGTCGGTCCCAAAAACACGTTTGTGCCTGTAAAAGCAAAACGGCGAATAGGCAGCGAGCATCGTCACAACTATCATCCTTGTGGATGTCCTTGAGCGTTCTAATGATGTGTCCGTGTGCGTATCGTTTTTCAGTATTTCAAAACAGGTACTGTATCAATGTGCCCCGAGTATCAATGTGCCCCGCCTCCCCCTATTCGACATGAAAAAATTATTACACTTCTGTTATTTTCTCTTTGATCGAGTTTGATCGATCTCAGTTAAGCAAGTACATAATGATCACCTGCTTTATATGACGCGCAACGACGATACTTTAAGCCGCCTGCGACGCCAACTCTAGCATCGAACTATTTTTACGTTTTACTATTTTTACCAGAAGCACACGTGCCCAGTGTTTTATCCTGCATAAGACACATGTAGTGAAACGAACGACTCTAATGATTCCATTATGATGTTTGTTTCAAGATTGAGACTTCTGCTTTAAATCTCTGTAAAAATCAAACCCATTCTCGTTACAAATGCGTAACTTACATTAAATTGCATTTACTAAGTACTAAATACCTTGTTATTAATAAAGGTCTGCGAATTGTGAAAGTGGCAAGAGTCCAAAGACACATAAATAAATCACAAAACTTGCTTTTATTTTCTGCAAGAATTTCTGAAAATATAAATCAGTTAGGCATTTATATTATCAGTAGCGAACGGTATTGGAAAATAGCAAAAAAGAAAAGATTTTTGAGTTTTTTAACACAATGCTCAATAAAAAGACAAACTAACCCACCTGCTGCTGTCGCGTGCCCTGCTGTCGTACCTTTCTTCTAAACCGTATTACTGAGAGCTTAAATTCTAAATTGAGTGGTATTGAAGGTGCAAGGAAGTTTTTTAGATAAAAAAGTGAGTTGGCCTCTCTTTTTAGTGTGTTCGGCATTAGGCGTTCAGCAGGATGTTTAGTTTGTTATCTCGCACACGCCGCGCACCTTGCCTCCGCAACATCCCCGTGTTTTACCATTATATCTATAAATTAGGCAACAACAAGATCTTTGTCTGCCTCTATTCGCAGATAAACAGTTTGCAAGCAGGTGCACGGAGATCTTATCTTGTATCAATATACCTATCCTAATATGTCGTTAATTAAGGCTAAACACACAAACAAAAGAATAAAACGATCTCACATCCCCGTATAATCGGTCTTTACCTATGAAATTGCCGTTTTACAGTACTGGCCATTTCAATTAAAAATATTTTTTGTTTAGCTAAGAATTCTAATTTCAAATTAATTTCATTTTAAAAATATGGAATTCTTTTTCCAAAAACAGTCATTTGTTTATTGGTTAGTGTTACATTTTCATTGCATTTCAATCATTTTCGTCAACATGGATACGTTAAAAATTCGAGTAATTATGGAATATGAGTTCCGTCGTGGCAGCAACGCGGCACAAGCGGCTCGCAACATCAACGACGTGTACGGAGCTAACACTACAAACCAACGAACCACTAGTTATTGGTTTGCTCGCTTCCGTTCTGGAAATTTCGACCTGAAAAATGAACCCCGCGGTCGTCCGAAGACTTTGGTCGATGCAGACGAATTGAAGGCGATCGTGGAAGCTGATGATACTCAATCTACGGCTAAATTAGCAGCAGCTTTCGACGTTAGCATCAAAACAATATTGGTCCATTTGCGTCAAATTGGCAAGGTAAAAAAGCTTGACAAATGGGTGCCCCACGAACTCAATGATCGCCAGCGCCAAGTACGCGTCGAGACGTGCCGTGCATCGCTCAACAGACACACAACACAAATGAAGGAATTTTGAACCGCTTTGTCACCTGTGATTAAAAATGGATTCTGTTTGATAACCGTAAGCGCTCAGCAAGTTGGTTGGATCCTGGTTCAGCACCTAAACAATGCCCTAAACGAAAACTTACCCCTAAAAAGGTGATGGTTACTGTTTGGTGGTCTAGCACCGGTGTGATTCATCACAGCTTCTTACCAAATGGGGAGAGTATTACTGCAGATGTGTACTGTGAAGAATTGAACACAATGATGGAGAAGCTGGCACGTCTCCGACCAGCATTGGTCAATCGCTCGTCTCCGCTGCTCCTGCACGACAACGCACGACCTCATACCGCACAAATGACGGTCTCGAAGTTGCAAGAACTGGGGTTGGAAGCTCTCCCTCATCCACCGTACTCACCGGACCTTGCCCCTAAAGACTACTACTTTTTCCAGAATTTGGATAACTTCTTGACTGGAAAAAAATTCAATAACCAAGAGGTAAGGCTCGACAAGACATAGTTTTCGTTCTCGGCCGAGACCGAGACCGAGACCGAGAATAAATTAATGTCTCGGCCGAGACCGAGAACCGAGACCGAGAATAGACGAAGCGTGGAAAAAACATTAAAACACTACATATTGTTTATAAAAAATAACTGTTTTAGTAAAGTTTTAATAATCAAAGTTGAATAACATTATATTGTAACATAAAAAAGTAATTTTTACTAATACCTGATTAATTTTTTAATTTTGAAACGAACAAAATTTTGTCTCGGCCATGGCCGAGAATATCGGCCGAAATGGGCCGAGAACCGAACCGAGATTCTCGGCTGGATTTTTGGCTGAGAATGCCGAGACCGAGACCGAGATCTCGGTCGAGCCTTACCAAGAGGCAGTTCAAAACGCCTTTGAAGAATTTGTTGCCTCTCGTCCAGCTGATTTCTTTAAGAAGGGCATTAATAAACTGCCACTGCGTTGGCAAAGATGCATTGATTGTATGGGTAATTACTTCACTTAATACAAATAAAAATTATATGAAAAAAAATCGTTTGAATTTTTTCATACAAAACGGCAATTTCATAGGTAAAGACCTAATATTTTGTTAATATCGAGATTAAATCACATTATACATGTCTAGATAGATACTGCTGATTAACCTTGGTTAAAAAAATCGATGTTCGAATTCAATCCAACTGGCCGAATAATTTGCTGATATCACAGATTACTAAATAGTTACTAACGTCTGATGTGTAAGTATATGATTACGGTGATGATCTTTTCTTGCTATGTGTTCAAGGATTGTAGGTACATATTACTGAAAAATAATCTACTTAGGCACGTTTTTTGCTTTGATGGAATTGTAATTTCAAAACGCACCTGTGACAGAGATACAGGCGTCCTACTCAACTATTCACGTAAAGTGTACAGAAGGCGCGTCATTCGTAGTGAAAGTAAAAGCTTTCTTTGTTTTGCGGACGATCCGACGACGTTCCCTCGGTTCAAAGGAACCAACTCTTTGAAGACGCGAAACCACAATTAAGCCTTGCTGAGGAGAATTCAAGGACGCACAACAGAAAAGAATTCACATCTCGCAAAATCACTTTCACTCTTTCTTTTATTCTTTGGGATATTTGTTAAAATGAAGAAGCCATGTTACGTTGGAATTTTTTTATTGAACTTGAATGGAAAAGCTCACTACCATAATACTAAAAATATTTTTAATTAATTTATATTGAGTAATAGTTGTAATTTCACGGTGTCCAATTTGTATTACGTATGCAAGCAATTATGTAGATATTTATTTCAAATTATTTATCATCGAGCTAAACATACAATTCCTTGTCAAATCTTTTAATCCTGATCCTTCCGACTCATCTCAGGTTTGAACTTATAAAACTTAGACAATCTCCCAAATAATAGAAAAAACAATAAGTCCCTTTATTGGCAAAATAACAAAGCAAACATTAAAAGCGAAAGTTGTTAAAGGGTCCAGAACAAAGCGTGCCGACATGCGCAAGTAATTCGTCGTATTCCACTGTTATCTGAAACAAAGCATTTGCTGCAATTTCGCAAATTGGAGCACAATACAACGAGCCGGTTACAACCTAATGCCATCACATTGTCCGCGCCGACAGATAAATCCTTGCCGAACTTTTTGCAGCGGCTATGACAATACCACTGCTGCCGAAGAACCAGCGAGGTCGCAAAAAAGACGAGGTCATTCTAATATTACTTACTTACTCTGATAATTTTACAATAGAGGACTATAAAAAAAAAGCTACCTACATTCTTTTACTGCAAAGGTTAGCTTTTTTTAATGAGATGGTACCTATTTTTGCAACTCATTTAAATCATGCTGGTAAAATTAAGTACTTATTATTATAATGATTGTTTTGGCAAGTTATTCTAAGGATCCCTTCCGTACGTGCGACAGATGTTCGGGAGCGCCGCCACCGAAATTACAAAAATTGTGAATATTTCATTGGTATTATATTCGCTCGGCCGTTACAAATCAATCGAATACACCACAATAAACTCGGTTTTGGCTGGGTTTTTTTTCATTTGCACACATTTTAATGTAAATTTTAGTAAAACTTTGTACAAAAATCGGGTTTCGCTTTGTATTTATAAAGGAAGGGCGCTTGATCAAGATTCAAAAAATTGTATAGATAAGTAACAATCTTTTGATTGATTACAAACTTGTTTGCTTGGATCACAGGCTTGGATTGACGTTTTTATAGAAAATCGTGTTTGAAAGATGACGGTCGTGTTAATTACACACTTTTACGTCAAGAAGTTTTAATTACTTTGATAATGGCAAATGCCAATTTCACTGACGAGTTGCAATTGTTAATTTGAAACATGTTTTAATTGCGATGACGATTATTGAAATAGTAAGTATTGCAGCATTTTATAGTTAACAATACATGAAATAATTTTATTATAGTACCTATAGGAGCATAGCATAAAGGTGGCTGACGGATTTTGTAAGTTTATCGTGGTTTATCACAAGATAGACTGGAGACCCTTCGTTTGGTACAAACAATGTTATTTCTTTTGCTGTTCTACGTGAATATGCAGGTGAGGACTACAATCACTAAAATAACGTATAAAATATTACCTCCAAAGGATTCGCATTGAATATTTATCCCTACCGCGTCGTCCTGTCCGAATGCCCTTTGTTCTCGACGGCCGTTTAAACTTTTGATTCTGCAACTGGCAACAATCACTGGACCCTCGAAATCGATGAATTTGCCATATATGAAATCGGGAATACGGAATAATAGACTTTATACCACTGGTATCTGAGTGCTTAGTGTAGTTCTCGAACTCAGGTAGTTACGTCTTTCGATCAGCGGCAGGTGGCTATTTCTATGCTTGCGTCACGGACTCTCCCCTTCCGGGTGTGATGAATAATTCCCTTTTCTCCGAGAAAAAATCGTCGTTGTGAACTAGCCGGCGACTCGATACGCACCGCCGACCGGCATAAATGTGAATTATATCCTACACTATCCCACTTACTGAACTCCTCTTTTTATTTCAACCCTAATACCAGATTTATGTTTGTGCTTTTCCCAAGTTGAGCATTATACTACTTAGTTACGTGTCTTTTATTCCTATATGTAAGTATTGATGACTTTACATACATACCTATTACTAATACTTATCAACGGTCTAACTACTAACTAGAGTGCCTACCTACTTAGATGTTTGTTTATTCAGGAGCAATAACTATGATGTAACGTGACGGCTTTGTTAGTTTTCAGTTCATTTCTTAGGTATCAATTTATATCCGTTATCGGCTTATTCTCGTACAAAGGTTTAATGTCCGCATGTATTGTGCTTGTGTCGGAGGATGTAGTCCGTGGTCCGCGGGGGTGCGGTGGCGTGCCGCGGGGCGGGGTGACGCCTATGGACACTGCTCGATCACTCCTTCTTTCCGTCCCTATTCATAATGTCTTTCAAATGTCTCATGGTCTTTTATTTGGGCGCACTCCTTCCTTGCGAATCTGTCACCTTTTGTAGCGCGCGACTTTACTATCCGCTGTCAAACGTCTTGCACAAATTCAAAAATAACATCGATTTACATTTTTTATATGGTTCCTGTACAACGTCGTAGATTTGTCGAGAGCGTCGGAGGCTTTGTTTGACGCAAACAACGGACGTGTCCCGGTTATCTCGTGTGGGCATGAATGAAATCGAATAGATAGCCAAAGGTAAAATAAGATTGTCATTTTATCATATCTGTTTTTGCCGAAGAACATCTTCTTAAATAAATATTGATTTGTCTAACCCTGTTCCTTAAAGGATCTCACTGTGCAATGAAAACTTTCAAAACATGTCACAATCTTTTATTAACAACTTGGTTCTTTACATTTTACCTGTACGTACCTATACCTATAAGTGTAAATTACACGTAATAATAACATTGTACCTTTAATAATAATAAATAGATACGTAATAGGTATTATTTATCTTACCCATGTACCCAACGAAGACGATTCGATGGTTAAACTTTTTTAGTATCTATTTAATAAATACCACAGACTTAAAAAATGTTTATGAGAAAACAGTTAACCTTTCAAAGTAAAATATGTACTCCTCATCCTCATCTCACAAAATGCTAAGGTAGGTACCACAAACAGAAAGAAATAGAAAAAAAAACTTTTAAAAACTTAATTTTAGTGTCAGTCACTCAAAAAATGCCACTTAAAGGTGTTCAACACATACCTACCTATTTTATTAAATAAAAAATAAAACTTGTAGACCATAAAATAAATGTGTGGCGACGAGACGCCTCTCGACACAATGGGTACTCCGTTTTGACATCAACTTGCAATTTTTTAAGTATAATACCTACCTACAAGCTCTCGTGCCGACGTCATCGACACGGGCGACGATTGCCTTTTGTGATGCAACGAAATGCATAATTTGTCGAGCACATGTCGGGTATTTTTTCCTAAAAATTCAGTAAAAAGTGACCTACAGAGCGATTATCTAACGGGAATGTTTGAAGATATCTATTGATATTTTTTTGACCCGTGGACATCGTTCGAATAAAGGTCCAGGTGCAACATAACAAAAGAACTTCATAAAAATAAAGTTCCTTTTTTAATACTATTAGAAGTTTTTTAAGTATTTTTTTGCAGTTTTAATTCAAAGTCCAGCAATCAGCATTTAACACGAGACAATATTATTGTAAGAATTACCTTCGTTACGTAAGGATATTGAAGTAGTTAAAAGTAAACCGCTAAACATCTGTGAAATACCTATGGTGTGCAAATAAAGAATCTGAATCTGACATACTGTAAACTGAAACAAAGTTACAGTTTAATTACTTATGTCCTATTGGAATTTGATCTCACTATGTTTTTTAAAAATAATAAAGTTATACGATTAGGTACCTTTGTAAGGGGGAGCTGAAGCAATTTACACCCTGCGGGGTTAAAGCCTCGGTCACCATGCAGTTAAAAAAATGTGACTTTCTCTAACTCTAACCTAGGTAATACTTAGGTAAGTATATAAAATTCACGATTTTAGATAAAGTTTAATTTATTAATTAGGTAGCCTATCTGGTAGCCTGTTACTTTTTAAAAGTCACAGAGTGTTATGCTTGCACGTATTAAATCGTTAATGGTTATTATTAAATATGTAGGTACATAAAAGATATACATACATATTTTAGTGCTGTGCGTGGAATTAAATATGTAGTTACTTATTCATCAACTGAGTATAAACAAAAACGAAACGAAAAATATTTAACACCGAAAATGACGAATTTGGTATTTATTTATGTTAAAATTTTTAAAATTGTATTTTTTTTTTCTAAAGTAGTTTAGTATGAACGCAAGGTAAGGCAATGGGCACAACAAATCCTTTCGATATGTTGACGTGGCTATTGGGAGCGGACGGCGGCGGTGGTGGCGGCGGCGGGCGGGCGGCAACCTTTGCGCTTTGAGCGAGAGAGTGCCTGCCTCTGACAACACTTTGACAGTAGGGGGCGGCCTTCTTGTTAGCACTCACATACCTTATCAGCGTACTAACTTACTTTACCTCCTCGCGTAAAACACCAAAAAAAATCTTGTGGTTTATATTCACGTAGTATCTAAGTTATACCTACTTACATAAATAGATATTCAACGACCCAAGAATCGGATGGGACTCTTTTTGCTTCAGGAAAACGTACCGTAATTCTATCAAAACCATCTTCAAATAGTTCAAATAGGAATCGTAAAAAACATGTAAAAAATATTGATCGGATAACTTAGAGTAGAATGTCGGCGTATGACGGACAGCTGCGGGCAGTGTGCGGACGCCGCACTTTTTTGCAAGTACCTCCATCATTCGCAACGATCTATCACAAGTTGCGTCGTCCCGTGATCCCGTCCCATTCACCACACTTCCGATTTCTAAATTACAATTTCGATTCAATTCGGACGTATCTAATTGTGAATCCATTAATCTTACATCCCAAGACTTACATTTGAGTACATGGTCAGTTGTTGACAGGAAATCGATTAGGTAGGTACTTATAGATTTTTTTTGTTGCTAGTCTACCTTATGGTTTTGATAGCGGGAGTCTTTTTTTATCCATAAATTTAAATGCCATATTTTTGTTTGACATAATGATTTTTAAACATAAGTATTAAATGCACTAATATTAATTGCAATACTTTATTTAATCCATAATTATTGTTTCACCGATTATTTTTTTGTCATAATATTGCAAGGTATAACTTTTGAATGCCATAACATTTATTTCTAATAATCGTCATATGTACTAAATCAAACGACTATAATATTTTTTATTATAAATAATATGGAATACGTGTTAGGTAGTAGGTAAGGTACTATTATGAATGAATTTACAAATTGATTAGACGACAGCAGGCAGCGAGGTGGCGAGACACGGCTGTAGGGGTGTCTGGGGGCGCAGCCCCCGAGGGGGGGCAATAAAAAAAAGGAACACCAACCAGAACGGCTAGGATAGGTTAGGTTAGGTTAGAACATGATTTTGCATCCCTGCTTGCTGCATGCCTGCATGCATGCTGCATGCCTGCTTGCATGCTGCATGTTCATCAGGATCATGTAAATATTATCATGTAGTAGGTTGTAGGTTATAGGTTATATATATTTATGTCATGTAGTCATTATGTTTAAAGTAAATATAGCTTTTAAATATTAGTGCATTTGTTATATTCTGGCAAACATACTTATGTCACGAAATAATATGTCTTATGAGTTTTATGGCAAATAAAACCATATAGATGACGATATTATGGCAAATAAAATTATAGAATAAAAAAATATGATACTTAAATTTATGGGAAACATTAGTGATTCTTTGATAGCTTTGTGCTTTTTCCACATTTTATAATCCATTACCCAAGTAGAGTTGTCCGATGAACAAACTTAGTCGTTTTTGAATATATTATTTGTAGCATATTTCCAAGGAATCTATGCTGTAACTACCTACCTACGAAAATAAAACAGTCTTCTACAAAATATATGTATTTCTTTTTATTTGTAGCTTTTGTCATCAAAAAATTGTCGGTTTTTAATATCACCGCATCCTGATTCCTGTCCAAAATGACATTAAACCGAATGGTAAGTATAGAAAACATTTTACTGAAAAAGAGCATTTAATACAGATTTGCTATTGTGTGGGCGTACACGTCACTCAAAATTATATCAATAGCAAAATTTTGATCATTCAAAGGTTGTCGGTAGCTGAGCAGGATGTGGTGTTTAATTTAGGTACCTTACCTAGTATTTAAAATTCAGTTTTTTTACATATTATGTCGATAACACTTCAACTTTTTTAATTTATGGTGGTTTCTAGAAAATATACTTACTAATAACTTATAAAAGACAACATTTTTGGAGGGTTGATTCTTGATATCATAACTATCATTATAATGAATCCCCCCCAATGTTCAATCCTTGTCCCAACACTTCGTAGAATACTTTGGTATCTTACATTATTATAACTCAAGCGTCCGAACTACGCCGATGCCCACGATGTAACCTAACGGTGGGTCAACATAATGCAGCAGAATATTATATTTCTCGAAAGAAAATATCCCATTTCCGCATCTTCCCACAACAATGAGTGCGCCATCCAACTATTCAAATACACCACGGCGTTGGCGAACCCAAAGTAGTTTTTGCACATTGAACGAATTAATGGATAACCAAAACCAATGCAAAATAAAAAACGGGCTTATAAAATGTTGGTTTCGTAATAACACGTTGGTGGTTTTTTTCTTTGTTTCCAAGAGCAACGCCAAGATATCCGGTTACCGCCGTTAAATATTTTGCTTCACGATGAAAGGGAAACTTGCCAGTTTTTTCTGAAAGATTTCGTTTTTGCTCTGTGAATGCGGAAGTGTACCTATGCTTATGCAAAAGCTGAAGTTTCTAAATCGAGCCCGCCTTTATATTTCTCAACCGCGAGCAAATAACATACAATTACACACCCATGACAATCGAACGCATGTAACGAACGCCAGTAATTATTACGTCCTCATTGTGATATTTTATGAAGGCATCGATTTTTTCCCTAAACTTTCTAGCTCATAATTTAACGTATTAACTTAAATAATTTTGCTGAATTCACAAAGAATTTTTGCTGAGAACATTTATCAAATCCACAAAGAGAGTGAAACCTCTCTCAAAAGGAGCCTGCGTCGGACAGATTTAATTTGTTGCGAAGGCTTTTATAATTGGAACATAAAGATTGCGAGTAATTAATTTTCGCAGCGAGTCAGGAGCAAAGAAGAGCGTAGAGCCGCACCGCGCCTAATTAATATTAATGGCCCCAGGCGCTCGCCACCACCACCACCGCCACTGCGCACCGACGCAACCTGCGACCTCACTCTTCCTCCGACCGATACCTTTACTCATTCCATTCAGCGCATTGTAACACACTACTGTCGTCTATAAGTAAGTAGATACTATTTTGTATTTGGAAATATGAATATGGTAGTCCTATTGTACTTACGCCTGGTAGACTTGTAGTCTGGAGGATTGATGCGTGGGAGGGGCGCGGTGACCGATGAGATGGCGCTAAAAGCCGGACGGAAGCCACGGACGCGCGGCTCCGGTTTCACCAACCGTGGGATCTTTTGCAAACACCACAGGGATGACAGATATCACATTTACTGCTATTTACAGTACCTACCTATTAATATAAGTAGGTATATTTTTGACAACTCTGTTATTGAATGTGTAGAAATAAGCAGGTACCTACTTACCTGTTTACAGGGAACTTTTTACCATTCTAAATAGGAATAATGTTTACATTAACCTTTCTGTCATATTCCAACCTTCCGTTCAGTCACACCTTTGTAATAACCAAGCCATATTATGTTACGTAAGTATCTACGTAGAGTAAATATAATATTTACTAAATATTTAATAATAAAATAATTTCAGGGCTTGATGCTTGTCAAGCAACCGATTGCCAGCCCTGAAATTATTGCACAAAATGGTGTGGATGAAGGAGGCGTCCCGGACCACATGCGAGCCGTCACAGGCATCGTGTCTCCGTGGACTATTTATGCTCATAAACAAAAAAGTAAACACACTTCGCTTTTTGCACACCCTTGATTCCACTCCATGTATAACCGTCTACTGCTTCAATCATATTCCAGTTTATACGGTATAACCAGGTAAGTAAGTATTTATTTATAGGTATCTATCAACGTGATTTTTAAGTGATTCCCTAAACTTGGAGAAGCACCTATTTGCAAAGCGAGCATATACCTACCGAGATGCTTGCTTAGCATATACTAAGTGATTATATTGCAATGATTTTTTATAGGTACAGATATGTTACCTTTATAGTGATTGGCGTTTTAAATCTGTGCCGAACAATGATTACAATGACATTAATGACAGCACTTCAAATCATACTCCAAATGTCTTCAGACCAATGATATTATATTATACTAACTGAGACTAGCTACAAGTTGTCTTAAATAGGTCTATTTACAGTCTTCAAAATGTGCGCGCATATAACATATCTGCACCTAGTATATATATATATATATATATATATATATATATATATATATATATATAATATCATTGTTATATTGCCAAAATTGTTAGGTAGTTACCTACTTAACTCAATACATATTTACATGAAACTTTAAAAGGAAACTATTGATAAACAATAAGAATGTAACTATTCGAGCGGCGTATTTTGTACAAAAAAGCGAACCAAATGTAGGTAAGAAGGTTATAATCGACTCTAAAGTGGGTTAAGCAAAAAGCGGCATATGTTTTATTGAAAAAAAATCCTTTGAAAATATAATCTGCACGTGTGCACGCACCTCTTGAGTGCAGAAGAGCGAAAGTGTTCGCAATGAAGCAGTTAACTGCACTGCATTGGATATAATAACGAGAAGGCTCAAAAACCTAGGTCATGTTGTTATTGAAAAGTCCCTTTCAAAATTTTCTTTGTTACTATAGGTACTAACATACTATGTACGACTTGTTTTCATACATAAGACGGATATAATAAGTATATACTACTCGTAGGTAGCAGTATCATTACCTACGTGTCGAGATCTAATTTCCTATTACCTTTTTTTTATTTTAGATGTATGACTAAATTATAGATACTGTATATTGTAATTTTCTGCGGTCTCCGCACGCATTGGAGCGAATATTAGGATGCGGTACTTGAAGCCACTCGCGAGTGAAATCAGCCGTTGTTGTCCTTTGTACGATGTTGCCGACAAACGAATACAGCGTGATCATCAAACCGACAGTCTAACATGTAAATACTTATTGTAGTCTACATTACAAGTTAGCATAAAGAAATTACTTTCAAATAGGTTGAAAAGGATATCATTTGACCAATAGAGGAAATTGAAAAAGAGGTAAGTAAATTATTTCTCTGCGGCTACATCAAAATACTGTCTTAGGTTTGTTCGAGCTCTACTCAATTTTATTTTCTTGTTGGTAAGATGTGGTCAAGTACCTAAGCTAATTTATTAATGTAAAAAATTGAGTAAGTATTTATGAAATGCTCTGCTTTCTAAGTTAGGTGCTAAGTCTACAACACAGCAGCTTTTTATACGTCTGTGGTCTAAAAAGCCTATCAACCCTAAACATTTAGATAAGTTTTCTTGTGTCCATCTATGATTCACTTATTATTGAATAATGTGAAAAGTCTATTTTTTTAAATATTCCGTTTCTAGTTTGTAGTTTGTAGGCTATGTATTATTTAGTTTTCACGCGTATGTATCCCACCAAACTGCTATACTTACTCCGTAGAACCACTTCCGAGAACAATAAATGAAACTCTAAATAATGGCTGATTCAAAGTGTCGATTAGTAAGAAATCGGAGATGCAACCGGAGCGCGGAGCTAGCAAAGTTGAGGCCACAATCGAAAGTGCAAGTGTTACAATACTTCATTTCCACTCTTCTGTGTGCATTCTGTATTTTTTTCTACCGACCGACCCTTTGTTTGCCCGTCCAAATGTAAAGTTATAAATGATCGAACTTAGATATCGATTTTCGTTCAAAATTGCCTCATCATATACTTATCTATAGAAATATTTGTCTTCAAACTTACACCTTATTTAGATGAACTTTATGTTCAAAATGTCAAACTATTCTAAATTCGGCAAAATATTGCGAGAAAAAAAGCTTAATCTTTACCTGAGCACAATGCGAGATTTAAATATGCCAAAAAACAGTTTCGATTTGTTTGTACTTAGGTACCTCAGTATCAATAAATCGTATGGCGAAATGTGTTACCTTCTTTTTGAATAGGCACCTAGAAGGTACCTTCCATTTTGAAATACCTAGGTCATAAAAATCGAAAATCTATTAATATTGTAACTACAATTCGATATTCTAAGTATCAAGGTTATATTTATAGATGTCTAAAATAAGCACATCAATAATTAGAAATAACATTGTAAAAATATGTACAGGAACTTAAATCTTACTTTACAAGTTGTAAGTAGTTACATACATTATTTCTCAAGATACTATTTAGTATTCTGCATGTCTAACAAAAAGCCACACCCTGAAAAAATACCGCATCCTTTCATAGAAGCACCCCAAAGAGTAATTAACCCGGTTTTTTGTGACTATCCCATATACATTTGATTTATTTTAAGGATCTTTCGTAAAAGAAGAATTTGCGAAATATTACAGCCGAATGGCGCAACGGGTTGCGCTTTTCAAACTTTAAGGGATAGTGTAAGTAGTTTAACGAAATTAATAATCCGAAGTCGTTTATAAACGTAATCTTGAATGAGTACCTACAGTAAACATTATTTTGATACATAAACGTGAATAAATACGAGGCCATAAAAAATAAAATGGGAGCTATAGAATTAAATACCTACGTTATTTTAGAAAAGGTTTTTAGGTAGTAACATTGGTGTTTAATCGCTCTTTTTCCTTTAGATTTGTGTCTCATATCGAAGTCATAGCTCATCTCATTTCAAGTAGGTACCGGTAATGCGAAAAAAGAAAAACAGTGTACCCAACCTACCTATAAAAATAATTGAAAATATTGACAATTTGACAATATAGATATCAGCAAAACCGTAGAGTTTGAGTACCACGGCATTCCCGATGGAACCCTGCTCTTTCTATGGCGATTCTTGGAACAGTAAAAAGCGCAGGTATATTTCGAGAGTGAAAGGGTCTATGCAATTCGAGAACTAGCCCAGTTTCGCTTGCCGTCTCACTGACCTTCCATCTAGTTTTTGTATCTGCGGATCAGATACCCGATTGTGAAGCGAATGTAAAGTAGGAACACGTGGGAACGGTCCCTTCCTAGATCAATCGATACTGAGTTATTTGCATTCATCAAAATTTCGTATTTATTTCATGAATAAATTGTTCAACTGATAGTTATCCCTATCTCTGCTCTTCGGCATCTGCAGAATACGGACATAACACCAATAGATACTCTATGGTACATTATGTACCTATTCCATTGCCTATTCCATAGGTATTTTATTTTTTATTTATATTTTATTTCAATAGGTTGCGTCCGCGGTTTTGTCGTTTGATATGAAGAACGTGCGGTTTTTATGTCACCGACCGCTGCATTTATGCGTAATTCTTAATCTGCTTAATTCTTATAGTAATAACCAAACCTAAAGAAATCTAGAATTTTAATAAAAAAAGCAACGCACAACGAAACTTTGTTCGTGATTTTTGTATTTCCTACTCAATGCGGAAAGGCCGTTTCCGTGATTCCTGAGAAATACATTATAAATACTATTACTAATATATAAATAGTAATGTAAGCATTGAAAACGTTGTTAATTCATGTATCTACATGGACCTTAATAGAGTGTATAGTTAAGATATTAGATTTTTCCGTCGTTACTACTTAAGGGAAAACAGATGTGAGAGAAGCACACAAAGCATTTAACCTTTTAACTTTTCCCGTCCATCACCTCAAGTAAATTGAAATGTTTAAGTGATAGCTTGATATGGGTGTTTTATATTGGAGCTTTGTCCCAAAAGTAAATACATTAAGTATAAAAGTATACCCACACAAGTGTCATTTTGGTGTAGACTGCAATAAACTTCGAAAGTGATTCCCACGCGACATTGCTATTCAAATATATTCTAAATCGAAACCATTTGGACAAAAATTTTAATGTTTGACAGCAAATTTTATTTGCGCAAACCTTTTTTTTTTCAATAAGTGTAATGCGTGGATGCACTTTCTACGGACATCGTGGGAATGCAGGTGGGGAAGGGTTCTACGTTCTACCTACACGTTATGCGTATTGTACCTCCGACTAAGTTGCACAAAAGCTAACATCAGCCCTTTGTGGAAACGTCAAACGACATTTCAGCTAATAGATAATTTATGGAGCCGCCGCAAAATATGTCAGCCGAAGTTGCGAGCCAACGTTAAAATATTAGGGTTGGTGGGGTGGACCATACATCTTTAATCATTATATCGGAGATTTGGCAAGATAATTTGCTTCGGCGCCTTTGTTCGATCCTTTACTTTTATAAAGACTTTGAATGTTTTTTGCCTTTTATCTGCAAAACACAAATTGGTAAGTTGGCATTCCACATTTCAATTTATACAATCCATATCTTATATTTATAGTACTTTGACATATAAAAAACATGTAGGTACCTAAAACTTTTGATAACGAACATATTCTGAACACAAATCTACGCTTCTTAATAAGTATAGGTAAAATGGTATTTACGCTTTAGCCGCTTGCGTTATAGGCTCATAATCCCATTGAATAGAGCTGTAGAGATGAAACGGCGATATAATCGCGTTGACAAGCTTTCAAACCGTAAATTAAGCAAGCAAGGTGGGAATAATCCGTGCGCTGGCGCCGCAAGCACGTCGCCTCAACGCGTGCGTTGCGCCAATCACCAACAAAACGTACGTTAATCTTACAAGTCACGGGATTAAATTAATTATCAAGCAATTTTCAATTTAATTGTTGAGATGAATTTAATTGTTGTTGCATACAATCATACAGGGTAGGTACAAAACGGCTTAACTCATAATATGTAGGTAGGTATATTATTTGTATAGGTAGGTATTATATTAGAAAATAACAAATTGTTACATGACCCCTTTCATAATCCTTATCACCCTAACCCTCAAAATTAACCCCAACCCTTTCATTTTCGAAAGGGCACCGCCTATGTACTTCAAACGGTGATTTAGTTACACATCTTACCCCTTTATTTAACCCTTTGGTCCAATCAAAACGCATGTGTGCCTGTAAAAGACGAAAAAATAAAGAATAAAAAAGGTAAAAGACGCGAGGCGGCGCGGCAGGCGGCGCGCGCGCACGTCGACAATCTAATAATAACCCTTTTAATCAGGCAAGGGTTCCGTCAGCCAATCAGGATCGAGGCGGGGCATCTCCATAATTAGAATTTGATTCGTTTTTTTTTCCTTGAGATTTTGACTTTTAAGTAGATGATGTCTTGATTTGTTACTTAGGCGCTAAGATGAGAAGACTAATTTTGTCTAAGCTTTTTCTCTACCTACTATTCGCTATTTTGTTTTTCACAAGTAAATATCACAGCGCAATACAGTATAATAGTGAAAACAGGTCAGGAAAAATTGTTTACGTGCTTAGTTGATTGTATCAATGTAAGTCTTTAATGTAAGCAACGGAAGTCTGGAGCAAGAAGGAACAAAATAGTTGGAGTGGTGTGACATCCTGCCCAACCCACACTACAGCAACAACATATCATTCGTTAATGCAGTTTGTGGCTAGGTACCTCTCGATTGTGTTCTGATAAAATGGTCCCGCATGCGTCGGTCAGCCACAAACGAATTAAGCTCTCACCCTCTCATACTTCAATTGAAGACAACTGCCTATATTTACCACGGACACTCAAACGCGCAATTCGTTCGCGATTCGTTCGGACACTTCTAGTCACATCAAATTCTGTTAACACTATTCTAATGATTTGGTCAATGCATTTTTTTTTCCAAACCTCCTGACTAAATGTGAAAGTTATGTATGATAGGTATTATAATTTAAAAAAAATTTAAAGGATCATTTTCTGCAATTGCTTAGATATGTTTTTAACATTAAAAAAACATTCACTTAAATACTTTCGCAGTTTATTCCGTAGAATCGTAGCTGCTTTTACGTTATCGTGCTGAACCTAAGTCCTAAACAAACGTTACGTAAATAAGATAATATAGTACCTTCATCGGTTTTGTTGCACGACTGTACCACAAATTTGTGAACATATATTTACAAATTATCACTTGAAGATGATGTTGGTGATCTATATTTTATTACTTCAACCGTCATTCTTGTTAATTATACTACACAAAAATTTTAGTTTTTACTTTTCTCTGAGTAAAATAACTCGTATTTCTTTCTATCTATACTAGAGGGAAAGCATTGTAATCAATACACTTCATTTATCTATAATTAGTAAACTTAAGGAATACGAACTAGGATTATTTCCTTACTGGTATATTACTTACCTCTCTTCAAATTGTACTTAAGTATTGATTGGTTAAATTTATTCTGTCTATTAGAGTTTTGAAGTTATTTATTACTTTAACATTACCTGGTTACTAGTTACTTAACGCTATTCACTTCAATTAGAAGAGTCCTTACCTAATTTTTTCAACTTTATAGTAATAACTCGTTGGGAGTGTAATTTATGTTCAATGCTGGTTTGTTACAATTTTCCAAGAGTGGTAAAGACACGTAAGTTACGTTGAATTCGTAATGTCCTGATGGCACGTAATGTACCTACTCTCAAACTAGTAACATCGACTGTGGGAAACATAAAATTGTCCCATATGAGCGAGGTTCAAACATAAATAGTGAGATAGTTTTTCTTTTTTTCAAACAAATAGAGTAATGAGCCTTTTAAAATATCATAAAGTGGTACAAAAAGCAGTTTTGTCCATTGTCCGTGATAGGGGCGTATTCTAAAATGCAATGGGGGCGATTGTTTCACTCTTCTAATTGGTTAAGTAGCGCGACCTAATTGCGGGCAGACACGACACCTCCACCACCGATTAATGCAGCCATCCTTTTATCTTGTAAATTGAGCCGGTTAATGAAAATAATTTGTAAATATTTCATTATTCTTTAACTGAAAGCAATCAAATATTACAAAGTTACCTATTTGATTTATACCTACTAGATTCTTACTATACTTATAATCATCTCCTTGCTTGTTCCTTTTCAAGCTTTAAAACCTCAATTGTTTTGGATTCATTACCTGCTTATAGAAAATATTTATCATAATTTTATCTAGTCAGGTTTTTTTTAACTAATATCTAAGGCTAATTCTCAAAAAAGTGGCACCGCAACCTGTCAATCAATTAATGTTAGAACTTTTTTTTTACAGTACGTCCTATTCGTATTTAAATTATCAAATATTATTTAAAGACACTTTCTACATCGAGGCCTAGTAATTAAAAGTAAATAAAATGTATAATATTATATTAACTTTAGTTTGTAACTACGTTTTGTCGTTCACTTGACGTGTCCCAACGCCAGATACCGAACTTTGAGGTTAAAAATAAAATAGAAAACATTAACCAAAAAATATTGAGTGCTTTACGTAGCTTACTTATACCTTCCATATTTATAATTTTAGTATTTTACAACTGCTCTTAATACAAATTTTTGTAGATAAATGCAGTTTAAGTTTGTCCGAGGTAGTTTTTGTCGTTGTTCTGCCACCGCACGAACACTTCTATAGCGTACGAACAATATTACCCCCCTTGCCCCCTCTTACATGAATCGACGCGTCCAGTTGTCGGCTAGCGCCTGTTACAACTTCACGTGTTTATAGCTATTGTAGGCGACGTGGAAAATAAAAATATTCGGCGAGCGGGAGTTTGTAACAGGTATGTTGTCTTTGTTCTGCCATTCAAAAGTCGAAAATTATGTACTAGTTGATGTGATCAAATTCGTTTGCATTATGTAAATTGGTGTTTATTTTCTTGTCAAAACATATTACGGGCATAAACCAAATACTTTCCTTGTAATTGTAAAAAAACCGTTAAATTGTCGGTCACCTGTAAGTCGTTAGCCTGCTAGTGTTAAACAAAAGACTAACCAATCGGGTTGTTTACCCTTCTTCTAAAGTACTTGCGATATATTTACGGATTGTTAGGCATTTGAAATCATTTTTTTTTTACAAAAATTTTGATTTCTTTTAATTAATTATTTGGAAAAAGTTTAGAATTATGCTTTGTTTATTTTTCGTTATAGCCTAAGAGGTACTTTGAAAAGGCTAATATTAAAGATAATTAAAATAAATGTGATTGATTATTCTAAATGAACTGTATTTTATTTGTCTAAACTATGAACCTGCGCACATTGTCGTTAACCCGCTGATAGTTTCAACTAATTTTGTATTGGATTGTCGGTATCCTGCACTTCTTATCAATAACCTGGATCCTGATATTCGTTCACCTGTCATCACAGTCATTAACCTGGACGCCTAGTATTTTTAAATGCTTATATTTCCTAAACTATTTGAATAATTTACTTCCCTCCACTTGATATCGAATACTGGTCTATATATCTAGCGATAACTGAAGTCAGAAACTTAAAATCGCAAACTTAAAAAAAAAATGCAAATTTAATTCAGCGGTGCCACTTTTTTGAGAATCAGCCCTAAGTATACGCCAAAGTTATTTAATTGGATTAATTTAGTATGTACGAACAAAAATCTAGACAAGTGAGTAATGAAATATCACAAAAGTAAAATTTTCAGTTACGTGTAAGCAAACGAATTAGCAACAAATGAGTGATGGCCACCGGTTTAGTGTCGGAGGTTATCAGGGTGTAATCCGGGGCGCATTAGTCAAATTAACACGGCATAAAGTTTGGCGCGGCTCGCTGATTAGTGGCCCCTGTAGGAGTACCTACCTACACACTGTATACCTAACTACTGCCTGCGGGTGCGTCTGCCTAATTGACCTAAAAGTGCCGAACACGAATCGGTCGAATTTACAACACTTGAGGGTTGCCGGAATGGAACCATCCAAATATGCAATATAAGCACATGTAATGTATGACACATTTTGTACTCAGTCACACAATATAACAACGCCTAGTACCTACACAATTACCGAATCTAGCCCAAAATTGTGTAATTAAGTACTACTAACATGAATAAATATAAGTATACCGAACATACAAAGTCAACACTACTTTTTAAAAGTCCGAACACCGGTAAACAATGTGATTAACAATTATAACATCGCCATTAAATTGTGGCTTATCTAGTTGGAAACCGCAGCCCTGGCGGCGTCAGTCGACATGGTAATGTCGCGGATTGATAGGCCCGCGCCCTAACCCTAATCAAATTAATGGCGACGAGCTCTGATTAACGCCCGCGCTACGGGGCTATACATTACCATAGCCAGTGGCGTCGCGGCGGCGCGAGGTGCGCCAATTTATAGCGCCTTTACATCGGCTGCTTCATTGGCATCCACTCCTTAATCAGTACAAATAGACACATTAACTCGCCACTGCGTGATACCGTGATACGCGATAATTAACTCAAATGAATCCAATCGAAACTTCAACACTCAATGCAATTGGAATACAATCATTACAAAGATATAATGAAGAATTATTTAGGTTTGTCTTTGAATGATGAACTTTATTTATATTGAAGTACATCTAACTAGCGCCTACATCATAAGTAAATCTCTATAAAATATAGGTAGGTTCGTGTTCTGATTGCAAACACGAAATAGATTTATAGGTAAATGACTTAGTTCAACGAAAGCAGATATTTTCAAATTAAAATACAGTTTTTATTTACGGAAGATCAACCATTTAATCGAGATGAAAATGGAGATATGGATATGCAAAATACCTATGTAAGTGCTTAATTAAGGTCCGTTTATATAAAAGAAAGTTACAAGCGTGTACCTACATGCAATAGGGATCATTAGTGAGTTGTAACGAGAGCGTCTGATTGATACTTTACTTCGTAGGCGATATTAATGGTCCGAGAAACTTTCATTCTCGCAACTTTGTTTGACGTAATTAAAATCCATCTTCCTGGCGCGGAATATCCGACGAGTAATTTTCCTTTCAAAGAGAACTTCCGTTTTAGCTCCTCCCCGCCCTAATGAAAGATTACTTTTCTCCGCCTAAAAAGGCTTTTAAGCAACGCCAGCGAAATGACCGAAGTTTTTATACTTTAATGACTTAGTGCAAAATTTGCCGATTCTCGAAGAAATTTTAACTTAGATTAAGATTTCGATGTTTGAAACTGTGAGATGTTTTCACAAGATTCCCAAGGCTCGCTTTTACTTCAGTATGAATTTTGAGCAATCACGTCTAATTACTTTTTAATTACTTTTTATGAATAAAAGATTTTCTCGGCGGGTATTGTACCTAATGGATGTCTTTGATGTACTAAGGACTAAATTATTACGAGTTTGGGGAATCTTCATGATCTAATTAACAAAAACTAAAGCAATACAGCTCATCAAGTAAACAAGAAAAGGAGTGTTGTAGGGAGATAGGGTCGTGTGGCGTGAGGCAACGACAAACGACATCGTAGGTACCGGCGGCGGCGGCTCAGCTCGAGTGCTGCGGCAGGACTCGGCCGCTGTCGCCGCCGCCGCCGGTCACTCGACGCACTTATTAATTGCTCGCTCCCTCACGGAGCTGCAACCGGCAGCGGCGGCGGCGGCGGCGGCGGCGAGTGAGGATCCATGGAGGGCGCAAAAACGCGTCCTCCGGGCCCTGTCAGCGAGGGAAAAAATCAGTGAGCGATCGTCCCCTCGCGGCGAGTCCATCATATTGATTGAGGGAGGGGCTGCTATTGGTCAGCGTCCCCCGCGCCCGTTCATTTATTATAGACAGACAGACACTATGCGATGCTGCCGCACAAAACTACTCTCAAATTCTTGCCAAATCACCAGCATACAATTCATTCACGTTGGTACATATTTACGGGCACAACCATTGTAACCTTGTACCTACAAACACGTGAAGATAAAATATCAGTTATAAATAAATAATATCTACTAAGTATCATGCATGCACTTATAACGTCATAATAGGTTCCTATCCCAGATACTTGTAAGAAACTTCAGTCATGATTATATTATAAACAACTTAATGACCTACCTACTTATTATTAAATACACGTAATCGCCTCTAATCCGTTTACTACTATGAGCCATCATAGAACATTTGAAGAAAAAAAAATATCTGGGAAGGAACAATGTGAATTGTTTCAATTCAATACTTTATGATATTCGCAATCAGTACCTACGAGCCAACTTGATGTCAAGAGAATCATAATTTGGGAAAAAAGGTATTTTGCATTAGCGTTGCGGTCGTCAGCGACAGCGACAGATATGAGATAACGACTCATCAGCGATTTGAGTGGCACGAATCGAAACTCCGCAGAAACTGAATCTGCGGCTCCATTACAACTCTAGCGGGAAAATAAAACCAAGGGGAAAGGAAAACTTTTATTCTCCTTAAAATATGTAGAGAAAGTGAAAAGTAAGAGTGGGTGGGGGCGGGGGGAGGGGGTCAGCGGTCAGCGGCGGGATGATGGATCACCGCGCTCTGGCACAGGACTCTCTTTTCTTTCCCCAATTACACCTACAAACATAACAACTTGCTTTCAACTTCCACAAGTAGATATTACTGTTCGGTTGTAAGGCAATGCAATGATACCACCAAGTGTTCTTATAGGTACATACCACTATACGTAGGTACATAATTATACTCTGTATGTATTTAGAAGTATAATATATAATATAATGAACTACCTAGTAGGTATTCACTGCTGTCATAAAGAGTACCTAGCTCTCCTTTAATTACAAATACCGGCATTTATCTTGAAACTACGTTAAATACTTACAAAACTATTTACTTGATTAAAGGATTACGATAGTTGTCGCTGAACCGAATTAGAGTCTTGGGTCACAGCTTGGGTCCCAAAATTGTCACTCGGAATTATGTATTCACACACAGTGTATGCATCGAGCACCTCGGGAAGGTCTGGTGAGGAAACTTGTGTGTCATATGAGGGGTTGGTCGGAGATGCGGTCCGAGAGGGCGCACCCCCCGCGCCACCCCCGTCGCCTAGCAACCGTTTGTTTTCGCGCCGCCGTCACTGGGCGGGTTAGAAGGGGTAGACTCCATGATTGATCAGCCTATCCCACGACTGAATGCCTACTGTAAGCAACTTCTTTCATAACAAACTTCCGCGTCGCATTGCTTTCTGTACTTTATCATACAGATTCTTTTCCTTGTTAGTGTGCTGAAAGGTAGACATTAAAATGTTCTGGTATTAGAAAGCTTTTTATTCAACCAACACTAGTAACTATAATCTTCATCTCTACTGTAACTACTTGGTTAACTAAAACACAGTTTGATTCTATTGTTATTGTTAAAATCCTTGGTTTTGTTATTTTTGTGAATAAATGGTCCAGTTTGCTTCTATTATTTTCCTGTACTTAGAGGTATTCTGCACTAATTTGACACAACAGTTTTTGCTAGAAACGTTACCATTTAAACCACATTGCTTTTGTTTGTCGTCATAAAAATTCAAACAGTTCCTTATTGCTTTTTACGGTTATTTTGGAATGACTCAGAAACAAAAGCTGTACCCGAATAGATGATATATTATTTATTTAAGCTTTACAAATAGGTTACTTCTAATAAAGTAACTTAAAATACTAGTTAGTATTAACTTAGTTATTGTTAGGTACTAGTATTTAATAAATCGATATCAGTAAAATACTTATAAAGGCTGACATAGGATGACTGACAAATGCAAATGCATGAACAGCGACTTTTGCAGACTACTGACTATTGAAGTCATTTATTTCCAGATTGGAAACTTTTTAACTAGCTACCTAAGTAGGTAAAATGAAATAGACGTAACAAATTGGCAGAGATACGAATGAGTAGGTATTTTTACTGTACGAGTGGAATCAAAAAGGCAGAAACATTTTGTTCTAACAAGGGAACTAAAATAAAAACGTGTTTTGTGATTTACAGCCTCACTTTGCGTGTTAAATATAAGAAACGAAGGCTCATTTAAATATTGCTCCTTTTCAAATAACTTGCCATTGTCATTTCTATTCTACTTGCAATTTTTTACAAATTACAAAAGAGTTCGTTTCAATATTGAATATTCGCAGAAGGAAACATTGCGTAACCGTTTTGCAATATTCTTTTGTTTATTTATAACAATGTATAAATATTGTATTTACCTAACTCTACTTTTAATTTATCTGACGAAAAATACTTCTGTTGGTCTGTATTCATCGTAAACCTCTTATTAATGAAAATTTCGAACACTCGACGTACTATAATTAAGTTTCAAAAAAGTAAAATTATAAAAAAGAACTTAAATTAATTTACTGGAAGGCAAAGCCGTTCTAAAAAAGAAGGGAAAACTAACAAGGTGTAATTACTGGCCTCCTAACTCTAACCGTTGACATAATTTTTGATGAAAAAACTTCTTTCTTAATCGAATTTAATAATAGGTTGTATTAAAAAGACAAAAACATGCTCTGCTACCTTATCTAGAAAGCTTTTATAATAGTTGGTAGGTATGGTAAAGAAAGCATAAAGGGTCTAGTCAATTCATATTTGTTGCATTAATATGTCAGTCAAGTACATAAATTAATCATTAGATATTATTTTTTCAGTGTACATGTGCTAGGTTGTATGCGGGAATCTGTAGTTAGTGTCCAAAAAATAATTAAGCTGAAGAAGATAATATAGCAACACGATGGTTCGAGTGGAATTTAAAAAGGAATCTTATAATAAAAGCTCACTTTTATACATCAGTACCAATATGTATATCTCTTAGGTATTTTGGAGAAATTCCGTCATGAGAGGTTGTGGGCGCCGGGCGGGAGGTGGCGGGTGGCGGGCAGCGGGGCACATGCCGTCCTAAATTACTCCTATTATTTTATAATCCCTCCAGTTACGATGTGAATATTAATGACATTCCAAAGCTTTTTCCTTAGCGATCCATTTCATTAAACGAATTTCCGCTACTGTCATATTAATTCATATTATACGAGTAACAAGCCACTTTTACGCCTTAAATTAAGTGACTAAATAAATGATGTAGGTAGGTATAGATACTTTTTATGGATATCTGTGAGATACTCCTTCGCGGATAAATAGGTAAATACGATTCGATATCTTCTTGTCATAAATAACCAAAAGGTTTCCTATTTTGTTTTATTATTGTTACCTTAAATTTCCTTTGCTTTTAGTTATTCGGCATACCTAAAGCTATTTATCAGTAATATAATCAACATGCACTGGACTGTGTTAAATTATGCTAACAGAGTTATAAATGAGCATTCACAATTATAACCCTACCCATGAGCGAGGATCTTCTAATTAAAACATTCACGGCGGCATCACGGAACTAAAAAAACTGACCCTAACGGCTGCAATAAGGTGGATTGAACTTTTTATACTGCTCCATAAAAAACGCACACGCGCCTCAAAATCCGATTAAAAAAGGGGTAAAGCCTTATGTCTCAAGAAAAAAAAACAGGGTCGTTGTAAAAGAAACTGATAGAGCTATTGGAGAGCGCGAGCGATTGTTTCGATATAGATTAATTGGATCGCATGGTAATCGATAACCTTTTATAGCAATGTGTCTTTTATGCATCTGCCCTTTCATTGTTTTAATTTATTTTTTGTATGTTCCTAAGTACCAAATCACTTAATATTTAACTTATTTATACCAACATTACATCCAAAAACGAAGGCTTGTCAACAACTTGTCATATCTATTCATGCTAAACAATGTCGTCACTTTATTTTCACGTTTTTTGGTAGGTAACTTAAAGGGCAGGAGCTCTAAACACTAGTCTGAGAACTGAAAAAGTCAGATTATTTATGAGTTTATGCAACGTCAAATCAGATGTTACTATACTTATAGAACCCTTAAGATAGTAAGTAATTTATGATGTCTCTAAAGAGTTAGCCTAGATGCTTTAACTATATATGTACCTACCTAGGTGAAGTGGCTATACACCAGGAAAGTCTGTAAGTGGCTATATGTGAGTCTGTTCTTGTGTGATGAATTTAATCAAGTTTTACAAAAACTCTACAATCGGGTGACAGCAGGTGCCGCCGCCGCCGCCGGCGCTCATTTGAAAACACCGTGACGTGACCACAAATTGTTTATGCCAGACTGTCACACTGTCTGACATTTTTTATTCAGCATAAAATGTTTACCCTATGATATTCATAGCAGTTATTAATATCTACTTTATAAATGTGGTATTTTGATCCCTTTTTTATGTTACACGTGCCGTGCTCTCGCGATAAAAAGAGTTGAAAGAAATAATTCGTTAAAAAGTGAAACTTAACCCTTACCTGATGGCATGTTGTGTGTTGTGGTTCACATCAGTTCGCAGCTCAATTGCTGACGCGTCCGGTGCACAAGTGCGCGGGCGCAGAAAAAACTTACAATAGAAGGGTTTGGAAGGGTTGTAAAGACATAATGGCCGTGTAAACATCGTGTAATTGCACATCACAGGTAGGTAAAGGGTTCGTTGACTACTGTGCGCACAACATGGTCGCCGCCGCCGCATTGTTTCTACTTACTCCATTTTGACCCACAACAGGTAAATCACAGCAGGTAAACTCTATCGAATACATACCTAGATAATATCTGTGAAATTCCTAGGTAAACTGCATGTACCTACTCGTTAGGTAGATAGATAGAATTAAATTATTTACGTTGTAGGTATTACAACTTTATCCTAAATGTTACCAAACTAGTAACACTTCACTATGTCTACATTTGAGCTATTAGCGGTTTCAAGGACCATTATCAAAACATAGTGTGTATATCCGTTCAGACATTGCACATAAATCGCTCGGTAACAATAAAAACCTTATAAAAAGCATCACAGTGACATTCAACTGTACCCTTTATATCACCGATTGAAAACTGATAAAGGGATGAATAGCTCGGCTGTCCGCGGAACTAATTTATAAATAATTGAGATTTCATTTTTTGCCCTATTTCAGGAATATCGGGTAGAAACATCCATTTTAATGATTTATAGGTAATAGTTTACTTTTGATATAAAACTAGAACTAGGCTAAGTTAAGTAGGTATGTAAATTGTATTTCAAAAGGAAATTATTTACTTTAAACAAAAGTGAATTGCCGCTATAAGTTAATTAAGTATTTAACAATATCTAACTTATTGAACCGAGTTAATTATAGCACTACCTATACCTAAAGCTACAAATTCTCAGATCTATCTTTACTTACCTATTTAACTGTTACTAGTAGTAGCCGTCTACTAAAAAATACAACCAACAATTAAACATTTCACTATTTGACATGAATGAGCAAATCCTTTACTTATTATTTTACGAGTATGCGTCGAAATAAAAGATCCTAATTCGCAACTGTCGATTGTGAAAGGTTTTTTTCAATATCAGCAATCGATAGACGCGAGGTAGTGATTACTAGTTTCAAAAGCACCCCTTTATGACCCACTTTTTACCAGTTTTTAACAATTTTTGTTCCCTCTTAAAAAGCTCCCTTTGAAAGACCGGGCGTGAACGAGTTGATGATATTACATTTTTTTGAAAATCACGAACAATCTGCTGTATTAACAACAAAACAGCGTTGTTGTTGGGCTTTGTGAGGGTTTTTTGCAGGTTCGCGTGCGCTTGCGCGTTGGCGGCGCGTCCGTGCGAACCCTTCCCGGCGCGCGGGTTCAGCTCACGGAACCCTTCCCTCAGCGCTATGTGCGCGAGGGTCTCCCCACATGAGGCCTGCAGTACGCCTTACCCAAAAGTCGTATCTAATATCTAACTCACATGCACATAGGACGTTTCGTCTCGGGTAACTCCGCTCGCTACATTTCGCATGTGTGCCGCACGACAGCTGCATGCAGTTTTTATATAAGCTCTCATATTTTTTCACAATGGTCGAACGCAACGCACCCTTGAAACAGTTTGCGTAATCGATGACAAAACTAAATATTCCACCCGATGATTTCCGTATTTTTGGAGAACTTGAAATCCGTTTGACGTGACTGAGCGAGTTTGGATTATACGAGGTAACGGTCACATGTGCCTTACAAATGGAAACTTTACTTGTAACGGTTGCTTGACTAGTGATCAGTATAAAGTATACATCCTTAGATCAAAACTGAAGATAACAATATCCTACTCCAAAAAAAAAGTTTATTTGACTCCGGTGTCAATTTCTCAGAATAACAAAGATCTTGGATCCAGTAAAAGAAAAACACTGTCATTAACACATCGTTGAATTAATCATGTTTTAATGTGGCATTGTATGAAAACAAACATTCCGTTCCGTTTGTGATATAAAGAAAATAATCGTCAACAATAAATAAATCAATGAAATGTTAAACTCGATTCTAAAATGAGGAAAGTCGATAAAGACTCATCGAGATAGTCAATCAGTTGCCTTGGAATTGGTTCTCAGAAATCATTCAAAAGTATTTATTTTATGTAAAAAACCGCTTGTAATACAAACGAAAACTTTTAAGTTCTTTTCAATAAGGACTTGAATTTTAGTTTGATACAACTTTTTGTACAAAGTACCTTGCTACAACTAGAAGTAAATATGGCTCTTTATTTTGCTTTTTTAGAGAACACATCAATACACAATTTTACATATCTACTTCTTACTAATAATTATAAAAAAGCCGTTGTAAGTTTCTGAAAGTTTTACTCTAAAGTGGATGTAAGTATGAAGAAATAAATAATGACCAAAATATAGATACCTAATATTTACCTTACCTGTACATATAAATAAGAATAAGCTTGTCTTCCCGCACTTAAAGGTACCAATTGGATAGTAGATACTTCTTGAATTGGGAGCCGACTCTCAAGAAGAAAATAAGAGAAGAGCCCCTATATCAGCTTCAATTAAAAAAAAAACAAATCTGCAGACGTGTGTTATACAATTTTTAAATAAAGTAGTCATACTATGACTACATACATCTCTATGACTGTCATAGATGAATAACAATTAAAGCAAAAGGCACCACATCTACGAATACACCACCACATAGACTAACACGCTAGGTACCCCCAAGGCACCTATATACCTAGTTTGAATATTCATAAAAATTCACATGTTTTTTCATAGAGTCCACCCCACGAGAGCAGCGGGCAGCAATAGTTGGTGCTATTGATTATGCAAAGCTGAATGCAGTCGGCCGGGTTAGCGGAAGGGAAGGAGGGCGCCGGCCTACCAGGGACGACCACGTACGAGACCACAACTCTGTAAAAATACAGCTATTAGCGAAACCAATGCATGTATGTATACTCGTACATTATGTACGTCTTTTGGAAAGCTTTACTAGCTTAGACACACAAAATGATTGTTTTTTATTCTCACATTTTATGACTTTCAGATTCCCACCTGAAATCATTTATTAGTCAAATAATTAATCTAACTGACAAACAAACTGACTACGAATCAAATAACATGATTTATAATTACCAATTTTCATTATTTTTGATTAGATACTATTTTGGTAAGATAGCTCGTAGCTACTCGTGTAGAAGGCGTGTGTAATCTAAACAAACGGTGGGCTCCGTCGCCGGGCGGCGGCAGGACTCCGCGATATCGATTCAAAAGACACAATTAAAGTAAGAGTTAGGTAAGTACGGCGTTTGTTGTCTCACGCGCGTGTGTGTTGGTTCCGTTAACCCCACAAACTTTCATCTCTGGAGACTCCCTGTGGGAGGGCCGCCGCGACCCTCCCAACCAAGGGAGTAAAAAGTAGTTCGGACTAGTTCACCTCTTTCGGTGTCGCCCTTCGCTTGCTAACTCGTGGCTTTTTTATTATTACTTTTGTTTTTTTTCCTTGTATTTAAGTACTTTAGCTTCTTCTTATCTTCTAAAATTAAGTAATTTAGTTAGCTTTCTATTACTTAGGTACTTAAACACGTATGATTGATTTTATAAATACCTAATATTCCTATAGGTAACAGAATCAATCTTTAATTGCATAAGCAGTAGGCAAGTCATTGTAACGTTAAAAATAATGATGACAGTCTGTCTCCCAGCGCAGGTATGAGCATGGTATGTGTTATAAAGGGTTCCGTGAAGACGTTCACTACTGTACCGCCTACTGTGAAATGAGTATCATCAGGAGAGAGGGAGCCCTCGCTCGTGCCGTCGCTCTGGCACACACCATACCATAAAAAATCCCCGCTACACATAAAATCAAACTCGTGCTCATCCGACACGCAACAATTGGACGGGACTGCGGGGACACTTTTTTCATTTAAAAAGTGAATTTTATTTTTAAAAAATACTCTTCCCCTGTAACTACTGTCGGCTTAAAAAAGCCATAATACGTCCCAGATCGGCGAGCGCGCGCCGCCGCCGGCTGAAGATTTGACGCGCTCGCGCATGTGTTTATAATTGTCCCCTCGAATTTCACATTTTTACACAAAAAGATCCAGTACACCGGTTACTGGCAATCAATGTTTTGAAATATGTAAAAAAATATCGCGAATTGTTATTCGCATCGAACGGACATCAAAAGAGTACAAAAAATAAAGAAGGTAGAGGACCGTAGTTTTTCACCGGCGCTGCCATCACGGCCGAACGGCTGGACGTTATGGGTCCGACCGGCTCAACGGTTTTTGTGTGACCCCCAATTTACAACACAAGAAGGGACATCTCCCCGTGCACCTTGACATATCGGCTTTTGTAGATTCTAATGTAAATTTGCTACGAAAATGGGAATTTAAATAAGTAGAGTGCCCTTGTAAGAAGGTCCGAGCCCTTCGCATAAATGTGACCGTTATTTATGCCGGCTCCGACAAAAACATGCCTCAAACACCACTACATATACTTACACTACTTATTTTTGAGGATCAAACCCATATCAAAGTACAAATATGTATAAACATAGACTACTGATAATGCCTTTAGAAAGAAAGTGCTCCAATGAAAATCTCGTAGAATTCGTTGCAGGAAAAACATTCAAAGGAATAACATTCTGTTATTTTTATCTTATAGTTTCATCAAGTTCGGTTTATATAGGTATTAAATATTAATCAGTACCTGTAGGTAGATACATAATCAACAATCAGTAAAAAATAAAGAATGTAAATAAAAGCTGAGAAGTACTTTATTTATAATTTTTTTTGAGGGTTTGTTAATCATTCCTACTGTATAAGGGACGTTGGGTGTCTAGGGGTTACTCCAAAAAAAACCTAGTGACGAGATAGCACAGGAAATTAACATGAGGCAAGTTTTCCTTGGGTAAGCGAGATATCGCCAATAAATAAGATTGCCAATAAAAAACAGCGGCCGTCTCGTTGGTGGACGCCCGGATAGGAAATGATCATCTAGACTAGAGCAATGGCTACTCGAGACGAGAGTAAGTTGTAGTGACCTTTTTTATCTAAATGATGCAAATCTCAAGTACATAAGAACGTCTTATTTGTTAATGCAATGGTTTACTTTTTAATAAGTAGTTTATTTTAAAAACACAGTTTACAGATAGATATTAACTATAATACGGCTTTATCTACTTATCTTACTGCGACATATCTATCTCATATTTTTTTCCTGCAGATGTTACTTACTTTAATATATAGCACAACATTAAACAGGCAGTTTTATGTTATTCGAATATATCGATACGAAATCCTACAGAGTTGCCACTCTCTTATCAGACAAAAAAGTGGACATAAATGAACTTCTCACATATGTATTTGTATGTGGTTGTTTAAGTCGCCGAGGGGAATCAGTTGGCGAGACGAATGGTCGCCGCGGAGGGAGCGGCTAGCGCTAGGGCTGCTGGGGCCGCAGACCGGCATTTACATCGAAATCTCGTTACCACCTCGCGGCGTCATCAGCGTCCTCCTAGCATCACACGACGAGTCGATGCCCCTCTTGAGAATACTTCCACTAATAAAAAGTACCTAAGCCTCAACTTTTTTAACACCATGTTAGTAGGTATAAGAAGTTTCCTTTGCTGAAGAGTTAAAGAAAGAATTGTCATTTTCATTCGACAGATATATTCCTTCCAGTTATACTATGCGAAAAGAATATTTGTACCGTTTCCCTATAGATATGTATGTATAAATAAGCCTATCTATAGCGCGAGGGATAGTCGCCCTAACCCTTTGGCGGCGGTATGAGAGCACGGAGGCGGGCAGCGGAAGGGTTACCGCCCGCTCGTGCGCTCCCCGCGCTCCTCCCTCGGCCCTCCTCGCACTTTTACGACGAGCTTTTTTATCGTGCGTGCCGTCGTTTTTCCTTTTCTATTTTTTATGTTTATTTCCCCAAGACCATAAATTATGTTTGAAAGAAGGGAACTCTCGGACGTCGCGTCGCGTCGACAGGAACCGGGGTGAAGTCAAGTGAGTTTTCTGTTTTCCTTTTTGTTTTTTATGGTTGCTCATGTGCGTAGGGCGTAAGGCAGTTGGCGCTTGCAACGTCGTCGTCATGGTAACTGCATCGCATTAGATTAGACGAGGGAACTCGCCGCACGGTTATCGATGAAATATAAATAAACAAGAATATTAGTTGTCGTAACGCGATCTGCACTCACAAGCGCGGTTGTCTATATTCATTCATTCGATCCATGTTTGCGGACAAACTGCGAGATGGACGTGTCGTGCCGCTGTTTGCTCTCGTCCGTGTAATTCTATACGACACGATATTACCTACCAACTACTCGGAGACACTCTGCTCCCGCCATTATTCAAAGCCACTGCTTACTAAACACACTTATTATTTCGTTTATTCGCATTATTGATTGAAGATGGAAATGTAGTAGGTATATTAAATAATAATTATCTAGGTAGTCACTAGTCAGAGCTAACTTAGGTAGGTACCTACTTTAATAAATACCAAGTTATTCCTTGTGAAAATTAAAATAGGGCCAAACGCAGCTAGAGCTGTTTTTCGTTTAAAGATTTATACCTACTTACGATGTTCCATCTTCGTTGCCAATACAATTGTAAAAAATGTTGGACGACTGTAGTTTACTCTGAAATTGTTAAATGTTCATGATATTTAACTTGCGTTCATTTATAAAATAAAATACTGCGGTAGTTACACAAAAAAAGCAAATTATCTGTGTAATATGTACTTACCCACAGTTAGTGAACACATTTCTTATTAATTTAATAATCGATCAACCGCAGACGCACAACAATGGCAATATTCTATCCAGTTAATTGCTCACCCTTCCCCGCGACAAAAAACGCGCCATATTGCGTCCAGCGAAATAACCACCGCGAAAGAGAAATTTACGAATAAAGGGCTAAATAGTTACACGCTGCATTTAAAATTAGAACCCTTTAGGGCGCCACGCCGACAGACAAAGGACCGTACGTGGCCGAATGGCAAATTGTCGGCAGGTAGCGAATATGTCCGACTCCTAATAATTACTAAGGGCTCCTTTAATAAATGGCTCTTTTTCTAAATTATGAAGGGCTGCTCGCGCCATACGGCCGTACCTGCCGCGAACCCTTCGCTTCTATACCTATGCCGCTAACAAATGATTCGCGTTATTTGGCTCGATTTGCCAGATTCTTAAAATAATTTGTAAATAGGTAACCAAAATAATATATTTATTTCAACGAAATAGATACCTACTAATTGTTATTGTTGATGAATAAATTGATATTGTTATTTGCTGAATAAAAAATACTAATACGTTAGGTACATTAGCATCAGTAAAAAAAGTATAATAGTCATCCACTATCGCGACAACAAAGGGAATTCCTTAGAGCTTTATACTTTTCTTGTTTGTATAAAACAGTATAAAATGAAAGGGTAAGGTATGACAACAACACCCTTCTGCCTGAAGGCAATGGAGTGGATCACGATGACTTGTAATTCTGATGTTTTGCTGTTAAAATCGCATTTCCTGAAGACGGCATTTAGCGAAGCCACCGAAGCGAACACGAGATGTCTCCGAACAATGGACGTCTCCAAACAATGTCCTCGGAGACTATTTAAAACGAATCCCTCAACGACACCTACGCACATAGACCGCTCCGGTCATGGCACAAATACAAGCGGTTGGCGGGCCAAGTGAATGTTACGAGTAAATCCTAAAACCTACCTAAAAGAAATACTTTTACTATATCGTATATAATAAAACTTTATCACTATTCAGTATCGAAATAAATATGTTTTTATTTTTTACAAAGGAAAGACATCAACGAGATCGCGACGTGATTCTTTACTTCGATTATTTATTTTTGATAACAAAACACATCAACGAGATCTATACATTTTTAGTCAATTTGATATCTTCACAAACACTTTTTAAAAGTAACATAAATTATGAAAATGATTCCTGAGAATCTCTTACAACTTAGATCGCTTCAAAACGGAAGCTCACGACTGTGTATAGTGGGACAGTGAAGCATGAAATACCGTCTCAGTAATCCTTTACCATCCTTTCGCGTGACACTGGAAGCCGAATATTAATATTGTCAATATTTCGTCCCCGCTACACCCACATTGTGTTTGTGACACCTCCGCTATCAATAACTTAGCCGAAACACTCAGGTAGAGTAGACAGTAGGTGCCTAATTAAATTACAATTAAGGTAGGTAAAGTTAACGCATACAAGGTACCTACGCTGTTTTCCTAGCAAGATTTAATAGCAAAATAATGTGCATGAGATGAGGATCACAAGAAGAATCAATATCGGCTACATGACTACTTACCTAATTAAGTACTAAAATTCGCCATAGCTAAACTTATCCCTAAACAACTTAAAGAAAGAACCCGCGTCTTGTTATTTATAAAATCTGCCTTCACAGTAGGTAGGCAGTAGTAGGTACCTATTCGTATTTATGTAAAGATCATTCACCAATTCATAATTAAATATTCAAGGAACATGTTAGAATATTCTGGATGTAGGCCGTAGGTAATTCTATTGCTTTAAAAAATCGGTAATAATAGTAAGTATTTTGCAATAAGCTTCTATAATTAGTAATTTCTATATTAATTTTTATGAAAAATAAATAGCATCAAATTAAACGAATACTCGTAGTTGTACAAAAGTGAACTTTAACAAAACTAGGTGACTAAATGACTACGTGGACACAAATGAGCAACATTAATTCACGTCGAGCAGAGACTGCCAGAGACATTTCAAGTAAGATCACATCATTAATATTGAGTAGGTAGTACACGCTACACTACAGGACTAGTGGGCGGTGGTGCGTCAGAAAAGGATGAATTTCATAAAGAGGTGCTTTCACCCTTTATGACTGCTATCTATTTGTCAAGTCCCGTTCAATAGAAGGAGTACTAAAGTAGAGCTTTGATGCTATTGAGCACGTTAATGATATATTAGCTGGGTGGACAACAACTGCGACTCCGAGTAATGATGCCGATTTAATGCTTGTCTTACATATAGAGTTCGCAACTCTAACGAAATATTTCGCACCTAAGTACGTAAAATTTATGATTAAACGGTTTTTAAAATAGAGATACTTCTTCTCCTTGAAAGTATTTATTGAATCGGTCTTTATTTGAACGCGTTAATTTAGAAATGATAGAGATAAAATAAATACTTAAATAGGTATTTTAGATAGATACCTACTTTTAAGAATGTTAAGTTAAAACATTCTTCTGCTTTTATTTTATATGTTTAAAGATGCATAATGTCATTTTCTGCAACTGACAATGAGATAAAAAAATGGTCTTAGTTCAATTACTTACGAAATGTGAGATTTATTGCGAGCAATTATAATTCCTAACCTCATCGCATAATACAATAGCCAGCAATACTTCCTCCGTGTGATAATAACGTATGACAGGTATTTATTGCCTATTTTATTTATTATACTATATTGGTACTTAGTAACACTATATTACAGGTAACTAGCGCCCTATAGTAAGCATGTTTTCTTAAGGAGCTCGTATACCTTGATATTTTACCAACAAGTTAACAATTTAAGTTATCCGCTTGCTATTTGGAAATGGAAAAATGAATAAATCATTAAGAATGTAACTAACTATTGTTTACGGTCCAAGTGCAACCAAGTAAAGGATAGTTTGACGAATATAAGTCGTAAGTTGCGAGTATCATTAAATGAGATTTATTATGCTTTCTGTCCCCATACGGTCAGTCACAAAGGATCGAAGTATTGGCAGTCAACCCATTAGAGCGGATGATAGAGTCACGCAATGAACCTGCGCCGATTGGTTCATTTGAATCCGACTCACTGATTTGTTCAGTGTTTACACGGTAGACTACGCCGTTCCTGTTCTGTTTACATGCCTACATACACTCCACCTGAACTTTATTTGTTTTTCATATATCCCCGGTTGAAGAAATGCTATTAACCTTAATTATCGTTCCGTCTTCTTCTCATTTACCGAAGCAGTGTGAAATATTATAACAGTAAAACCTAAGATAGTTAGTTGCTTATACGGAATTATACAACAAAAACTTATACACACCTATAAAGATCTATATAGTAAATGTTGTCCCATTTCAAATTGTTGAGTCGCATCAGTTAAACGTGCAACTCTATCGTAAGCGCAACGGGGGCTCATGATCACTTTGCTCAGGTTTTGCTCATGTTAATTTATGTGCTTTGTCGCTTTGTCCATTCAACAATGGACGCATTTTTATAGCATTCGGCTGCCGGACACCCAGATTAACATCTACTGTTGGTTTTGGCTTTCTCTCGTTTTGTGCAAAGATACAATAGCCGTAGGTAACTGGGCACCTGGCATTAATGGCTGCAAACTGATGGACATTTTGAAGAAAGGGCGGGGCCGATTGTAGAAGGGTAGGTATTTTGATTTACATGCGTAAGGTATTTTATAACTTGAACATTAAAAATAGCACGACCGAAAAATTATGTCAGAATACATACCTACTTATAACTCATACCCAAGCAACGCCGCCTGTCTGACATAAATACCTACATTAGGTATCTACTTACAATTTTCTATTGAACTGATGATGCGTAGAAATACTTGTGAGTAAACTTAAAAATCGTAGGAAGCAAGTTTTTAAGCAATTCCTAAGTCCTCACTAAGTAAATAGGAAGTAGGTACTTACTCAAACATAATATATCATGCAATTACAAAATAGTATCTATTATAATTTTGTAATTGCATTGCTAGGGTACTTAAATACTGACGAATCCAAAATTTTACAAAATAAAACTTACACTTTAATAACAAACAGAGTAAACTGCAACATTACGAATATGAAATTCACATAAACATGATAGCTGCATACTCAATAAAACACTTATTTCGCTTATCAAAATTAAAACATCTACATATTTTCATTCATTATCGATTCGCATGTCGTCGTCGAGCGACGGAGCTTGTCCCGGCTGTAGGTCCCCGTGGATCCGCACCCGGTACACGCACGTGTAGACAGGGTGTCCCCAGTTTGACAGTACCCGCACGCGGACCATGTTGTACCCACGGAGCGCGGGGTACTGCACCTCGAAGTACTGGATCGGCCTCCCGTCGCGGTTGTACTCGAATGTGCCGAAGTCATGCGGGTGGAGGTCGCCGCGGTACTCCAAGCCTTCGAGCTGGAACAGCCGTGGGGCCGACGCTATGTCCCTGCCCGACCGAGCATTACGTCACTAATAAGGTATTTATTTGCGAAATCAACAAACGATTGTCGGTATGCAGTTGCCTATTTGATAGATTTTCTTTACGCTGGTTTGTTAAAAATATATTCGGAAACTGGATCGACGGTAATTCTAATCTTTGCTACCTACGACTTAAATAACAAGGTAAGTAGATAAGTACTATTTGCAAAGAAAATGCTTTACTAACTTTGTCGGAGATATATGCGGCGGGATGTGTTCCAAACTGATGCCAGTCACGATGACAGTGCCCAAGAGGCGGATGGTGGCCTCACCTCGAGACCCTCGGAATGCCCAGCATTCGCCAGGTAGGGTCCCGGGCCGGATCATGGCCCGAGCACTCGTACATTCGTATCCCCGACATAGCCAATGGGCCAGCGTGTGCAATGCGTATCCCACCGGTGACTCGTACAGGACATGTTCAACTGTGTCTCCCGTATCCAACACACGGGCACCTGCTGTTTCTAATGCAAAATCTGTAATCTAAAGTAAAAATTACCCGTTTACACTGGCATCAACAGATAGAAGCATTATGTATTTACAATTATAACAATTATCTATAAAAGTAAGTAGGTACCTAGGTAGTTATTATATACCTGCAAAGATCTAGGTATCTGAATATTGTAGTTCATAAATTAGAATAGGTACCTACTTTTAGTATGATTTTACTTTGCTGTTGCGAGTACCTGCCGATCGTAGTCTTCGACGGCGTACTTGGAGTACCGACAGCAGGGCGTGTTCTGAAGAGAGTCCCGCGCGCGGTTCGCGGCCGCCGCCACTGACGGTAGCGCAGACGCGATACGCTGCATCTCCGTCTTTAAGTGCTCGTGCTTCCGATTTACCTATGCGATCAAGTAATTTACCTACATTACATAAACAAAGTAGGTACTACGATTACTAAGATAACTTTATTTGTTAAATAATGAGCATAAATACACACTAAAGTCTAAAAAACGTAGGTAAGTCACGGTTGTTAGGACTCTTACCTAAGAAAGAATCTCACAAAATGGAGAGTACTCCATGATACCATTTCGAGTCACACACAAAACCGAGTTTCGATCTGACGGATTCGGAAAACCGTTGCCGCAGAACTGGACAACTACTAAGGGAAATGTCTCTTCCTATCGTCAATAGGTACATGCACACATAAGGAGACGGGTATGAATTAGGTACTAACCTAAAAAATTCTAAGTAGGTAGGTATACATATGTGGCGTTCACTTAGTGTGGACGCTGCCTTGATGTTTTTTTGAGTGTGGCAATGTTGGGCAAGGTTTTGTTTATGGAACATACACTCTAGGTTTTCGTTTTGTCTTTTGCCCGCTCTCGCTCTTTTGTTTTTTCCCTCATTCGAATTAGTTGTGAGAACCGTATCTTGATATTAAATAGAATTAACCAGCTGGTTAATTTATTAAACCAGGGGGTTTCATTTCCGCCGAATCCGATCGATCTACAGAACGAGCGTGGAACTACGAATAGTTCTACATTGGTGACCCCGACGTGAGTTCCAGTTTTCAAGACGCAGCACGTTATTCGCCGAACTTCCAACTATCCAGGCAACCGACTTGAAGCCCCGAGGCAACAATTATCAAGTTTTCGCAAGATAAAAAGACTCAAAAGCAAGAAATTTTCAGCCCGGCCCCGACTCGAGGTCGATGACCCCGAGTTTTTCAGACGGGTTTTTGCCATCAAGGATTCGTTTTTTTAACAAAACTTTTAGCTTATTTATCATCGTTACAGTGTTTAGTGCCTAAACCAAGTGTAGTGTTGGTGCCGCAGTATCGTAAATACCAAATAGACCGCGGGTGCAAGCGGTACTTCGCCGTCAACGCCGCTCCAGTTTCCTTTTCCGGTTCGACGGCGACGCCTAACGATCCGTAAGCGAACTAAGTGACAGCTCTACTGGAAACTGGCAGCTATTGTCACTGTCAGCATCGACTTCGAGGGATTTCACGCAAGTAGAAAAATTTTTCGAACTTTTGCTTATTTGGTGGCGGTTCAATTTCATTAATAATTTTGCAACCAATTTAGACTTTTAGTGTTTTCAGTGTTTTGTGTTTATCTTAATTACATAGCATGCATTGTTAGCGTTTTATGCTCCATTTCATTTGTTTTTATAAACTCAGTGTTACACACCACACCTCCACATTATTAAACTTCGCCCATTTAATAACTACATACCTTTAGGAGCTGTAGGTTAGCTACCTAATTGGTATTTTTGGTAGTAGAAATCAAAGGCGTGTTCTATAGTAGAATATCGGATAAGAATAATTTTATTTACAAATGTACACAGTCTTATTAGAAATATTAGGAACGCAACTAGCGTATATCTAAGTGAGTGACGAAATCCGAGAGAACCAGGTTCAACGTAGGCGGTTCCCAGTTGGCGCGTGGTGGGGATGAGGTACGCAACTAGCGGGTGTTTCGTCGAGTGACGATTTGCAGCTACAGTACTCCCCCTCAAGCGAAGCGTACTGGATTCCTGACGACTCGACCGCATCTTGTTGTCTTCGTTGCGTTGCGTTGTTGCGATGTACCGGTGTCATCTTCTTCGGTGTCATCTTCGGTGTCTTCTAACACGGTGTAGGCAGGCTTCAGTCGGTCGATCGATATGCTCACGTCTCGATCGGGCAGTCGTACGACGAAAACCTTGTTGTTGCGACTCAGTACTGGATACGGTCCGTTGTATGGATTTTGTAGCGGTTTCTTGACGGCGTCGACTCGTACAAACACTTGCTTGCATGTGTTGAGGTCGGGATGGACGAAGGTAGATCGCTTGTTGCCATGCGGTGTGTTAGGTACTGGCTTCAGACTGTTGATTGTTTCACGCAGTTTCTGGACGTATGCGTGATCCATAGCGACGTCACGTGGTGCGGACGAGAAGAAATCACCGGGTAGGCGTAGAGTACAGCCGTATGTGAGTTGGGCAGTACTAACTCCGGTGTCGGTTCGGCTTGCGCAGCGCAGACCAAGCATGACGGTGGGTAGCTCGTCGGTCCATGTCGTTGACTGTAGTCGTGCTATGAGTGCAGTCTTCAAACAGCGGTGCCATCTCTCGACTAGTCCATTGCTTTGCGGGTGGTACGGCGTAGTATGGATCTTGTCAATACCGAACATGTGAGCGAGAGAGGTGAATAGTTGGCTCTCGAACTGTCGTCCTTGGTCGGTTGTCAGTGTGGCGGGACAACCAAATCGTGAGATCCAACCTTCGTAGAACGTCTTCGCAACAGTGTCGGCGGTGATGTCTTGCACGGCGAATGCTTCGGGCCAGCGAGTAGCTCGGTCGATCATCGTGATGCAGTAGCGATGTCCGTCGGCTGTAGTACGCAGCGGTCCAACGATGTCGATGTGAACGTGGTTGAACCGGTCTGACGGCGGGAACGATGATATTGAGCTCGTAGTGTGTCGCTGTATCTTCGCACGTTGACATGAGATGCACGCTTTCGCCCAATTGCCTACGTCGGAGTTCATTGACGGCCAGAAGTATCTCTCTTGCATGAGCTTGCGAGTAGTACGTATACCGGGATGCGAGATGTTGTGAACTGCGTTGAATGCGATCGTTCGAAACTCGGTAGGTAGGTACGGACGTACGTTCTTCGTAGAAGTTTCGCAGTAGATTTGCTTGCTCGATGTAGGTAGAGAAACTTTCTTCATTGAGATGTTCGACTGTTGGAGTAGTGTTCCGATATTGCTGTCCTTGTCTTGCGCTTCCGATAGTTTGTCGTAGTCGATTGCGGAGGGGCAGGTTATTGTTTCGATGCGGGACAGGGCGTCGGCTACTACGTTGTCTTGACCGGAGATGTGGCGGATATCAGTGGTGAATTCACTGATAAACAGTAGTTGTCTTGTTCGACGAGGTGTTTCGCTGTCGGATCCAATCTTCGTAAAAGCGTAGACGAGAGGCTTGTGGTCGGTGTAGACAATCAGTTCTCTTCCTTCGAACGTTTTTCTGAAGTGTTTCATAGCCATGTAGATAGATAAGAGTTCTCGGTCGTAGGTACTGTACTTCTGTTGTGTGTCGGATAGCTTCTTGGAGAAATAGCCGAGAGGTTGCCATTTGTTGTCGACTCGCTGCTGAAGTACCGCACCGACGCAAGTGTTAGAGGCGTCGCTCATGAGTGCGAGCGGGACGGAGTGATGCGGGTGCGCGAGTAGTGCGGCGCTCTGTATGCGTTCTTTGCATAGCAAAAATGCGTCGTTCGCTTCTTGAGACCAGTTGATTTCTGTCTTGTCTTTTCTTCGCGAATTGTGCAAGTAGGCATTGAGTGGAGCTTGTATGGCAGCAGCGTTGGCAATGTTCGAGCGGTAGAAGTTCATCATTCCGAGAAATCGACGTAATTCTTCGATTGTTTTCGGACGTGGATACTCGATGATTGCTCTAACTTTTGCTTCAGGCGGTTTGATTCCGTGTTCGTTGACTTCGTAGCCGAGGAAAGTGACTTGTTGACGGCCGAGTGCGCATTTAGAAGGGTTGATTGTGATGCCATACTCTTCTAAGCGTCGCAGTACTTGTCGTAGATGTTCACGGTGTTCCTTTTCGTCTGTAGAGGCGAGTAGAAGGTCGTCGACGAACGGGAATACGAAGTCTAAACCTCGGAGTACTTCGTGTATGAAACGTTGGAATGTTTGGCCAGCGTTTCGTAGACCGGGACACATTCGTGGGAACTCGAAAAGTCCAAATGGAGTTATGATGGCTGTTTTCTCGACGTCGTTACTTGCTACTGGGAGTTGTTGGTAGGCCCGGTTGAGATCGATTGTAGAGAAAATCTTCTTGCCGGCGAGTTGAAAAGTGAAATCTCTGATGCGCGGTATGGGATAGCGATCAGGTTTCGTTATGCTGTTCAATCTTCTGTAGTCACCACAAACGCGCAGATCTCCGTTTTTCTTCGGTACCACATGGAGTGGGCTCGACCAGGGGCTTTTGCTTCGTCTGCAGAGGCCTTGAGTCATCATAGATTCGAATTCTTTCTTCACCCGTTCGTAGCGATGTGGTGGTAGAGGTCGTGCGCGGCAATGTAGTGGGGGGCCAGTCGTCTCTATGTAGTGTTCGACGCTGTGCTTCGAATTGAGTTTCATAGAAGTGAGACGTGTAGTTCCGGGAAATTCCGCTAGGATGTCGTGTAGCGATTGTTGTAGATCGATGCTTCGGACGGTAGGTATGTCGGACGAACAGGCGGGTGCTTTAACGGCGAGGCTTGTTGTGCTGTCGATTAACCGTTGATTTTTCAGATCTACGACGAGATGATGGTGCTTGAGGAAATCGGCTCCTAGGATTGGCTTGGTGATGTCAGCGATGATGAATTTCCAGCGGTACGGTCTTCGTAGGTTCAAATTCAATTCGAGCGTTTGTTCACCGTAGGTAGGTATAACGGTGTTGTTGGCGGCGTACAGGTTGAAAGACAGAGGTTTCGCTTGAGAATATTTCTTCTTTGGAATGACAGAGATATTCGCTCCGGTGTCGACTAAGAAGGTGAGTTTCGAGTTTTTGTCGGTAACAAATAGGCGGTAGTTTCTGTCTGGAACGCCGGATTCCGCCGCAGCCAGCGTTAATTTGAGTTTTCCGTCTTCTTAAAAGTGCACGGAGATCGGCAACGTCTTGCTTTTTCTTTGAAGCGACGGTGAAAATAGCAGTGCGACGAGTTGCGTGAGTGCGAGCGAGATGGCTGCCTTGCGGATCGGAACGGTTGTCTTGTGCGAGAGCGAGAGCGAGGATAGCGCTGTTTCAGTTCCGCGACTTCGAGTGAGAGTTTCTTAATTTCTTCTAACAGCGTCTTCGTGTCGTCGGATTTGAGGTGCGAAGAGGATGAGGGCGATGGGGATACCGCGGCGACTTCTTGAGTGGTTTCCAGCATCTTGTCGGCGAGCATGGCAAGTTCGTCTAGCGCGGCGGTTTTGCTTAGCGTTTCGCTCACTGTGAGTACGGAGCGAACATGGGCTGGGAGTGTTTTCAGCCACATGATTTGAAGCGTTGCGTCTGGAATCTTGTCGTGCGCAAGGTTGCGCATCTTGCGGAGTAGCTGGGACGGGCGCTGGTCGCCGAGTTCCATCTCGGAGAAGAGTTTGCTCATCTGCCGCTCTTCGGACTCTTCGTAGACGGATATCAGACGATCTTTAAGGATTTGGTAGAAATCGTCGACGTCGTTCGGTGGCTTGTACAGAAGATCGCAGATTTGTTCGACGTCCTGCTTTTCCAATTTAGCGATGACCATCTGCGCGAGGCTGTTCTTGCTGCGTTTTAGATGGTGAGTAGCGGCTTCGAAGCAAATAAACCACAGTCGAGGTTTGTCGCGCCAAAACGGTGGAATGCGTAGCGAGACGGAGATTTCGTTGGCTTCAGGTTCTTCGCCTCCCTGCGGCGGTGGAGGTGGTGGCGGTGGCGGTGCTTGTGCCATTGTAAGTATGTAGATTTAGCTACGCGTCGCTGATTCTTGATATTCTTGACTGAACGGCGGTGTCACCACTTTAGGAGCTGTAGGTTAGCTACCTAATTGGTATTTTTGGTAGTAGAAATCAAAGGCGTGTTCTATAGTAGAAAAACCAGGTTCAACGTAGGCGGTTCCCAGTTGGCGCGTGGTGGGGATGAGGTACGCAACTAGCGGGTGTTTCGTCGAGTGACGATTTGCAGCTACATACCTTTTCGGTTTGCTCCTCCGGTAGTAACAGTAAAGATGAGTCTAAATAACAACACGGTTGGCAACGAGAATGGTGGTGTTAATAAAGTGTCAGTTAAGGTGCCACCATTTTGGAATGAGAAGCCAGCTGTATGGTTCGCCACCTTAGAGGCACAATTTGAATTACAAAAAATAACGCAAGAGCAAACTAGGTTCTATCATGTTCTTTCACACCTTAACGAACGAAGTGCTAGTGAGGTTGAAGATCTGATACTCAACCCCTCTGAAACTTCACCTTATACTCAACTCAAAAATGCATTAATCGCAAGGTTCTCTTTATCGCACGATGAAAAAGTCCGTCGGTTGTTGGAGAAGGAAGATATTGGAGACAGAAAACCATCTCCACCTAAAGGACCTAAAGGTGCTTTGCCATCAGCTGTTTCTACTCGGTCAGGACGCAAAGTTCGTTTCAGAGAAGTTCTTGATCTGTAGGGGGAGGCGGGGCACATTGATACTTGGGGCACATTGATACAGTACCTGTTTTGAAATACTGAAAAACGATACGCACACGGACACATCATTAGAACGCTCACGGACATCCACAAAGATGATAGTTGTGACGATGCTTGCCGCCTGTTCGCCGTTTTGCATTGACAGACACAAACGTGTTTTTGGGACCGACAACTAAAATTTTAAGAGCAATGTGTTCATGTCTCAGCTCCAAATTATTAGTTGTTTTCATAGTTTTATTTTACCAAACCTACATTTATACTTTATTAAATGTTATTTAATAGGTTTATTTAATACAATATTGATTTAAAAAATAATAAATTACTTTTTCGTGAATATGGTCCCTTGGGGCACTTTGATACAGTAATACGCGGGGCAGAATGATACGTATCGATCTGCCCCGTTAGTGTATTAAAGTGCCCCTTAAGTGCATTAAAGTGCCCCGTTAGTATTTTAAAGTAGTTTTAAAAATCTCATTTATTTTAGAAAATGGTCCGGACGTTTAAAGTTAAGCAGTGAAATGTGAAAAAATCGTTTAGGATTCCCGTTTTGTGATGTTTTTGATCATGAGTTTTATGAAAAAGTTCCTATAAATTTGACAGAGGATTTTATTTTGTTATTTCTATATTTCACTATGTCCAATTCTGTAGAACTTCTAGGCTGATTACTCAGTAATTTTGTTGAATTAGATGTTTAAGATCTTTATAAATTTTAAGTTTTTGATGACAATTTTATTTCTTAGTTAATTTCATTATTAGGCTGATTTTGACCATCGATAATACGAATAATAACTAATAGATAATGTGATTTTTCAGATACCAAGCATTGTTTGCTTTTTATTTGATCAATTTAAGTAATATAACGATTTATTTTGAAAAAATGTTATAATAATTACGGAAATAAAATACGCATCAAACTGCCCCACTCTCTGTATCAAGGTGCCCCACCAGTGGGGCAGAATGATACAAAATCGATTTTTTATAAAAGTCGCTATAACTTTTTCCCTATTCGTTACTATCAGCTTTTTAAAAACTTAATTTAAAGTAAACATATCAGGCAATGCACCCGCCGAAAAAAGTGATCAAAAATGTCGATATTTGTGTATTCAAACGGAGTTTGAATTTTTGTGTATCAATGTGCCCCACTTCCCCCTAATTTGTTTTTGTTTTGTTTTTTTTTTTTTTTTCTCCGTGGGGGGGTGGTGTGGCGTTCACTTAGTGTGGACGCTGCCTTGATGTTTTTTTGAGTGTGGCAATGTTGGGCAAGGTTTTGTTTATGGAACATACACTCTAGGTTTTCGTTTTGTCTTTTGCCCGCTCTCGCTCTTTTGTTTTTTCCCTCATTCGAATTAGTTGTGAGAACCGTATCTTGATATTAAATAGAATTAACCAGCTGGTTAATTTATTAAACCAGGGGGTTTCATTTCCGCCGAATCCGATCGATCTACAGAACGAGCGTGGAACTACGAATAGTTCTACACATATAAGATCCTACCTAGATAACTAGGACTGCAATGCTTCCCTAGTATGGCGGTATTGGCGAATAACTTAGTATTACCTACCTATAGGTACACCTATTTGAATCAGGGATTTAAAATACCTTCCCATTTAATTATCTACCTACTGGCTATTTATTTCGATAGGCATAGGTAGGTAACATAAAAAAAAAACTTCTTTCTACTTTTAAGCAGAGTTATTGATACAGTTTATGTTACCTTGTGTATTGTACTGTAAGTGGACAGGTCTAGTAGATAATCCAAATAGTGGTTACCTCGGAAAGTCCCCGCGTGAGCTGTACCACGACGTATTTGATATCTGAGAAGTCTCCCTCGAATCCTTCCGTGACCCCGCCGAACAAGTAGCTGTACATATGCAGGCCCAGCAGAGCAGCCAGCGACACGCACACGAAACATCGGAACACACCGCGGAGACACCCACCGTCATAATCCATTCTCTCAATGCTTCAGTGGCACACACTTTTATTACTGGAACTTCGCTACTTCTATTCACAAAGATCACAATTTATTTCGATAGAAAAAAAAATTATATGCTTGCTTGCATGCGTACATCTTTTGACAATATAACAGATCGGATTGATATATAATAATTAATATTGATAGCTTGGCCAAGAGCACAGACGCAAAATGTCTATTTCGTGAAAGAAGATTCCAACACTTCTAGATAATAGTCTATAGCACCTTGAAGATTGGTACTTACCCACGAGTAGTTACTGTAGTAGTACAGTATAGAAGGTATTATTATGATAAGTATAACACGTCGGAAATGTCTGCGGACCTGGCTTGATGACGTCATGCAACTCGTGCGTACTCGTCACGGTACTGGATAGGCGAAAACGGGGGAAGCGCGGGGGAAAGCGCTTTCCAGCGAGGTCCGCAGATATTTCCGACGTGTTATATACCTATAACATGTTCTGTGTTCCGAGCTTGATTTTTAAGAAAATGCGTAGGTACCGACTTCGCATCGGCTATTTAGGTAGGTACCAATAAATCAAAAAATGCGCCACTACGCAAAATAACAAAACATATTAGGGCACAAGATTTATTAGACACGGGTAGATTTTTAAGAAGCTTTCTGTTGCTGGAGCTGGTACTCGCGCTGCGCGGCGGCGACGGAGTTCATCTGGTCGTGCGCGGCGTGCACGTTGGCGCGCCATGCGTGCAGCACGGAGCGCAGCTGCTCCCACTGCGCGCGCCCGAACGTGCGGTGCATCGTGCTCGACACGCGCACGCAGCGTGTTGCCTGATCCATGCGCGCGCGCACCAGGCGCGTCTTCAGCACTGACAATAATTAAACCAAATGTTATATATTTCAAACAAACAACAGAAGAACCATAAAGATACACATAAAATATATTATAGTATATTATAGCGTACACATAAAATATATTTACGTTTGATTTAAGACAGTGCAAATGTGCCTCAACCTGAGACTACTTAAACCCATAAAGGTGTAAAGTATTCATACAAACCTTCAATGATAAAAGCTTCAACATCTTTCTCTTCAATTTGCATTTCATTGATAATCTCATCAAAAGTGATATCTGGGTTACTTTCAGCCATCTGCATGAATGTCAATATCCTCATTTTCTTGATGTTCTGCTCGTGGTTCAAACCTGAAAATTACAGCAAATCCAATAAGAATCTGCTTTTATCATATAAGCACAGACTATTAAGATACATTTTATTTTTATTGCATTTGCTTATTGGATTGGAAAATAATTTCCATCTGATGCTGCAATTGGAAAAACATGCTTTCTGCCCAATTGGAATAACAATCTAAAAAATACTTTCTATTTTAATCCTAAATCGTACAGAAGTATACATACCTTGAGATTGCACAAATTCTTTGTGATTCTGGTAGAATGCTTGATAACTGGACAATTTCTCCGAGACGAAAATAGTGAGTAGGTCGTGGATCAACTCTCCCTCGAGGAACCTTACAGGTTTCAGAGCTAACAGTGGGTCCAGGAGGAATGTAGTGGGATCTGCCAGCGCTGTCACTATGCATTTTATCGCATCTTCTCTAGCATGAGACGCATTCTCGTCTGTGTAAGTCCCAAGTAACTCTATCATTACTTTGGAAGCCAATTCACTGGAAATTGAAAACAACTTTAAAACATCAAATTTTTCAAATGTAAATTAAAATAACAATAAGAATTTCTACTTCTACACACAATAATGCTAGTAGATATTAAAATAAAAATAAACAAAGAATACTTGAGATTAATATTTACCTGTTCTGGTCTTTCAATACTTGGTGCAATTGTCTGTATAATTTTTGCATCTGTTCATTGGAGGGAGGACAGTTAAGAAACTCTTTCTTCAGCTGCTCAACACCCGTGAACACCTCCCGCACCGCACCAACTCGGGCTGATAGCTCCACTACGTGGAAATACACATGGTAACGCAGTGGAGAGTTACTCTCCAAATTATTGTAAAGTCGCCACAAACTGAAATATTAAAGCATAATTGTATTAGGCTTAAAATTTCTAATTAAATACATAAGTAGTAAGTATCCCAAAAAACTATTTGGTGTGATATCAGTAAATACAATACTTACGTCTGAAGTGCCACCAAGCCCAATTTAGGTCCCGGAGCTTTAGCAAGCCTTTGACTGAACGCAACGATAAGGTTCTCGCCCCTCTCCAAAGGTATCTGCAAAAGTAATAACATGACACACACACACAGCAATCAACAATGTTTGATCAAATGCTTCAAGTCGACTACCACAATTTAAATAATAAATAAAAGTTGTACTTACCGATACCATGATTGAAACAATACTATTTAAAATTGCTTCGATTTCCGCCTCGGTGGGCTCTTTGAAGCACACGTCGCAGACTCCAACTATCTTATGCAAATCGTCTTCGATTCCTTTAGGAGACTTCTCCTCAGCTATTTCGGCGCCCATACTTTTTAAATATTTCCGAAGTTCAAGTGCCTGAGACATTTTAAAAGAGTTAATTATTAAAACTCTAAAGTAACCTGTTAGAGGTTAGGTATGATTTAACTTACTTGATCTTCAAGAGATATATCCATGAACACTGCAGGGCCCTGCATTTTGTTAAATGTGTTTATGCTGACGCTATTTTTATATAAAATATCCGTAAAATACGTTGCTAAACATAAATGCACACGCACGAAACTGCTACATCAAATCCATAGGCAAAAGAGAAAACTTTATATGACATGACATTGACATTTAAAGTAAAAAAAGCCTACACTACCACCACTGCATAAATTTTCACGACTGCTATTGTAGAAAGAAAGTAAGAAAAAAATGTCTATGATCAGAAAGCAGATCAAAAACATGTGGATACGAAGCAAAAAAATTTTAAAAGTAAACTTTCAACTTGTCCGTGTCTGTGTCTGACTGTCTGTCATAAATAATCATAACCTCAAACTCAATACACTGGGTTTTTCTTAAGGGTTTATGGGTGTATTTATACTTTAATTTTTGTAATTGCTTATAGATATCCTGCTGTAATAAAGTATCACAGTGAAAGAAATACTGCTACGAGTTTCTCTTTATTCAATCATGTTAAATCAAGTTAAAGTTCGCCAACATTGAAGACGAACATTGTCTTGTCTTGAGAAGACTGATAGATAAAAGTAAACAAACCAGAAAAACCATGTCGAGTTTTCATAAAACTCTTGATTCTCAGTCTGTGATAAGTGGGACTAAATTAAAGAATAATCTACCTATTGTATCTTCAGGCATTCCTTCGTTAGATCATATAATAGGTAAGATTTTTTATGATACCATGGATATGTATATTTACTCATGGTACATTCACTTTTCTTCCAGCCATCACTCATTAATTATGGTATGGTATTTTCAGGGGGGGGATTACCAACTGGTGCTATTTTTGCCATCGGTAAGTAACTAACGAGTTAAGAGGCAGTTTTAAAATTGGAATCAAATTTTTAATTATGGCTATCAAATAAATACATCTTACACCTACATGGAATAAGGTTAATAAATGTAATTAAAATACTTTTAAATTTTCAGAAGAAGATGTCCTGGGTACTTACAGCAGGGTCCTTACTAAATACTTTCTTGCTGAAGGTGTTGTCTGTAAACATGCACAATTCATATCATCAATAGATGAAAATCCTATGGACATAGTAAGTTACCTTAATAATTTATTACTAATTTATTTAATTACAAAGTTATCCTCAATAGTGTAATTTCATTAAGTATCAATTTATCCCAGGTAAAAGAGCTACCACAGCCATGTGTAGCTTCTGCTGATGATGTAGCCAACTCAGTCTCTGATAGCATAGACAAGATGAAAATAGCGTGGCGCTACGAAGGCCTCAGTCCAGTGGAATCTTCATTTGGTAGCAATACCAACTTTGGACATCACTTTGACTTAAGCAAGCATATAGATGAAGAAGCAGTAAAATGTTGCAACATTAGCTATTTTGGTCCCAATTTCAAACAATATGATAATGTTAAAAGTAAGTACTTCGTTAGATGTAAAAAAAAAAGTATGCTCTAATTTTATTTTAATTTCAAGTCAAATTATAAATTCAGATACCTACTGAAACTTTATGCATTATATGCAAGTAGACGGAAGAATTTAATTAATTTATTTTCTTGAATTTACAGGTTTCAAAAACCCTTTGTATTACAACCTTTTAACTAGAATAAGAGAAGCCGTATCAAAGGAAGAATATCAAAGCAAAAGTAAAAATAATAATATTTTAAGAATAAGCATTCTCTCTCTTGGATCACCTGCTTGGTTAGCAATGGATTGTGTTGATGTAACTTCCAGTAGTTATGGTCAGGATCTAATCAAGTTTCTATATTGTTTGAGAGTTTTACTTAGGGATACAAATGCTGTGGCTTTTATTACAATACCATCCCATCTGTTTGATGTAAGTTAATACAAATTAACACAGAATATTAGTACTTCTATTATGACAGCTTTAAAACGGCACAATAAATAATTATTGTTTTCAGGAAGACCAAATAATGAAAAGATTATTATACTCAATAGACAACGCAGTTAGAATTGAATCTTTTGTGGGCTCCAGCCGCGAGACCAATCCAGTGTACAAAGACTATCATGGTCTGTTTCATGTAACAAAACTTTCTGCAATTTACTCTTTAGTGCCTTATGTGCCACCAAGTCTGGATCTTGCATTTAAACTCAGGAGGAAGAAGTTTGTTATTGAGAAATTGCATCTTCCTCCAGGTAAATATACCTACTTATAATTGCAATCAAGTTTTGATGCTTGGAAAAGAGTTTAACTGTAATAAAATTTTCAGAACTTCAAGAGACTAGTGAACGTGAACAAGACGACATAATAGCTACACCATCTGTTTCGTGCGGGGGTTTCAAAAAGAAAAACATCGATTTTTAAATATTTGTCTACAATGTATGTAAAAGCTAAACAAGTACCTATCTATATAAGATTATAAGTATATTTAATGTTCTAAAAATAATAAAAACTGTTTAAAATACACATTTTTACACTTTTGTTTTAATGTTTGTGTTTCTATTATTCGTAGGTATTTCGCTTTTTCGCTTGCGCAATGTGGTATCTATTGAATGGGAGCTTACATTCACACGTGTGGAGTAACTGAAGCATTAATTTTAAACAAAACTACCTAATTATTAGTCACCCCACCTGTTCATCAGAGCGCATCTCCCTAAACCGGCGAATCTATTCACTCCAATGTTTATTCACACTCGAACCGGCTGCTAGTATTGTGATCACGAGTATCTTCGTTCAGTGTTATTTGTGTAGTGTTTACATCATGAAGTGTAAAGATGCAGCAAATGCAAAAGTTTTGTTTGGATTTTTCAACACCTTGTTCTTCGTAAGTTCCAATTCCAACCTACTGACTACTAAAATCTTTTATTCATGAAGTCCATTTTTTAACCAGAGTTTAGTTGGTACCTACTATCTACTCGACATAATAAAATAATGAGTGAGTGCTGCCAAAAAACCAACATCTTCTCTTACGTAATTTATTGCACTAAAATTCTCAGATTTGTGGGTTGTTGGAGGTGGTTTGCGGCTTCCTACTGCTTTGCGATAGAGACCGGGTGCTCCTATCCCGACTCCTAGCGGCACCCGATAGTGGGCTTGTGGAGCCTCCCTTCTACTATCTGGCGCTGGCGTTGCTAGTGGCGGGGCTGGCCATGTGCGCTACCTCGGCTCTCGGCTGTTGGGCTACCTACGTTCCAGGGTATCTGATTTTGACACTGGTAAGAAATATCGTAATTTTCTTTCGTGTTAAAATGATTTTTCCCGACTGTACTGTAACTTAGAACGACAGTACTTCTGCTTTATTTTTTAATAAGTACCTACCTACTTACTTACGTAAAAGAAACCCGGGTGATATAGGTACCTACGAGTGAGATTCACTAATAGGTAAGATACGCACGTATTATACGTACTTAATTTTTTGCAGCTGATCATGTAAATTGATTTAAGAACTCCTCGAATGTTAATCGAAGTCTTGCGCACTATACGTAGGTACCTAAATACAAAATATAAGTAGGCAGGAAGGTAGGTATATATAATAAGATGTAGCACCTATGGTTAGAAGATTTAAAATGTTAGCATCTGTTGCAGTACTTTATGGTAGTGCTGGGTCTGCTGCTGTGCGAGTGCGCGGGCGGCGTGGTGGCGGCGGTGTGGGCGCGCTGCGTGGGGCTGCGCAGCGCGGCGGGCGGCGCGGTGGGCGCGCTGCAGGCGTACTACGCGCTGCCGGACTACGAGGACTTCACGGCCGCCGTCGACCTGGCTCAGACCGAGGTACCTGTGCTACTACGTGACGGCGTACTAGTATGTCTGTTTTTTTTACAATCGTTATATATGTTGCTTGTAGTTGGAGTGCTGCGGAATGTCCAGCGCACGCAACTACGACATGTCAGTGTGGCAGCTGCGGCGGCTGGGCCCGCGCGGCTGGGCGGTGCCGGCGAGCTGCTGCCGCCAGCCCCACGCCGCCGCGCGCTCCTACCTCAACCCCGCGCCGCTCAACCACTCCCGCTGCCAGGAGGGCCAGCCGGACCCCGCCTACAGATATATACCGGTAAATCCTATTTACGACACTCCTATTACGCGTTAATAACGTACCTATTCATCAGGTCTGAGAAATGCATCGAGTTACCTCGTCTTTTTTTCAACAAATAGTTATTGACTATGGCTAGCTAGGAGGGTCTCTCTCTAGTTATGTACCTTCCTAGCTAGCCATAGTTCTAGTAAAGATACATAAAGTATGCCATGCCATCCTACATTATATTTCCTTTTGTAGTAGGTGGTATTTTCTATCATTTTGTTTTTAGGGATGCCTTGACCGACTGGAAGATTGGTACCAGCAGCAATACATCATATTCATGATGGCTCTTTTCGCCGTAGCTGTGTTCAAACTCGGCATTCTGTTGAGCACTGTGTTCTCCTGTATCCGCATCAAAAAAAGCAGGCGCGACGTCCATTCCTTCATAATGAAATCGATGGACAATAATACAAACGAGAACATTTACGAAAGTAAAATGGGAACACTTCACGACGAACCGATCATGGCGAAATACATTCAACCGAATAACTTCTACAGCCCCCGCGTACGGAACCCGAGGATTTTCCCGAGCAAACCCAACGAGATGGTATGAGAATTAGCTTCGGAGATAAATGCTTTAGAGAGGAAATTGGAGAAATTCTCCGATTATTTATATAGACACCAAGCTGAATCTATCATGTGGTAATTTATCACATTTGCAGTGGCAACAATCAATTTTATTCTTCAAACATACAATAAGTACAATGCCTTTTTGTAAGTTTACATAACAAACATCATGTGCCATACATTAAAGATAATTCATTACCTGTTATGTCTTTAGAGTTCTCTCTCGAAGTATTTACTCCGTTCGTAATGAAAGTCTCTCGTAAATGAGTTACGAATATCAGAGTGACGGTACTGCAGTTACGTTAGTGTTGGAAATAAAATGCCGTGTTTTTCAATATGTATTATTATTTTCAAAAGAACATTCAAAAATTGGTCCTACATTTAAAACATCGTTAACAATGGCTCTGGAATGTTGCTTTGCTGTTATCCACAATAAAGTGTTTTAGCATTAAGTAAAATTATTAAAGAGAGCTGCGTTTTAACATTATCGCAAGACTATCAATGGTCTCTTTTTCGCTGCTGGCATATTTGTTTCATGCCCACACGCGTATGCTCATCCACTTCACAAAGAATGGCGAAAACAAGCTAGAAGAGTCCACCAAGTATACGCATGGGGACATATCGATGACTACCCTAGTCATACCTATTATGTAGTCCGTCAGCAGCGAAAGGGTTAACATTGTCTATTACAAATAATGATTGAAAAACAATAAAAAGTCGTTGAACATGGATAACAAAATCAGTATTTGTATATTCCAGATCACCTAAATGATACATGAGATCCTTAACAATAACAATAATCTATCTATTTATTAATAATTGATACTATAATATAATAATATTACCTAATGACCATTGAGACCGACATCACAGTATAACCTATTTTTATCTTAGGTACGGGAATGATCTTATATTTATTTAATTACATAAAAAATTACATTTGCACTAAGTATATAAATTATTATATATAAATATAGATATTGGGCCAACATCAGGCGGAGTGCCACTCGTACATTGCGGCTAAACATACCTACGCGCTATTCACCGCACCATTACAGGTTTGTCATCGTGTTACGTCTGAGGAGCAACGTTTATGTAAGATCTACGCGCACATAAGCTCTCGTTACTATTTCCTTCCTATTACAATCGTACGGAGAGAAGAAGCGGAAGAATACGATTGCCCGCTTCAGCGTTCCGCTGGCCGCCGCCGCTTCTTCTGGCTCCAAATAAAAGTCCTAAATAAAAAGTAATAGGTGATGGAACCATAAGTTTATTGCGTAGATTTGGCTGAACTCATAAGAGTTCATAGTATCGCATAGAGCTGTATTTGAAGGGCCCGTAATATGATAAAAACTTTTAAATAACACGTAAGACAAGATAGCAGTTGCATATGGAAATATTACATACTTACAAAACAATAATTAATATAAGGCAGTATGTTTTAAATTTGGAGCAGAAACCAACCTCAGGAAGATAACTGGTAGACGTCGATCTATTATCCTATCTTGTCCCAATGTGGAATTAATTTTTAAATAAATTAGGGCTAAAAATTATATCAGGTGTCTTTTGTGCTTTATTCAAATAAAGATATCTGCAATAAATATAGTTGAGTTTATGCTCGCTTTTTTATTGGAAGCAAAATGGTCACTTTCCCATGTAAATGGATCCTGCCAACGTGGGAACACTTATCAGAAATTGCCGTGTTATGATTTCCCCAATATCATAATAATCTTATTATTAAACAAACATCTTAAATTTACAGTAAAATATTTACAAAAGAAATAATATTAACAATAGCATTAACTATAAATACTTTAAAATGGTTATTTAAAAAATAAATAATCTAATAAAACAATAAATTTCAAAAGTATGTAGAACTGGAAGATATCTATTGCCTAGACCATAAATTGATGTAGTCGTAGATTGTTGATGTTATTTATAAATTCCTGTTTTATAACTTTGGTCATGATTTAAGTAAGTATATTGGTCGCTAGTTACCGCACGGCCGACGTCTAATTGAGAGCGGCCGCTAATTGAGTGGAGCGTTAGAGGATGTCGTTGAGGAAGGAGTTGTAGGAGTTGTCGAGGGAGTTGAGCAGATCCTGCGCCGTGAGAGTGGACGCGTCGCTGGCGGGCATGGAGTCCAGGAAGTCCAGGTTGAAGTCGGCCGCCTGGCCCGAGAACGACGTGCTGTGCAGAGACGGGAACCCGTCGCTACCGTTTTGGTTACCCATTTGCCCTTGATTCTGCATCGGTCCATTTTGACTTTGCATCTGTCCATTTTGTCCCTGCATTGCGGTGTTTTGTCCCTGCATGTTCCCGCCCTGGGACATCATAGTGTTCTGCATGGGAGTGTTTTGTGCGTGCATGGGCCCGCCCTGCATGGGGTTGTTTGAATGCGCCGTCATGCCGCCCATCCCTTGCTGCATAGACATCGATTGAGACTGACTCATGTGAATATTCGGCATCTGGAAAATATAACAATTCTTTAGTATCACCAAAGAAATAAACTTCAGCGTTTGATTTGAGCTTTAACCACGCGAAAACAATGGGATAAGTTTGTAAAGGCGCCGCTAGCGTTTGTTACCCATTTACCCTTGATTCTGCATCGGTCCACATTGACTTTGCATCTATCTATTTTACTTTGTAAAAGCTCTTTTTACGGGCTTATAATTCCATCATTATATGAATTTAAATGAAAATTTACCTGTCCTTGCACATTCATCATCTGATTTTGTTGCATGATGAGATGCGACATCGGCGATTGCTGCTGATTCGTCCTGGAAAAAAAGGTTCGAGTAAACGACATGGTATCGATCGACCGATTACATGTATAACACACGTCACGTAAAGATTCAGGAACAAGTAGTCATAATTAGACGATGCTATAGTCAGTATGCTAGCGTCCTCGAGATATGTTACAAAACGTATCATTACCGTTGCTGCTGTTGCTGCATGAGCTGGTGCTGCTGCAGCCGCGCCTGCTGCATCTGTATCTGCTGCTGCTGCGACATGCCGCCGCCGCCCAGCCCGCCCATCGGGAAACCTGCAAGTGGAGAGAGCGACAGTTAAATACGAGCGGTCGCATCTACCGTTCCTACCGTGTAGATATGCCGGGCACGCCGTTACCTTGGTGGTGGTGCGGGAACTGGTGGCGCGCGGCCTGCTGCTGCATGAGCACGTGGCGCCAGTCGGGCGCGTAGGGCCGCGCGCCGGGCGGCGGGTAGGCGCGGCGCGGCGCGGCCCCGAAGCGCGCCTTGTACTCCGGCGGCGGCGGCCGCATCGCCTGCTGCTGCGCGCGCAGCATCTGCTGCTGTTGCTGCTGCAGCATCTTGGCCTGCTGCTCGCGCGACAGCCCCGCCGCTACCACTCCTGCCGACCGATAGCGACTCTCTAGAAAACGTCTCCTTACAATTGTATATTGGGAATGAATTTGCGAAAGCCTCTTCGAGATACGCTCTCACGAGATCTCGTTATGTCGAGGCAGTTAAGATAGGTATTAAATAGCTATCGATGCTAGGCTTTCGTGCACTATGTTGCAGCAGGTACGAACCTAGTGGTGGCGGCGAGCGGCCGCGCATCCCGGGAGAGAAGTTCACGCTCTGCGACTGTGATACCGAGTACGAATCACATCCGTTGCCTGTAAAAAGGATACCACTTTAAGATTTTATTAGAAATTAGAAATTATTTATTGCATACCATGTTACAAAAAATATAGGTCTTATAATTAGGTATAAGTGGTAAACATGGACCCGGATTGGGCACAGCAAAAGAATAACATAATTAAATGTGTAACATAATTCATATTACAATAAACATACTTATTACTATTGATTAGTTGAAAATTTAAAATAAATGTTTTATTATTAGGTGGCTCTTACAGATAAATACTCTTGCAGGGTATAATGGCACTTTTCTAGCAATAACGCTTTTAAACTTTTTTTGAATTTGATTGGATCTGCTTAATTTATTCATTTTTTATTCATTTTGTATGTTCAGTTTACTCTAATTTGTAGAGGAATTCAAGGAGATTCAAAAAATTTACATTTCACTCAAAGTAGTACCCGATTTAAATCACGAATACAACGAATAATGTAAAGAATAATTACTTAACTCATATTAAACTCACTCATAAGACATAGGTACGAATCTCTCAAATGTCATTTTCCCTGCTTATGAATGGCTTTTTCAATTTAAAAAAGTTTTGTTAATTATTTTAAACATTAAAATAAAACAGAGTACTTCGGTCTTCCAAACATCTAAACATCGCTTTATCACTGGATTTGAACACCGTCATCCACACGTGTACAAATATAATATATATATTTTAAATATCGTCTATCTTAATGTTTCAGACTTGGAAATAGGCTAATAAATAGGTAATTGTCTCATTTATCTAATCTCTTATTACCAATAACAAAGCAAAGCAACCTGTAGGTACCTACTGCAGGTATTTGCAAAGTCAGCACGAAACAATTCGCAGACCGGAATTGAATCATAGGGCAAGCAACCGTTTCATCGGACTGGAATGACTACTAACTAACGACTATATAAAAATAGATGGTACCACACTACATCAGCGTGTAAAGCAGACGCGTACTTATGTATTGAATTCGATCTCCACTTTAATAAAACAATACTTAATGCCATAATTTCAAACACTGATCCAACTGATTATTATTAATATTTTCTAAACATGAACTGTAAGTAACGGAACCCATTATTTGTGTCACTCTGTCACTGTGATATGATAACTATATGGATATTATTTCATTCGAAGACTCAGTTCAAAGAAAATGAAGAATACAATGTTAATCCTATTACCTGTCAAATTCATGGTATCACATTTTTTGAAGGGAACGCATTTTTTTTCTTACGTCTTATCCCTTTTATTACTCTGAATAAAATTCATTTCATAGTGGCATTTCATGTAGAAAGCAGTTGCAGACGAAATTATACGTTGGAGTTACAAAATTAACCGAGTTATTTGACCTGATGTTTTTATGGCAACAGTTCTATGTTGACTTACATATCAATAACTGTAGGAGTAACTTACCTGTGACTTTTTTGCGCTTAGCATTTGATTGAATTTACTGTGACTCATTAAAGTAGGTATATCTAGCTAGATGTAATTATTAGGTTATTAGTTAACATTAGTGGGACCTTAAAAAAATCTTATCTTAGTAGACTGTGTAGGAGTTAGTAATTGAATACAATGAGTGTACCTTGATGATGCTGCGGCGAGGATGTGCCATGGTGCTGGAAGTTGGCATACATTCCTTGCTGCGCCGCCACCGACACGTGACCGCTGCCCACGGACGCCTGCATATGCTGCGCCGCTGACACCTGCAAATTCCCCATTCATTTAGTTAGGAGCGGTTCAATCCTTAGCCAAACTTACTAATAATATCACTGTCAAAAGGTCAATAGACATAATATTATATAATACAGGCGAACGAAGAAAGGGGCACGTTTCCCATTGAATGTTGAATCAAACGCCTCGCCGGATAGTCACCAGAACATTCGTCTAGGTAATGAATCTGTATAAAGAACGGTTTCTTTGTCAAAATGTATAATGTCTAATTAAATAAGTGCAAATATACATATAATTAGGTATACCCGTGATAATACTCGTACTCGTGATACTATTATTTTTTTTATTATATCGAAATCACAGAGCAGATTCACTACCAATCACGATAACTGCTGATTCAAGGTTTCATTATTATTCTTTTCTCTATAAGTAATGAAATATCAAAATTACATTGTAAAGTAAATAAGTAAGTAAGAACTAGTAATTAGCTAGCTTAGGTTTTAGAGTAAGGTATATTAGCCTACTCTTTATGCCGCAATTACCTAATCCGTATAACGTTATTATCGTCTTTGATTGCAATTTGCATGACAATATATTCACTTGCCTATCTATTATATCGACATATGAGATAACAGCTGGCGAACGCAGACCACGGTGGCCGGTTGGCGGCGGCGATGGATCCCGTAAACCAGTTCTATCGGTCTGCGCTTCGCGCGCTCCGCCGACATCGTCGCCCATTCGTCGTACCGTGCCGTCGCGATTGCGCGAATTTCACCAGTACGTCTTTTCAATCCAAATTCCGTGCCCACCATTATCCAAAAAGAAACGTTCATTTTGAAAACATGCTTTTCACGCGATAATATGGTTACGCCTTGTTGATGGAGCATTCGCGTTTTAGAGTTACGACGACGTCTACCGAATCCCATCCGTCCGGCAGCCGGCCCTCAATCTATGCCGCTCCCGCAGTTCAATTACACAAATACGATACGTGTCAAAGCATCTACACTAATTTACGTCCGCTATGCCACACACAGCCGCGCCCCGCGCCGCCACCATCGTACCGCATTGTAAGCCCAGCGTCGAATCTAACGGCACCTCATATCTAGATGCACTCCTTAGTACCCACAAACCATAGAATAACCCCAGTTATATTAAACAAATAAATATGTTATATGGTGTTTCCTAACTAAATGCAAATACATAAACAAACGATTTTTCTCATGATAATAAATTTAGATAGAACCTACATACCTATTACCTACATACATTGACATCTCAAATACTCGGCTTATCGGCAAATTTTCTCGTATTTGTTCAGACGTTTTCGTGTATCGCTATGACGAAAATCAAGGAACATAATCTGCCCATGACCTAACTGAGCAACATTCCCCAAGACATGGTCGAAATACGAAAAAAACATATACAAAGTGCCCGATCAGATTTTTCAGTATTTTGTTGATATATTTGGCGTTTGATTTTATGAAATCTGCCCACCATTTTCACACAACTTTTTATATGTAAGTAATTAAATGTCGCGCACCACCCACCGACCTACGTCACACTCCACCCGCCGTCCCTCCCTCGCTTATGGCACAAGGGATGGCAACCGATGGAAAACCTTTACCAATTAATAAATAATCTGGCGATTATAAAGGTCGACAATTCGCTATTTGACAGTTGTAAAACACATACAAATATTTATTTTGGAAATGAATAATTAATTGTACAAAATGTTAATTAATTGCATTAAAACCATGTAGGTATGTTTTGCAAAAAAATATTTTTATTTGAGATTTTTATCTGGGGATTAATATGAATTAAAACGCGCGGCCGCGATTTAGCATCGTGTAACGGTGGTGTGACGTCACATTTTACAAAACAAAACGTTGTTTTTCATTGATTAGCTAAGAAAATAAACACTAAAATATTTCAATTCGTGCTCGTGAAAAGTTTCCAAAATGGAGACAGGGCTGGTTATAAATACTTATTACTAAAGCTGATAGTGATAATCTACTTAATGTGAATTAATGCTCGCAATTCTGACTTTGGTCCTGCTAAGTTTTGAAATGTTAAAACTTCTGTATAAGTATCGAATTAAATACAGTAATAGTCACACATGTAATAGTATATAATTCATTTGTAAACATCGATAATTATAATCCTTAAATCAAATACCTACTTCGACTTCTTATTAGAATATCAAACACCCGAATGTATTTCATTGTGTGCAAGAAGATGGAAAAAAGGTAGATAGATATACATTACATCTGAATAAACAGAACAATAATTAGTACATAATATTAGCTTAGAAATAACCATAATATTAAGTTGCTATAACCAAAGTAGGTTCTACATAATTCCTGACATAACTCTTTGTTTGTGATATCTGCGAAAGACTACTTAAACATAGGTACAAGGTACATGTAAGGTTTTTTAATTACGGGCGTGTCGGCACGAGCGGCGGCCCTGGGTGGATGGGACACGTGGTGTCGACTTGATACAGGAAGCTAGCGGCCCCAACCTCCTCACTCTTTTTGTCCATTCAAACATGTAATAGGTACTTCTAATGTCATCGGCCCTGGTATTATCTCCACATTTTACTAATTTTAGGGTGAAAACTATGGTATAGCGTTTTTTGGTCAAATGCCAGATTAATAGTTCAATTTTTTTACATCACTAACACTTTACAAAGAGATCATTTTGGTTTCGTAGAGTGATATCCCTATTTAGCCGTTTCTACGTAACGTTAACGTTTTGATATCGTGATTAAAAAAATATAAGTGCTGTCGCATCTGTTGCAAAATATGTAGAAACCTGAATATCATTATGCCGTGGTTGATTGGTTATAAATTAATTAATTAGTTGTAAGTCACCGGACTTTTTATAGTGATGGATGATTGAAGTGCGATTCAACAAATAATGTACCTACTTAGTTAGCCCTACTTCTTAACCAAAGTCTATCTATAAAAATCTGGATTAGAACACGAGGTGCTGATTTAACGAAACAAAGAACAATATAATATTTTACTTTAAAAATGACTCGTTGATAAAATACGTCAAATCGGCTGTACACATGTGTTTTAACGGAACTTTTCTCGCGGCGTGCCTGTTACCGCACAAAGATAGAAATAGAGTAGGTAACTCAAAAACTATATGCTAATATTTTATTTGGTCTAATTATTACTTAATACTGTTTTGTGTCCTTATGAAATATTAGGGTATTTGTATTGTAAGTACTAAGTTAGACATATCTAATATTCAACTAGCATTATTAAGCACATACTTTGGATTGATACTAAGTAGTAAAGATTCGATATATTGTAGTAGCAGTAGGTATAAATATTGAAATAAGTTAATAGGTTATCTGGATGGGTTAGTATATAACTTCGATAGACTCCAAAAAGCCATGTAGATCTATTAATCCTGCCTTGGGACCGAAACAGACATCGGATATCCTTTGTCGCGTTCGAGTCGGTGTGTCCGTCCGTACTCCGTAGTACCGCCGCCGCGGTGACGGCCAGCGCGCGCAAGCCGACCCGGTCGATACTACACCAGACTCCTACATTATGTCTTTTCAAGTCACGAATTTACCCGATAAAGTACATTTGCAATTACGAAATGCAATTCACTCAAATCAACATTTTCACACGTGACGTAAATTATGGAAAGCTGTCAGTAATGTAACGTCTCCTAAACAAATAATAGGTCTTTACCTATGAAATTGCCGTTTTACAGTACTGGCCATTTCAATTAAAAATAATTTTTGTTTAGCTAAGAATTCTAATTTCAAATTAATTTCATTTTAAAAATATGGAATTCTTTTTCCAAAAACAGTCATTTGTTTATTGGTTAGTGTTACATTACATTTTCATTGCATTTCAATCATTTTCGTCAACATGGATACGTTAAAAATTTGAATAAGGAATATGAGTTCCGTCGTGGCAGCAACGCGGCACAAGCGGCTCGCAACATCAACGACGTGTACGGAGCTAACACTACAAACCAACGAACCACTAGTTATTGGTTTGCTCGCTTCCGTTCTGGAAATTTAGACCTGAAAAATGAACCCCGCGGTCGTCCGAAGACTTTGGTCGATGCAGACGAATTGAAGGCGATCGTGGAAGCTGATGATACTCAATCTACGGCTGAATTAGCAGCAGCTTTCGACGTTAGCATCAAAACAATATTGGTCCATTTGCGTCAAATTGGCAAGGTAAAAAAGCTTGACAAATGGGTGCCCCACGAACTCAATGATCGCCAGCGCCAAGTACGCGTCGAGACGTGCCGTGCATTGCTCAACAGACACACAAATGAAGGAATTTTGAACCGCATTGTCACCTGTGATGAAAAATGGATTCTGTTTGATAACCGTAAGTGCTCAGCAAGTTGGTTGGATCCTGGTTCAGCACTTAAACAATGCCCTAAACGAAAACTTACCCCTAAAAAGGTGATGGTTACTGTTTGGTGGTCTAGCACCGGTGTGATTCATCACAGCTTCTTACCAAATGGGGAGAGTATTACTGCAGATGTGTACTGTGAAGAATTGAACACAATGATGGAGAAGCTGGCACGTCTCCGACCAGCATTGGTCAATCGCTCGTCTCCGCTGCTCCTGCACGACAACGCGCGACCTCATACCGCACAAATGACGGTCTCCAAGTTGCAAGAACTGGGGTTGGAAGCTCTCCCTCATCCACCGTACTCACCGGACCTTGCCCCTACAGACTACTACTTTTTCCAGAATTTGGATAACTTCTTGACTGGAAAAAAATTCAATAACCAAGAGGCAGTTCAAAACGCCTTTGAAGAATTTGTTGCCTTTCGTCCAGCTGATTTCTTTAAGAAGGGCATTAATAAACTGCCACTGCGTTGGCAAAGATGCATTGATTGTATGGGCAATTACTTCACTTAATACTAATAAAAATTACATGAAAAAAAATCGTTTGAATTTTTTCATACAAAACGGCAATTTCATAGGTAAAGACCTAATATGAGCCACGTGGATGAGCCTCTACATTACGAACCTATTACATACTTATAAGAACAAAAGTAAGCGTGATTTTAATCCTGTCTCTAATCAAGAATTTCGGCCGGAATTATGTCGGCTGTTAATATGCGATGAATAAATAGAATATAAATTTTGTCATCGCTGTTACATTAATTAATTATAAAATGTAAGTCATATAGGATGTTTAAATAGGTACTTCCTCTTCAACATCCGTGAAGTCCGTCAAACTAATTTTTCCCCGAGGAACATGTTGTCGGGGGATCGCTAAGTAGCTGTATGTAGCACAGATAACTAAATAATAGCTTGGTCTACTAGGTAACTAGGTACGCCTATCATAAATAATCATAATGTGAAGTCAACATTTTAAAAAATACCTCTGTAATGTTTAAATTGAATCGATAAGTACGAGTATAATTTAAAATATTCGTAAGGAAAATAGAATGCGGTCCCCCGACAAAATGAAGTTTGTAGGTATGAAAGTTGTCAATTTGTATGATATATTAAGCGATGTTCAGTTGACAAAATACTATTTATTTTATTTCTTACTTTTTATAGTCGGGGGATTTTTAAATTTTAATTTTGTAAGATGTATGGTGCCCGCGGCATCTTATCAAATGGACCGCCCATTTTCATACTAAATTTTTAGCTTAATTTGTAATATTTTATGTCTGTTCAATAAGGAGTAGGTATTTATATTTGCACGGTTTATCTTTTATGTATTATCTCCACCTATGTCCACATTAAACATTTAAGGAAATGTATGTTACCTGTAAGTTGTGGTGTGGCTGCGAAAGATGTAGTTGTTGCTGCTGGGACATGTGCAGGTGGTCCATGGCGGGCGCGGCGGCGGCGGCGCGCGGGCGGTAGGCGCCGTAGCCGCCGCGGTAGCGCCAGTCGCCGCCCGTGGCCTGCTGGTGCTGCTCCGCCATGTGCTTCAGCGTCTGCGCGGCCGGCGACATCTCCCCGCCGCCGTAGCCGCGGCCCGCGTCGCCGTCCGGGGACTTCAAACCGCCCGCGCCGTTCACTTTACCCCCGTCCAGGTCAAAGTCTTTCATTAGCTCGGGGTACTCGGATATCTCCGTGATGAGCACTTCGAACGCGTCGTCGCCCTCGTCCTCCCCGATGAGATCCGCCAGCCCGGGGAAGGCGGACGCTGCGTCTCGTTCGAGAGCCGCGGCACACTCGTCGAGTCCGACGAATTCGTCGTCGGGCACTTCAGATTTACACTCAGCCTTGCACTCCCGCTCGCAGTCCAGAGGCGTGGGTATTCGCGGCGGCTGCTGCGGCGGCGGCGGCGAGCCGGACGTCTTCACGGCGTTAGCGAGCGCCTTCACCGTGACGTTGGTGGAGATCTGCTGTGGTTGCGAGTCGGCCGCGGACGTGGTGAACTCCAGCTGCTGCACGATCTCCACCGAGAACTTTGTGAGCGCCTCCCCCGCACCGCCGCCCCCGCTTCCCCCGCCTCCGCATTGAAGCTTTGCCGGGGGCTCGTAGTCTCCGCACCCAAATTTTTGTTGCTAAGACAAAAAAAAATATTTTTAATAAACATGAATTTTATCCTATATTATACATAAAGTAATTTACATTATAGAGTCCATAAATTAGGGATTATTTTGACGATATTAGTTCATCTACAAGTCAACAAGGCCATCTAAATTGAATACCTACCTATACTGTCATTGTCTTTTCTGCTAAATGCTAAGTAAATAAACTACTTTACCTGAACTGTCTAGTAATTATTACCAATTGTAAGTGAGATTACGTTTTAAGTACTTGTATGCAAACTTGTTTGAAATGCGTCAGAAAAGAGCGCAGCGCAGGCGCTCGGAGGTCGTCGCGGTGAGCGGCGCGAAACAATGCGAGGCGCTTGTTGTGAAACTCGCGCATTTTACACAACCGCCGCAGCGGCTGCAGCCCGCCTCCCTGTTATGTTCTAGAGAGGTACAACCGCTTAGATGCCACGTAACCATTTACAATACCACAAAATGTCTCTATTGTCATTTAATGTAGCTCATTTGTCTACGAGTGACGAAAGTAAGTCGTTTTTGAGTAGCATGCTAGGTAAAGTATAATTGTAATTGTAAGTGACACGGGATGGTAGAGGGTCAAGTCAATTGGCTTTGAGTGGCATCCGGCAGTGTATGCACAGCACGTGTAGTGTATACGCGATAGGTAAGTAAGTAGTAATTATATCGCCAGTCGCCCGCCGCCTCACGTGTATCCATATCTTCTTCATTTGGAGTGGACATTTATTTACTACACTCGAGAGCAATGAATCCGGGTCGGGTAAACAAAAAACTAAAAAATCTCGCAAACTAAGAATCCTAGACTTATGAAATAAAATGTATTTAGGAAACCAATAAATACTTGCTAATTGTAAATATAAAACTTCTGAGTTACTTCTAAATTTATGTCATAACAATCAAATTGTCGTTCGCGGATTTTGGTGTTTAGCATGCCAAATCTCGAATGGAAACACGAGGAGGCAATGCGAAACGTTAAAATTCAAGAAAATTATTGTTGTTTTAAAAAAAAATTACATTTTAGATCACCAGTTTTTTTGTTTACGAAATATTCTGTTATTAAAATGTTGCAACTCATAAATGTTATTATATTACTTACATTAAAGGAGTATACAATTTTCTATTAAACACAATTTATTTCATTAAGCTAGCATTCTTAGATCGCGAGTGGAATTTTTTGTGACCCGGATTCATTGCTCTCGAGTGTATAACTTGTAGTGACCTCAACTTCTACGACTATGTTTTTTTTGTTATATCTCAGGTAAATCTCTAGTTACCAATAGTTGACTATATTAGTCTCTCACATCCCCCTGACCCATTATAAACCCAGACAAAATAGATTTTCTATTGTTCTTTTTTTTGGGATGTGGAAGTATAAATTAAAAATTAACGTTTAAATACCTATTTGAAAATATCTAAATTCTTATTATATTTTTGTCTTAGAAAACCATTTTAGGATTTTTTTGGGTCTTGATACTGTGATTTAGCTGGTAACCAGCAGATAACGACAACCAAGTTATTAGGTATATCAGGTGGTCGAAGTTACATTTGGCATAGTCTCTGGCAGCGACGACGTAGGCGCCGAGCAGCATGATTAAATTAAAGGACGACGCAAGACTTTGTATGGAGTCCTGGTACCCGTGCAATAGCGATGTGTGATATGTCGTTGGAAAGGTTTTATGTTCTAGAACAATAATTATTATGGCGCTTGGCCTGATTCGTAGTCCATTCTGAATACCAGACTTATACATATAATATCAAAGCAATGTCGATTTTCTATTAGAAAAAAATGAATGGAAGTTTTATATCCTTGTTTTTCTTTATTTATTTAATAATTCCTGTTTACAAAAATACAGTACAGGTCAACTTATCTCAAAATCAACTCATTAGGACATTCCCCATTCTATGCACGTAACCTTCAGTTGGTACTGAAAATCTCGAAACGGACTAACGATAGGTAGGTACCTACTTGGCTCCATAGGAACTTTTACTTAGGGTACTAAGAGCTATCCAACGACATATCACACATTGCTTATGGAATGGATAGTGATATTTTCTATGAAAGAAGTGATATTTTTATGAACTTTGGAACCGTATAGCCCTAAACGGACTAACGATAGGCACTTGGCTCTATAAGAACTTTTACTAAGGCTACTAAGAGCTATCCAACGACGTATCACACATTGCTATTGGAGGGGTGTACCAGAGTGTTGCATCATCCTTTGCTTTAATTTACTTATTCACTAACTTTGTCATCTCCGATATCTACTCTACACCCAGCAAAGTATAGACATTAAAGGACGCTTTCACCTTCAACGATAAATAGTGGCTTATCATTAAATGTAGATATCAATATTATCGGTTTGGCTTAGGAAATGCGACATTAATATAAAAGTTTTGCATTTCACAGTAGTAATGTAGGTAGGTACAATGCGATTGGAAGTACGATGAGGAGAGGTCATGTCGCAACGTTTCAAGGTTAGAGGCTCGCGAGCGAGGAGTGATGTTGATAGACATAATATCTAGCCACAAACAACTCATATAGCTAAGTATAAAGATTAGCTTGTATTTATTTAGATACCTATGTTTTCCCAGAGATTTGCCCGAGTTGACATTTCAGATGTAGAATACAAAACCTTTTCTTTTCTTGGTTTAGAACTTATAATATTATAAAAAAGTAACATTTTGAAAATAAAACCCTATGGAACATAATCAACCCTGTGTTGAAGAAATTAAAAAAAAAATGGTGTAAAGTAGAATGTAAATAACACAGATTGAGAAGAGCTCGATCGGGTAAGCCTATAAAAACTACATTTGAAATCAATTCATATTTCACTTTAACGTAACTTCACTGACGTAAGCAGAATTCTCACCGCGCCAGTCAAATACCTAGTTAAGCGCTTTAGATAATCGTGAAACTATACTACCATCTGTTTAAACACTAAGCAGTCTGCTAATGTAACGTATATGTTATATAATGTAATAGCATGTAACGTACCACATGCACGCTGCTGTGCAAGTTCCCGCTGATGGCCGGCAGGTCGGGCTTGCGGTCGCTCTTCTTGGCCTGCCGCTTGGTCTTCGCCTCGAGGAACCGTTTCTGCAAGGCACTGGTCTCTAAGTTCTGCTGCTCGCATGCTCCGTTGAATGACTGGTCGAACCTTGGAACGCATTCCGATTGTCGTCGGCGATACGTCTCGATTCTCCGTCTAGAACAAAAGAACGGATTTTATAAAATACGAGTATGTACTTGTATTAGTTTAAAATAGATTATTTCTCAAATACTCAAACGTTTATTACACACCATAGGTAGGTAAGTACGTAAACTTATTACTTAAACAACCCATAAAGCTTATTTCCTATAATCCAGCTTCGGTTTTTTTTTACATTTAGTTGAAGGTCACTAGAGTCCAGTGTAACGAAGGATGTACCTATACCTAGATACTTATCTATATGGTCTAAATGAAAGATTTTGACACTAGCTCACATAGAAGAAAATGCATAAAACGTTATTTTCAAGAGAGAACAACTACCAAATCAGTTTTATACCGACGACGACGCGACGATGATGTTCAGTCAGCCACGACAATGACTCTCTAACACGGTAACGGTCACCTTGAACATATATTATGTACCTATGTAAGTATTTAGAAACACGATTAACTTAAAATATTTCATTATGGGATATCCAACTACCATCATTCATCCTAAATCATATAAATGTCAATGTTTGTGCCTATTATGGATAGACGGATGAATGTGAGGGTCTTTAATAATCTTTCACGCAAAAAACATCACAATAACACACAGATAAACTATATAATTTAAAGGTATTTTGTAATTTTTCCAAGATAAATGCGTACGAAGTCGCGGTCAGTCGCTAGTACCTATTTGATTAAGTCTTTATAGCACAAAGTTGTATTATTTAGCTGCATAACCTTTTTACCCGGGACTTTTAAGAGAGTTTTAAGAGAACTTAAGTAATATACTAATAAACAATAAAGTTAAGCGCTACAACGCGATCTCTTGTCTAAACTAGTTAGGTAAGTTTCGGCCTGCCTAGGTAGTTACATACATAGCTTGCTTGCTACCTATGTATACCGGCCTGTATCTTCGAAATGTATTACATAAACACAATCGGAGACGCGCGCACAACGTTTCTACGTTTATTTAAACTGTTGTTTCTTATAAGTAAAAATGTAGTTATTTCCAGAACATATTATTTACTACCTAGATATAGCAATTTTTTACTTACATAGTACATTTAAGTTTCAAATCCCGTTCTATCAGCACTGAGTACAAGGCATTTCTATCGTAAATTGCATGCTCGGTGCACTTTCCCTTACAAAAGTGCAACGTTTATGCAGCGCTACGGCCGACGAGTCAGCACCGCCACCACCGCCGCCGTATCGTCCGGGGAAACTAATTGCCAGTACACTACCCACCACTGCTCTACTTCACTTTCTCTACCTGAGCAGACGGAAATAGTTCGGAATTGGTTAAAGTATACTAATGAATTTCTATGGAGTGACTAGTTACTTCAAAGCGATGAAAAGACAAACTACTGTCCATCCATGTATCATCGGCACAACATCATTAATGTAATATTGATGTTGTAGAATTTATTTCGTTCTTGTTGTACATAGGTACGGTATTTAAATACCTAAATGACAGATAACGTATCGATGACGGACAACTATACGACGATGATTACGTAAAAATACCTTTAATCAGGTAGATAACTTATACTAAACTCAACTGAAAAACTTGTTTGTTCGAAATAAAACCCAGGATAACATTGTCGAACAAGTGTCTTTCCCGGAATTATTGCGGGGAATTGACGTAATGGTTAAGTAAGAGTAAGAAATCCCACACAGTGACATTCTCTATGTAAGATTCTCTTACAAAACAAGATAATTATTTCTTCAGAAACCTGGACTAGTGATTACTGCAAGACATCAGAAAGCTGGACAAATCAATACAAAGTTATTATACGAATGGTACAGGAGAGTATAGTAGTGGCGCCAAGTGGCAGGCATAGCGGAGAACATGCACACTCGTAGGTGTTTTTGTTTAGTTCATTGACCAGCGCCGACACTGTCGCACTACGCAAACAACGCCTTCGATAAGTCCCGATTGTATGTCACGCTCTGTGTCACTGACACCCACCCTGGCATGGCTCTGCGACGAACCAGGATCCCTCGCTAGGTGTCTCAAATTTACTCGATCGATTAACTAAAATCTATTTGCGTTAAACAAAGTACGTAAGAAGGTATACTACGTTGTTATACAAACTTTTACATTCTAATTTTTATGGGTATGTAAGAAAGAACCTTTTCATCAAAACTGGTATTAGGATCGGTACCGTTGTCGTCGAGTCGAAACGCTGATAACAGAAAATAAATACGTAATTTATTTACATTATGACGTATAGATTTAGATACCTACTCGCACAATATACGTACAACATAGTTAGTTAAGACATAATATTATACTACACATACAAAATGGACGATCCAAGTATTAACACATTTATTAGCAAATAAATTGTTTACAGCTGAACTCATTTAAGGAGCATCGTCGTCGAAGGGCTGTTTTGTCTTTTGAGAAGTATCTCTGCAAATGATTTACAAATGGCGTCCTAGTATCCAAGCAACCACTAGTATCCAAGCCATTATTAAAGATTTTTTGCCATCTGTTTATCTTCAACCTAGATTTATTACTGGACTATAACACAAGTAAACTCTCAGAAGGTTGTATTAGCATAGTAACTATGGTTGCGTAATGCATACATGGTAGGAATTGTGTGTACAATGTATCAAGTTAAAAGTATGCTGTAATGCAAATAGAACAGAGCGCGGCGTTTATGCACCGGCAAGTCGTTCAGTCCCGTTAGCTCTAGCGCCTACCGACATAACAACTTAGCTTCTACCTATATACCTAGCCCAGAGTGCAGACTATGATAATATGTTTTTATGTAGGTAACGGATTTATTAATTTGTCATATTATTAAACGTACCTATTTATTACTTACGCAAGTGTCGTGATCGTCATGCAAATAATACGATTTTACCTTTGTTATGAAACTTTTCGAACGATGAAAATTAAATTTAAGTTTTTTAAAAACCTGTTTTGTAAAGCCAAGACAAACATGTGGGTGGACTATTATATGTATACCTACTTTGGCTTTTTAGCGTTCCGTACCCAAAGGGCAAAAACGGGACCCTATTACTGAGACTTGGCTGTCTGCGGCCTGTTTGTCCGTCCGTCTGTCATTAGCTGTATCTTGTGAACCGTTATAGCTAGATTGTTAAAATTTTCAAAATTGATGTATTATCAATGCCGCTATAGGTAATCAAATCACAAATACTAAAAATAGAATAATAAAAAATAATCATTAAGGGAGGTTCCCATAAAACAAAGGTGTTTTTTTAGCCTTCTTTTGCTCGATATCATGTCTACTTGTAATTATGTTTGGTATTTGCTGCTATTGTTTATGTAGTTAGTGAATGGTATGGAACTCTTTGTGGGGGAGTCCGACTCTCACTTGGCCCGTTTTTCTTGACAGTCTTTGTTGCTGTATGCATACAACATTGGTGGATACCAAACGCATCCGTAACATAGATAGCACAATTCTGGTGGAAAAGCATTCTAACATTTGCATCGCAAACTTGCTTGATAAAATAGAGCATACTGAGAGATTTATCTTACTTAAAACCAAATATTTTTAAATATAGATATACAGAAAATAACAAAATACCTCAGATATGTATTGTTTATGTTGTGTCTGGGTTTTGTTTATCAACATGACTCTTCTTGTAAGCTCTTTTTTAAATCAAACTTATAATGGGCCTAAGTCTCTACACTAAGGAACCAAGCACAAGCAGAGCAGCTATGACAATGAAACATGCCTACAACTATAAAAAACACTTGACTAGTAATGAAGAAAATCTAAGAACAGTAGAGTTTGTTGAAGAAATAAATGTATAAGTGGTACATAAATACATCCAATCCTATCCTTTACTTAACTGCGGACTGATCACATCACTGAAAAGGTTGACATTTTTAATGTTTGTAGCTTGTTCATGCATGATATAACAACCGAATTTTAAGTTTGTGTAATAATGTAACTAACCTTAGCCGGTCAACCACAGCCTGTCGTTTGGGTGGCAGGATCATGTCCTCCATGGGCTGCAGCATATTAGGCGGTGGGTGCGCAGCCGAGGCGCTGGGCAGCAGGCCGCCCGCGCCCCCTCCTACCAGGTGCTCCACCGTGCCGCCTGTGTTCACCTCCGCCCGCGCATCTTCCCTCACTCACTCTGACTGCACTTAAGTACTGCACCACATGTTCAACAACACTATCAACAAGTAACAGTTCGTCCTCAACACTTTTGGCACGTATGTCATGGTGACGACACTTCTTTCACTCGACTGCAAATATGCACAATGTTATCGTCTTTGTAACAATACTTATTATTAGTGTTACACTTCACTAATTGTACCATAAAAAATCACGTCATCGACTCCAGCCCTGTTTAGCAACACAACACAACAAGTCAAATCAGAAATCTCCATTCAACACGACCACACAACACATATTTCACTATTTCGTAACAATTAAGTATTACGTCTTAATATGTTACTTTTATAAGTATACTAAAGAAAATGATTTCCAAAATTCGTATTTATTACTAGTATTCGAATAACTTTTTACGTAAGCAATAAAATAACTCTGAAACTGTTTATCCACATGACAATACGACGACACCAACGACGCTTCCGTTGGCTTGGTGCTTGACTGACGCACACAATTAAAAAAAACAAACGTCGACGAAAGGCACACTCCTCCCTCCCTCCTCTGTCGGTTAGTGTAACCAGCATTTTAAAAATATTACCCCACCTATTATGTAACAGAAAATAGTATCTGTTGCTTTACCTACGTCTCTTGCTTTTTATTTTATACATAATTATTTTTAGGTGACAGAAAAAGTAGCCAGACAGCCATTTTATCATCATCAGCATCATCATCATCAGCTCTTTTAACGTCCCCACTACAGGGGCACAGGCCTACTCTCATACGAGAAGAGTGATTATTATTTGTATTGTGTGATATAGATAAATAAATAAATGATAGCATATTGTTTACTAATGAATTATTGAGAATCTACCTACCCTACATATTATTATGTAACTAAAGCACTTTCCTAAAGACACGGTTGGAAAAAGGTAAAAATATCATTACACAAAATACCTACCCTATTTTAGAATAGGTAAGTCGATACCTCGATCTTCTGAATTTCGACATGTTAAAAATATACACACAGACCGAGCTGCTTCGCGTCGCGCGGCGAATACCTCGCGAGGCTGCTGACTGCTCGCTCTATGTGGACGCGCCTATTAAACCATTTTCTACCCTGTGACCATCACCGAAGCTACGTAATTCAAATGGCCATGTCAGTCGTGTCACATAGCAAAGATTCACGTTTGGGCCGTGCTCAATTTACAGGTTTTATTTTTATTTACTCAATAAAATGAAGATAAACGCGGCTTTACCAATATTTTTGGCAACTTGAACGAGCTGGCAACATAATTGGAGATGGGTCGGAGAGTTTTCGGCCATCGCGTCGGTCGGTTGGAAACTTAGTTGGAAACGAAGTGAGTGACTGAGTGTGCGTGTGGATGGAGTGAGCCAGCAAAATTTTTGCCTAGAAATATGCCTAACTTTCAGTAAAAGTTCTAAAACAATTGTGAAACTAAATATTTTAATTTGTAAAAAGATAGAACAAAAGATATGGCATTAAACATCGGCTCACTCAGTTGATTAAGCTACCTATGAAAATTATAGAAAGTATTAATTATTCATATAATATGTACTATTTATAGTATAAGTACCAGGATTTAGTAAAACTTTTACTAAGTAAATCCTGAAAATTTCAGATCGCCTGGTAACGTAATGAAGTTTTTACAAATGATTTCTTCGGCTCACTCCGTCGAAACGTTTTTTCAACCCCTATTTCTGACGAAAATACTGAACATTGAAACTGCTACGTACTTGTAAAAGTAAGCTAATATGAGAATTTGTAGTAATTGAAATATATTTTTTTAAGTGGTACCTAATGAATACTAATACCCAGTTAAGGATATAACGAGCGAAAATTACATACCTACTTATAATAATTATACTTAATAGCAAAATATTCATGTTTTTCTTTTTGGTAACAAATAATAATAAATTGAATTTGAAATAAAATATAACATTGAAAGTTAAAGAGCACTATCTTTCCTTATCATAGAGAATACAATATATATTTACATAAATTATAATATTTATGTATGTGTATTTATCGAATATATTTGTGTAGGTTTATACTTATACAGGGTGTAACAGAAAGGGTATATAAAGCCGAAACACAGCTATAGTCCTCATGAAACTGAACAACTTTCCCCAAGGAACATGGTGCATGAGATGCATTCGCCAATATATATATATATATATATATATATATATAAAAAAAAATACATGCATTGGTCCATGCTGGTCAAGTCAAGTGTGCGTGAACCGAGTGAGCCAGCTAAATTTTTGCCTAGAAATATGCCTAACTTTTAGTAAAAGTTCTAAAACAATTGTAAAACTAAATATTTTAATTTGTAAAAAGATAGAACAAAAGATATGGCATTAAACATCGGCTCACTCAGTTGATCAAGCTACCTATGAAAATTAGAGAAAGTATTAATTATTCATATAATATTTATATAATTACCAGGATTTAGTAAAACTTTTGCTAAGTAAATCCTGAAAATTTCAGATCGCCTGGTAACGTAATAAAGTTTTTACAAATGATTTCTTCGGCTCACTCCGTCGAAACGTTTTTCAACCCCTATTTCTGACGAAAATACTGAAAATTGAAACTGCTATGTAAGTAATTGTAAAAGTAAGCTAAGATAATATGAGAATTTGTAAAACACAAAACAAACCACTAACGTAACGCGGCAGGTTTTTGTATAATCATTGGTTTCATCGGCTCACTCCGTTGAAACGTTTTTCGTAAGTTAAAAATGTCAATATCTTAAGATTTCTAGCACTATAGAAACTAAAAACTGTCTTAACTTTTAGTAAAAACTTTTTACTAAATATCCACCATACTAATGTTTTATATTCCATGTCTGGTATAAAAGATATTCAATTGTGTTTATTCTGCATACAAACTTCAGTTTAGGGTGACCATGCTGTTGACATTTCATAGTGCTGGGACTCGGGAATGAATTCAAAGTAATTAATTATAATTTATTTTTTAAGTAAAAGTCCTTGCACGCACACGACAATTTGACATTGAATTAACTTGACACTTGACAGCTTTGAGCTTTGTGGCTTTGGTTTCAATTCAATTCATTGGTTCATTCAATTCAATTCATCAACAGAACAGCAGAATTGAAAAAATAAGAAGAACAAGACAATTGAAGACAAAAGCATAATTGAAAAGAAAACTCATCATAAGTGTAAATTAAAGAAATTCAAACAGTAGACAGACTTCTATACTAGACGTTTATTATGGCAGCGCTTCGTGCAAGGCTTGGTTCATCCGTTATGTACGGGAGGTTATGTTTGCGGTCTATTTCAAATATAAATACAATATTTCTTCCTAATTATTATGGAGCTGTAAATCAAATTGGTGAGTGGGTATTCGATCAATAGGTACATGAAACAACGGAACTCCAGGCAGGCTGTTGTATCTGATGTATTTTTTCCTACTTTTATCCAGGGTTCAACAGAATGAATTTACAACTCCTCAAACAACACAGATTCTTGAGTACAGCCACAGAAGAAAAACAAGTACTTAAAGGTGAATCTGAAAAAAGAGAATTTCAAGCTGAGACCCGGATGCTGCTTGATATTGTGGCAAGATCTCTATATTCTGATAAAGAAGTATGTCACTGAATCACCACAACATTTCAAAATACTCAATCTGTTTATAAAGAAAAAAAATGATCTCATAATTGTTTTTATAATTTTAAATCAGGTGTTCATCAGGGAACTAATTTCAAATGCCAGTGACGCACTGGAAAAGTTCCGGTACTTGACCGTAAGTGCTGCACCAGATGCAGTTCAACTGGAACAAACCGATAGACCGCTGGAGATACGTCTCACAACAGATAAACTTAATAAAACAATTACATTTCAGGTACCTATTTATTTACTAGCACTAGCAGCCACCCATGATATATCTCTAAAAACTTTTCTAAATATCTTTTAAGCTTATAAGTTATTTGATCTACATAGCTTGTAGCATTATAGTAAATTACTATTATAATCTGTTATCAGTTATATGGTTGTGTGAAAGAGTAACAAAAATTTTACATCCATCCTTACAAATATTGATGTTAACCTACCAAAATACCTGATTAACTAGGCAAATTCTTTATATATCAATATCTTATTATAAAGAGACTGACTTAATTCCACTTAATGGTAACTTAATAAATAATAAATACATATAATTAACTGGAACTTTGGATCTAGGACAATGGAATTGGTATGACAAAAGAAGAGCTCACCCAAAATCTTGGTACCATTGCCCGGTCAGGCTCTAAGTCATTCATTGAAGAGATTAAACAGAAAGGTGCTGAACAAGCTAACTCTATTATTGGCCAATTTGGTGTTGGTTTCTACTCGGCGTTTATGGTCGCTGACAAGATAGAGGTATTTACAAGAAGTAGCAAAACAGGATCTCCCGGGTACAAATGGACATCAGATGGGTAAGATTTTTTATTACATTTTCAAGTAGTTAATAATCAAATTCAAATATGTACACTAAAGCTAAGTGATTTCTTTTAGATCTGGAACCTATGAAATCCAAGAGGCTGAAGGTGTGGCTATTGGCACTAAAATAGTAGTCTACTTAAAAACTGACTGCAGAGAATTCTCAGATGATGATTCTGTCAAAAGTATGGAAAATGTGTAACTTGTACCTTCATAAAGTTATTTATTGTATTCAACCGATTATAATATTTTTTCTTCTTACAGATATTATAAAGAAGTATAGCAACTTTATAGGCAGTCCCATTTTCTTGAACAGTGAGCAAGTAAACTCAATAAAGGTTTGTATCAGACAGAGTGATCCTTTTTGCCTACTAGCTAATAAATGGACTTTTTGCTATAAGAACTAAAATCAACCAGTTGCACATATTATTACTTTTTTGTCAAAAAATGGTTCAGAGTTACTAGAATATTTAAATGGAGGAGTTAACTGGAATTGACTTTTTCCGTACCTTTAATACGTAACTCCCTTGCAATGCTATCTCTTCATGTTTACAGCCTCTCTGGCTCATGGAACCGAAGGAAGTGACCCAAGAGCAACATATAGAATTCTACAGATTCATCAGCAATTCTTACGACAAACCTAGATTCACCCTTCACTACAAAACCGACGCCCCTTTAAGCATCAGATCTATCTTGTATGTGCCAGAAGGGAAGCCGGGACTGTTTGAAATGTCTAGAGACTCAGATGTTGGTGTTGCATTGTATTCTAGGAAAATTTTGATCAAAAGCAAAGCCGAAAACATTTTGCCGAAATGGATGCGTTTTGTTAAAGGTACTGTAATTTTATTTGCGGTTTTTTACTTTTCAAGTACATAGTTATTGTTATCTTTTATTAATGCATTTTTTTTATTATCTAGGTGTGGTAGATTCTGAAGACATTCCATTGAATCTCAGTAGAGAGTTACTGCAAAACAGTACATTGATCACGTGAGTATATTTATTAAAATAAATGTTATTTATTACTAAATAGAAGTTTTACATTGACTTGCAAAACAGGCCATTACAACCAAATAACACCTAATGCTAATACTATCATTGTCAAGGATTAGATAAAGACAGCATGATATTTGATTAAGTAATCATCTAAGTGTGGCTTTCTGTAACTGAAGTGATTTAAATTAAAATTTATTTCTTTTTCAGGAAGCTTCGTACTGTGTTAACCAATCGGCTGATCAAGCACTTGATAGATGTGTCACAGAAGGACCCCGTGGGCTATGACGCATTCTACAAGGACTATTCTATATTCTTGAAAGAAGGTATCGTCACTAGTCAAAGTCCCATGGAGAAGGTATGTTTATGGAATTAAATTGTTGAACAAATATGAATAAAATGTTATGCTTTATAAAAAACCGATTTTTTTCAAAAGAAACAAGTTTTACTACGGTCAATTAGTAGCATTTTCAACGAAAAAATCCCCCCTTTATTTATGGTTAATAATTAGTAAATAAAAGTTTTCGTTACTTGGTTACAGGAAGAAGTATCAAAACTGTTGCGTTTTGAATCTTCAAAATTAGAGAAAGGGAATAGAACATCGCTAAATGACTACAGTGCTCGACAGAAAGACGATCAGAAAGCAATCTATTACTTAGCCGCACCAAGGTACCTAAACAATGTATTCTATTACCAACAGGGTGCTTTGAAACTTGCAGCTATCTACAGTTTTTTATTTCTATGACACCTGGAAAACTAGTTTCGAGGAGGTCCATTAGCACTTCCAAAGTCTTTGGTGACTTAATTGTATTATTACAGCCGACAATTAGCCGAGACATCGCCGTATTACGAGTCGTTAAAGAAACGCGATGTGGAGGTTTTGTTCTGTTACGAAATGTATGACGAACTCGTGCTCTTAGAACTGAAGGAATTTGGAGGCCGACAACTTGTTTCTGTTGAGAATGATATGCAGAAAGACTCTAGTGACACAGGAGACTCTATTATTGGTCAGTATCTAAGCTACCTATTGAATATTGAATTTTGTTTGTTACTTCTTCACATTTCAACGACGCACGGCTGCTTTTACCTTAACTGCGTCATGCAGGTAAACGCAACGTAACACGGTTGTGTTTTGATTATGCAAAGGCGTGATCCAAGTATTGGTAGCACCATCTACTACATTAGTCAGACTCGATTTATACCACAGAGCACCCCCTAATAGAGCCCGAATCATGACAATTTTATTCGAAACAAAACTCACAACTTTAGGCGGCAAGAATGAAGTGCGGGGGACGTGACAACTATGCTGTGATTTGCTGAATCAAGGTCAACGCATCGCTTAGAGATGTGCCGTGACGACAGTTAGGTTTATCGATAAAACATTTACATAAGTGTGTTACATTTTTTATTGTTGAACAATTCGATGTTATAACAAAATTAAATAATTAGAGAGGTTAAGTTAAAATTGCATGACAATTGACGACACTTACCGGTAAAATTAATTTGAAAATAAATACATGCTTCCGAAAACTGAATTTCAGTGTCCCAAATACCTAACCTAAAACTAGGTTATTATTTAGAAACTTCTTATAAATATGCTGTACCTTTTTTGCTCAGGACATTTAGGAAATCTTTAAAAGAAAACAAACACTAACTTTATTCTATTATTTGCGATGATAGGTAATAAAAAAATATCAAGTACTGTTCTTTACATATTAATAATAATTATTATTAGTTATTTTTTATCTACATCTCATCTCAACAAAAAGTGTATATTATTATTGTATTTGATAAAATAAATCGATTACATTCAGTCGATAAATTTGTTACAACTCTAGTACTGAAATTTCGGAAACGAAAAAGGATAAACATAGTAATTAGCATAATGATAGAAAGGGATGTAGGCAAATCAAAATTTGTTGTCCAGTATAACATGAACTCCGCGTAATATAAAACAAAAATTGTTTATACTTATCGGTAAAAAGTTATTCCATTTTTCTTAAAGCAAGATGTCCCAGAATTTTTCCCGTACCATTTCACAGAACACACTGTCATTTTATTACGCTTTAAAGCAAAATAAGAGCCATGTAAATTGCGAAAAAGCTTGTGCGTACGGATGTGACAGCTGGTCAGTACTGACTTGAATGACATAGTTCGCTTTGCTACATCTGCCGAAAAAGACATATGTACGGTGCACGTCTATTGCCTTGCAAGTACACTCTATTAGGGGGTGCTCTGTGATTTATACTGACGCAGTCGAAAATAAATTACTTCCAAAATTGAACATAGAAATTGAACCAACAGCATAATTAACTCAACAGCATAACGCACATAATTACTTCTGATATTTCAATTTAAAATCTTAATCAATTGTATCTTTACAGGAAGCGACGATTTACAAAAGGAGCAAGTAAATGAACTTATATCGTTCATTAAGTCTAATTTAGATGGCAAAGTGTTTGAAGTTCGCACTACACAGAAATTGGACACATATCCGTGTGTGATTATGATACCCGAAATGGCGGCTGCACGTCATTTTATACGCACTCAAGCGCAAAGTCTAAGCGAAGAAAACAGATTTGCTTTACTTCGACCTCAGATGGAAATCAATCCTAAGTACGTTAAAATTTATGCATCTTTATTACCTACTAATAAATATTTACAGATTTTGTTTTACAGAATTTATAACTTCGGTCACATCTTTAGAGTGTCTATATTTTGTGTTGTAGGTCTTGTTGTGTAGTTTATTTTCTAAATGATGTATTATTATTTTCCAGACATCCTATTATTAAAAAACTACATAAGTTAGTTTCGACGGACAAGGAGCTGGCTAATATGGTTTGCCAACAGTTATTCAGTAACGCGATGGTGACGGCTGGTCTGATTACCGATCCGAGAAACCTCATCATACACATTAACGAACTGTTAACTAAAGCTTTAGACAAACATTAATTATTAAATAAATTGTATTTTACTGTTGTTACGATTATTTAAGTACAATTTTTATTTTAATCCTCAAAATGTGCAAATGCAGACAGACAGTCAGACAGATTAAAATCTTACTTATATTCAGGTAACCAGCAACAGGGTGGTGCTTGTATGCAGGTTAGGTTACCTACCTAACTGTAAATAGGCAGTTAGTAGCAAAATAAAAAGGAAGGGTGCCGTGCCGCTGCTGGATACCGAAGTTGAAATGGTGCTCCCACATGGCATGTTTATAACTCACCATAAAATAAAAATTTTCGATATTGAAAACTGTGTAAATCGTAAATCACAGATTATAAATCGAAAAGTAGGTAGCGTAACTTGTGGGAGTGAAACCAAAATTATTTAAAAGCTGTCCCGGCCACAGAAAGTGTTTATACTTCCCAATACATTACTCTACTCTTTGGTTTATACGTCTGTAGTCCCGGCAAACTTTATACCGCCTTTGAGTAGATTTTTAATTCTAGTGATAAAAACATGTTAAAAAAACGTCTTATGTTCTTCTCTTGGTTCTTATCCACCTCCCTGTTAATTTTAGGCTAGAGCAAGAATACCTTTATACTAAAGTGATTTGAATAACTGCATCAATCTTTGTTAACTTTCAGTAGGTAGTTTGGAAATAGCCGAAATTTTTGTTTACTTGCAGCATGATGAGCATTGAGCATTGTTTTTTTTTTCTCTTATTATATGAGACCACAGACAACAGAACAATATACATCCCAGACAGAGATGTGCATCACTATTGCATTTATTGTGATCAATAATTACGTCGATGACGTTATAAAAGGCAATAGCATTAATAAAACGACCGGCACTTTTCTCTAAGATAGAAAAGGACAACACTATTTTCAACTTCATTTGATGCTTTTAACTGTGCTAATTTATTGAACAAAAATTCGCAAAATAATCGACCGACGACGACCGAACGCCCGAGATACCAACCAAACCAAACCAATCCAAATCAAATCAATCGACAATCAAACCAACCAACCAAAAACGAAGGAAGCGAAGCGGTGCGCGGCGGTGCAACAAATGCAAAGCAAATAGGTAGTTTGTATTTGTACGCGGCGGTAGCGGCGTCCGTCTGTTTTTGCAAAATCTTTATATTTATACATTGAAATTAAGTAAAGTTATCATATCTAAATAGTTTGAAATAAATGTTGCGTACTGTGTAATAAAATAAAGCAGTAAGTACGGTTCGCCAATATTTCTATCTGAGCATTCGGGTTTCGGCTTTAGCACTGTTTACATTTTCGTGGAGATTTACCAGTTTTTAGCATTTTAGATATGAGTAATCCGGATATTAATCAAGTAGACAATGAAGAAAATGCGTCGCCGGACAAACAGCAAATTGAAGCCGAGGAAAAAGAAGTAATGTTGAAAGAGGAAATAATAAATAGAGAGACAAATGATACAAAGCCTGATCCAGAAGGGACAGAAGGTCCTGTGAAAGCTGCGTTGTCAGGAGACGTGACAGAGCATGGCCGAGAGGTTAAGCCTAAATTTATCCCAATAGGGGCTATAAAAATGCCAGGATTTTTTACTAGAAACTCTGACAAAGAGAAGTCCAAGGTATGTGTATTTAATTATACATTTATGTTTGAGGAATTGGAGTTGTTCACTTCCAGCACAGGACATAATATATTTTTCTAGACAAAGGACTTTACTGGATATTGTGATGTGTTTACTTGTTAATTCAATATACAGGAGGAGGATGGTGTTCATGAGAAAGACGGAGACAATGAGAAGGCTGAGAGGAAACCAATACATCATCGCCTTCAGTTTCTTCATTCTTGCCCATTCACTCAGTTCATGCATCACCCTCAGAATGAGACTGGTAACTAGCATAGTTTTAAAACTGTTAAGTATTGGTGTATACAGACCAAAACTAAATCAAAACTGGCTAAACAGATATTAATGTATTCTTTCTTTGTAGAAGGAGATACTGAAAGGAAGGGGCGTATTGTTTTTAACATGACTTACCCGAAAATATTCCAAAGACGGTCAAACAAAGATGCTGAGGCAACTCTCGCTTCAATGGAGACTTTGGAGGACAAGTTGGATTCGCCCAACGATGGGATGGAGAATGTTAAACTGGATACTGTTGTAAGTTTTGGAACATTACAGCTAAATTGTATTTTTTATAGTTTTATTGCATCTTTTTAATATTATATAGGTTTTTTTTTCTATTTTTAAAATCAATAAAACCAAATGAACTGACTAATAATTGTTTTTACTAAGTGTACTATTTATGTGGATGATGAAATTTGAAATGTACCTAGGTCTAGTGTCAATTATTAAGCTTGCTTGCTTTAATTGAATATTTATTTAAACATCTAAGGCTGCAATATATACTTAACAGGATGTGGAGGAGGGAAAAGTAGCCACTAAGCTTCCACTCAAGGAGAGAATCCGCCAAAAGAAATTCATTATAGGTAAGTGAAAAGAATACAAATGGAAGTTCAACTGCCATTGACCCTGCCCTTGCCCTCTTATAAGTGCTATTGTAATTTAATTAAATTACCATGTGCTGCAAGTACAACATGCACAGTGAGTATAAAGAGGAATGGTTGCTTAAAGAAAACTTTATTAAGTACAGTAGAAATTAAATGCATTGTATGTAAGTAATGTAGCAATAGTTATAACTTGCTGATTTTTAGACTATTCACCAGAATTATAGCTATAGTAAATAAGTTGTGTGTTACAGATGACATCATAGTGTGTTGCCTGGCGCTGCTAGTGCTGCTGGCGGTGATCATCGGCGTGGCGGTGAGTGCGCGCGCCGGGCCGCCCGCCGAGCGGCCGCTGCGTCTCGGCAAGTACATGACTACCATCACCAGCTGCGGACCTGTTGAAGGGTAAGTTTTTCATTTTACTATAAACTTAACAAAATACATTAAAGTTGTGAAAATACACCACTTATGAGATCTATCCAAGTTAAGATTTTGATGTTTTATGTTTTTGTTACAGAGTGAGAGATGAGGACGTTTACAAGTACTTTAGCATCCCGTACGCCGTTCCTCCGGTAGGAGACAGGCGGTTCACATACGCGCAGCCGCTCAACAACATCTCCATGTGCTGGAACGGGACCCTAGAGGCGCATAGGGCGGGGCCGCTGTGCCTGCAGTTCCTGGAAAACGGCACGGTGGTAGGTGAGGAGGACTGCCTGACGCTGGACGTGGTGACGCCGCACGTGCGCTACGACTCGCCGCTGCCCGTGGTGGTGCTGGTGGGCGCAGCGTCGCTGTCGGGCGGCTCGTCGCCCGCCGTGCCGTCCGCCATGTACGCGCGCACCAAGGAGGTCGTGTTCGTGCGACCCAACTTCCGCCTCGGACCCTTCGGCTTCCTCGCGTTGGATATTCTGTCGACCTCCAAGTACCCTGCCACGTCCGGCAACTACGCCCTGAGTGACCTGATCGTAGCCCTGCAGTGGGTGCAACATAACATCCAGCATTTCGGCGGCGACCCACGTTCCGTGACGCTGCTGGGGCACCGGGCCGGAGCCACCCTGGCCGCGGCCCTAGCCACCGTTAAGAAGGCCCAGAAGCTGTACACCCGAGCCTGGCTCTCGTCCCCGTCCGTCGTTTTCCCCGACGTGCCTCTCGATAAAGCTCACGGACACTTCGATCGCTTCAAGCAACTGAGTAAATGCGAGGACGCGGCGTGTCTGCGGCGTAAGTCCTCGACCGAAATTCTGTCGATCACCCCGGACATATGGCTGTCGAACGACATCGGCAGTCTACCGCTCGTCGGCGAGTACCGCCACTCGTGGCTCGTGATGGACGGCGACCTGCTGCGGGCCCCCGTCAACGAGACCTGGGCGGCGCTCGCCGCGGCCAAACGGGAGGGCAACGACAAACTCTACAAGCCCACCGTCGTCGGAACTACGCAGCACTCGGGACACTCGGACCTGCTCCTGAAGCGGCACCTGAACTGGACGGCGGAGATCGTCGAGAGAACGGTCAACGAGAGCGCGTTCGGAGAGAGCGGTCTGAGTGTCAAAGTGTTCGATCACGTCAACAAGACGTACGAGGGAGTGGCGGAGCTGATCGCGGCGGTGCGCACGCTGTGCCCGCTGCTGGCGGCCCGCAGCTGGCTGCGCGCGCCGCTGTACGTGGCGGGCGTGGGGCGCGCGGCACTGGGCGCCGACGTGGAGGCCATCCTCGGCACGCTGGAGTCGGCCACGGCGCAGCAGCGGCGCTACATGGCGGCCATGCAGCACCTGTTCTACTACTTCGTGTGGCACGGCGCGCTGCCGGGCCCCGACGCGCCGCTGCTGGCGGTGGGGCAGGACGCGCTGCCGCTGGCCGAGCTGCCGCTGTGCGAGCTGCTGCAGGACCACGGCATGGTTCCGAAGTACGCCCACGTCGACTAAACTCGCCTCGGTAGTCGGGTGATTACGAACCCTGCTGAAGTTTCGTTCCTTTCATTGCTTGTATTTGATACGTATTGTGTTATTAGTGTTTAATTTTTGTGATTTTTCCGGCATCTTTTAATGCACGTCTTTGTGTTACCTGTGTCTTGTAATTATTAACAAAATAACATATTTTTTGTGAATTTATGTAATGTTGACTAAGGAAGTCGTTTAGTGAGACTTTTTTGTCAAAAGTTAGGTTAATCTTTGTCAACGGTCTACTAGATAGTATAGTAGCGATGAATAATTACTGTGGAGTGAACACTTGTTTGTAATAATTAATTTGTAATTGTCATTTTTATATTGGCCATGATTTTATACTACTTATACCTACCAAATGATATTAATGATGATACATGGACTGATTTTTTTATAGCACATAAGTTTAACGAAAGGACATTACTCCACAAGACTTATTATGAATTGTAATCATAACTTATGAAATGATCTCATGCAGTTTCATTGTGTAAAAGTATTATTTTTAATATTTGATTAACCAAGAAATCGGTTACCTTTAAAGTGAAATAATAATTATACTTAATAATATGAAATTACTTCAAATAGAAAGAAGCTTGAACCATTTTTCCATGGTTTTTTTGTGAACAAAAACTTAGCCTATAGTGATTATTGCAGCTATGAATCTTTAATTTTAAGAATAAGTGTCCATATCTCTTAATGTTTAAGTCTGATTAATCCAAAGAGTGTTAAACCAATTTTGCATTTAAGTTTAATAGCCGACCATATGATTACGTATACGTAGATACGTCATAAGATAACAACGTCAGACCCTCTGTGGTCAGACCTCTAATGTTACTCGTAGTCCCGTATAATAGTCTAAATATTATCTGTCGAACCAGGTTCCTGTGGGTAACGCAGCCAAACGCGGCCAGATCTATTTTAGTTGTCCACATTTGGGCGTTTGGTATCATGTCATCGAGTAATAGTTGCCATATGATGTAATTTAATTTTATGTAATAGTGACATACATATTATATCCGGCAGACCTTGTTTTAGATTACTTATCGTGTCTAACAGCAACATTGGCAGTACGATGCAGTTACGTTATGACCTTATGACTTCGGCAAACATACGGTCGGCGCGCGGCGCACGGTCTATAATGTGGCCTAGAATAATTTGTACTAGCTAGTGTGATCTCGCATAGATATTAGCATAATTTAATGTACTCATGTCTTGCCAAAAATGCTTTTGTGTTGAATATTGTTAGAGTAGCGATGCATCTTTTTAATTGGTCAAACATTAACTTAATAAATGTAAGACTGAAACAGTTTCTTTTTTTAAATAAACATCGATATTTAAGGCCGTGGCCCCAGTAGGCAAACTGTTAGCGGCCGACTGAGTGAGCCGCAAATTTGTGGCGAACTGAAAGAGTTAGCTGCAAACTCAAATCAATGAAATCACCGAGTTGGCCGCTGTCTGAGATAGTCAGCGCGCGTAACGCTGCAAACTGCGTACAGTGAGCGAAAACTAGCTGACTGTGGACACTCCATTTCAATTATATGGAAGGGCGTACTAAATCGATACACCGCAAACTATTTAGCCGCTAACAATTTGCCTACTGGGGCCACGGCCTAAATACATAAGAAAGAAAAAAACGAAAGTAGAAAAATGTTGATTTATTGTGCAGATACACTCCAATTCACATTTTTTGAATAAATAAATAAATTAAACAGCAACTAAAAATAAATATGGGACCAAAATTTCATATCAAAAGAGTTAAAATGTTCATTCAGAATTCTCAACAATAACAACAGCGATCCAAAACATTCAATATTACGTTAAATAAAAGAACATTGGCAATGCAATGAATAAATCATAAATCAATTAATGATTACGCTCCCTCAAAGGGGAAATAGCAACTTGTACATTTTCTTTGCCGGATTTGTAAGTTTTACGCATGAGGGAAGGTGATTTTGGTAAAGCCAAATTCTGTTCCACGTCCTTCTTCATCTTATCAAGGATTGACGATTGCTTGGCGACAGTCATGGACAATTCCTCGTTTTCCTGACGAAGCAACGATACTTCAACAACCAATGACTGCTGGTCTTCAATCTGGAGATACAAAATTATGTTAGAAATTGGATAAATTAATTATTTAATAAGGCAGCCTGTTGTTACTTGATTGTCTTTTACCTTAATTGTTTATGGTCTTTGTGGAATAAATAAAAGTTAGCATCTATATTGATATTGGGAATTGGATATTTTGAAGAGGTGTCGATACCGAATTCTATTTCTATAGTACAAAAACATAAAAAATAACCTGTTGTTGTAGGCGCTGGTTTTCAGTTTCTAGTCTGTTTATTTCAGCCGCGGCCTGAGCGAGCAGCACGCGCGACTGCTCAGCTGCAGCCGTTGCAGCACCCGCATGCTCTTTTGCCATTTCGCACAACATACGCTTTTTCTCCACCTAAACAATAAAAACAAAACATAAGTAAATGGGGCCAACCAGTCAATTAAATTCAATAGGTATTTGAAGTGCTGACCTCTTCACGCAATATTTTAATTTGGGAATTTGATTCTTTCTTGATCAATTCCACATCATCTATAAGCTCATTCTTGATAGAACCCAGTTCACGGTATGCCTCCTTCTCAACGTTCTGCAAACTTTCAATTAATGTGACATTGTGTTCCATGATCCGCGTGTGCTCTTTCGCCAGTGCTGCTTTAGACTTCAAGATATTGACCAATGCTTCTTTGTACTCGGTACATTCCATTGCTGTATTATTGAGCATATTTTTGTAAGAAGCCAATTCATTTTCAAGTACTTCTTTAGTGGTAGTCAATGTTTGTAGCTGATTTTCGAAACTTTCTAGCTCATTATCAGATTCTCTCAACCGCAGTGTCAGCACTTGGACAATGTCCCTAGTTACAGATAAAGATGTCTCAAACTTGGCCTTCTCCTTGAATGCTTTATCTACTTCTACTGTGAGTTTATTCTTCTCATTTTCAAATTCAATCAACTGCTTTTTAGACTCCTCTTTCAGTTGTTCTGCATCTCTTTCTAACATGAGCTTCTCAGCTTTCAATGTCTCAATTTCATTCTTCAGCAAATTTATTTCTTTTTGCAGTTTATTATTCTGATCTTCAGTAACATTGAGTGAATATTTCAGATCTTTGGTTTCGTTTTCTAGGAACTGCAATCGTTTCTGTTGTTGTAAACAATGTTCTTGCAAATCACGACTTCTTTCTTCAAATTGGATCTCACAAAGTCTCAATTTCTCATGTGTGGATTCATCAATTTGTTCTAATTTTGCTTTGATTTCAGCATCTTTAATAATTAGTTGATTTTGCAGTTCGGCTACTATGTAATCTCTTTCCTTCGTCATTTGTTCTTTAATAGCATCTACTGTGGCATTGTATTTCACCTTAACATTTTCTTGGTCAGATTTAGATTTAGCAATAATAATGGATTTCTCTTCTTCAAATTTAGTTTTTAATAATTCTAGTTCAGCTTTATATTCTCGTCTAATGCTTTCATTCGCCTCAAGGGCTAGAGCATGATGACCCTTAACCATTTCAAGTCTTTGTTTAGTTTCCTCCAAGCAAGCTTCCATGTTAGTCAGTTTATCCTGCAAATCCTTGCAAAGGCTGTCCCTGATGGTGATTATTTTTTCAAGAGATGTAAGTTCCACTTGTTTGCTGCTAACTTCTTGTTCAAGTTTCTCACATTGTTGTTCTAAATCAGATATTTTAAGTTTTAAATCTTCAATAGGATCATCTTCTGATTGTAGATTGCTTTTCGTTTTGTGACTTTCATCTAATGTTATTTTTGCCAATTGTTTATTGATCGTAGTAAATTCATTGGATTTGGCCGCATCTTTTAGTTGCTTATGTAAAGAAGTAATTTCAATTTTTAATTCTTCAATCTGCTTATTGTACTCAGCAATTGTGAAATCTTTGTTCCTGTAAAAGATTTTTAATTGATATAAGTATACAGCATGTTTTCTAATCAAATCAGATACAAATAATTTAGTGTCACAAGAATTTTTTACAACTATTACTAGTTATGGATTATATGAATCTCAAAGTAAAATTTACTTCTCTGTAGTAAAATGTCGATCTGCTTCTATCTAATTATGAAACACTTTATTTAACACATCCTTCAGGTATTTTTAAAAATTAATAGATAGATACAGTTATATATCTTTTCCCAAGTATAGGTAGGTACTTTACCTGATCTCCACTTCCTGCTCTTTCAATATATCATTCTGAAAATTTTCAGTTTTCTTGTTTTTGGTCTGTAAGGGAGTTTTCTTAATATTTACTGATCCTTTAGTTGGAAGCTTAACAGGCTTTGGCTGAAATAGGACAGTTTTCTATAGAACTAAGTTTTGAGCAGACAACTGACAACTCTACGAATGTTGCTACGTCAATTTAGCTCCCCGTTAAACATTTTGCATGCTAGTAGGTAAAATAATGTAATGAACCTAATGCCCAGTTGCAGAAACGATCATGAAAGTTAACGCTCCATTAAATAGGTATAATTTAAAAGTATAGTTAGTCTTAGTCTCGAATCTGTACTTGGTAGGTACGCCAAGAATCAGCAGAAGCCTTTTAGCCATTAATAAAAACGTGATACTATAACCTTTTCTGCAACTGACTGTCAATTAAACTCACAGTTGCAAATAGTTTGACGCTCTTCGTAGAGCTACATTGTGAGTGGGCATCACAGTTTGACTTCACAGAGGATGTTGGAGTGGCACATGGCTTGTTCTTGGGTTTGATCGTTGTATGCGCAGAAGCTTGCGCAACAGCGCCCGGTTTTGATTTAGGCTTCGTAATATCAATTTCTTTCTTTGGTCCGGATGATTGAGACTTAACTGAAACTAAAAATATTGCTAGTACCTACTTCGTAAAATACGTGCTAAAACGGTAAATATAGACCAAATTCTGATCAATTCATTATTTTATATTTACGATAAACTATAATTAAAAACTTACCAGCACTTTCGAAACGTTTGGCTTTCGAAAACATTATGTAAAATAATATTAGTTTAATTCAACAGAACTAGATATTTTAACGATTTCATCCAAAATTTAACAATAACAATCGTCAACGTCCGTTACAGAGATCGCGCGCAAAATAATGAATGAATGGATCTGCCTGCGCCTGCGCCACCGAGCTCGATCGATTGCGTTCTCTCGAAAACCGTTAAAATAACGTTCCAATTTACGCATCGGTTGGTACCTGATTAATTTTATTATAATATAATATTAAAAGTACATAATTTTACAATATTTTAATGGTATCCATTCTTAACCAAATTTTATTTATATAAAAGCATCATGCAAAAGATATATGCACACATTTAATTTTAGTTAAACCAACTTATAGCAGACATAAGACATAAGACATTTATTTTCAAAAACAGTACAAATAAACACTGTGAGACTTTTTCTTTGTCAAGGGGAAGATGGTTGATGGATGGCAAAGCGCGGTATGTTACATGGTGTTATAATAAATAATTGATTCTATGTCCAGAAACAAACGTGTTACTTGTATAGAGCTACGTTCGTGAAAACTTCAAATAAGCCATTATTTCTGTGTGGTCAGGATGACCAAATTCTTTTAACATTGTATCCACAGCCACACTAGGTGCTGGCGACTCTTTGCCATAATCGACTACATTTATAAAAAAAAGCATATAAGTCTGCAACAACTCCATAAATATTGGAAAAAAACTTTGACTTTCGTAAAATTTATTCTTCTCTTAATATTATTTAATTAATTACATCATAGGTAGCGAATTGGAAAAATGAAATTGCTGTTATTCTAAGTCATTCTTGCTTTGATAGATCCTTTCAGTATGCTTCCATCTCTACATGGATGGAGGTGGTGGTGGGACCGGAAGAAGTGGTGGCGGTGGCGGCACTCCTAGCATAGGAGCTCCTGGTGGAGGGGGCAGCCTCATGCCATGGTTGTCCCACATTTTTGGAGGAGGTGGCATACGTAAAGGCTCCATTTTAAATGCAAATTGCAGAAAGAATTGTTTCGTATCCTTATTCCAGTGGGTCCAAAACTTGGAGTCATGTTTCTCAACCTCTCTACTTGGCACTTTGAATGCAATTGTTTCATATGGTTCTGCAGCAAACAGTAAATACTGCCATCTGCGGTCCGGAGGTTCAATTTTTTGTTCATAAGCAGACATAAAGCGATGCCTCGGAGTTACTCCCTCTGCAATTTCTAAAAAAAAAATGAAAAAATGATTTGATAACTTTACAATAATGCAACAATGATATGTACACCATAAAGTTACTATGTTCACAAATTGCTAAATTGAAAATTTCTTTACAATAAGTGTTTATTCAACCAATAAGTGTTTATTCACTGCTAATAAGATTAATAAAATGTTGAATATTTCTTACCAGGATAGTCCACTTGGAATAATAAACTCTGTTGACCATTTTCTGGATCTTTTTGTTTAGTAACTCTGTAACCTGGTCGTCCAATTTTCACAAACTTCTTTGGTTCAATCCTCGGCTTCTCAGGTGCTAGCTGCTGAGGAGCCTCTTTAGCTTCTTTAGCAGCTCGGCGAGCAAGATTGGCCTGATGCTTCTTGCCTTGAGTGTGGGCTAAATAACTGCCCTCATTGTTGTGAAGAGTCAAACAAAGTTTACATTCATATGAACCTGAAATGCAACATTTAATCAATATTATTACTAGATGTTATTATTATTATATTAATCATAAGCAAGTCTTATTATAAAGGAGTAGGTATTCTATTAAATGTATTTACCTAAGTGATTCTTCATAAAATAGGGGTCCTTGTTCAAATCAATAGTTTCCAAAGCAAGCTGGCGAAGCCTTTCGCGGCGATCTCTATTGCTTTCCGACCATGATGCTACGCCTCCACCTCCGGTTTTGCCACCAGGTCGGTTTTGGAAATCCATGTTGGATTAGTTATATCTGAATTGTATAGTTAAAAGAACTTTACTAAAAATACAATCAGTGCTTAACAAAACTAAGGTTATTTATTTCATTTTCCTAAATAAAATCAAGAAAACCCAGCCAAGCTACAATAGAAGAATGAACTGTCACGTTCATGTCATGTCAAGTCAACTGACACTAAACTGACAGCCTGTCTGACCGACACTATAAAAATTTAACCAATAGACAAGGAATTTTTGTTTTTCTTTTATCTTTCTTACAAGCTTAGATACTATAAAACCTAATTTTATTGAAATTATTTTTTATCATTATATTCGTGTGCGTGTGGACGGAGTGAGCCATCAACATTTTTGCCTAGAAATATGCCTAACTTTTAGTGCAAGTTCTAAAACAATTGTGAAACTAAATATTTTAATTTGTGAAAAGATAGAACAAAAGATATGGCATTAAACATCGGCTCACTCAGTTGAGCAAGCTACCTATGAGAATTAGAGAAAGTATTAATTATTCATATAATATTTATATACCAGGATTTAGTGAAACTTTTGCTAAGTAAATCCTGAAAATTTCAGATCGCCTGGTAACGTAATAAAGTTTTCACAAATGATTTCTTCGGCTCACTCCGTCGAAACGTTTTTTCAACCCCTATTTCTGACGAAAATACTGAAAATTGAAACTGCTATGTAATTGTGAAAGTAAGCTAAGATAATATGAGAATTTGTGAAACACAAAACAAACCACTAACGCGGCAGGTTTTTGTATAATCATTGGTTTCATCGGCTCACTCCGTTGAAACGTTTTTCGTAAGTTAAAAATGTCAATATCTTAAGATTTCTAGCACTATAGAAACTAAAAACTGTCTTAACTTTTAGTGAAAACTTTTCACTAAATATCCACCATACTAATGTTTTATATTCCATGTCTGGTTTAAAAGATATTCAATTGTGTTTATTCTGCATACAAACTTCAGTTTAGGGTGACCACACTGTTTTATAAAAATTGAGGACATTTTTTAAGAAAACAAGTTTGTTTACTTAATCAGCCTTCTTTATTGAACTAGGTAATTCTTTATTAAACTATAAATTTAGACTTATAACTGATCATATTCTTATTAGTGTAAATGTAAGACGTAACTTAAAGTTTCAAATATTTACCTTTTTTAAATGAATTTTAAATGAAATATAACAAAGATGGAATAATTTTGAGTGAATTAATGAAAGTTGTGGCCTGGCACTACAATATTTTGAGACACATTCGTTTTCCTGTTAAAAACGCTAAATCATGGTCAAATAAAAATCTGGAGTTACGAATTTTTATAAAACAGTGTGGTCACCCTAAACTGAAGTTTGTATGCAGAATAAACACAATTGAATATCTTTTAAACCAGACATGGAATATAAAACATTAGTATGGTGGATATTTAGTGAAAAGTTTTCACTAAAAGTTAAGACAGTTTTTAGTTTCTATAGTGCTAGAAATCTTAAGATATTGACATTTTTAACTTACGAAAAACGTTTCAACGGAGTGAGCCGATGAAACCAATGATTATACAAAAACCTGCCGCGTTAGTGGTTTGTTTTGTGTTTCACAAATTCTCATATTATCTTAGCTTACTTTCACAATTACATAGCAGTTTCAATTTTCAGTATTTTCGTCAGAAATAGGGGTTGAAAAAACGTTTCGACGGAGTGAGCCGAAGAAATCATTTGTGAAAACTTTATTACGTTACCAGGCGATCTGAAATTTTCAGGATTTACTTAGCAAAAGTTTCACTAAATCCTGGTATATAAATATTATATGAATAATTAATACTTTCTCTAATTCTCATAGGTAGCTTGCTCAACTGAGTGAGCCGATGTTTAATGCCATATCTTTTGTTCTATCTTTTCACAAATTAAAATATTTAGTTTCACAATTGTTTTAGAACTTGCACTAAAAGTTAGGCATATTTCTAGGCAAAAATGTTGATGGCTCACTCCGTCCACACGCACACATTATATTCTACACACCAGCTTAATGAACGCCAAATAAGTGCTTGTTTGTAAGTTCGCGTTGAAAAATCGCTCGTCAACTGAGGGCTCTAGAAATAAGTTGTGATTTGTAATCGCTTATTTTTGACTTTTCCGGTTTTACGGTTTTTCAGTAGTATAATAAAAGGAACAACTCTAGTATGAAGTTTGATGTCAATGTCACCTGTCAAAATATCCCTTTTCATGTCAAGTTAGCGGCAGGTACATTTTCTTTAATAAAATCTGAATTTATTATGAAAATCTTCACAGTAAAATTGATTTAAAGGCTACTCGATTCAAGTATATTTATTAAGACACCAATTTGTGAAGTTATTTCATTACAAATATTGTACTTATTGCTTTGACACAGTGTTCTGTTTGTGTGACTTGTTTCGCTCTTGTTTTGTAGGTTCAACTTCAAAATGTTGATGCCAAAGCAGAATCGCGTTGCTATCTATGAGTACCTCTTCAAAGAGGGAGTCATGGTAGCCAAGAAAGACTACCATGCTCCTAAACACCCGGACTTGGAGAAGATCCCTAACCTCCAAGTCATCAAGGCAATGCAATCTCTCAAATCAAGAGGTTATGTAAAGGAACAGTTCGCCTGGAGGCACTTTTACTGGTATGTGAAAATTATACGAATAAATAGAAATACAGCCCATATTTTGTACTTCATTCTATAAGAACTAATACTTGTGTCTCATCTTTACAAGTCAAGTGTCTAAACAAAAATAGCATATTAAAATAGATATTTTATTAATGAACTACCTATCTCAGAAAATTCGTTATATGTATAATAGAATTTTTATTGTTCTTTTAGGTACCTTACCAATGAAGGTATTGAATATTTGAGAATTTTCCTGCATCTGCCTCCTGAAATTGTACCAGCAACTCTGAAACGATCAGTCAGGACAGAGACCGTGCGCCGTGGAACTGTGGGCCGACCAGATGCCCCAGCACGCTCAGCCGAGGACCGCTCTGCGTACCGTCGAGCACCCTCAGGGCCTGGAGCTCCAGCTCATGACAAGAAAGCTGATGTTGGCCCTGGCTCTGCTGATGTTGAATTCGTAAGTTTCAGCTTTTTATTTAATATGAGAAAACACAACTGTGTTTTAGACACATAGTTGAGATCATTTAGATTAGACACATATTTTACTCAATTTATACACAGATTTACTCAATTTATGCTTTTTCTTGCTTATTAATCTACTATGTAAATTAAATTCCAGATTAAGAAAAGATTATTTCAATTACCTGAATTGACTGTATTGAACTTAGTTAATAAATTTTTGTTTTTTTTTGTTACAGAGAGGTGGGTACGGACGTGGTAATAGGCCTGCACCTTAAATTAAGTTTAATAAAAAAAAATGTAATCTATCTTTTGTTTTACTGAATTCTTACCCATGATGTTACTCAAAATTTGGTGATGCACTTGATTTATAATTATGGTGTTCCGGTAATATTTGCAATGCAATACAATAAAACTACTTAACGAACTACAAAGTATCCCAAGAATCAAGAGGGACATCTCTTCTCTTGCTTTTTATTTCACCAAATCATGAATAGCATTAAAACTACATTTTTATTTACAGTAATTTATTTAAATATAAACATTCTCTACAACAGATGGCCTGAAGCAATCTACAAATTGATTTTAAATCCTTTCTGCTAGCTGTGGGCAGAGTGATACAAAATTTCAATAATATTTAACTTTTACATGTCATAGACTTGCTTTGGGGGAGGGGGCGTGGGGAATTCGCCCACTTGATCCATGTAGTATTGGTATGCTCTGAATGGCTTTAGCTCCCAGGGGGCTTGATCTTCAATGTTGGTGAGGTTAACTCCAAGATCCTCCAGGGTTGGCATTCCAGGATCTATACAATCTGTTGTTGATTCCTGTAAGTTTGCAAATGAAGTGATCAGCTTACAAATATAATTCTAGACAAAAAAAATGGGGGATAAAATTGCCAGATTAGCGAATAACGTGATTATTTACACGCTAGATTTTAGCTGCAACTTATGTCGTTACTGCGAAAAAATGGTACGTAAAACGCGTCTGGCCGCAGCATTAGGGGTTGTCTAAGCAGAAGTTTGCCAACAATATTGTCATAATATATATTTATTTACATTCTCTTAGAGACATTTTTTTAAAGGCGATGTTATTGCGGCAACTATCTCGTTTTGGGACAACTAAAGTAGACATATTTTATACCTTTTCAAGAGCTTCCCAGTGAAGGCCACCCCAAGGATAAGCTGGTGACACAATTTCATTGAATTTGATCTTGAGTGGGAAGAGAATTGGATCGTATTTTATGTCATAGCGTTTGTAGCCCCAGGTACCATCTTTACGCATCAGTTTGAAGAACCAGTCCACCAGATCAGCCAGAAGGTATCGTCTTGGCCTGTAAAAAAATATATTCAATCAAACTTCATTAAAAGTTAGACTTTTTTTTTTCTTTTCAAAAGAAATATGGCTCTTTACATTAGGGATTTCTTGGATGCACTTGGACTCTGTGCTAGTATTTAGGTAGTTACATTTTAAGTTAAGTAAAAGTTTTGCCCAGCAGCGGGACGAAACAGGCTAGTAATAAAAAAATAAAATAATGTAGGTATAGCTCACCCAACAGCTTGGTAGATTAGAGATTTGGTGTCGGGGTCACGTATGGCATTGACTATGCCTTGTGCAACATCAGACACAAACACTGGCTGCTTGACAGTTTCTAAGCCATTCTTGTACAAGGGCAGATATTGACTGTGCAGGCGCCATGCTGTTCCATAGTTCCTGTGATAAACAAAAATATATTTTTTCAATGTCATACATTTTATTAAAAATCTAAGCATCTAAGTTCTCAATGGGAAAAAGTTAATTTTTCCTTCCAGAGTTTATAGAGTATTCAGCTGAGGTGTTGTTATGCTCATTCTGCTCTGTAAAATACAAACAAATTATAAATCCTACAATCATTGTGAAGAAACTTTTCCTACAAAATGTTATCTGAGAAATAGAATAGGTACATATGTACCTGATGAATCTATCTTCTGATCCATAGATATCGGAGGCACGTAAAATAGTAGCATTGGGGAACTCTTCCCTCACAGCACACTCTCCAAAGTACTTTGAAACCTTATACATAGATTTCTTTTTCATGACCAGTGGTTTAGGCTCATCGGTCTGGTTCAAGTACGACACATGAATGAAACGTTCCACGCCCATCACGCGAGATATCCTGTAATAAAACAATACAGTTCATGTACATTCGGTTTCATTAATAACCAATGGCTTGTGCTCTTGTAGAGGATATGTAAAAAAGCATGTTACTGCTGATGGTGATTATAAGAGTTGTGTCAGTCAAGAATAAATAGTTGAATCCCAGCAACAAGAGTTTATCTCTAATCTGCATTTTATCTATTTTGTTCTCTGTTTTTTGTACCTTCAGAATGTTGCAAAGAAGTTTGCAAATTCTAGATAAATTGGGGAAAACACAACACTGTTATTATACTCTAATAAATTTTGTATCCAGTATGTGTAGTACACATGAAAACATTAATAAAAACAATACAATACAATTTATTTCCAGTAAGTACCTGGCGAGGCATCTTGGACCATGAACGTGAACATCCATGTACTTGAAGTTCTTCGTTTCATAATCACGTCCAACTAAATTGATAACTACGTTCGAGTACTTGACAGCTTTACAAATTGACTCTTCGTCTCGGATGTCATAAGGAGTAAACAGGACTTGACCAAGGTCGCCACATACTTTCAATCTCTGGGCATCATAGAAGTCTCCTCTATAAGGGATTATCATCTGAAATAAGAATTTTGGTTCAAATAAAACAATTAAAAACTGAAACATGAAGGAATAAAAATCTTGTTAACTTTTGTTACTCTGTTTGGGCTCAAATAATTAAAAAAAGATAAGTAAAGAGAAAGGGATCCTTAAATTGAAAATGCAAGTCAAATATGGACTACCTGTGTACCAATTTTCCCAAGTTTATTGCAGACATAGCGGCCCACAAATCCTGTGGCACCGAAGATGGTGGCAACTATACCATTGAAACTGCTCCGTCCGCCGGTACCGCGCTTGTATGTAGCGAGGTTGTACGGATCCGTGCTGTACGATGCCGATTTTATATAGAGAACACTCAGCGATCCATTGTTGGCTAGAACATTACAAACATCCACATGAGATTTATTCTGAGGCTGCTATCTACAACGTTCATAAACAATGATATTATGTAAGACTTAATGCGTCTAAAATCACCATTTTTGTTAATAAAACTTATGTTTACCTAAAATCTTAGATACGGCCTGGCCTGTTAAAGCTACTGAAGCCATTTTCAGGCCAATAAATAAATAAAATTACAGAAATGTATTGATTTTATTAGCGAATTGACTAAAAGTTCAGCTGTTTGACATGCGTGACGGAGAGAGATCTGTCAACTACTCTATCTATGGTCTCTCCTATTATTTTTATTTTTGGCCTGATTGCCATTTTAAACTGTTTATTCAGATCGTTTTCTAACCTCCTACCAAGGTGACCTTGGTTAACAGCCAGCAAGCAGTGAACAGTGAACTGTGAAGCGCCTTATAGAATAATGAAACAAGAATGAATGGAATTTTGACTTGACAAGTTGACTGATTGACAGTGATTGACTTCGATTGATTAGGTTACGTACATACAAATTCAACAAATTGATCTTTTTACTTTATTGTTGTTTTATTTTGAATTTAAATTTATTCATAAACGAAAACCACTAATAATTTCAGTGATAATAGAAGTAAGAATAACTCACAATGGAAGACGACGAAATTGATATTTTGAGCAATGTTAATAATGTAGAAGAAGCAAGAATTATTCTCCAAACATTCATACATAATGTGAGTAATTTTCTAGAATTTAGATAATTGAATTGAATTCTTGATACACTCTATAGAATACAATTGATCTACCTACTTTAAAAAAGAATATATGATTTATTTCAGAATGAAAAGGTTTTGAAATTTCCAAATTTATCTGAAAATAACCGTCGTGTGATATTATGGACAGCTTTGTTTCAACACATACAGAATAAAGCATCAGCTCCTGTGCATGCTCTTTGCTTCGCTTCTGTGAGAATATTAAGGTTTGTTTCGTATCATATCTCTGTAAAAAGAAAGGCAGCTATGTTATTTGCATTCATGTAGTCAGTAGACAAAGAAAACTAAAGAAGTAGAAATGGTACTTCTATTACTGATTAGTATTGAAAAGTGTGGAAAGAAAATAATTTAATTATGTTTTAGCCGTGATAAACAGGAGCTGGACAACTTAATATGTGAGAAATGGATAACCGTTTTAGTAGAGAAGGCTGGTTTATACAGCTTTGATGTGAATGACGAAGCCTCAGCAGCATCGATAGAGTTGCCAGACAAGGATATTGCAATCGAGTCTATGAAATGCCTGTGCAACCTGGCATTTAACAGTGAAGTAGCACGAACACTGTGTGCTAACACCAGCATCGCCCAGGGACTTGTGGGACGGCTCTGCCTCTACAAAGACATACCTTTCAAGAATGAGATTGTGCTTTATGACATGAAATTACTCTTTGTATTGACTGCTTTGCGACAAGATGTTCTGGACAAAATCAAGAATGAGCTACACGGCATGGATTATTTAACCAGTATCCTTAATGAGCTCCTGCTAGAGGCTTCCAGAGATGGTTCAGCCAGTGGAGAATTGGCTTCAGGGGGACCAAAATATTTCTTCTTCTATGTAAGATTATAATAGGTTTATTACAAGATATTAAAGTTTTTAAGTTATTTAAATACTTACTAACGTTTTTTTATAGGATGATAAGCAAGCGATAGTGTGTGAGCTTTTAAAGACACAGTTCAATTTGGTTCACCGTCCCGGTCCAGAGGGGGTATTAAATGAGGCTGAGGAGAGAATGTTTACACAACTGATGCCCATACTTCCATCTCTGCTGTCTGCTCAAGCTACATCTGAAGATAAACTCATGCAGCTGCGTAGCAATATTGCTAATCTGCTGACTGGGTATACTTTTATTCAAACTTGAACTCAAATACATAGTAATTTATAAATACTGTATGGACTAAACACATTGCTTGTTACAGTGTGCCAATAGCATTCTACAAATATCTTACACCTAAATTGGAAGATGGCGAAACTGCAACACATGTGTATGAGGGCAGAAATATGGATGCCATGCATGTATTAGTGCAGCTACTGCAGTACCGTTTGAATACCAACACTGTAAGTGCCTGGATACCTTATTCGCAAAATATGACACATCACACTGACCAGTAGAAATATAACAGATTGTTTGTGTTCCTTATAACACAATTTACTTTATTATCGATCGATTTTTCTGCCTAGAAAATATTGCCGGCCAGCAATAACTCCTTCTACAGGAATGTATATGTCCCGTTTGTATAGTTTTTATTGTCCTTTGTGCTATCAAAAATATTGTCAATGTATCGTTTAGAGTACGGAGACACAGTACGAGAGCCTGTCGCCGATCCTGACAGTGCTGACGAAGGGAGCGCGCGGCTGCCGCGAGCAGCGCAAGTACCTGCGCGCGGTGGTGCTGCCGCCGCTGCGCGACGTGTCGCGGCCGCCCGAGCGCGGCGCAGCGCTGCGCAACCACCTCAGCCGGCTGCTCACAACGCCCGTCACCACCATCCGGGATCTCGTCGCCGACTTCCTCTTCGTACTCTGCAAGGAGAACGGTACGTTCAGGTCACGCTATACTATAGAAACATTTCTAGGTTTCTTTCAATTTAAGTGTCTAGATATTAATGTCTAGATATGAAATAAATCACATCTCCTGCCCTTCTTATCTTTTGGTGTAGGTAATATTTTTCTTACTATTGTTATTGTATCGGTCGCACGACAATGTAGTGTCTTGTACCCCCGGCAGTGAGCCGGCTGGTGAAGTACACGGGGTTCGGCAACGCGGCGGGGCACCTGGCGCAGCGCGGGCTGCTGCGCGGCGGGCGCGGCGGGCGCGGCGCGGGGTACTCGTCGGACAGCGACGACTCCGACACCGACGAGTACCGCCGCGCGCGCCCGCACCTCGACCCCGTCGTCGGCTGCACGCGCCCGCCCAGGCCTGACCCCTTCGAGGGCATGACGGACGAACAGGTAACTTCATTGTTACGAACTCGCGTTTCATTTTATTGCACTTTGGTTTCTTTCTGTTGATTGTAGGAAAAGCCTTAGCGCGCTGTCCAAGAAAACAAGTGGCCGTTGTCTAGAACCAGTCCCGGCTTCGAGTTCTTTGGTATCTACTAATAACTAAGCGCACCAGCTGCGGCTTAAAAGCTAGCTTAAGTGGGATTTGTATTTGTGATACATGTTATGCAGTTGTCGGTTGTTGTCGTGCAGAAGGAGTACGAGGCGATGCGGCTGGTGAACCTGTTCGACCGGCTGGTGTCGGAGGGCGTGGTCCGGCCGGCGCGTGTGGGCGCGGACGGGCGGCCGCAGCCGCTGCAGCACGTGCTGCAGCTGCGGGACCAGCCGCCGGCACCACCGCACTCTTAAATCTATACTTTACACAGTTGGAACTCTGTGTACCTCTAAGCTCGTAAATAACGGTAAAAAGAAACATTTCATGAAAAGTAGCTACTTGATCTATAGGTTTTAAGGGATAGTTTTTTCTTCAAACTAAGTACAACAATGCTCTTGTGGGTAGTTGCTCTTTCTCATTCCGTATTAGTGCATGTAATTAAGATATAGACTTGTAAAAATAAATGATGTAGTGGCAACGTAACTTGCATTGGTCTGTTCATATAGGTATTTTTGGCAACAAGTGGCTGAGCCTTAGAGGCAAGTGAGATAAAATGTAACCTAACCTAACCTAACTGATTAAGGAAATAAAAACTAAAAATAAGTCAAATACAAAAAAAAATCTGTGACAAAAATCTAAATGAGTAACTAAAAGAGAATCAGTACCAGTTTACCTAATTATGAAATCTTACGCGTAATTTAAGCGCTAATTATTGAAATAAAAAAATAAATTTATGCCATTTACCTACACTATTTTAGCAAGTACTATTGTAATTTCTATTCTATTTTAAAGTAATTTTTAGGTAAGTCATTGAAATGTGTTTGCCAAAGTATAACTTTGCGAAGTTAGCTCATTTATTAGGTACCTACTAGGCTTATTATTATTTTTAGTATAGGTACCTACACCTAGTCTTGATTTGTTAACTTTGTGAAACAAAATATTTTTACAATTATCCATAATAGGTATTTATTTTATGAGCTCTACGGTACGTAGAGTACTTCGAAGTACGCTACGGTACTTCGAAGGGTAGATACGATTAATTGACGATAATTTATCTATCTACTTATTTTAGCAAGTAAGTATGTTTTTAAAATGATTACGTGAGATTTGTATCAATATTTTAATTATGTGTATTATGTATTTTTTAAATGAACATTGAAAATATCTAATGTAGGTAACATTTCATACTTTATTATCTATGATCGATCATATTTTGTTACATCTTTATATTATTGTGACATAGTAAATAAATATTTTTTGGAAGGCAACTAACTGAATTTCCTTATTTACTTTATCTTAATTTCATGTGCGTATATTTTAATCCCTAAAAATCCCATCGTCTTCGCGACGACCGACAGCGGGGGTAGAATCGAATAAATCTTCTAATCAATAGGGATTTATGAAGAAGTACGTCTATCTTTCTCTCTTAAAAGAACGTACTTTAGGCGTTAGAACGTATAGGGACAACAAAAGGCACTTGTGTAAAGGCTGCCTTTGTTCGAAGCTCGGTTACCTACGTGTGTTGTATAGGTATGTGTAGTGAGGTTGATCTGGGGCGGGCGGGGGTTGAGGCAGCTGCGATCTGACTGCGAGGGCGGGCGGCCGTCTGTCGCCGCTTCATTCAGATTTTATATGATAAACCGAACAAGACAGGACTAGATAAACCTTTTGTTTTGTCAATAGAATAAGTGAATGAAGAAGTAACTGTTCATAAGTGAAGTTTAAATAAAAGGGCAGCGCGGATGTTGCGACACAGGCTCTTTGTTTACAAAACGACTCAAGGTAAGTTTATTTGCCTAAAGTGATGCTTGGTGGACTTTCCTATATTCTTAAAATTATTTACTTAACGTTTATTTTTCTAAGGAAAATATTGTCATTGCTTTTGGTTCTTATTTATAGATTGTCGACTTTTAATATTGAGCAGGATCAAGTAATAGTTTAGAAAGATCCAGTGCCATTGGCAATTATTATGTTACGAATACTTTTGTAAATAGGTAGCTCGTATGTACTTTTTTGAAAAGTTTTGTGTCACTAAACCATAATCAATGGTTTATTAAGCAGGTTTGAAGATGTTAAGGGCGGTGGCATGGTTCGGGTTATTTCACGTCGTGTGTGCGACTGCGAGCACGGAGGCTCCAGCGCGGAAGTGTGAAGTCGCTCCGCCGCACGCCCAACCCGTTGATACTAATTTCCGTATCGATGTGGCTGGTGACCCGGATCTATTCCTACCTGGAGAACTCTACACTGGTAAGTACCTACTTACTTACCTACGACCAGCGTTCAGGTACAGAGTATAAGTGGTCTCCACGTTACTGAAATCGAGTTGACCCAGTGATTTAACACAATACAATATAACTAATACGAAAGTAGGTATTTCTCTTATTTAATTGGTAGGTGATCCAAAGAGCTACTTCAACGATCTTACCAATATACTTATAGTTAGAAGGAATTGCGTGTTATTATGATGATTATTTTTCAGTTTCGCTGCAAGGTATCGACAGTGGGGAAGGTCCGACCCCGTTCATAGGATTCTTAATATGGGCGGAGTTAGAAGAAGCAACAGATAGTGACGGTCAATCCGTCACCGCTAATTACTCGCTCGGGACGTTTCAAGCTCACGATGCACAAACTAAGTTGCACGAGTTTTGCAAGTTGGCAGTTGACAACGCTACAGCACATTCCAAGACTGAGGTTCAGGTAATACGTCTTTTATAGATTTGGTAGTTGGGTACTTACCGATGACATTTACTTATAAGTACTTAGGTACTCGTATATCGTTGATATTGCTGTTGTATCCTATGTGGTGGCTTTTTCCTAAACTATTGGAAAGAGTTGTGACAGATATGTATGTCCATATGTACTAGTAAGTAATATTCACCCTAATGTACCTACAAATGATTATAAGTACCTACTTATCTATAACTTATGATTGAAGGTGATTTGGAGTGCTCCTCTAACGACGATGGAGATGTGCATCCGCCTGTGTGCTAAAGTGAGTCCGGTGGAGGACAAAGGTACTGCATCGATGCTAGCTCGCAAGCTATGTGCCGCGCCCACAGCTCCGGCCAGCTTCACGCGACAGCCCCCCATCGTGGAGCCATGCTGCGCCTGCGATGAAGCTAAATACGAGTTAAGTAGATACCTATCTATTTATGTCATTGCCGATCAATCTGCAGGTTAATGTTAGTCTTTGTTTTCTTTAATCTACCTGAGTTGGTCCTTCTTATAATGATGAAAGTATGATCATGCAACCTAGTAAGTGATTGGTACTATGTTCTTATCCAAAATTACCTACCTACCTATACTTTGGTATTTCCACCGAATTTCTTATTTTTCGATATGCTAGATCCTCTGTGATCTTTGCGTCACCGTTTGCTTCATTGAGGATTAAAAATCAGTGAAATAATCGAGGTCTGCATTGCTTTTGTGTAGGTGACGTTCGAGGGTCTCTGGTCCAGAAACACGCACCCGCGCGACTTCCCGCCGGCGTCGGCGCGTGCGCACTTCGGCGACGTGATCGGCGCGTCGCACACGGCGCAGTTCCGCGTGTGGCAGGAGGGCCGCGTCGCCAGCTCTGGGCTGCGCCGGCTGGCCGACGACGGCGCCACCACGGCACTTGAAAAAGAACTTAAATCTGAAGTTAGTTAACCCAACTACCTACATAACAAGCACCTGAAAATTTATCCGCATTAGGTACCAACGTCTCGCTGGGGAAAGCTAAAAGATTAAAAGGTAAGCCGATTACAAGCATTGATATTGTTTTCAGAGTGAACACATCCGCACTATAATAAAAGCTCGCGGAATCTCGTGGCAGCAAGTGGCGGGCGGCGGCGCGGCGTCGACGTTCGCGGTGTTCCGCGTGGACGCGCGGCGCCACGTGGTGTCGCTGGCCGCCAAGCTGGCGCCGTCGCCCGACTGGCTCGTCGGCGTGTCGGCGCTCGAGCTCTGCAACGCCAACTGCACCTGGACCACCGCCGCCACGCTGCCGCTCTATCCCTACGACGCCGGCACCGACAGCGGACTCAGCTATGTTGTCAGTTTAATTCATATTTATTATTTTTTCAATAATTTATATATCAATCTTTCAAATCTCCGATTAAGTATTTATTAATATATTGAATCTTCTCGTATCGAGTCAGCGTGCACTTTTAGGCACTAATGTAATGGCACGTCGTGCAGTCGGCCCGCCAGCCGACGTTCCCGCCGACGCCGGTGCGGGCGCTGCGGCCGAGCTGGCCGCGCGACGTACGCTCGCCGTTCTTCAGCAGCTCGGGGGAGATGCGGCCCTTCGCGCGTCTCAAGTTCAACAGACTACGCCTCTATGAGAAGAGTTGCGATAACATCGGCGGCGGTATGAAATGCAAAAGCGTTTACCCATCATAACACACCTCCGATCGATCTTTCTCTCGCTTAGATAATCTCAGTTAAACGGTTCGTTTTATTTTCGCCACTTCGAACGCTCAAAGGAAGGTATCACTGAAATTGCTGAAAACGAACGAACGAGTAGGTACTTATACCTATCGACCTCGAGGGACACTACCTATATATACGTATAGCTATCGGGTCCGCAGAGAGCGCGGCGCCGGCGGGCGGCGGCGAGGGGTGCGCGCTGCGGGCGTGGGGCGCGTGGGCGGCGTGCAGCGCCACGTGCGGCCGCGGCCGGGCGGCGCGCCAGCGGCACTACCTGCGCCCCGCGCGGGCGCGCGCCGACGCCTGCCGCGCCGCGCTCACCGACTACCGCGTGTGCTACGGGCCCCGGCGGCACTGCAGGTCTGTACCCGGCGCTTGAGTGCTATAATACCTATTGCTTCGGGGGCACAGTCCTACCTACGGTTCGAATTAGGACGGACGTGTACGCGGACCGTGTCTACCGGCGAGGTCCCGTTGCTGCGCGTTCCCGACTCAATTTTGTGGGTCATCTATCGAATCGAGTAACGGATGGTTTTTATAGCGGTAGATTATCTATAGTCTTTCGAAGCTGATTTCATGTTTCCAGGGCGGTGTCGGAGTACGAGCGGGACCCGGCGGAGAGCAGCGGGCCGTGCGCGGTGTCGCCGTGGTCGGAGTGGTCGCCGTGCGAGGGCTGCGGCGTGCGCGCGCGCACCCGGCACTACGTGGTGCCGCGGGCACGCAAACGCTGTCACGTGGGCTACCGCGCGCGCACCGTCATGAGCCAGGCCATGCCGTGCGACGCGGGACCCTGTGAAAAGTACCTAAAGATTCATAGTCATTACGTTTCCTAAAGGATAGTGCTTACAGACACAAAAACCATCATGATAACGAGCGATACATTTTTATAACATTTTACTATATTTTGTACAGACCACCCGGCAATCTGGCTAATTCGACAAACTTCGATTGGTTCTTCGTGGTGAGTAAATTTACCTTCGTGTCTCACGCCTAAGTTTTCTCGTAGATAAATTAGTGCTATTTCTGTAGCTAAATGTTGGGCTAAATGAAAAATAATCAATCGCAGATCTGTGCTAGTCGGTGCTGTCTGCGCAGTCTGTGCTATATCATTCCAATATAGCATTTAGCTCTTTGACATAAATGTTACAATGTGAAGCTTCATGTGCACTCGGCTGTATATCTCTTTGGATAGTTTACAGGACAAGTTACGGTGATATATAAAGTAAGTGGTTTAATGTAATGTAGGACAACCCGCGCAGCGAGTGCCGCGTGTCTGCGTGGGGCGAGTGGTCGCCGTGCTCGGCGCGCTGCGGGCGCGGGCGGCGGCTGCGCGCGCGCATTTACGTGGCGCGGGACCGGCGCGCGCAGCAGGAGATCTCGCGTCGGCTGCTCGCGCGCTGGACCGCACGATACTCGCAACTCCAGAACTTGGTAACCTCTACTTATATGTAAATGCATGTACGATTTTAATAACTTAACGATGTAAGTAGCCAGCCCTCTTCTCGATCACTTTCCTTGTATAGATAGTCCGATCACTTGGCCGGGAAGAAAGTATGTCTTAAATCTAAATACTACCTCGTAGTTATAGTTATGGGAGCTACTGGCATCATTGTCGCGCAGATGTGTCATTATTGGGCTTGAATTATAGGAAGTGAACTACGAGAACATAACCGCTGAAGATCCAGAGGTGGAAGCGCTGGTGCAGAGCCAGCTGGAGAAATGTCAGTTCACGTTGTCGCAGCAGGAAGCGCTCTGCGACGGAGACGACACCTCTTGCCTTCACGCTACTCACGCTGGAGGTAAACAGAAGACCCCAATTCTGATTCCTTAAGCTAGCACTGGCAAGTGCTTTACTTTTCGCTAAGCCCTCAAGTTGCAGCGTTCGTAATGACTCTCGCTAGTGGCGCTTAAGGAGACAGGTATAGCATTGAATTGGCACTGCTTCGGCACTGCTTCTGTAGATATAGGACAATAAGTATATGGAAGATATTTTGTTTACCACCCCTTGATATATTTAGGTTACTGCTTTACTAAGGGTGTTACCAAAAAAGTTATTCAGGTACATAGAAATCTAATCACCTCCTGGGCAAAATAAGTCGAAATATTTAAACTTCAAACTTAGTTTGAATGTACAACAAAGTAGAGACGGTGAAGTGTACCGCTATCTATGACAGTGGTTATCTGCCGATACACCTGTACACATGAAGACGATGTTATCGATAGGTAATATTACGTACTGATACATGTTTCTATGAGCCTAAAAGCCCTCATCAAATGTTTTTGATATAACGAAGGCACGTAGGTCGTCTGTTTGAGATACGGTTTACAATGTGGATTTATCGTTACCTACTCTAATCTAATCAAATACCTACTGATATTTTTATTCATAGTTATAATAATATCACAAAATGCCTTTTTGGAGAGGTAACTCTACTCTTTTTGCGATATTGAATATCTAAAATAATAAGGTATTCGACCAATGGGTAGGGAGGTCATACGAGTAAGTAAGAGCGGATCAATTACACACAGAGTTAGTATTTATGTAGGTACCTTAAGATACTTATTTTTCCGTTAGTCTCATTCAGATGCGTAAAGGTTATGATGCTTCTTTTTGTGTAATAGGGGTCTTGAACTTTTATTTTTATAGTAACTAAAAAACTCTCCTCAAGTAAGATAACAAGAAACACAAAACATCTTTCACTCTGCGGAGATTGAGGAAAGGGACGATACGGTCTACGTAATATCAATAAGTAAGTAATCTATCATGGGCTTTGTTTCGAAAACATTTGATACCTCTCAAACTAGAAATGGCGTAGAAATTGAAGGACTACCCGGGGATCGTCATAAACTAGGGTCTGGTGATCATGACGCACAACGCTGCGGTACGCGGCCCAACGTAGCGTCACGAGTCAGAACCTACTTCGCATACTGCGACGGAACAAGAAAACACTCTCGACTTTGTTCATATTATTGAGTGTCCGGCATCGGATACTGCATATCGCAGTGTTGTGCGTAATGATCACCAGAGCCTATCTTTAGCCTTTGTTGCAGAGGTGTGCTCGCTGGGTATGTCGGTGGGTCCGTGCCGCGGGTACGAGGAGCGCTGGTTCTTCGAGCGCGCGCGCGGCGTCTGCGAGCCGTTCGGCTACAGCGGCTGCGGCGGCAATGCCAATAACTTCCGCACGCTGCAGCAGTGCTTGGACACTTGTCGGCCGCACAATGATACTGCCTCCACTACAGGTATATTTTTGCCTGGCTTTTAGGAGCTCTCAAATAGTAGTTATATAACGTTATTGAACTTTTTTTGTAATTTATGGTAAAAAACAAAAAACACAGAAACAGAAGAAACAGTAGTGATACAAAAGGTACAGCATATTTCTAAAAGGTTCTTCCTGCGGACCCCAACATTGTGTAACACGATAATATTTTATAACAGCGTGTAACATACGCTACAATATGTCAACAAATCTAACGTTATATGACTTTTGCGTGGAAGCACCTTTTCTCCGTAATATAATACAACCTAAGTATGAACTAATAGACGATCTGAGAATAGTTGGTCTGCTCACCTCCTAATTTGGAACCATTTGAGGGTAAGCATGTACATACGAATATGCATGGAACAAACATTATCTACAGCAGCCTCCTGTAATTGTTATGGATTCTTAAATGAAGTCTTCGCTGTCTCTCGTAGTATAAAGTATAGAATGGGCTGAAGTAACAGATTACTAAATAGTTACTAAGTGCAAAAATCGATAAAGACATTATGTAATGACTTCCATAGCGCCAACACTTCAACCTACCATTGAAATGTCAACGAAGAGAGTAAAGCCGACCCCGCAGGTAGCTGACAATGAAGTTATGCAGAACGATTCGCCGCCTGTTCAAGGTATTATTTGAAAACTTATGTCTATCACATTGTCATTAACAATTATCGGCAAGAACCTTCCCTGCGAGCACTAGACAATTTTGTCTGGCTAATTCCCTACAAGCACGTGGGTAGTCTAATTTTGTCTACCTACTCTACGACGACACTCATTTCTCATTATTTCTAACGCATCATTGGATGTTAAAAGCCTATACAAAATCGATCTAAGTAGGTATGATAGAGTAATACCGAAGGACACAGAAAGACATCGTAGTCTCAAAACTTTAGTATTTATATTACAAGATTGAGTTGAACTAATTAACTAGGTACCTACAATCATATCATATCATGTATGTTTTCGGTGTTATGTGTGGTTTTATGTTTAACAGACAACGTAGACTGTGAGACCGGGCCGTGGCTGGGTTGGAGCAATTGTTTCGGAGACTGTGGATATGCTATCAAATTGAACTATCGCCTTGTACTGGTAAGTGCCAAACCGTTTGTATTTTACTTTCAATATAGGTATGGTATGGGTCTGGTTACCGCAGGTTTATTTTATTTGAGAAAATATTAATCTAGTTTGACTATACGGAAGTGTGTCTTAGCCAGCGATAGCCCCAACGTACTTACACATTTATCTACAAATCAAACGCGAAATATTTCATCGTCAAAATGGCTCGTGCTATATGTAGACACTTTGGGATTGAACCTTTAACAAAAATAAAAAAGATTAAACTGTCGATATTAAAATGATTTTTATTGATTTTCAATTTGATTATATTTTTACCATGTTTAAGTTGTTTAAGATGAATTAGACACGCAATTTAAACCTAATGGAATGGAAAGTATTAGTTTAGCGTGGTTCATTTATTAATATTTCCCCACGCGTTTTAGCTGCGTTAGTGTTATCGTCGTTGACTGCATTTTAAAAATTACTTAGCAACATCTTAGTAACTCCTTGTCAAATTACATTAATCTTATTTTTTCATCTTTGTCGAAAACGAAATAAAAATGTGTTGTCTTCTAATTAAAGCATTATAGCATATTCAATAAGTCTTACTTTGAGTATCAGTATATTTCATAGGGAATATGGTCACTACAAGCACAGCTTAGTTTAATTTACAATATATGTTTTTATGTTTTTAGGCAAAAAAATTAGTCCTTTTGCTTGCGCTTCAATGCATCGAAACGAAACGTAGAACTTATTTCTAAGGGATCGCGTAACAAACCTGAAACGTGCGTATTGTTTTAGCATGCGTCGCTAGGGTCCGGCCGGCCGTGCCCCAAGCTGGTGAAGAGTCGCGTCTGTCGGCCCGCGCATTGCCACCGCGACCCTTTGGCCACCGGCGGTGACCTAACCACGACAGATAGCAACCGCGACGATGACGATTAGCTCGGAAACTAGTTATTTATTTATTGAATACTTAATGCAAAAAGATAGTACACAAAAATAGAAAAAAAGAGTAGTACTTAATACAAAAGGCATGTAAAGCATGTTGCAAAAAGAAATTTCATTCTGTAGACCCAATTACACAGAACCGCTTCAACTCTACTGTTTGCGCTAGTTTGTGGTTTGTAATGTTTCTATGATTGAGGTTTCTCGCTGGACCGCCAAAGGTGTCAATAAAACGACGAAAGTACTTTCCATTGATTTATTAATATTTTCGGCTATCAACAAGAATTTTCTAACAAAGATTCTTACTATCTATTATTATTTAGTGAAAAATATGTGGGATGTCTAGTCTAATTTACACTTACAATTTGGTCGTCTAAGTACTGAGACACCCCTTTAATTATTCATTTAATATCTAGATTTCCTAAATAGGTAATACTGTTTAGGAACATCACAGTCTCTTTGTACACCATATCTCGAATTTCATATAGACAATTAATACATTTATTTTTCTGTTTTTATCTTTAAGTAATTTACAATTATAGGGGTTAAAAAAATACTTTTATTATTTGTACCCTCTGTCTATACTTATATCTAAGTGTAATATGTTGTTAGTGGTAATGTAGTTTGCTTATTTATTATGTATTGAGTTTAGTTGGTATATAATTAGTACTGTATTAGATAAGTAAGTGCCTAACCACTTATTTCAACATGATTTTAAAACAATAGCTTCGTATTATTTATTGGAACCTATCGATATTTACTTACCTATTTTTACATATAAATATTTACAATTCTTTGTTACTGGATTAATGATTTCAAACTATTAAAACCGTATAGATAATTAAAACGTAGTAGGTATAACATAACACAGATTTTTGTGCAAATAGAATTACCTACTTATTTTGAACTTTCTTCCTGAACTACCTACTTAAACTTTAAAGTAGGTAGGTTTGATGTTGCAAATACCATACTCATCTCTTATTTAAGAGTAAGCATTTGTACATTGGTTATCTTAGCATAAATAAAGGCTATTGTGTTATAACAATAACTTGATTATCCGATAGTGTCCGTATGAACACAATGGGGTAACTCATGTCATTTCATGTAATTGTAACGTTCTTAATCGCTATCTAAGGTGGTACTGCGGTAGCAGGCAATAATTCTGATCACTTACGCTAGTCTATTGCAGAAGCATTGTTTGTTTTCTATAGGTATTGTTTACAAAGCGCACTACGGTGCGCTTGCAGCCGCTGCCGCCGCTGCTAACGTAACTGATCAGAATCAGGGGCTGTCTCGGAAAGAGGCCCAGTATAGTTTTCTATTTCACTTTACCTATTCGTTACTTTCACTCGAGCCGGCGCGGGTGGCGCGGAGAGCGGGCGGCGTGGTGTCATTACGGGCGTGATTAGAAACCTCGTCGTTTCTGCAAAACTCGAATAGAACATCTTTGGTAATACCACTCCCTCTAAACAAGGCGATACAAGTCCGCTTTGAAACTTTTGTATTTCATAACGCTACGCCAAAAGAGGCGGTTAAATTAGTTTGTTAATATATCTAAGGCAAGATTACTTAAATTCACATAACTCGCAAATTATGATCTAGACCCGGGTGACAGGCGGGCGGTGCGGGGGGTCGCAGCACCTCGGGGCTGTACAGTCCTTTGCGCAAGGATTCGAACAGGCCAGGTTACCAAATTCTAACAGCGTCTTCTTTTCTTCTTCCGGCCCTGTGGTGTATCCAAATTTGATTCAACAATGACAATCACTAATATACGTTAAATAATATTCCTGATTTATATAATTAGTCACACTCAGAGCAATGCTTACCTGTGCTTTTAATAAGAGCGCCCAGTGAAAATTCGGGCTGCAACGTTACCAGCCCGATGCCGTGTCGTTTAAATACATCGCAAACTAACGAGGAACTACGTATGTAATCCTGAAAGAAATGGTAATTATTGCTTACTAACTGTATAATATTCTAACTAAACGGTGTAGATCGGTGTAGGTGCTGATCATATTTAGCTGTGTATAACTTAAGCTTTCTCACCAATTATTTAAATGTTTAATTTTTAGTTCAAACTTCAAAGAATGTTCAGTTACAGAAAAGGTAATCCACTAAACACATCTTTTGCCAAAAACGCACGATGCACGATACTAACGCCATTTCTAAAGCTTCTGGCTGTATGTGATTAACATAGAGCGTAAGTGTCAGAAACCTCATGAGAGTTATAAGCGATGTGCGCTGTAGCGACGACCCGGTCCCGATGCAGCTGCCACACGTGCAGCTCGTGGATGGCGAGCACGCCGGGCACGCGCAGCGCCGCCGCGCGCAGCTCGCATGCGCCCAGCCCTTCCGGCACCGTCTGCAGTAATATCAAACCCGCAGACCTCACTGCAAACACGACATATTTAATTAATTTAGCGTGTCTTTAAAATTAAAATAAACAAACACGCATAAATCTTATTACCATAATTTTACCTTTCTCTGGCAAGAGTTGTGTAAAGTGCACATATTTGTCTTATTTTTTCTAGTCTCATATCAAACTCAAAAACAAGAGCCATTTAATATGAGTAGTCTGAGTATAGTTGCCTATCTTATATAAGTAGGTATATCTACGTAGGTAAGTAGCAAGCCATCACTTAGCTATTGTAATTCTTAACTTTTTAGCATCTTTGTTTTTTTCAAGTAAGTAAACCTATCTGTTTTCATAATAATCGAACTTCTGAAATACCTACTTACATAAGTTAGTATTTAAAGTTTTAATTCAAAGTAAGAACTTTTGGTCAGTCTCCTCTGACTGGCTGCATTCTACTCCCTTGCGTAGCTACTTATCAGTGATTTGCATAACATTACGTAGGCTCGTTATAAGTACCTATGTTATGAGTGGTTTATCGCGCGATTGCTTTTCAGCTTGGTGTAACGTTTGGTATGTATTTTTGTTTTATCCAAGTTCCAAGTAGTTTACGTGTATTTGGGTATTGACTTTAGTAGGGGACTTACTGAAGTGTAGGAAAATTCGCCGTTCCTCTGGATATCGTCAATAAGGATGATTATTTATGATATGCGTTAAATGGGCAACCGATGTCGATGATAGTACTCACAGAAGGGGTAGTTGAATATGACGAGGATGATGGCTGCACAGGCGGAGAGCGCGGGGTCTGCGAGGCGCGCCGCCACCGGCTCCCACTCCGCAGTCAGACCGGCGCCCATCACGAACAGACTACCTGTGGAAGCTTCCACTCTTTATCAAACATCCCTCGTAGGCATTCAACTCTCATTTACCTGGTTGTACCTATCTCCTCGCGTGAGCGAAGGTACTATACTGTAGACTGTTTTTGTTCTCGATAACAATGTATTTTATTCATTTTCATTAAGTTCAAACAATTCGTATTTTCCATGTTTTCGTAATTTATATGTAATTCGGAGTCGGAGTCTCACAACCAACTTTGTTTGATGACTTTGAAGTGAATCAATATGATTCATAACGCGTGCGATTGCACTCCAAATTTGTAAATACTAACCAGGTCACCAGGGATTTGTTATTACACCTTGTATGCACCTACTTACTCATACGAAATAGGAAAAGGTTTACGGCATGTGAGCACATTTTATCTTACGTTTTTAGTCCCATAATGAAGTCTAACACTGGATCTGTGTACAAGTGGTCAGACGGTAAACAAGTATGTACCTACATACCTAATCTTAATCACAAATAACACAATTAGTTTCACCTTTGATAAATAACTTAATCATGTTTATGGGCATTAAGGTGGTTGAAAGTGCGAAATTAAAGATAAGGTAGAGTCACTGACCTACTCAAGCGCGTTATCGCGAGTGTTAAATTTAATTATAAATTAAGTGCTAAAAACGTTCCACTTCTACTAACAGGAAAATAAACAAAGCACGAATAGGTAGATATTTCAAATTACTTACTTGCGATGTCTGTAGGCGCGTGGGCAAGTACCGGCTCTCCTGCGCCGGTCTTCAGCACCACCTCGCCGCCTTCCGTCATACTGAGGCGCCGACTATAGCTCAGTTCTCGTCCTAACATCATATAAAAACATGCTCATATTTTTGGAAATGTAGAGGTAGAGAAGAGGTGCACTCCAGTAGGGTTAAGGTACACGCCGTGAAAATATGTTAAAGTCTTCTTACGCTTACGAGTATGTCTCTGTCTAAGTTAAATGTGCTAAGTACCACGTACACTTTGTCTTAGTAGATCTTTCCGACATAATATCGAAGATGTAGGTAATTAAACTACCTAGCCACGTTAACGATATGGTTTCCCTTGACATTGGTTCTTGGCCGTGACGAATAGAAGACAGAAATAAATAAGGCTTGTACCTATGTATAGGTAGTGTTTATATTATAGATGGAAAAAATTGCCATAAATTTGCTTAAATTATTTATATGTTGCAATAATAATGATTCTACCTTAGTTGTTTTTCTTTATCGTACCTACCTACTTAAATGAAATATTACTTAGGTAGGTTGCAATTATTTTGGCTATTATACTTATGTATTGTGTAACGTACTTATTGTAGGTACAGAACTATTTCTAGAAAACAGCCTGCTAGATAAGTGACTAACGACATGCAGTAGCAGTGTTTTGAGTTTTGAGATCCACGTAATCGAAGTAATTCGTAAACTAGGTCGCTCGATTGATTTGTTTGACTATACTATAACCAAAACAAATGAGCAGGTCCTACCACATAATTAGGTATTAAATATCTAGTTATAACGAGGAATATTCGACGATAAAACAATCCTACAATTACCTGGCTATTGTCATCGATGCAGTATTTGTTATACTTATATAGAATTACAGTTTATGGTACACTGCGGGCATTGTTCTATTTAAATCTTATAATCAATTTACACTAGCTAGATGAAAACATCCTAGAATTCACTATTGATTGACCGACATTTTGCATCTATTATTAGCGGTTTGCGAAAGAAAAATATTTATATAGCATCAGAAACTTTCTATTCGCCTACAAGCATATTCCTAACTATCCCTGGGAATCTATTTTTTTCGTGGTTATTTAAAGTTTATAAGGTCATTACCCTATGACAGCCGGATGAATATTTTAAAAGGAATTTGGCGCGAGTTGCTAAAATAATCACAGTTCTTTTATTGTTCTTTTTCAATTGATGTTTGTATTTCCATTATCAATCAGTCATATATTATATATGTACCTATGTATGTTACAGTATTTGATATGAAAGAGTGTGTGTTGGGACTGCCGAAGATTTAGATACTAAGTATAAGTAGATTATGAGTGAAAGGGAGCGTACCAGCGAGTAACATGTAGTTTATAGCGTAGAAGAGCAGACCGATGACGGCGCACCCGACGATGACGCGGGGGTACCTCGGCGGCTGGCCGTGCGACGAGTGCACGCCCAGCTGCAGCGCGTTCACCACCAGCGCCAACGCGAACGACGCGAACAGCACGTGCACCGACAGCCGGCCCACCACCTCGATGCGTGCCCAGCCGAACGTGTTGCGCAGCCGACCCTCGCGCCCAGTGTTTTCATCCGCGCGCTCGTACTTACGTTAACACACATTAAACATTTTTTTATGAAAGTTAAAAGTAGGTAAATGCCTAGTTATAAACGTAGGTTTTAGAAATACTTTAGCTTTAGCTTAATAATCGATGAATGCTAATTAATAAGGTATTCATGAATTTATGAAATTAACATTGCATTGGCATGTCTGATTTTAACGTAGAGTCTAGTATGACTTCTTAGATAGCGACGTACTTTGTAAGCGAGCACGGTGGTGATGAGTCCGACGAGCCTGCAGAGCGAATGGCAGGCGTCAACGAGCAGCGTCGGGGAGTGCGTGACATGCGCCGCGAACAGCCGGCCGCTGAACCCTCCCGCCGCCAGCAGCAGCGCCAGCAGCGACCGCGGAGGCGGCAGCCACTGCAGCCACTCCTTCATTGCCATGTCAACCACCGACTGCGGATTATTTGCTTCCAGCAAGAAGCAATGCCAGCTGCAGAGAAGAGATCTGGTGAGTGATGAATTGATGATACAAAAAATCAGTACTTTACCTACTTATTGGTTAATCTCTTGTAGAGTGTGGCATCTTAAACGCGGCATTAATTTGATATTGTGAACGCAACGCAACTGTCATGTATGGAACGATTCTCTCTCTTTCGGATTCCGGACATTGTACTATAGGTACTGTAGGTATTTGCACTCCGTTAAAATAAACGTAATTAATTAATATACGGTTTTATTTCAAGATATAACAGTGGTAATAGTTAAGATTTACATTATCTTATTATTTGTGTTACCTACTGTTTTTGATGCCTAGTATCTATTTATCTTACTTATGATGTTACCTAAATAATCAAAACTATCTACCTAATCACAGATTAAGCGAAATAGCTATAAGTACATCGCGAGTGCGGCTGGAAACATTTTTGCAAAAGTTTTAGTATCTAAATCTGAACGTGTCACATGACGATCGTATTTCTCACGGGTATAAAGTATCCCAGTTAGATATTAACGAAAGTTGTAACACCTAACGGTTGTCTCCATTGCGGACGAGATGCGACGAGGAGTGTGGGAGCTCCCGACTGGTTTCCACACCCGCGCGTCGCGTCGCACAGTAGCTATACAAACTACTACAAACTACTTACCTAACCATAAGTGACTAACTGTAATTTAATTGTATAAATTAATTTACTTCGGAATATAAAAAACTTAGATTTGGTATTAAGGCACTTTTTAGACTATTCACTAGCTAGGACCGACCGTTTTATTACAAAGTTTGTTTTCTACTACCGTTGTTCTTAAAGTTTAGTCGTTATATACCTATGCATGATCTTCTTTAACTTAAACGTAAACAACGCTGTCAAATTCCATTAATAGCTCACGAACTAATTTTAGACATTTTAGTAAACAAAAATCCAGTTGCGACTTCGAATCGGTGTGTGGTGATCACTTGATTGAGGAAGATGGCACTCGGCCTTGTAATAGGCAGTCTCCGGTCAACCTATCAATGAGTACTGCTATAATAGGGCCATTTATTTATATCCAGAACTTGATTTTTGTTATATTTATGTGTTTATTACTGTACGATTATAAAATAAGGTACTCGTAACTCTTCTGTTCGAAGTTGTAACCTCTTGTCACTTAGCGTATCTAACTGTAAAGATATTACAATAGTGTTTTTTGGCCACTAATATTTCACGGTCTACTTGTACCCGGAGTGCGGACGCAATAGCTTTATTTCGGAGAGTTTATCCCAGTTTTATTTGAGCCTTGATTAACTTTAGATATCTTACAATCCTCATTACTTCATTATAATAAGGCATTATAAACGATATAATATAATACATATTATGTATTTCCTATTTTTGTTGATGTCATAATACTTTATATCTGTATGTTTATAACTACCAAACAATGCCCTTGAGCTAATTGTCTATTTTTCATAGGTCTTCGATATGAGTAATATATTGATTTAGTATAAATTAACATAACAATGATTCAAAAAATGTGTGTTGGTTGGAGACATCCATCACGCAAGATCTGTTCTACGTAGGCATTTCAAAAGCAATTAGATACGACTACTTTATGAAAGAAAAATAATTAAAATGCAAGTAAGGAGGCATTATAAACAACATATGTTATCCATTTACAAAATCCATCCACACAAACATTCCGATATCGACGATTTTATAATGAAGACCTCACATAGCGATACAATTTCAGCTAACTTTAGGTTTAATATACCTAAATGGTGTATTAAGGTTTGAATTATTTTATTTAATATTAATATTTATTGATTGACGCATACTTGGCAAGCTGGCCAGGGGTTTCCGGAGATAGGGAGGCATGGAAGAATGCGGGGGAGGCCTTTGCCCAGCAGCGGGACACATTAGACTAATAAAAAAATATATCTATTTATTTAAGCTGGAATAAATGTGGCTATGGTTGAGTTGGAGTGATGGATGAGACCGTCCTCTGGCTGATTTAAAAAAATGCATCTCGTAAGTATCTACAATTACTTTCTAACTACAATTTTAATGAATATTTTTTGTTAGATGGATTAACTTAATCTAGATGATTTGTTTTTAAGTTAGTAACTAAGTAGTCATTATAAAAGAGAGTTTATTAAATGTTCATTTATAGAATCTACGAAATATCTTAATGATTTTGGATTTTGATGATCAAATCTTCGCCGTTTTTGGTTTTTGACACGTTTTTGTCATATTAAAATAAGTAATCTCGGACGCTATATTTAATCCCGTTTCCAAAAATTACAATTTATCAATTATCTTTTATCATATAATTTTTTACGCCTAATAAAATATATATCTACATACAATAAGGCTTGTATTTTTAAAATATTTTACTGAGTCTAAGATATATCAAATTACTTTATTAGGTAGTTAGGTATTTTATAATTATATACTTTATAGCACTGATCCAATTAGGTAGAGTATTTTTTATTTATATAGGTAAGTAGATAAATAGGTAAGTATTTAGTTTTGGTTATGTTGAGCCTAAAAATATCTAAGTACAGCGAAGCGAGGAAAAACAAAAAATGTAAGATATTGGAAGTCACCCACACATAAGAGTAAAGAAATCACGAGTAAAGCAAGATGAAAAGAAAAACAAAAAATATTCAAAACTCAAATCTAAATACAGTTATTCAATAAAGTTCTTCCAAAACTGTTAATAAAAGAATCAGGAATATTTTGTAAATTAAGTATAATTGGTCCGTAATTTTATTACTTAATTTTATTTTTTTATAGACCTATTTATCACACAAAAATTAATTACAATAAGCTAAAATTTAAATAATTAAAAATATTTAAGTAGGCTTACATTTAGCTTCCTGGATTTATTCCGTTCTCATTTTTGCAACGGAAACGTGTTAGAAAAGTTATTGAAACTTTGAAGTTATGTTTGTTTAATTATCACTAATTTAGGCTCAGGTACCTATTTTCTCACAAAACTTAAAATAAACAAAATGCAAGTCAAGTGAAAACTTAGAATACGTACTTACAAAAAAATAGTGGAAGTGAATTAACCTTCCTAATTTTGATACCAGTGCTTGCTGTGTCTGCGTAGTTTACTAATCACTTTCGGGCAATGTTCATTTTGGCACATATTACTTGTAACAATTGTTTATGTGTTAAAAACAAGATTCGAAATTATTCGAAGTGATGCGTGTAGGCGCGTTGGTGAGGTTGTGCGCCGACGTCGTCGCTCGCGGCACTGGCGGCGGCGGGCCGCGCGCGCGCACTCTTATCGAACGTTTCTCGCACCCGATAACAGAACTGTTAAATTGTTAAGCATTAGGTATCTCGCTGTCGTGGTTCGATCAGCTGACTAACCGATGTGCATCTTCTTCGAAACTTACCTTTGAAGAATGACCTGAAACAAGATTAGTCTCATCTCGCACCAAGAATTGGTGATTAGGTAAGTAGCTCAAGCTCAGATGGAACTTTTTAAATATATTTTGCAAACTCGAAGGCGCCACATTAACACCAAATGACTTAGTAAATAGGTCACGGATGGTCGTTAATATGTCCGTGCGTTTTAAAATAATCTTCTGCAACTTACAGATAGTAAAGTACTTAGCTATGAACTAAACAATTAAATAGTAAAATGTTTTATAGGGCTATTTAGTTCTCTGCCATTTATATTTAAATAAATACTTAGTTAATTTTGATATCTAAGTATTATTAAACAAAAACAAAGGGTATGAAATCGCAAAACAAACACCATCTGTAATGACTCTACCAGTTACTACGGACAGCGCCGCTCAATCAATAACTTACAACTTACATTATTTGTTTGTTTGAGAGTTTATTACTGAAAGTAGAGTGTATTTGCACTGAAACGACCTCAGGAGTATCATATCAATAATGGCAAAATAATGAAAATGTAACATGCCAAGAGTGTCGGCCAGCGGCGGATCAATTCATCACATTTAAATGCAAGTCTTTAAGTAGCTAAATATTTTTACGTTGTGGTGAGTTCAGATGTTGAGAGATTTTCACGGTGATTTGGAACCAGAAGTTCCACACCGACTTGTGGTTGCCGCATTTAACTAAACACGCGAGGCAGTGAGGAACTAACGGCACTAAGTTAGTATTTACCTACAAAGGAGGGATCGAATTAATAAAAACAGTAGCCACCTACATTAGTAGGGTACATAACCTAGTAGTTACATTATCTACCTACATGTAGGTACCTATCTTACATTTGTAATCCTTATGTTTATTGATTATAATGACATTATCTACAATTCAATAGCCACGTGTACACAACTAAGGACATCGTTTTACCTTTATAATCCAGTAGGTTAATTACTAGTTTGTAGAATAAAAACACAGATACCTATATTATATGTGTTTTGAGTGCACGTATGATACATATTGAAACATCTTTGAGCACCAAGAGGTAGGTATTTAAAAAATCTTTGAGAAGTATGAGAATAAGTAAGTATATAAGTATGTACCTAGGTGGTATCTAGTATCTCAAAATTGTAACAAAGAGGTAGAGTCAATGTAGATTATTGTAATAATGTATTTCAGCAGCAAAGTATTGACAAACATAACTGATACTTAACTTTTTATGTTTTTTTTTAATGCAGATTTTGAAACTGATTAGTCGAAGTAGGTATAAAGTTAACAGTCTCGGTAAAAGTTACTTAACGAAGAAAATATTGTTGTGATGTTATATAACATAACGTAGGACAGTATTTCATACAAAAATTAATAGTCAAATAAATACCCAAACATGTTGGCTGGGTACCTACCTAAACGTAATAAATGATAGTCTGGTAGGTAGTTTTTTAAATTCGACTGGACTAACTAAACTATAGTGCTTGAGTAATAGATAATAATGGTATCTACATAATTACTTGTAAAGGCACTTATACTGATCTTGAAGTGGTAATCCTACGAAAATGGGTCGTCTGATAGTATTAATAACCAATAGATATCTTGTTTACCTTAAAGTAAGTATGCATTATCTGTATCTGGGTACACACACATTTTCTTGATTTTAATACGATGTCATCACTGATGTACTTATTGGAATTCTGTGCTACAGAACAGTAAAGAGCGCCTTCGATTTACCCTTCTATTCTTCTATTGACAAAATATAGTCTGTTCTATTTATGTTTTACTTAAAAATGTCAAAGACCAACAGTGGACCAACACGAAGATTAGACATTCGCGTTGCTCGAAAACTTAAATTCCTAAAAAAGAAATTTTATTACTTACTAGAGAGGCTTCTCGCGACTTTGTATCAACGCATTTATCGTCATACCTTGGAAAACTTGTACCATATCCGAAAATAATATAGTATAAGTGTTATTCAGATGTGTAAGTTACAATATTTGAAAGTTTCATTAAACATCCTCACATCCTTCAATAAATGAACAATGCATCCATTCAGCCATTCAACTATCCAAATTGACATTTATATTCTTATTAGCAGGACAGGATGATATACCTATGTTTACATTTACGAGTACCTGTCTGTATTTTATTGAGATTTATTTTATAAAGATAAGTAAGTACGAAAACACGATAAACACCTACCGAGAATCCATCGAGGTTAAATATTTAATCCATAAAAGTTGAGTCCTTGTGAAAATAAATTCCTATCTACCGTGCCCGTACCTAAATCAGTATCTACATGTTCTTGAACTACCAATATTTGCAAGGATGATTGATAAAAATTTGTAAGTACTATCAATCGTTAATATCAAAGTAAGTAGATAAGGAAGGTGGTCTCAAGGTGGGTCTATTCCGTTCAAATTTTATTAAACTAAATACGTATGTACATGTACCTATGCAATAAACGAAATGTAATGTTTTTAATGTTGATATTTTTCTTATGGCACTAACACCTTGACCTTCCTTTAACGCTCAAGTGGCTCAAGCGTAAACTCGGGGACATGTGTATTTTTCCTATCTTAACATACGGTGCTCAAGCTTGTTCTTTGACTGGCTTTGTGCTTACAAAGGTCTTGACTCAAGGTTTGCCGACGCGCCATGGAGCGCAGTATGTTTGGTGTAAAGCTTACTGATAAAGTAAGAAACCCATACTGCGCTCCAAGACAGTATTGCTGACGTGATAAAGACAGCTGCCAGGCTAAAGTAGGATTGGGCCGGTCACGGCTGCCGCATGCCGAACGATCTCTGGGAAATCACAACAACCCAATGGCAACTAACAGCCAAAAGACCTCCCGGCAAATCACGAAAAAGGTGGCGAGATGAACTGGACAACTTCTTGGATGTCTGAGAAGAGGCGGCCCAGGATAGGGAATCGTGGAAGAAGAGGAGAGAGGCCTTTGCCCAGCAGTGGGATACCGATGGCTAGATAAGATAAGTAAGACTTAAACAAATGTTTAACGTAAAAACATTACTCAAGTGATAAAAGTTTAACTTTAAGTTTGGTTGTGGTTTGGTATTTGTTTTCGCTGTATTGTATTCGTTTATGTTACAAAATCGCGGCTGCACTACAATATTCTTTGAACTTTACAAACTTTTTAAACAATAAAAAATCCTTTGCTTGGCTCTGTAGGCTGTCACGTCAAGAGTAAATGTGCGAGACATTTTGGTGCGAGAAGTTTGAAAGGAAGTTTGCGAGGCTGCTGTCTTGTCAGATCAGAAGGACATCAAAATTTGATGAGGTCAGTGTGATCCAAGTCAGATCTAAATTAAAAAATGCTAAAAATGTATAGCTAATTATTGTTAGCTAAGCCCCAGTTATCTTTTTTGGCTTTAGATTAGTTTTATGTGTCTAAAATATACAAAATTTTTAGTTATTCGGAATGTATAAACCAGCAAACTCACATACGGGTGCGTATATTTGTATTTATAACGTAACTTAAAGGACGGATAACAATAAAACTCAATGAGATATTGAGATACAAGAATCATAGTTACCCTTGAATGGAATTTATGTTAATAAATTACTCGATAATTGTCCGTCCATGTTTGTTTAAGTACCAACTTGTTTCTATTGGAGCTATTGTATTAATTACTAAGTAGATATAAATTAGTGTAATTAGTGTGTGTTTTTGCATAATAACTAAGTTAAGTATCTACCTACCGACTGTATTTTGAACCTTCTAAAAATCTGTGAAATTTATGTTTTTTTTTTCATCACAAATACCTATTAAAAGTGATAATCTGGTACCAGATAAAGATGCCACCGTACGGAAACGAATCCCGCGTCTTCCAGTGGCTACCACGAAGAGATCACATTCAATACCTCCAACCCGACGACTAGCTACGGTAAGTTATTTACAAACTCTTAAATTATGCAAATAGCTTATATTATTTTAATCAAAAAAGTTAAATTTAAAAAACCCCCGACCGATTTGCCATTTACAAATGAACTCCTTTTATTTTGTGCTCAAAGCGGGCATATTTAGAATAATTCGGTTTTCCATCCTCACTATCATCCTCTTGGTGTACCTTATAAACTGCTAAATCAATTGTAATCAAACAAATCATTTTTGAAACAAAATCGGAATCTTTTCACACGTTCAGGAGTTACACTGGTTACACATACAGACAGACAAACCTAAAGGCAAACACGTTAAACTTAAAAAACCTTCTTTTTGCATCGCGGATTCAAAACAGGAAAAATCCCAATACGTCTATTACATAAGGTGTTTTACCAGCAAGTCAAATCATACAGGTAACTGCAATTATTATAAGTACCTACTTAGCTACTTTTGTCTTTAGCATTAAAATTATATAAATACCCTATCTACCTCATAATATTTGCTGGCCTTCCGAGAATTTTAATCTCAGTTTCAACAAAATTAACTGTGTTTTTTTTCACTTTGACGTTTCGGTATGCAAAACCCATGTTAAATCTAAATATGTGCATTTTTTTCTTTTGGGAGGTTGGTTTGAAATAATTTTTTCGTTTGGTGATGCCCGATTACAGTATCTACTCACATCACGACTTATAAGATCCTAAGTACTTACAGAAGTATTGGATCTTGGAGTGATTTGATAACCATCTATTTTAATTTGTAGAGTCCAGAACCCGTTAAAAAAGGCAACAACCGAAGATGTTCTAGCTTGTCACCTGCGGATGTAAGATATAGTTGATACTTTTACCTATTGTAGTAGTTAGCAGTATCTAAGTTATTATAAACTTGTTAAAGCAATGCTACGATAGCAAAGTCAGCCGGATTTTTCGGAGCTCCTTCCAAAGGCCTTTTTCCTTCCTTTTCCAGTTTGGGAAAAAAGCTGTAAATCCTATAAAAAATCAGATTCCACCTGTAAGCGCGTCGACACCAGAAAATCTGGTCACTGCCAATTTCGCTCAACATTTAACTGAAGGTAATTTTTTGTAATTAAGTAATATCAACGACGACATTTTGATTCAATGTACATACTTATCTGTCAGGCCTATTCCTATCGGGATAGGCAGAGACCACTTCCCTCTACTACTACGATCTTTCACTTCATCCACATTCATCGTCTCCACAGTATCCTTTGATTTTTTTTTTCTAGAAAAAGATACCCCACTCCCGCAATCCATGATAGTTAAAATGCAACGAGCATTAGCTACAAAAAGGAGAGAGTTTATAAAGATGAGAAAAAATTTGATTACACAACAAGTATGTACCGACTTAAAGTTATTTGGTAAATCAAGAATGTAGATGTATACGTACAATAATGACATACGAAAAAATGTAACACAAGCTGCATCTATGTATTTCTCATCCGATTATAAAATTCCATGTTGTTTTTTACTTTTCCTAGAAAGCATTGTTGGAAACATACGCGGCCTTGCGCGACATGGAAACTCGAACTGGGTCGAAGTCGGAGGAAAACGTGGGTGAAGTTCGTATCGTGACCGTAACTTCATGGCCAGCTCACGATCTGCTGATGCTGGTGCGAGATGACCTGAACTTCCCTTCGAACTCCGAACTACCGGCTACTTATGGTATATATTATGCATATATAATAGGTACATGTCTTAAATAGGCAGGAATGAGGTGAGTGTGCGTTCATCAGTCTTTTTTCATTATGCTCATCGGTGTACAGATTTTTTTGTTTGGGATTTTCTTTTGGGATAAACGACGTTTGTCTTGATTGTGGTTGTCGAGTCTAGTTTGTGACAGGATCGCAAGTACAGCAGCAACTGCATGCGCAGCTGAGCCCGATTCCCGAGGAGGTGCTATCACTTGGCGCCGAGATGATGGCGCGCCGCATCGACCTGATCAACATTATGCGATCCAAGTATCGACCTGACCGTATTACGCATGGCGCTGTTAGTAATATCACATAACATTTATTACTTAATAAGAGTAGGGTGCAGTATGGTTGTTCACACAGAAAGCTAGCCTTTCGATTATTATTTCACAGTAAGTTTGTATCGCAACCGCAGCGTTCGCGGTGAAACTTAAGTAGGTGTGCATGCCAATATGGTCGTGAGAATAGTTTAAAAAGACGTAGAGGTACCTATACCCAGATTTACTAACGCGTGTTTCAGAATTTGGAATGGAAAACGAAGAATAACGAGTTCGACCAAGAAACAGAAAGATTACATAGATTGGTAGCCGGAACAGCAGAAAATCTAAAAGCCAAGATTAATTATACATTAGAACTTTCAAAGTACGTTTATATCGATAATAAATTGACGTGAATGTTACTATCTTTTTTGTGAATAATACTTAAAAACAAATTACCTGTATTCAGAGTACCTTGGCTAGATCGCGAGGTATTGATAAAGAAGATTGATAAAATACAGAAAGAGAATATGGTATTACAACACAAACTTGAAGAACTAGGAAAAAGCAACGTGGAATGTTTAAGTAAAGATGGAGCTGAAGCTTCACTGACGCCAAATTTCAATGGCCAAAGCTATCAAGTAGGTGAAAGTTTTATTGTTATAAACTTATTAACAGATTGTACAGTTTAAGAGCATTTTGATGTTTTTGTTTATATTTTGTTCATGTTCCTGTTCTAGTAATATGTACGAAACAGTAAGACATGGAGTGTGTGCTCCAAGTCTTACTGTCTCGTACATATTACTTGCTCCGATAAAATATTGTGTTACAGTCGGTGATGGAAGAGCTGTCGAAGGAGCGCGCGGCGCGGGAGGCGCTGAAAGAGGTGGTGTCTGCGGCAGAGAGCATGCTTCGCGTGGCGCGGTCCCGCATCGCCACCCTGGAGCGCCAGCTGAAGGATACCAAGGCTGAGCTCGACGCTGCGCGCCGCAAGCACAAGGATCTCGAGCAACTCGTAAACAGAAACGCCAATTCTCTTGCAGTGAAGTCACTCCACATCTATGATCCGTAACTGGATCGTTATTTCATCTTAAATGGCATCGAACATATTTGTATGGAGCCTGGTATAGTAAAAATTTCGGTATCAATTACACTAAACATTGTTCGAGCTAGTATGAAGAAAAAAAGTTGGCGGCCACTGATGAAACTAAAGTCGTATGGAAGAACTTTGAAAATTGTTACATGCGAACATTTTCAAAGTTCTATATCTCCGAAAGTATATCACTTTCGACATCTGTTCAAAATACTATCGTTTTATAATATGTTTATCGATTGACGTTAGTTTCATCAGTGACCGCCAACTTTTTTTTCTCCATACTAGCTCGAATAGGGGATGTTGAGTGTAATTGATACCGAAATTTTTTACTATACCAGTAAGGTTAGATGATCTTTCATAAGAATCAAATTCCTAGTAAAAATTTGGTATTGACTCATTTTATTTAGCTATTGCGTGAATTTAAATTCCAAAGAAATGCCCCGAAATATGGTAAAGGTAAACTGATGTCCCCCCGGCTCGCTCACTCGTTGGTTTGCTGGTAGTGTGGCGTGAAATTAATAGATAATAATTTTCTAAAACAGTACATAGGCTTAAATACTTTTGCAGTATCGACATCGTGAAACAAGCTACGACGCTCGGTCAAAGAAATTGATTGAAGTTTCCAAAACTGGAGAAATGACAATTGAAGCATTGTCTAGGCAACGTGATGCGCTCGAATTAAGGTTTGTTATCATATTCGTAGGTTATCATATACCTAGCAATTGTATCAAGAACATACAGTTACCTACGAGTACACGGATAGCAAATATTTCTGAATCTACCAGCAGATCTAGCTTAGATCCTGTAGCATAACTGCCAATGTCTCGCTTTTGGTGTCGTTCTGTGTCCAAGGATAATCAAGCCCGACAGAATGATACGAGAAACCACATGACTCTTGTCGCGGGTGTGCTATCCTGCTGAGAGGGCTCTTGAATGATGTGAATTACGTACTTAGGGTTAAGGAACTTCGGGAGCAAGCTGAGATGGCAGAGAAAATAGCCGACTCTCGGGAAGCCGAACAACGGTCGCGTGCAGAGTCCCTGCAGGCGAAGGTAGCAGACCAGGTGAAACAATTATTTTTGAAATGATTAATTTACTTAATTAATTTTATAGTTAATTAGTTTATTAAAAGTCAAGGAACTTCTAGGAACTAGATTGGGTATATCGTTCATCTTATAGAAGTTAGAGCGTTTACATTCAGATATGAATTTTTGCAATGAGTACCTACCTATTAATTCCGTATTATAATTTTATGATGTGGAGCTCGAGGCATAATATCGAACTTTTGTCAGGAAAAGAGGAGAGAATTAGCTGAATCAAAAGTATTAGATTTGGAGAATAAAATTAAGGAAATGGAAGAAACGATTCATAATTTACGAGAACGCTCTGGACGGCTGGTCGACATGGAACGAAGGCGATGCCTTGATTACGTGCCATCGAAAGGTATAGTTATCAGAATGAGCTACCTAAAAGCAATATCTTTATTGTAACGATTATCTTGATTCATTGATTTATCCTTTTAATGGATACAGAAAGTGAACCATCGGACCGAGAAACAGAAATATGGAAGGAGCTTCAAGTGACCAGAATGGCACTGTCTCGGACAGAGGAAGAACTTCGCCAAAGTCGTGCCGACAAAGATAACTTTTTAAATTCATTGTCAAAGATCGCGGTAAGTAGTGTGTCTAATTTGTTGTTTATACGATACAATTAAGACAGGAAGGTATTTTACTTTAAACATAATTTCAAATATCTTTAATTTTAGTATGATTTTGTTAAAACATTGAGATTTTAATGCTATATACAATAACATTTCAGCAAGACGAAGCTGGTAACTTACAAGAAAAAATGGCGACCGAGTTATTAGACAAAGAGCAACGTATATCTAAATTGCAACATATTATAGACGAGCAACGTGAAAATGAAAAGTTGATGTTAGTATTTTTCCCGTACTATTGTGACAATCAAGATATAATAGACAATTTAAAAAAAAATGTGTAGGTTAAATAAGAAAATCCAAAAAAATATGGAGTATAAAACTAAGTAAATTAATATTCACATAGTACCTAGCGCAATTGCCTCCAGCTACTGCTGGGCTTTTGGATGATTTAAGTTTTCGCTGGTTCTACGATTTAACCTAAAATTATAGGTACTTACTTATAGTTTAGTTAGGTGTTAAGCTAACTACTTAAATTACATCTATCATCTTACAATAAACTGTTAAATAAATACATTTTTAATACGAAGAAATAAATAGTAGCTACTAATTATTTACTAGGGAACAAAGTATGACTCAGTACGAAAATCAGTTGGCAGCTCTCAGACTAGAGGTGAAAAGGTTGAGGAACTACGATTGCTATTGTAAGGAGATGCCTCATCAAGAGCTGCAGACCGAGGTTAGTGTCTTAATTTAAACGTTCCATGCAAAGAAGATGAAGTTATTCCATTCGAATTCGTTAGTCTTCTAAGATAAGTAAAGTTTAAGAGTATTTTGTAGTTATTGGAGCTGCATATGCAAGTAGAGGCACTGACCCGCGAGCGGTCTGCATTGGTGACAGCAGCAGCGTCTCGAGCGCTGATGCTGGAGCGGCATGAACGCGCTGCCGAGTTGTTCGCGCGCGTTACCAGAGCTCGCCGCGACCTCACTGCCTTAATCGAGGGCCATTCTGAACCGCCACCCCTTAGTGAAGTCGAACATGCAGATGTGAGCTCTTAAAAATATTTTTACTCAACTGTGCTAGATAATTAAAGTTATGATTTTCGTGAATGTGTACCTACCTATGCATAATTGTTTTGTATGAAATGGTGTAATAAATAAGAATCTACGTGTTTGTGAGATCAGGTATCGCGGTCGCTGTCGTCGATATGTGCCACCGCGGCAGAGACTTGGACGGCGCTGCGCACGGAGCGCGCGCGCGTGCTGCGGCTGGAGAGCGCGGTGCTGGCGCAGAGCCTGCAGTTGGAGCGCGAGGGCTGCGTGCGGACGCAGCTGGAACGGCGCCGGGCCATGCTTGAGCGCGAAGTGCTACGCGTGCGTTCCTCCACAGCATCCGAGCCCTCCCCTAATGCCGCCACGAAGAGTCCGAGCTTGGTACTTCTCACGTTTTTCACAACACTCTTTTCCTTCTTTTCTTTTTACTCAGTGTCCACTATTATAGTTCGAAATATGTGAATCTAAGATACTAATACGTATTATAAGTAAAATTAAATAAAAAGTTAGCAATTTGTAATGTATCTAACTGAACTTATGTATTTGAATAGAAGCAATGTTACCTTCTAATAAATTGTTTCTTTTTACAGATTCAAGACATATTTTGTTTTAGATAAATGGGATTTAAGTGCGAGAAATGTGTACGTGAATAAAATAACATCTTGCAGTCGCGTAAAATTTTGTTTTATTGTTAAATACAAATAGGTACAACAACTGAGACAAAAAAATATATTCAAAAAATAAAAACGTTTACCTACACATAAAAAACAAAATAGAATCAAAAAAACTTTAAAGCCTGTGACCGGCAAATTTAAACATTTTGCATTTCTTTTCTTCTCGTTGATTGGCCATAACAAATTGCAGATTTCTCGATAAATATGGTTCTTTGGGGTGGATCAATGGAATGATTCCTCTAAAACGTGGGAAGCTGCCTATTTCAGAACTGTGGGATTGATTTTCGGATGATTCTGCATTTGGCACCCACTTCGTTGTGTCCATATTTGTGATAGCTTTCTTGCGATCTAAATTATCTCGATCGTCATTCGATTGTATGTAAGTTTTCTTAACAAAATTTCCCATTACAATTTTAGTTGGCATCTTTTCTTGTTCACCTTGATATAATTTAGTGCGACTATCCATATCTTGGTGTTCAATAGCATCGTTTATTTTATAATCACCGGCATATTTTGCTTTTGTTTCCCGTTTTAAATTGTACTCGTCCTGTTTCGGTTCGAAACAAGTACCCAATTCCTCTTCTAAAATTTTTATAAGGTTATCTAAATTATCCACCGGGGTCTCAATGCTGCGCTTTGCATCGATGTGATATGACTCATAATCTGTAATTGCTTTTTCTAGTAAAGTCAATTTCTCGTGATCCCTTTTTCTCTGGTAACGATTTTTCCGTACCTGTTCTTCTAGAGTGAGAATTATTTTTTCTAATTCCGTTATTTGCTCTTTTCTTGTTTCAAGGTTTGCGACTAGAGACTCGATTTCTGCGTTCTTTTCTGCCAATTGCTGCGTTGTCTGAAATAAAATAGCAGTTTTTATGCGAATAGCTTCAGAAGGTTGCCCGTATTTAAAGAGGGAGTATCCGTTGGCGACGGCATATACTACAATTACGAAAGCAAAAACTGTTTCACCCTACCTCGTTGTCGGTTTTCGCTCTCATTTCTAAATTATTTCGCAACAGTTTAATGATATTAGCTTGCTCTTCTTCCTTGTCTGTCAACATCTTTATAACACCTTCTTTCTCTTCAAGCAAACCTTCTAGCTCTAGTAGCTGCTCTTGATGATGTTCTAATTCCAAGTTTTTCTGTTTTAATGTTCCTAAGAGCTCGTTGTTTCGTTCGGTTGTTTCACTCAACGTTGCGCGCTGTTGGCTGATCTATTTAAACCGAACGAGGTTATTATTTTATAACCCAAGTATATTTATTGATGGACAATAACAAATCTAATTTATAAGACAATTCTAGCTACTACTAGAATTGTCTTATAAATTCGATTACTAGTAACTCTACGAAGGTCCGCTAGTTATGGCGTAGACGGTGATAATAAACAGGATCTACAAAGTTGTTTTCTACCTATTAATGTTTAAAGACATAAATCTGAGTAATCTAACCATTTCATGAAGGTCACTTATATTTTCAAATTCTCCAAATTCTTCATTTAATTGAGCTATATGTTCTTTAATCGACGTCAATTGTTTCTCATATGATTCCATTTTGCGTTCACTACAAATATAAAATTTCGTAGTGAAAAGAAGATGCAAATTGATTGAATACTTTCATCTGTAATTGCGTGGTTTAGCGACACTAATGCAACTATAATAGCCACAACAAAAGCCTTTTAGATACTAACCTTTCCTGTAGTTGTTTCTCAAGAAGTGGTTGCTTCTTTTCTAATTCGGCAATATAATCCTCTTTTGTTTTAAGGTTGGCCTTTAAAACCTTTTCAATTTCAATAGATTCCTTAAAGTTATGCTGAAAAAATAAAAGTTCGTTTTTCATTTGCATAGGTAACTTAAGTACCTGCTGTTCATTATGATAAGAAAAGTTTATGGATTACAAATAATGTGACTAAATCTGATGCCAAGAATAATCGTTCATGTCATTAATTAAAAAAGCACTTATATTTCTAACCATCCTCATTGTAATTTCATTATCACCAAGGGAGATATATAGGCTAGATATGACGGACGATGTCAACTAGTAAGTATAAATACTAAACCTCAATATCCCTGATTGCTTCGGTTTGCTTCACAAGACGAACTCTATAATCTCCTATTTCTAAGTTAGCGAGTTCCAAATCACGTTTAGCACATTCCAGTTCTGATTTATAACACAATGTTTTAGCTGTGGAAGAATAACAAAATTTTAATGGCCAAGATTGAAGAAAGGAATATTTAGTCTACTCTAGGTAGAGGCTAACAGCATTTACAACTTATCTTACTTGAAATAAGATAATACATTTTTATAAAGACGGATACTATGTAATCCCCATTTAAATAAAGAGAGGGAAAACATCGTGTCGTCTATAACTGGATTTTGATAACGTTAGTGTCAGGTAGGTACCGGTTTAGCCTTGACTAAAAATCTTTTCCATTTGGCTGTAAATAAACTTACTAATCAAAGCGTCTTTCTCTTGAATCTGCTTCAAAGCATCCTTGTAACGTAACTCTGACTCCAAAAGCTGCGAACAGAGACTTTCAAGTTTCGACTCTAACTTCTTCTTTTCTTCTTTCTCATTATCTAACTTATGTTCGGTGTCAAAAAGTTTGGACTGTTTTTTATTCAAATCTTCTTTCACATTTGCTAAAGAGTTTCTGTAACTCTCTGTTAGCTCTTGAACTTTTTTTTCTAAATCGTCTTTTCTGTTACAACAAACCCACAACATTAACCTCAGTTTCAGGAAATACCTTTAAAGTTATGTAGACTCAACACTAAAAATTGTACCGTTTTCTCTGTTTTTCTACCAAGGCTGTGTTGTCTAATGAACGCCTGATAGAAATTTTAAAGGCGTACTTAGGTTCAAAAAGCGAAACCTAAATACAGCATGACTGACAACAACGCGATACACTGAAGGCAAAATTGGAAAATGGACTCGACCAGCTTAACATTCTACTCAGTCAAACTAAATAAAAAAAATCGGTTGTCTGTAAAGTCGGTTTACTGACGATAGTAGAACGTGACAACGTCATTAATGCTGCCGAACGCGGCCGATTGTGCCTCTTTGTCGCCCGATCCGCGCTCTCGCTTGCACTTCAAGCCTTAAATGGAACGCCTCAGAGCGAGGTAACGCTTCAGAGCGAGGTAACGCCGCATGAGTCATGTTTTTTCGTGCGTGCAGCCGGCTCCATCGAATTATAAGACGTTGTCACGTCAAAAAAAATATTTACATTTATCTAGAATTCTAGATAAAGCAGACGATATTTGCCTTCGTTACTGAGAGAACCAAAAGGCGAGTTTGACCGAGTGTGTTCTATGGATGTTTGATGTAATTTGTATAGATTAACATGATAGGAATTATTCAATTATTAGTGTAGGTACTTACTCTTTTTGTAATTTCTCTCGTGCTATTACTATTTCGTCTAAGTTAGATGTATTCTCTTTAATAGACTGCGTCAGAGTATTTAATTCTTTATCAAAATCTGATTGTAGTTTCTGGTTCTGTGGGTAAATGAAACGAATTTATCACTTAACACGATCGTACGTGTACTCATATTGTTTAATAAGAAGTTTTTAAAAATGTAAGTACCCAGTTAGTACTATATTAAATACTATTACAAAAACCTTGTTTCTACGGAGTTTTAAGAAATGCTACCTGGTTTATTCTCTTTGATTGTTTTCAACATAACAAATTAGAGATATAGGTAATAAAGCGATGAGCTCACCTGATCGTGTAACTGTTGAACAGTTCGTTCCAGGGTCCAATTCTGTGAGCGCACTTGTTCGAGAGCGGCCTCCACCTGCGCGGCTCGTTCATTGCCGATCTTCAACTGTCCCTCAGCTCTTGACAAACGCTCCCTGAGCACTGTCTTCTTACATTTCTCTTCTTTCAACTCCTTTTCCAATTCCTGTTAAAATATTAAGTTGATTTTATTTTATATTCTTGCTGTTTTACTTAAGTAAATAGTTTCCTCGTTTCCTTTAGTCCTTAACAATTTAATCGACACAACTTTTTCGTTGGGAAACTGATGTCTCCATATATCGATGTAGGGACATTCTATGTTTAGTTTAGTCTTTTTGAGTGGTCATAATTTTATTTACCTCGACACGATGTCTGTTATTTTGAGACTTTAGGTGGTCATTTGCGTGAAGTTGTTTGCGCAGGTCGTTGTTCAGCGAGTGCAGTTCAGTGAGTTCGTACGTCAACTCCTCTGCACGCAGTTGTAGAGCTATTGTCTCATTCACTCCTTTTCTACTCAAAATTATTGTTATAATTATTATCATTATAATTAAAACTAAGTAGAAGGCTACCAAAATTTTGGAATGTGTTAAAGGGGTACCACAAGAAATCATATTCGTTAACATAATATTTGATAAGTAGGTACCTAGATACTCTTATTTTTTTGCACTGCTCTATATTATCTGTAAGAAGTCACTGTAGAAGAAAATACATAAGTACTTAAAAGATACCTCACCTCAAATAATCAACAATTTCATTGAGTTCTTTCAGGAATTCAGTTTTACAAGTTTGTAAGGAACAATTAAGCATTTCGTTTTCAGCGTTAAATTCGTTTATTTTCTTTGTAAGTTTATGCATACTGATACCCTGTAAGCGGTTTTATATAAATATCGGGCTTGTTACTTTACATTTACTGGTCATTTCCTGTCATTCAAAATCATCGTCAGTATCACTCAATTGAATAACCTAACTTTTCGTAATAAACTCTCAGTTACATCACAGGTTACATGAAAGGCTCATTCAGTTACCGTACATTAAACGTCGTCGTACCATCTTATTATAATTTTTGAGAATGACTATGACAGGCATTAAACTGGCTTAAAGTTATTTAGTTTAAAAAGTTGGGCTACAGTTGAGAGATGTTCTCAGTGATATTAAAGCGGTATACCCGCTACTGCAATTTTGAGATACATTTACAAAGATTGATTTTACTCACCTTTTCCTCAGTTTTGAGTGTTTCGAACCAATCTATAATTTCTTTTCTCTTCAATAAAGTCTGTTCGCAGGTGGCTACTAATTTTGTTGGTGTGTCATATAGTTTGTTCATATCAATGTGTACTACACCTTTTTCAGCATCTACTGGTAAAACTGTGCACGGGAAAAAAATATTTTAAAAACGAATAACTTTTGATTTTCTTTAAAAAAATCGACAAACAATAGACGTCAGTAAAATTAATTTCTTTACTAAATATCGGTCTGCAAAAACTATATCCTAAATATAAAGTATTAGATAGGTATACCCACCCAAGAAGCTGGTGCCTTTTTCATCTCAATCCTCTGTTGTAATGAAGGCCGTTGTATTTAAGTACAAAAACATACGAAACGAATGTGTTACATACTTTCAGTCTTCCTAGAAGTGGCGCAGAGCTGTAGCAGTTGTTCTGGTGTTAACTTGGCGACATTCATGATACTCAAATCATCAGCACACGGCAGCTCCATCATTTGTCCTGACGCTATTAGCATCTTATGTGTGTTCCGAATTGTTGCGTATAATTCCATTATATTTTTCTAGTTTATATAACAGGTAAGTCAAGATACAATAATATAAAGGAAAGTTATAAATAGGTGAGTATAGTGAGGTAGCGTCAGAGCGCCGTAGTAGAAGCAGGTATTTGGGAAACGGCGCTTACGAAATCTAGACTTAATAATTAAAAGTTAAAAACTATTTAAAGATATGTAAAATGTCTCTTTTTAATAGACATTCCATAAACCATTTAAATTTGGAATAACAATAAGTTAATCGTTTAAGGTCTTCAGAACCGAGATTTTTGATGTCCGGGGGCTTAAATCCTACGTTTCAAATTATAAAGTGAATAAAATATATTTTAAACTACAGATTAAGGTGTTATCTACTTGGGAAAATAAAAATAATACATGAATTCAAATCGAAAGGTATTTAAAAAATTGTTCAAAGCCCTAAAAATTGATTCCACTGACGTGTCCGCTCTCCCAATTTATTCAGAAAACCTTAAAAACCTTTTTATCTTATATACTTAAATATTCATACATGTTTTTATTTTATTATAGAATACTTAATTATTACGCATCATAATAAATTTTACACGTATTTTACAATTAACTGAATTTCTCGAGTCATTTTAATTTTGTCCGGCACCAAAGTGTGATTACCTTGGCACGTCACAAAATCGCGCATATGACCCTAGTCGAGCCATTTGGATAGGCGCTGCCTATTTTCATGCGAACTGTGAGATGCATTTCATGTATCGAGGGGGTAGATTATGCGTGAAGTTGTACCATTCACGAAACACAAAGATAAGTATCTGATTCCCCTGGCTTTGTTATGTACGATCATTGATTACTTTGTTCATGTTTTCTTAATAATTTTGTACTACAAGAGTAACTTGATATGGCTATGAAAAAGCGCATGGGTGCCCATTATCTAGCCTGGAAACGTCATTACGCTAGTCAAATCCAATTTATGTAAAACGACAAAAAACCGATATTTCTTGATTCCACTGGCTTGATTCCACTAGTTTTATGACCAGACCATACTAATAAAATCATACAGTTTGCTTAAAAAACGGTTTATATTGATTTCTTAAAATAGCGTAATGTATAATAATGTTTGATATTATTTAAAAAATAGTTTTCCACATTAAGGGAGGACATTTTAAAGCTCGGTCACCTATTCAAAGATTTTTAATAAGCAGCTTCACAGCAACTTCTATTAATACCCAATAACATTTTAAAGCCCAAATTCGTAGGTACGTTAACTGTTTTTAATTTTATTTCACAAAATTGAAACTTTTTTATACTTTATATTGCATTATTATTGATTCCCCTGGGCGTAATTTTTTTAACATCAAATATCTTTGGATCTATACATAAGAAATGAGTGCCTATTCAAAATATTTGTTTATTGACCCCTCTATTTTGTTATTTTATTCTCAATTTAAAAATAAAATCATATTTAAAATTTACCAGTGGAATCAACTAAAGAATCCCAAATCGAAGAAACACCCTTAAAACCTCACAAAAACAGAACAATCAAACATGCCCATACAAAAGACATCAACGCGTGCAACTTAATTATTAGATCATAGAAAAAGACTTCTTTATTTATATTATGTGCTTAACTAAAATATGGAACTGTAGGCTGTTGGATCAAATGTTGTAGAAATGGTCGCTTTCTAGCGCACCCTAATTAATTTATACAGTACGAGTGATCGGCTCCATACATTGTAAGAATACTTGATTACTTTTATAAAACCCGCTTTTGTCCCTGATCCCGTCAAATGAACGCAATACTTTATATCTCGGTACTGATAAGGTTTTTTAAAAATAATTTCCCGATGTATTAGCACCTATTATGTAAAAAAATTAAATATACTCTATGTGATATAGATATAGGGATAGGATATCCCGGATGACGCACTCAAATGTAACCTTTTAATGTCTTTTATTTAAAGCCGAAAGCCGAAATGCATATTTTTACTAAGAACCTATCGCTGTATTCTAGTGTGGTATACTCTTATATACTTATTGTATATTTAACTAGTAAAACATAAATAATATTATGTATAAGTATCAAAATCTTATTTCATTTCCAAAGTAGGCTAGGATTTGTTTACTTACCTGGCGTATATCGAGTTCCCCTTTTAACTTTTCAAATTGAAATATGTTTTCGTCCCAAGTTGATTTCATTTGTGTAATATTAGCTTGTGCTGGAATTTATTTTTAAGTTTGATTAGAACTTCAAGAAATAAATTAAAGCATTTAAGTAAGTATTTATGTACGTAATAAGTATTAATTATTAAAAAAGTGGGTAAGTTTATTTATAGTTAATTATGAACAATAGATAAACTTAATATATATTTTCACGTTAAAAATAGAAAAATATCATGTATGGTACTAATGATACCCATACTTTTGTAAGAATTAAAGTAAACGTATCTTACATTTTTCTGTTTCAGCTGTAAAAGCTTCCTGCATTTCCTGATCTTCGCGTTTCATTTTTAAATCCTTAAATTATAAAACAACTTCAATCGTAAAATCATTACACTAAACTATTATTAAATAGTTTTCTTCAAACAGTATTTACCTGATCAGGAAGTTTGTCAAGTTTTTGTAACATCTGAAATTGTTCAGTTATGAGAAAATTGGTATAAAAACTACTTTCTTATATTACAACGAAGATCCTATGATAAATGATACTCACCAATGGAACGGGGACTGTAATAAACGGTCTTGGTCGGCCAAAGGGATCCAATGTCTTCCTTGGAATAATCGACTTCTGCAATATCTAGATAAGTTAAAGTACTAGTCAATAGGTCCAAGTATTTTAGTTCTAATCTGAGGTTCATTGGTATTCTTTTGGATAACTAGTTACAAATCCTACTTTTCTCTCAATATTATAAATGTCAATGTTTGTGACATTTATAATACCTATTGAGAATAATATTGAGTTTAAACTAGTATGTAAGACAACAGTCTCGACCAATTTTTGTGTAAATGTGGTCGACACCGGCATTCAAAATTCACAACATGTGGATTTAAGTAGGCCCAGCGTTGGTCCCAGCAGTGTGACTCATCAGGCTCGATATGATGATCGTAGAATTATTAGTAATAAAAAAAATAACAACATTGTAAAAATATTCCATCAGAATGTTCAGAGCTTTACTAAAAAGCACTTAGAGATGGAACTATTTCTAGAAAAACATAAATATGATGTTGTTTGTCTTACGGAACACTGGCATAAAGAAAATGAATTGTTGTTAAATTATAAAAATTATTATATTGCCAGTGCTTTCAGTCGAAAATCTCACACGGGAGGGGGCTCTTTAATTTTGCTTAGAAATAACATCAAGTCAAAAGAACGAACCGATGTGGTGAGATTGTCGGTTGAGAAGAAAATTGAATTATCGTGTGTTGAGCTGGAGCAGCACATTGTTGTATGCGTGTATAGATCCCCTAACAGCACGGATTTCCCTGTTTATGAGTCAGTTATGGAAGACGTGTTAAAAATAGCTTTTAATAAAGGTAAATTTATAATAATCTGCGGAGATTTTAATGTTGATTTACTAGTTAATAATTGTCTATCGAGGAAACTATTGTGTCAGTTCAAATCATACAATTTGATTAATGTATTTCTAGAACCTACCAGGATAACGCCAAGCACAGCTAGTTGTATTGACAATTTCTTTTGTAACTTAGATTATCTAGAAAAATCTATTTTAAATGCAATACAGTCCGATCACACGGGTCAAGTTATTAGCATTATTGCCAAAAAACCGGTAACAAAAATTAAAATTAAATCTAGACCCATCACAGCTGCTAGGTTGGATAAGTTAAATAATGTATTGATTGAAAATCTATCGTATGTTAATTCTGGCGTTTCATCAAATCCAAATAACTTATACAAAGAATTCTTCTCATTATTAAGCACTCAATTCGATAACATATTTAAAGTTAAAAAAAAAAAAAGAAATTACTATGAAGTTTGAATTTAGTGACTGGGCGACTCAGGGCATTCGCAAGAGTAGAGAGAGACTTTTTGAACTTTACGACCTTAAAAATTATAATCATACAGATAGCTTTCATAACTATGTTAAAAATTATTCAAAAGTTTTTAAGAAAGTTTGCATTTGTGCAATATCATTTTTTTTGAGTAATAAAATTAAATCAGCTGATAACAAAATTAAAGCAGTTTGGAATGTTATTAACACAGAATCAGGTAAATGTAAAAATCGTCAAAGTAGCTTTGTTTTGCGTAATGAACAAGGCACTATGTGCTCTTCTGATTCTGAAGTGGCTCATGAATTCGAAACCTTTTTCTCTAACGTTCCTTTCAAAACAACTGAGCATCTTAATTCCTCACCTCTAGTCTCACTCTCTCTTCTTAAAGCCAACGTACCCGCATGCCAAACTGAATTTAGATTTCACCATGTTAGTCCAAATTGTATTATTAAAACGTTTAAAGAGATTAATTTGAAATCAACCGAAGATCTTTGGGGAATGTCAGTCAAAGTCTGCGCATCTATTATTAATACCATAGCATATCATTTAGCGCAAATTTTCAATATGTGTATAGATCAAGGAATATTTCCTGATCTTATGAAATATAGTAAAGTCATACCTCTTTTTAAGGCCGGGGATGATAACGACCCTAGCAATTACAGGCCAATTTCTATTCTCCCTGTACTCAGTAAAATTTTTGAAAAATTAATACTTAATCAGCTTCTTTATTATTTCAATTTAAATAAATTGTTACACGACCAGCAATTTGGGTCGTTCCACTACGGACGCCGGGGTTGCCTTAATTAAACATATATTTGATGCATGGGAACACTCGCAAGATGCCATTGGCATATTCTGCGACTTATCGAAAGCATTCGATTGTGTTCATCATGAGATACTATTAAATAAACTCAATCATTACGGCGTACAAAATGAATCTCTAAATCTTATTAAATCATATTTATCGGACAGAATTCAAAAGGTTCAAGTCAATGAAATAACATCACAGGGATCGCAGGTAGAAATTGGCGTACCCCAGGGATCGATACTAGGTCCTTTCCTATTTCTAGTGTACATAAATGATTTGCCATTCATGGTAGAAAGTGTATCGGATATTGTTCTGTTCGCTGATGACACATCTCTTCTTTTTAAAGTAGATAGGAAACGCCAAGATATTGTCAAAGTTAACAATTCCCTAAAGCAAATTCATGATTGGTTTAGTATAAATAATTTAGCGTTAAACGCAAAAAAAACCAAAGTTATAAAATTTTCGCTTTGTAATATTTCAAGTAATATAAGTAATATATCTATTAACGATGAAGTACTAAACTTGGTAAACAACACAGTTTTCTTAGGGATGACGCTAGACTCGAAACTGCAATGGGGACCCCATATTGACAAACTGTGTGGACGGCTAAGTTCCGCCGCCTACGCTGTCAGAAAGATCAGACGGCTCACAGATATACCTACAGCGAGACTTGTATACTTCAGCTACTTTCATAGTATTATGTCTTATGGTATTCTGCTTTGGGGTCATGCTGCTGACATTCATGCAGTATTTGTTTTGCAGAAAAGAGCCATTCGAGCCATTTACCATATTAAAAGTCGTGATTCCCTGAGAGAACTGTTCAAAGAAATAAATATTTTAACAGTTCCGTGTCAATACATCTATGAAAATTTAATGTTTGTTAGAAAAAAATTATCAAAATTTAAGAAAAATAGTGATTTTCATAAATTTAATACTAGAAATAATAATAAACTTGTTATGCCTGGTAGTAGACTAACTAAAATTAATAATTCATTTGAAGGGAACTGTATACGGTTTTACAACAAACTGCCTGATAATGTTCTAAATTTAACGGAAACGAAATTTAAGCGTTGTATTAAGAGGACTCTTTGTCAGAGAGCGTATTATAACATTAACGATTTTATTATTGACAATAGGGCATGGTGTGTAAATGCTCTAGCTCCACACGATCATAATATTTAAGTTGTTCTTTTGTAAACACATGATTGTAAACAATATTTTTAAAAAGAGCAACCTCAAGAGTTTCTTGCTGGCTTCTTCTCTGGGGAATCTGCCTTCCGAAGTCAGCATAGCTTCAGTCAGTTAATTTGCTTTTACTTTTGTTAACTTGTTACAATTTTGTTTTTATTTTTATTTTGTTTTATATTTCTGACGCATTCAAGTGTAATTTTGGGTTACCTATGAATAAATCTCTATTGAATTGAATTGTGCTGATGTATTTGAGGATGTCTGTTAATTTTTCACGCAAAAACTACTGAACATATTTTGATGAAACTTGGCAATATTTCAGCTTATACATCAGAATAACCCAATATACATCAGATTAACACATAGGCTCTATACTTTTAAGATATCTTATTTTTTTCCAAGGTATGACGATAAATGAGTACGAAGAGCGGGAAGTCTTTAGTTTTTAACATAAATTTGTAAAAAAATTAGCAAGAAGCTCACAGAATTTGGGAAGGTCCCTTTATTTGGAGATCTGTCGGGACGGCCTGGCCGCGACGGCGTGTTTGTTGCGGGTCGAGTCGAATCTTGCCTCAACCGACCGCCGCCGGATCTCGGCCGTGACTGTGGTTAAGTTAATGTACATACTTAGTGTTTAAATAGTTACTGAATATCCTATGTAATAGGCTACCTACCATAACCGTTCTTAAGAGTTTGTAATTATTTTGGATAGAATATAAAATGTTACCTTTTAGATTTGAAGATTAGATTAGATCTGAAGTTACCCCCATTTGTAATGCTTGAATAATTGACTCATAAGTACTACAATCGATACGCTTTTCAAGATGTTTGGGTTTGACGTCAATCAGAAATAAAGGGAAGAAATATTTTTACTCATACCTCACTAGAACGCGGACGAGTTGGCCTCTGCGCATTATGAGTGTTCAACATATTATTCAGCTGTATTTCGTGTTTAACTTTCTATAAAGACGATGGAATAAACTTATTAATTTCAAGCACATATAACAAAAAAATAATTAAATAAATGAAATAGTGTAAAACCTCGGAAAAATTGGTCGATTTCTTAGGTGGCCCTGCTCGTTGCCGAGACTGCATAGACAAACGTTGCGGTATTCGGCATCTCAATGGTGTCCGTGGTATATCGCTTACTATTTCTGTAACAATCCATACTAATATTATAAATGCGAAAGTAACTCTGTCTGTCTGTCTGTCTGTCTGTCTGTTACGCTTTCACGCCTAAACTACTGAACCGATTTCAATGAAATTTGGTAGAGAGGTTGTCTAGACCTTGAGAAAGGACATAGGCTATATTTTGTCGCGAAAAAAGGCTTAAGGGGGTGGTAATAAGGGATGAAAGTTAGTATGGGAGATCGTCATTATTCAAAGATAAAACCATGAAACTTTATATTTAGGCACTTAATACTAAATCCATACTAATCCATACTATATAATATTATAAATGCGAAAGTAACTCTGTTTGTCTGTCTGTTACTCTTTCACGCCTAAACGGCTGAACGGATTTTGATGAAATTTGGTATGGTGATAGATGATAACCTAGAAATGGTCATAGGCTATAAATAATCACGCCATCGTTCTTAGGGGGAAGGCAGTAGGCAGATAACTAAATTGAGTTAGTGATTTTTAGTCGTTTTTGTTGGGACTTTTGCTCTTTCACGTCTAAACGGCTGAACGGATTTTGATGAAATTTAGTAAGGTAATAGATGGTTATCTAAAAACGGATATAAGATCAAAATGATCACGTCATCGTACTTAGGGGGTAGGAAGTAGGCAGAAAACTGAATTGAGTTAGTGATTTTTTTATGGTTTTTGCTGGGAGTTTTGCTCTATCATGCCTAAACGGCTGAACGGATTTTGATGAAATTTAGTAATGTAATAGATGGTTACCTAAAAACGGATATAAGATCAAAATGATCACGTCATCGAACTTAGGGGGTAGGAAGTAGGCAGAAAACTGAATTGAGTTAGTGTCTTTTTTTTATGGTTTTTGCTGGGAGTTTTGCTCTATCATGCCTAAACGGCTGAACGGATTTTGATGAAATTTAGTAAGGTAATAGATGGTTACCTAAAAACGGATATAAGATCAAAATGATCACGTCATCGTACTTAGGGGGTAGGAAGTAGGCAGAAAACTGAATTGTGTTAGTGATTTTTTTATGGTTTTTGCTGGGAGTTTTGCTCTATCATGCCTAAACGGCTGAACGGATTTTGATGAAATTTAGTAAGGTAATTACCTAAAAATGGATATAAGATCAAAATGATCACGTCATCGTACTTAGGGGGTAGGAAGTAGGCAGAAAACTGAATTGAGGTGGGACATTGTTGCAGGGGGACTTACAGCCGGGAGAAAACAAAAAATCTTATGCGGACGAAGTCGCGGGCAAAAGCTAGTTTTAAATATTTCAATAGAAAAGCATGAAACACTTATTCTATTTATTACTCTCTAAATACGGATTAGTTTACGGATTTGACCAGAGAAGGGCTCAAGCGTAGGCCCGATTATTTTGATGCCTTTCTGTAAGCGAGTTATTTTTAACAGGAATTTAGGCAAGTGACCGACCATCCTGAAAAACTTCTAACCTTGTTCTAACCTAACGAGAACAGAGCACACTATAAAATTGTAACGTTATGGTCAAAGGGGATTGAGGCTACAAAGCAAACACACTCCGTGCAGCTCAGAGCACAGAATAGCGAAGTAACTCTTTTTTTTTTATAATGCCATATTTGCAGATAACTTTAACTGAATGTTCAAAGCTTAGATAAATGAATAGTTTCCGCGCGGAGACCATTCATTCCACTGAGGAAACGAAGCTCACCTGAATTTCTACCTTCGCCTGCTTCTAACTGCGACATATTTCTATTTAACTACCTACTTTAATAAATATTTAGAAGATCTTTTGAAAACTAAAAGAATCTGATATCTGTAGTAGTTTCAGTACACATGTCAAAGAGTATATAACCACATGTAATTTAAAATAATAGTTGAGACGAGAGTCCACAAAGTGACACACGCCCGCCATGAAAAATCAATCAAAAAATCATTACGAGATCATTACCTACATTTTGCTATGTCACCGTCATTTTAAAATTAAAAAATAATATAGCATATAGCTTTGCTTCTAAGGTTGCTCCCAGTGGATTTTCTCAAAGAGTATGACACAGAACTCTAATTATGAACGAGATCCTGCCGCCGCGCCGCCGTGTCGTCGTCGACGTAGTACCTACCAAATAAGTACTTATAAGTATATCTATCTTAGAATGATCTTAGATGTAACATGTTTAAAAACAAGATACCTTTCAACGTTGTAAGTGGTTCGGTTATTTTATATGTATAAAATCCTTCATTTATTCTTTAGTTTTCTTCTTAAAAAGTTTTCGAGTAAGTAGGTATTATGCAAACCGCATAAAGCATAAACAATTGTTATTGGCCATAAATCTGAACTTCACCTACTATTCAAATTTAGAATCTCAAATAGACATTAAGACATTATGTCGTTTATTAGAAATTGTACAAAATAGTGAACATCAAAATTTATATTGTTATCTTTTATATATTCCGGACTACGAATAACACAAAGTCCCTATCGCTACGCTTATGGCGTCGGCGAAGCCTTTCAAAGAGAAAACTCGTAAGTACTTCCATCTTACGGTCTTAGGTACCTACTAGGTATTTACAGTTTAGTAAATTGTATATCAAAGCAACGGATCAAGATATTAGTGTCGAAAAGTAAAGTCGAAAGGTTCTTTTAGTCCTGTCGATTTTATTTACCTACTTATTTAAGTAGGTTCAGAAAAATAGAAAATAATGAAGAGTTAGTGGTGGTTGCTACCTTGTGTTGTGCTCTAGGTACTATGACGAGGTTGTATAGAGCAACCAGTAATAATAATGATAACTAGCCAGTAAGATCTCATTAGCTGGTCGAAGACCTCCTTGTTTGCTAAGTATACCTAATATAAAACTAGTAATAGGTACTTCTCATTTTTCTCCTTCAAAAATCGCTTGCAATCAGTGGCGGAATAATGGGTTCAGGAGTTTTGTAACGAGGGATCTTTGTTATTGGTGTTTATTTGCGGGTGTAAGTAGATAATGCGAGTATTTGTCTGTTGCGGCCGAAGACACCCCGCGCCTGATTCCGCGGCCGACGGCGGCGTCCGCCGCGCGTGCCGCCCGTAACGCTACCAACCGAAACCTTGCCATGCAGCCGATATCGGTGCGGCAGTCACCAACCCGCACGCCGCCTACTTCCCCTGCTAAAGTAAGCCTGGCTTGATATCTAGGAATTACAGATTATAAATATTAAAATTAATATCCATAATTCCTGATGATGAGGCAGAATCGAATGACGCGAGAAAGCGACAAACTCTTGTCTTGGAATTCTCTTGAAATTTATTTACAGAATTAAGTACTTCGACCTTGCCGAACTTGCAGGCATTGATTTGATTTTTAATTATTTTATGTCTTCTAGAATAAGGCAGCGGCGCCAATACGTAGCATGCCAAGAACCGATTCAAAACCCGACATAAAGGTGAGATTTATTTGATCCAACATGCAAATAAGTTTGAAGTATTTATTTGAGTATTGTTGCAGGTAAACACTGGGAATGATGTTGTGGAATCTCCAGCTGTGAGTACTAAGAAGTAGCTAAGAAGTAGTTACCTACATAATTAATCTCTTACAAATTTTGTATACTTACATGGTGTAAACCAAAAATAGTAACAGCACGTTGGTGCTATTAGGTTCCTAAGTAACGATTTATTAATGAAGTCTTTAATAGAGACGATTCAACGAAGATGACTTGAATGTTGTTTCAATGAATTTCTAAAGTAAAATTATATACTTACCCTATACGTACTCCATGTCTTGAAAGTTCAACTGTCACAGGTACTTACTGCCTCTGAAGCCGATACATACATTGTTGAAAACGATGTTTCAAGATTGACTATTGAGGAGATTTCAGAAACGCAAGAGCGCATAGATCAGGAAGAACTCGAAACCCTTACTAATGACACTTTTGGTAATTCTAATTTATTAATACTGTACTTTCTTTACCTTTCCATTAATAAGTTAAGATGCCATTAACCATTAACTTAAAAATATGAACATATCGCGAACATTCCTTTTCGCCGAACATTTTGGCATACCTACCTACCGACAACCTCAACACATACCTATCAAAAACCAATCATTTTGAACAATTTGCTTTGCCCTTATTGGTGCACAGATGATAAGAGCATACTAAAATACTTATCATTGCTATTAAAATTTTCTTCTACAGATATTAAGAAGAGTGACATAAATTTTGTGGATAATTCACAAGAGCGCGTGCCAGGGAATGCAAGTTCGAAAGTTGATAAAGATCCTGGTAAATTACTTACCTACATTAGTATTATATTTAAACAGTGTGGAGTGTCGGTTATCATTTTTAGAATGAGGACCTTGGGGAGCCTGCCTGTTTTTAAAGGGATGCCATAATCATTACTCTGCAATTCTATATTAGTTTATATTTCTTCGTTTCTCTGCTTGGCCGCCTCGTTCTGCGTTAATGGAAATTCGTCCTTGAGAAAAACGACGTACCTTAGTATTAATAAGGTAATTCTTTGCTAGTGGCACAAGAAGACATTGACATTTTTTGTTAAAGGAAGTACAAGATTTGAAAATAGACCAGTGACGCCGTCTCTGAGCAGCACCCCAGAGTCTCCGGCCGTGGACAGCCGGCCGGCGACGCCGCGAGTGCCCCCGCCGGGCAGCCGGCCGCTCACCCCGCGCATGCCCAGCCGCCCATCCACTCCCGCGTCGCGCCGAGCACCCGCCACCGCCAGCCGCCCCAATACTCCGCAGCATGCGGCATCGAATGGGAAACCTAAAACCCCTTCATCTCTACCGATACCGTCTGCAACACACATCGCGACGAGGTCATCTTTCAAGGAAGATGACGATATAAAAGCAATGTTCACAGTAAAACAAAGACAATTTCAGCGAATGAAAAAAGAGTTGGATTTGAAACAAGTAAGTGTTACTAAAACTACTTATTGTGTTTTCATTTTTCATTTATAATTTTGTCTATTTTATTATTGTAGCGAGCCGTACTTGAAGTTTTTGACTGTTTGCGAAATTTGAACGAGCGTTTATCTCAAGAAGATTCTTCATTCATGGAAGGATGCCAGATTCAGGAATTAGTAGTGTTCAATGTAGGCGACTGGACTGGAGAGGAGGTGGCGCAGCTGTGCCGCGACGCTGCGGCTACCAGCAACAACGACAACTCTGCTGAAATTCTAACCAGCATGAAAGATATTGGTACGGAAATATTCACATACACCAATCATGTATAACTTAATCATAAAATAAAGATTTATTTTTTTTAATTTTCAGACGAGAACGTTCTGTCTGAATTGGATGCAAACGTTACGAAATTTCCAACTCGGTTTGCCGATCTCTGTCTGCAAGCATTCACAGCGCGGCAAGAGCTAATAGACTGGGTCAAAGAACTTATTGGAGATGTAAGTAGTTTCCCCTTGCGGTTTTATATGAGTGGATTAAATAAACCTCCGAAAAAAGCATTATAATTACCTACTTATTGTGATTTGTGGACTACAGTTCTGTTGTTTCTTACTGTATTTCTATGTTATGGTTCGTAGGTCATGCATGAGATGTTTTTGTTCGTAGGCGAATCATGAGGAGTTCATGGATCGAATAGCGCGATTGAACTCTGAAGGTCTTGAGCTTTGTGAAGCTTTGCGAGAACTCAAAACACGTTCTGAGGATGTTGTCGATACAATGACTCAAATATCCAGGTAAGAATTTTATAATACATACTTGGTACCAGTGGCGGATTTACCAATAGGCCTAGGGTGGCAGATTTCCAGGGGCGGCAAATTTTTTCCAACGTTTTTTTTTATCTTACAGAAATAAAAAAACTTATAATTACATGTACCTATACACACACATTACGTCTGTAAATAAGAGCTTACTAAACACACTGTAAAATATAAATAAGTTCATGTATTGTATAAAAAAAACTCAATGCCATAGGAGCCCTTTTCCTGTCATGCGTGTTTCGATTTGCATGCGCTGCCCCCAAACCCTATCATTCCCTTCATGTTTTCCTGTCATGCGGGCAACAACCGCTCGTATAGTAACATGGCGAATTTTAATACAAGAACACCTTCGGAGTCGTAATTTAGTGTGCCCTAATACAAAAATTCCTCTCGCGTATCGTAGTGTGTGGCGTTTTAATACAGAAACTCCTCTTACGTCACTACATTGGGAAGCGTGCTATCACCCGTATCGAAATTTTATATTTTAATAAAACCATATAGGCTAATTAGCTATAGCCTATATCTAGCTACGTGCCAAAGAATTATACATACCTTCATACAAACAAACATACCTACATAGTCTCGAAAAACATAACTACACTAAAGTATTGAATTTCAATGGACGGTAGGGGCGGCAAAAATTAAATAGTCTACTGGCGGCAATTTTGTATATCCGCCACTGCTTGGTACACTCAATTCAATAAGGCTACGATTTGCGTTTTATCTGCAGTTTAATGACAAATTATAATTTGTTTTTAGACGAGCATGTAGGGAGCGCAGTACACTGATTGCAGTTGGGGAGTCTTTAGTTCGTGAGATAGCGCGGCTTAGACAAGACTTGGATGCTCGAACTGTTATTGTTCATGAAATGAGAGAGATTCGTGCAGAAAGTGAAACTGCTAAATCTTTACAGGTAGTTTACATTTTATATGTCAATAAATAAATTTTCGGTTAAGATGTGATATAAATTTTGAATCGTTTGTAAGTTTTAATAAAAATGGGTTTTGAATCAGGATTTTCTAATATTTTGCTAATGAACTTTAGATTACGAGTAGGCACATTTTTCTCCGTGGATTTGAGCCTAACTTGTCAGTTTGCCTATTCAAACTAGGTACATATCACGTCTAAACCGATACTTCACATAGTATAGTATTAAACGTGACTGACTTGATGACACTGGGTATGCCCAGGACACACGGCGACAATTAGATGAAGAACGTGCTGCAAGGTTGGCCACTAAGGAAAAATTGGCAACGACGGAGTCTCTCCTGCGGCAGACTCGTAATAGAGTGACAAAGATGGACCGCCAACTACGTGAGGCGGAGGCTAGCATATCCAGCCTTACTGGAACGGTTAAATCGCTTGAAGACCAGGTTAATAAATATGTTCATATTTTTAAATTTTTTATTACATTAGTTTATATAGTTACGACGTTGCGATATCTTCTGATTGATCACTAAATGTAGTAATTTATTTGCTTCAATTCAGAGTCGGCTCCGTGAATTGCAGTTAGAAGCTCGCGCAAGAAAACTGAAAGAATCATTAAAAACTGGCGAAGTTACAACTAGTCAAATCGTACAACAACGTGACTCATTGCAAGCAGAGTATGTCATATACTTGAACAAGATATGAACGTAATTGCGGTACCTACTTTATTTCATTTTTTACGATCCTTCCCTCTTTACAGAGTACAATCCTTAAAGAGTCAGATAGAAACAATGACCGCTCAACATAAAACTAGCATGCAAGAACTAAATAAGGAAATCAAAGAATTGAAAAATATAATAGATGAGCAAAAACAGGAAACCCAAAAAGAATTAGAACTACGAAAGAGTTTTGAAGAAAATTTATCGGCAAGCCAGAATATGCTTGAAGAATTAAAAGCTAAAAACTTGGAACTGGAGAACTCCAGGCCCAATCCAGGTTAGAAATCACATTTTTGAAATTTCAGTTAAGTACCCATGTCATGTCAAGATGATGATGATAAATAGGTACCTACCTACCTAAAAATAGGTTTTGCAAACCACAGTCTCCACACGCCCAGCTTTTTTTTTCAGAACTGCCTACTGAAAGGGAAATGGATTTGTGGGCAGAGTTGCAAGCTACTAAGGATACTTTACGTATGACTGAGGATGAAGTGACTGCATGCAAACGCGAAAAAGTTCGGTTCTTGGAGACACTTACCAAAATATCGGTAAATATTTTAAATTTTATTGTTAAAAATGTGTGTCTATTGCCATTATAAGTAGTTGTTCTATAGTAATGAACTGTAGAGAATAATGTATGACAGGAAAATATTTTCTTTTCAGTCATATATTCCAGATATTTTTTTTAATTCACCTGAAAAGTAACATATACCTAAGTACTAGAACAGAAATTAGTCACGCGAAATATGCGTTTCAGGAATCGGAGAACAAAGTAGGCATGCAACAGAAGCTGGCTGCAGAGCTTCTCAGCAAAGAAGAGATAATAGGCAAGATGCAGATACAAATAAGAGAACTTACTAAAAATATAAAGCTCAAGTAAGTACCTCGGTCGTATAATGAAGAAATGTACCTACCATAAAAATCGCATTCATGTGCAAAAGGGTATCATAAAACGTTAAAACATTAAAATTTGCTTGTTTTACCGACAGCACATAATAAATTAACACCTTTTATTAAAAATCTAAGTACTTAGGTACAATCGTTCGTATTGCTACAAGGCGGATACATAACTTAACCTTCTTAACACTACTTATATTTAGTGTTAAGTTACCTATCTAGGTAGTTACATTTTGACGCAAAAACACGCTGTGTCCACTTATGCAATTCTCCAAATTTTTTGATAACTTTATTATTGTACACAGTGAGCAAAAAGTGATCCAATACGAGCAGTACGTTCGAAATTTGCAAGCACACAATCGGGCTGTGGCTAATTGCCAAGAGGCACCTAACGGAATAAGCTACCAGGACCTACAGCAAGAGGTATGTATTGATTTCATATCCAGTGAAATAAGCGGTATTATAAGTACTTATTGTTACTATTAGAAATACTTCCCCTTTGCCGTAAAAAGCACTGCCAAGCTAAAGGAAATGGTTTCCACAGATTATGAATTTAAGGATGAATCTGCTCGAAGCAGTTCACCGCAATGAGGAATTGTCGGAGGTTTTGGCGCAAAAAGAACAACAACTAGAACAGCAAGATAAGACGTCACGTACCCAGGCAAGAGTCATCAAGGTTCCCAGCTCTATTTATTTATAGTTAAATACTTTTCAAAAGCCAGTTGCAGAAACGATCATGAGTTAAAGCTTCATGAAACTTGTAGCTGATGAAACCTTTGTCAAAAACAAAAGGGAAATCATTTAACTGCCTTTTCTGCAACTGGGAGTAGAAACAAATAAACTTTGACTTATTGAAAGCATATTATCGCGTGATACAGGTCCGAGAAGAGCTGATAAATATGCTTAAAAATAAAGAAACTGAGCAAAGTCGCGAGCTAACAGTACTGCAAGAAGATCTTGAACATCGTATGAAAATAGTTGACGAAGTAAGACAGCGTTTTTGTTTAGACAATTTATATTTCTATATATTTTCTTTGTTTCATTGAGTATTAGAGTTAAAATGCGATGTGTGCACCTATACCTACATATGTATATCCTAATGATAACAATGCATGCTATAATCTTCATTAGTAGGTACCTAATTTAAGGTAAAAACAACTAATAATTTTTGACCGCTAGGTTAATAAATGCATAGAAAAATAAAAAATAATTAACTAATTAATTAACCTAGGTTAACAAACAAATAGCTGCAAAAGCTGATGAGATCCAGGAGTTATTCGCTACCCTAGAAAACAAGCAACAGCAGATCCATCGACTTGAGAAAATCGTACTAGCGCTAGAGGAACAACAGAGACGTGCGCAGGCGCAGCGCACGCGTCACGAGGAAAAAATCGCAGCTTTAGAACATGAACTAGCCGCTGGAAACAGGCGGGAAAGGTAGGCCACTCTCGATCCCCAATTTCACTATAAAACTGACCTACATGAACCCAACTGCCCAAAAACACGAGCCAAGTGCCAATCAGACCCGGCGGCATGAATCTGAGAAATATATTGCAGGTATTTTGTTCTTCTGTGTAAGTAGGTACTTTTGCGTACCTACCTCTTCTGGAAATCCATGTACTTACTTCCGCATAATAATGATTTTACAATTCACTCGCCAGATGTCAGAACCGTGGCTGAACTATTATCCAAATTATTGCTCTTTGCGCATAATGTCACACTAGCGAAATGTCCTGTTTGAAAGCCACACTCGTGTCCCTCTCGCAGAAAGTCACACTCGGGTAATGAATGTCACACATTTCGCGGAAATAAAGTTTTCAATGAACCCACCTAAAACTTAAAATGTAAATACCTACTAGGAGACTTTGATTTCTTGACAGGTTCTTATATGGTAGGTTCTTGTTTTTACCCTATTATTAGACACTTACACAAATCTGTGACAAAATGTCGGAGACTCCACACTACACACCACATAGTATTTATTACTATAAGTAGTAAGTATAGATGTAAAATACTTTTAAAGGATACTAACTCAATTCAAAAGCACACCCTAAGTGTGCTTTTCCACCAGAGATATGCTATACTACGTTGCTACGGATGCGTTTGAAATCAACCAATCATATTACCTAATTGTAGCACATAGCATAGCACCGGTGGAAACGGATTCAGCTCACCTATGTTTTTTGTATGGAAGAATGCGTGCTATGGAGTTAAGCTGTGTTTTTTATATGGAAGGATGCGTGCTATAGATGTCTGCTATGGATGCGTGCCGCTTCCCTACTATCGATACGTAGCATAGCCACAGATTACCTAATAGTTACTACGTAACAGATACTTCACTCAGAACAAAATATCCAATACCTACTGCTTTAACAGTGCGTAATAGCCCAACTGTCACGTCAGATATCACTACATGCTAAAATGTGCCTAAATACTCAAGCGTATAGTTGTGATTCCTTCGCACCGCGCGAATCCGTAAAAATCACGGGGCTGCCTCTTCGATAAAATAAAATTAACAAAACGTTTTGTGACTATATTATTGAGAACTATGAATATGTTCCAACTTATAGGGACAGTTTAAAATTGTATCCTTTTTAATATATTTATTTTTAAGATGTTTTTATTTTTAATATTTAATGTTTTTTTATCTTTCTTAATTCTCGGTTATTATTATGTTTTTCATTAAAAAAACGTAATTATTAAAAATTATAAAACATTCAAAACAAACAAAAAAAACGAATGGAACTATCAAATTTTGAACAACGTGCGAGCGCTTCGTTTTGACAGCCGCGCTTCGCTTGGTCCGCAAGCGGCCCGCTGAGCGGTAGTTATTTATAGCGCGCAAGTACATAGAGTGACGGAGGCCTGGCATAGCTCGAGATTCGCATCTTCGTAGCGCATCTTCCTCGCACAGCTACATAGCTTAGCATTGGTGGAAAGGGTCACATAGTTTCGTAGCGCAGCTTCGTAGCATAGCTACATAGCACATCCCTGGTGGAAAGACATCCCAATAATGGGGTGCAAACAATTTTACCTACCTAATTACCTCTCATGAAAAATAATAGTCTCTTAGTACATTTTAAGTTTTAGATGGGTTCATTGAAAACTTTATTTCGCGGAATGTGTGACATTACGCGTGTGTGACTTTCTGCGAGAGGGACATTTAGCTGGTAGGACTTGTCAGACATTTCGCTACATTTCGCTAATGTGACATTACCTATGCGCCGAGAGGAAAATTATTACCTAAATATCCCTGATGCACAAGTAGGGTCCGGTACCATTATCTTTCTAAACTTATCCAGAAGATATATAATGTAACGGAAATGGTGCAATTAGACTCAAGGCTTATTTTATAATAAAATTAGCTCGATTGATTTGAAAATTTTAGAATACTTTTAGTTCTATTCAGTTCAGTTCGTATTTTAAAGAAAAACATACTGTTAACGGAACAAGTACTGGGAAATTGAAAACGATATTTTTTGTTATTTCAGGAAATTCATATTCTTCTGATGCAGGACTTATGGAAGAAGATATAAAATTACGAAGTGAAGTTAAAAATTATGTGAATTTTTGTATTATTTTAGACTTGTTTTGGTTTTAAAATGTTACCATTTACTTAGTCAATAAACTGATATCAGATTACACACTTTTATAATGGTTTTAATTTAAATTGCACATTCTGTGAAAGTTTCCGTTATTATTTAATTCAGAAAAAAAAACGGTAACGATATGTTTCTATCATGGGAGACTCCCTTTTTTTTAGGGATCTGTACGTACCCACTCTGTACACAAAGGGTGTGGAAACAGGACCAGTCCAGAATAATTTTCTCATCATCTATTGCATTCACATTGCAATAATCTAATCTGGAGAATGTTAGGTTACACAATTTGTAAAGAACGTCTATTGGCTGTATGATCTTTGATACTTGCCTCAAACGAATAACAAAAAAAATCTTCTTGTCATTGTCAATGTCAATTTCGACGATACGTCATTCATACGTCTTTCAATTCAACTCTTTCTTTCATTCATCTGCTCACAACAACAATAAAAGTTTTGGAAGCGTTGATTTTACATGTATTTTATGTGTGTAAAGTAATAAACCCAAATATATTTGTGCGATTGGTATATTTTATAAGAAAACACAACTAACTCAAGATGTCGGAAAGAAAAGTTCTTAATGTAAGTTCGTAATGTTTTCCCACTTAACCTTAAACCTTTGTTTGATATTTTTTTATATTATTGTCATAATATATCTGTGTTATATTGCAGAAATACTACCCACCAGATTTTGATCCATCTAAAATCCCTCGTATGAAATTGGCGAAAAACCGCCAATATACAGTACGTCTTATGGCCCCCTTCAATATGCGTTGTGCTACGTGTGGCGAATACATCTATAAAGGCAAGAAGTTCAATGCTAGAAAAGAGGACGTCGAGAATGAGGACTACTTGGGCATAAGGATTTATAGATTTTATATAAAAGTAAGTTCTAACAAACTACCTACGTAGTTAATTGTAATCTACTTTTATATGTAGTTTTTTTTATCTCAAAAATTACTTAAGTAAGTAATTGACCTTTTCTACAGTTTCTTCACAATAATTTTTATTTGTTTTTGACTTTCCATATTCTATGAGCTAACAAACTAGTAACTGACTTTGAAACCTGAATGCATCTCTCTTTAAGAATATTTTAGATAAACAACAGCCTTTTATTATGCAGTCAGTTTCATTACGCCAAAAAATTTTGATATTTTATTTACACTTAGATACTATATTCAGTGAGTCCTGCAAAGTGCAATGTATGTGTCATTTTATGACCACTTTAAGAACCCTGCTGACGACAAATCAAATGTGTTTTTCAGTGTACAAGATGTCTTCAAGAGATATCATTCAAGACTGACCCTAAGAACACAGATTATGAAATAGAAGCCGGTGCGACTAGAAACTTCATGGCTTTGAAACTGGCAGAAGAGCAAGCAAAAAGGGAAGAGAATGAGCAGAAAGAGGAGGAAGCTAACAACCCAATGAAATTGCTTGGTAATAACGTTAACACTTTAATGGTACATGTCCTGCATGGTTTATTAAGTATTCGGCATTATATTATAAGTAAGCCTACACTATATTTATAGGGCATTTTTGTTTATTGTCCCACATTGTTTCTATAAAAAAATGAAAGTGGTACCTTTTGAACAGACTCAATACTATATTTAGTAACCTTTCTACACTGAATTTACATTCTACACTGAACACTGAATTGGTTTGCGTCCTTACACTTAAACAGTTAAAAATATTTTAAACATAAGTTTGGTTTGGTGTTAATAAAATAAGAACCTTAGCTATTATACACTTACGACCCAATTTGACATTTAATATTGGACACATTTGAAGAAAGGACTTAATCAATTTCAGAATATCGAACTGAGCAATCAAGGCAAGAAATCGAGCTTCTTGAGAGTCTGGAGGAGTTGAAAGAGCTGAACCGGCGACAACGGACAGTTGATTACGAAGGCATGCTGAAGCAATACCAAACGGAGACAGCTGAGGAGAGGAAGGCACGGGAGGAACAAGAGGACAATGACTTCATCAAGTGAGTATTTGTCCTGTGTCTACATAATTATCAAAGTCCAAGGTATCTACTTAGCTGTAGAAAATTGTTAATGGCGACACTTTTTTTATCTTTTTATAACAAGCAAACACAGTAATTACTCTCATATCCATTTTGCTCTTCCATGCTAGCAAAATAACACATTTATTAGTAATACTAACATGTAAGTTACTACTTAGCAGTTAAGATAACACTAGTAAATGTGGTTATACCTATAGCTAGTTAATTTTTTTTATACCCAAAAACGAGAGTAAAATTATTGTGTTCTCCTATTTACATTTACACACTTATCTAAATTTATTTTATTTGACACACACAGAACTTTCACATAAAAATACTACCTACTCAATGCTGATAAGTTAATAATTTTATATTATATTATATTCCATAAAGAATTGTTTGTCTGTCTTCCAGGTCTATAAAGTTTGGTAGTTCATCATCACAGAAAGTGGTAGCTGAGGAGATCATAGAAGATGTTCAAGACGACGAGCCACCGAAAAAGACGTCTCGTGTAGAAGTTGTTCCAAAGAGTAGTGACACCAAGAAGACAGAAACATGGAATAGAAGTATTGGCGGCTTAAAGAAGCCTGCTCTTGCTAATCTGGTAAAGAGTAAAAAGATAGACAGTGCAAGTAAACCGATGGAGAAAGAAGATAGTGCTAAGTCTAGCACAGACACACAATCTAGTTCAAACCGTTCGAGTGAACTGACACAGAAGACAGCAGCCCCGCCAGCCTCAGGGCTGTCGATGCTAGCGAGTTATTCATGTAGTGAAAGTGATAACAGTGAGTGACATCTTTCTATTCTGTCATATTGTTGAACTATGTATTTTTATTAAGTATAAGAATAGTTTATAACAAACCCTGGTTACAATTATTTAATAATCTTCTCTTTAATCAAGCCAAACAAAGATAGCTTTCTTATTATGCATGGCCTATACTACACATAAGTTACCTATATACTTATATCTTGAAAAATACAATATCTTAGAATAATAAAAGTACCTAGTACATGTATTATTTTCTATGGCAGCTACTATAATTGAAGTGTAAATTGAGTTTAGTGGTTTTTGGCTCAAAGAGTAATTAATCATCATCATATATTTAAGAGCCAGGCTCTTGTCGGTGGAGTAATCGCCATCTTTGTCTTTAAACGACTTCAAAAAAAAGGAGGAGTTTCTCAATTCGACCGTATATATTTTTTTTTTTTATGTGTGTCCACGCAAAACTTCTTCGTTTATGAACCGATTCTGATGATTCTTTTTTTGTTGGAAAGAGGGTTTCCCGAGGGTGGTCCCATGGTAAGGAAACCAGGATCTGATGATGGAATCCTGGAGAAATCGAGGGAAACTCTCGAAAAAATTGTATTTTCGACTAGTCTGTTTCTTATGTTTCTTCACACAACTTCGTCGTCCATGAACCGATTTTGATGATTCTTTTTTTGTTAGAAAGGGGGTATCCCAAGGGTGGTCCCATGGTAAGGAAACCAGGACCTGATGGTGGAAACCTGAAGATATCGAGGGAAACACTCGAAAAAATTGCATCGCGACTAGTGTGTTTCTTAATATTATGCAATAATAAGAATTTTAAAGCCCTAATGTTTAATGAGGGTCTGACTTTGACCTGATGATGGAGCGGAAATGCAGTCGACGGAACTCGACAACGGTTTACTTACAGCAAGTACTTTGTGTTTGGGCTTGATTAACTTATATTATTGAGACCTTTCATCTAAATGGGTTGTGACTGTTATTAGGGGTCTGATAATTAAAATGAAGGACAGTCAAGGGAAACTAAAAAATGTGAAATAAAAAATTTTTGCCAAAAAAGAAACAACTTCAAAACGGAAACTAAAAAGTATGAAATAAATTAACTTGTACAGCAAATTTCGAGTTTATAAGTGATTAAAAGTAACATAGACAAATACATAATTATGTCTTTAAAATTTTTGAAGACGGTGCCACCTGATTCCTTGAGATGTGAAAAAGATTGATTATAAGTACCTATATTACTTATATCTAGTTATTGTTTTACTTGGCACCGTCTTCAAAAATTTTAAAGACATAATTATGTATTTGTCTATGTTACTTTTAATCACTTATAAACTCGAAATTTGCTGTACAAGTTAATTTATTTCATACTTTTTAGTTTCCGTTTTGAAGTTGTTTCTTTTTTGGCAAAAATTTTTTCTGCCAACAATTTGACTTCCTAATACGATACGACGTAAATTTTTTCTTTCACTTGAGCGAAGTAAGTACGTCTTGGTCTTCCTCTTCCTCTCTTTCCCTCAATCTTTCCTTCAACGATGTTCTTTAAAAATTCGTCGTGTCGTATCAAGTGCCCTATCATCCTTCCTCTTCTATTTTCTATTGTTCTCAACAAGGAGAGCTTCTCGCCGACCATACTTAATACCTCCTCATTACTCTTCCTCTCCGTCCAACTAATTCTCTCCATCCTCCTCCAACACCACATCTCAAACGCTTCCAACCTCTCTCTATCCCTCTGTGTCAGTGTCCATGTTTCACACCCATACATTGCGATGCTCCAGATGTACACTTTTATAAGTCGTTTCCGGCCCTTTTTGGCTATATTGGCCTTAAAAAGATGTTTCTTGCCGTTAAAGGCTTTTTTGGCCATAGCAATTCGGGAAACGACTTCAGCAGTAAATGAAACTGTGGACTTCTTCTAGTGGTGTGTTGTGTAGAATGACTGGGCTATTTCTTGTTACTGTTTGGGGTGTTGTAAGGGTTTTAGTTTTATTTAAATTAATTTTAAGTGCCCATTCAGTAAATACTAAATTCATTTGGCCTATTAAATCTTGTAAGTGATCTCTATTTTCTGCAACTGCAGCAATGTCATCGGCAAATCTGATAAGTTGAATTTTTTCCCCGTTAATCGTTACCCCCCCTCCCTTTGCTGAATTAATGATTCTTTGATAGCAGACTCTATAAATAAATTAAATATCAGTGGTGATAATGGGCATCCTTGTCGCACTCCTTGTTTTATCCATGCTTCTCCTGATTTCTCTCCTATTTCTATTACTGTTTTCTGATCCTTATAAAGTTCGTAACTTATTTTTCTGTCCCTGTAGTCTAATCCTGCATTTTCAAAACTATCATTATCCTTCTCCAGTCCACCTTGTCGAAGGCTTTCTCTAAATCTATAAAAGCTATATGTGTTTCCAGACCCAACTCCATGCGTCTATCCACAATTAAAGCCGAAAACCGTACTGATCTAGCCCTATGTTGTCTTCTGCAATAGGACGTATTCGTTTCTGGATTATTTTGAGTAAAATTTTGGATGCTTGTGAAATAAGGCTAATAGTTCTGTGTTCTTCGCATTTTAATATTTAGTTTTTTTGGTAATGTAACTGTTTTAGTAATTTTAAAGTCCGTTGGTACAAAGAGTAATATTGATGATAAATTCGTAGTTAGCACTCTCGTAGATCTACAACGAGCGACTACAACTCTTTGTTCTGATTAATTTCGTTATGTTGATTTTGTCCCATTCTAAATTTAGATGTAAGGATATATCAACAGAAAAACGCAATAGAAAATCGGTTTAATTTAATTGTATAGTCATAATAAGTTAGGCCTGTAGTGCAAGCAGTATTTATACGATGTTTGTTATGCCTAGTATACCTACCTATTGCAAGTTGTTGGCGAATGCTTCTTGCGTCAAAACCATTGACTAATAATGAATCAATAGGTACTTAATTTCCCTCTTTGATATAAGTTAGGTTCAATTTTTACGTTGAAACAATGGAATAGAGTGGAAAACATAAAACTAAGTATTATAAACTGGGGTGCATTAGGATTTAGGGTACGTATTGATACAATGCGAAATGAATTTTGCAATACGAAAAAAATGCTGACTAACATGATAGTTAGAGATAGTTAAAGCAAAATGTCCTAATAAGCATTTGAGTTGCTGTAAAATACAACCAGGATTGAAAAGACTTTGCAAAATATTAACTTTATGTCCAAAGTTTGATTTTGTCTTCAGGATTACGAGTACGAATCACCATCACGAAACTATGTAGGTACTAAACTATAATTAAACGAAGCCATTAACTACACTGAATAGATACCTACCACCTACAATTCTCAGCTCGACAAGCTCGTCAGGGATTAACAATCATTACTTTCCTAACTCGTTTAGTTTTTATGCTATTGGATAGTCAAAACTTACTATCTAGTTTTGCTTCTGGCTTAGATAGATACCTGTTCCAAACTACAAAAGTCTTCAAGATAGGTATTCTGAAACTTTATTCCATCTTGTCTTAAATTTGTCTGTATTCTCTAAACCTCGTCCTCTTTCAACAATATCGTATTTACGTGCATTTAGCTTCAGGAGTACCTTTGACCTTCGCAATGATTTGAAGATCTTTATGGAAATCTATTTCATAAAACGCATACCTTTTTGGAAGTAGTTAGGTATATATCCAGTGTTATAGGTAATACGCTAAGTACGTTATTATTTATGAAACAGGGATAAAACATTGGATATCAATTGTAATATGTCACACCTAGCTTTCACTTGCTATATACCTTTTATTTATGAAAATAAATTCAACTCTCTAAGTTTTTGTAGCATATTATGTAAGTACGTATAGATAACCATTTAGTGTGTACCAATCTAGCGTCCCTCCAAGTATAAATCTATTTCGTAAGTAAATAAGGGAATGTTATGGCATTTCACACCACCCTGTGAATGTTTTTGAACCACACTAGTACCTACCTACCTGCTCTTTTGTGGAATTAATTGATTGGAAAAAACGGAATGCTTTTGGAGATAGAAAACATTATAGTGATTTGTCATGTCATGATCTTCGAAACGTATTGTCCATTTAGAAGTTATGCGCTTGCGCACCATTAAGTAAGAAACTAACTGATAGTTTACTATCTAAAAATTAAGGTATTTTTTATTAATTTTGTCATATACAAGACACTGGTGAATTATGTAGAAACCTACTCTACTCATAATATTTCCTTACCTAAGTAGTTGTTAGAAAGAAACCAGTCTGTCATAAAATATGTTAAATTTCCTCGGTGCGTGGTGCGGTGATAGGCCTATAAGTGGTCCGGCCCCGCCCGCCGACCGGTAAATTAACTAATTAATATTTTCCTTCATGCTAGGCGGTACCTGCGGATTCCTGCAAATCGGGTTTAAACAAAAACTGCATAGCTCACGGTCTTCAGATAAATACGGCTCGTATCCCGGTTTTTTCATCGACATAAATATAGTTTTTTCATGGATGTAACGGCTTTGAGCCGACACGTCGGAGCTCAGTTCTGAGAAGGAGAGTTGTCGCGGCGCCAGGCCTCCAGCCGATGCTGCTTCTCGGCTAATAAATAAAAGGCTGCTTGGGAAATATTATGTTACGTCTCATCTTCAAGTATTTTTTCATAACGTGTGTGGCGATGTGGCGGGGCTGTCGGCCACTTTGGCCACTCGAGCCCGCGTAATGGGCCGATTTCCACCGGTCGAGCGAAATAAGATAGTTGTCTTCCTCAATCAATCGACCGAAAATACCTACATTCCTGGCCATACCCTTACTTTTTTTCTTAAAACATCTTATAATAGCCTTGTCTGTGTTCCGTAAACAATTGCACCCTCCTATTTATCTGTTTGGGTCTTTTTATCTGTTTCTAGCTGCATTCCCACGGATGTAGAGTTTGTGGGAATCAAAGGTAACTAAGTATTTTTTAGTAGCTTGTGAGATATACGACATGCTAGTAAATTCCAAAGCATGGTAATGTAAACTAACTCGTTCTGAATATAGACTACACTAGACATTTACCTACAGCCAGATGCAGAAAATGTGGTTCATTATGATTTATGTGATATCGAAAGGTTTAGCTCCGCTTTCGGTAACTGACCCTTGCGTTCACTTTAATGGCCTTTTTTAAACGGACTATCAGAGCACTCTGATAAAGTCAGGTGTCCCGTCGCGTAAACATTATGACTTGCTATTATAGGCTTCAGCGACGGTAGTGGTAGTTACCAGTACTGGCGGTCGTACGTACCTACTTGTTTGCGTTTACTTTAATGTAAAGTCATTTTATTGGCATGCCCGCCGCCGCCGCCGCCGCCGCCGCCACCTCTGCGCCTGTTGCAGACGAGCTGCATTCCGTATCCTGCAAGGCTGATACAGTTCTCGAGACAAAGCTTATTTTTCTTTCTCGCATTCTGTCTTATTGTCATCACAGGTTTCCAAAGAGGACGACAACCCCTCACGATAACCATCTTCTTAGCCCTGCAGGATTCGAAGGCCGCGGCCGATGCGGTGGTAAACTTAAACGTCTAACCGATTGCATATTTTTTCTCGGCATGATAAGCAATTACTGAACAATCTTATTGCATACCGGATGCTGGTTTGTATGTAATCCATCCACAAGATTGATTAAAAATTAAATTTAAAATTTAAAAAACCCCTGACTATAAAAAGTAACAAATAAGTAATATTTATAACTTTCATACAAACTTCATTACGTAGGGGGACCGCATTTTATTTTTGTTACATATATATTAAATTATACTTATCGATTCATTTAAAACATTTCACAGGTATTTTTTAAATTTTGATATCACATTATGATTGATTATTATTTATGATAGTTAGGGGGAGGCGGGGCACATTGATACTCGGGGCACATTGATACAGTAGGGGAGAGCAGGTAGGATTCGTACACTTTTTATTTTATAGCTTGTAAAAGAAAAACGGGTAACTATGGCGAAATGAATTTAATGCTGTCATACAGCCACACTATTTGGCTTTATATGTAGTGTAGTTCTATTTGGATATGAAGCTACATTTCCGAGTTATAACGATTTTACCAAAATATGGAATTCGTACGAAAGCTCCCCACAGGCGGGGTAGCTTCGTACATAAGGTGAGGTAGATTCGTACATAGTGAGAATCTAGGTAAAATAAATTAAAAACCAGTAAAACCAATAGTGTTCAACATTTATTGAGATATATGAGAAGCAAAACATCAAAATAAGAACAAGACATTTCTCTTATACTCAATAAATCGTCTTCATTGTCACTATCAGTCTTAATAGTTTTCTATGGTCACTTTCATTTTTTTGTATTCTTTTCCTTCCTGTTGTTTCTGACACCAACTTTAACGCTTGTTTCATTTACTTAGCCTTCTGTTATATTTCTTGCTCTTGCTTCTTCATTTTCTACATCCACTAGCTTATTTCTACATCTTCTACCCTATTTTTTTCAGAAGTTTCAGACTTCAGTTTTAAAATTATTCAATAATGTGTGTATTAGCAAATAAACATACCTACCTAGGTAACAATTAACCCCTTCTTGTTTATCAAGTTGAGTTGGGGTACATTTATACTGTACGAATCTACCCCACCTATAACTGTACGAAAGTACCCCAATCCAAATTTTCAAACATTTAAACCAAAATAAATATCATCCATTAACTTATCGCAAAACTCATGTTAAATTAGCAAACTATGACATTATTTCATCATACATATTATAGAACATAAACAATTTGACCATTACTTATTGAATAAGACTATTTTAAATGGATATCCAAAAATAATTTACGCGGAGCGAAAACACACATTGGCCTATAGTGGTGAACCCAATGGAAGCATTGTCGCCGCACTACACGTCGAGCTTGTGCATATGAGTGGCCATTAAACACACAGACACTAAACGAACCAATGTATTTGATAGTGGAAATATGACTACTGTACGAATGCTCCTGCTGTACGAAGCCTACCTGTTCTCCCCTACCTGTTTTGAAATACTGAAAAACGATACGCACATGGACACATCATTAGAACGTTCAAGGACATCCACAAGGATGATAGTTGTGACGATGCTTGCCGCTTGTTCGCCGTTTTGCTTTGACAGGCACAAACGTGTTTTTGGGACCGACAACTAAAATTTTAAGAGCAATGTGTTTATGTCTCAGCTCCATATTATTAGTTGTTTTCATAGTTTTATTTTACCAAAATTACGTTTATACTTTAACAAATGTTATTTAATATGTTTATTTAATACAATATGGATTTAAAAAATAATAAATGACTCTTTCGTGATTATAGTCCCTTGGGGCACTATGATACAGTAAAGCGCGGGGCAGAATGATACGTATCAATCTGCCCCGTTAGTGTATTAAAGTGCCCCTTTAGTGCATTAAAGTGCCCCGTTAGTATTTTAAAGTAGTCTTAAAAATCTCATTTATTATAGAAAATGGTCCGGACGTTTAAAGTTAAGCAGAGAAATGTGAAAAAATCGTTTAGGATTTCAGTTTTGTGATGTTTTTGATTATGAGTTTTAAGAAAAAGTTCCTATTATTTTGATAGAGGATTTTATTTTGTTATTTCTATATTTCACTATGCCCAATCCTGTAGTACTTTTAGGCTGATTACTGAGTAATTATGTTTAATTACATGTTTAAAATCTTGATAAATTCTAACTTTTTGATGACAATTTTATTTCCTAGCTCATTTCATTATTAGGCTGATTGTGATTATCGTTAATACGAATAATAACTAATAAATAATGTGATTTTTCAGATACCAAGCATTATTTGATTTTTATTTGGTCAATTTAAGTAATATTACGATTTATTTTGAAAAAATATTATAATATTTACGGAAATAAAATACGCATCAAGCTGCCCCACTCTCTGATACAAAATCGATTTTTTATAAAAGTCGCCATAACTTTTTCCCTATTCGTTTCTATCAGCTTTTTTTAAACTAAATTATAAGTTAACATATCAGGCAATGCACCCGGCAAAAAAAATGATCAAATATGTTGACATTTGTGTATTTAAACGGAGTTTGAATTTTTGTGTATCAATGTGCCCCACTTCCCCCTATATTCGCGTACCCACCTAACTACGTCGCGGTCCCCCGACAAAATGAAGTTTGTATGAAAGTTAAATATTACTTATTTGTTACTTTTTATAGTCGGGGTTTTTTTTAAATTTTAAATTTAATTTTTATTTCGAAGTTTTTAAACTTTAATAGGCATGTTGACTAAAAAATTTTTAAGTCCTTTACATAGATTATTTTAAAATATTAGACACGTATTTTTTCTTTTTTCTCTTAAACTAAAAATGACAAAGATACACTAGGTTAAAGTTCCTCGTGTCGTTTGAGTACGATTTTTACTCAAAAGTGACATAAAAACCCCCCACTCCGTAACTTTGATGCTCTGTATCTTTGTATTTATTTATGTATTTGATCCGGTAAAAAATGTGTTTCAAATATTTTTTTATAGCCTAAAAGAAGGACTAATTATAATGGCATTTTTTGAATGTAGTCATCATCCCAATTATATAGGTAATTATCATAAGCTCATCCTGTTGCCGCCATTGACTGCCGCCATGTCCGCCATGACTCCAAACACGATATTCTGCTGTTAAATTTTTCAAGAATGGATGGAGTGCTGGAAATTCTGACTCCATCATCAGCTCCTAATCTGTTGCCACCATTGCATTATATTAAGAATTAAACTCTGATCAAAATGAATCCAAATACGACATAATCTGCTATTATATTGGATCTACAATCCTACCACAGCTGACAAAAGAGCCGATGACCTTGAAATGGCTGAACCGATTTGCATATTTTATATCTAAGAACACTCCCAGGAATTCCAGCTTTAAATTAAAAAAAACCGCATCCAAATCCGTCCACGCGTTTAGGAGCTACAGTGCCACAGACAGACACACACACAAACACACACACAGCCAGCATCGACGTCAAACTTATAACACCCCTCTTTTGGCGTCGGGGGTTAAAAAAGCCGCAAGATATTCGTAAGTATCGCTTAAATATAGAGTTACTAAGGGGCCGCCAACTGCTTATTGATGTTGAACAAATTCTTTAATTTTACCATTCTTTTATTTATTTATTTATTTCACAGTTTATTGTAAGATGATATAGATATGATATGATACATAGAGACAGAAAAAAAGAGAAGTTATATAAAAGGTACAGCATATTTCTAAAAGAAATGTCTTCCCGCAGACCCCACAGAGAGAAGTGATAGCATAAAGGCAGGAAAATGGTGAAGGGTAACCATGTCTGGAGTCAAAGAAAGTTATTGGATAATTTTACAAAAGCAACGTGGTTTGTTTAGATCAATTTGCGTAGGGAGGTACTAAGCATTGACTGATGTAGTTCTACAACTTTATACCTTGGATTGTAAGAAATACCTTTATAGTCTCTAGTTACCTCTAGATACTAATAGTTACCATACCTACATTGGCTAGGTTACGAAACGTGTGATCATAAATTTTAGGTCACTCAACAGAAAGAAACGCATCAACTAGCGCCTTTATAATGAATGACGATGTGCAATTAAACTTTTGATGTCAATTGAGTATGAGAGAGGAATTCCAAAGAGAGCAAATAGTCTGCACACAAACGTGCGACGCACACGCAGACAGAAGGGGGCGGGGCGTCCCTCTCGCCGCCGTGTCGGTGGTGAGCAGGCGGCGGTCGGTGCAATCAGCTGAGCTGTGTGTGACACGCGAAGGGCTTACGTTGCACACACACTTAACTCAGATGATGTTCTCATTCATAATTTTAACAACCACTCATTATACTGCAGAGAACGAGATGGGAAACGAAGCCCTCAGGGATTTGGGAAAAAACGATCCACCTCACAGAGCGGCCTCTTTGAGCCTCTGTAATAAAATGATCTTTACCATGCAGTTTCGTTAAGATATATAATAGCAATAAAGTTATTATTTAAACAGATTCTACAGAAAGAGAAAGACATGTACCTACGCCAATTTTCTATGCCATATTAGCACGAAGATTAACCAACTACCACAGCCTGTGTGAGAGATGTCATGGTCAATTTAAACATAACGCGCACCGCGGCACCATGCGGGGTCTTTTGTTTCCAAACCTCAAAAATACATAAAATTCATTGGATCAGAACTTTGTAGTTTCCTCTGGTACTTTTAAATTTTTCGTCTTGTCATTGCAGGTGGACAGGTAGGTACATACTTACATTTAAGATACGCCACGAGAAGGTGTGGAACTCTCTCAATGGACATTCCTCACATTCCAATAATAGCTATCTTTTCTACATAGGATAGAATTCAAAATTGTATGACCAAATATTTAATAATATTTTGAAACGAAGTTCTATGTAATATGCACCCTGTGGTTAGTTAATACGTTCCATAGTGTGTCGCAGCAATAGAGTTCGGGACACAGCCTCTATCAATCAACGAGGCGCCATTGAGGGTTGGCCGGGGCTCGTGAGAAACCGTAAACACTTACCCGCTTTATCTGATAGAGATTTTTTTCGTTTCGGAGCAGGTCCAAGTCCAGTCAATTAATGGGTTGTGCCGTTATACTTACTTTAGTTTTAATTTTATAATCAAAATACTATTTTATTTAGCATATAAAAATGATAAAAATGAAGAATGAAATATTTGACAGAAAGTCGACCTGCAAAGTGTGAAGTTGCTAGGGGTAAGGAAAGAAAGAAGTTTTATGCGTTTCTGAATGACGGCAAATATTTGTAAGGATTCTGGGCGGGCTGTTTGTGTGTTATGCGGCGACTTGTTGTTGACAGTGCTCATAACTGCGGAGACTACTTACAACAAGGGTCGCATGCAGTCGTATCAATCCTACCTAACAATTTGGTATTCTACATTAGTAGCCAAGAGCGAAAAGCAAAATGCCTACTTAATACAGACCAATCATGTCCCATCCAAAAAGATAAAGGAGTAGGTAGGTAAATACTTTCTCATATCAGATCATGACTTGATGTTTAAGCGCCTAATCAAAGTAATCAATATGTAACTAAAGTCGTAAGTTATTGGTAGACTAGTGAGCCTCTCGCGTAGGTGTACTGTAAATTTTCAGGTTGAGTCATTTCAGTATTTTGTAATTCTTACAAAGACCCTTTTGCAAACCCAGTAGTCTCTGAATTTGTTAAAAGATACCTATTTGTTAGTTAAAAAGGTAACGATATCTATCGTTTTGGACTGATTTAAAAACCATTGAAGTACTTTTGAGGTGTAATATTTAAAGTAAACTCTAAAATATGGTAAAACGACAAGAAGTTCAGGTAGTAACGGTATTAATAGTGTTATTTCGGATGTATTATTTAGCATGTATCGTAACTTCAAACATCCTTTGTAAACCTACTTTGAATCCAACGAAAGCACAACGTGACTGGCGGTGACAACGTTTATTTATTAACAAGCACAGCCGCTCATAATAACGGCATAACTTACAACAATAAATAAATCCGTTCCTTGTAATTCTCACAAACCGCTCCTCCGTTGATGGCTTCGTGAAGCTCATTCCTGAGAGACTGTCCCTTGCTATCCCATGCGGCGTCATATACGTGTGTCTCGTTCATCTACATAGCCACCTTTGGTCGAGGTTCTAGGAATCAAGCTCATGGCATTTTTTAGAACGTATAATAATTCGATCGGGAAATATTTATAGAAGGGGAGGCCGGACGCGAGCAGTCTAACAAGTCAATTATAGGGTCGCTTTTATATGGGTTTCGTGGTCTGAAGGCAGTGCTGCGCGCAATGGGTGGTACCTACCCAGCCAGCTCAGCCAGCCGCTGCTTACTTACCGACACCGACCAGATAAATGAATGATAATTAACTCAGATACTAATACTTAATATAATTTAAAGTATTTTAATTTATTTCATTTTACAGATAGGTAAATAACTAAATACGATACAGTAGTATGTTTTTAGGGACCAGCTGAAAATCAGTTGTTGTGACCTGGAGTCACAGCAGTATGCTGAGCTGGATAACCTTTTCGGTATCTATGTCTATTTGCCTAGTGTTAAATAAAATATTGTACCTTGAGTGATACCGAATAAAGCTTTTTCTATTCTATTCTATACAGAGTAGGTACCTATTTTATAAAATCAGAAAAATACCTACCAAGTTTTCGTGAATTCTATTAAATTATACTTACATATTATAATTAAATAGCATAACGAAACATAATCATATCTACAAAAGTAAATAGAATACCCAAGTAGTACAACAAATAAAACATTGTAACCAATAAAAATGTGGGAAGTATCTAACTCAAATAAGAGCGTACTAATACTTACACAGGGTCAGCCCGCACTGTAATCTAGACTATTGCCAGTTGCAGAAATTCCTGTTCGGATTGTTAACAACGTAAGAGTTTGCTATAGATTTAGTGTAGCGTTAATTTAAACTACCTTTTCTGCAACTGGGGAAAAGACTCATGTCATAGTACTATAATAACTGTTTGTAGCGCTCCAGCTACGACGATTGCTACGAAATGATGTGTCGTAGCTATACAGGTACTATCAATTTACCTTACCTAACAAAGACGAGGATTGTGTAAAAGCAAATATTGGTTTAGGGCTGTAGGCAGTCTGCAGAAGAAGAACAAAGGCAAATGATCTTTTGTGATCATTTAGGTAATATGAAATTCGACGTGTAAAGTATCACATCACACATGATAATAAGTATTTTGTGGTAATTTGTACAGAGGCAGACCACGGGACCGTCTCAGTGTTTCCGGTGCATGTGCAAGACAATGCCGCTCAATGGGCCATTAATAGCCAGAGGAAGAGACACATGTGCCAAACCTCTACCCCCGCGGTCTCTCGCTCAATCGCTCCCAACACATGGCGGACATTGTCTTATGCAAAACGACTACGTTCATTCAATAATTTGTAGCGATTCTTAGAAACACCCTTTTGGGAGCCGAAACAATTCCGCGAACGTATTTTAGTTCCTTTTGACGTGACGAGTTGAGGGCTGCCTGTTCCGGCCGGATATGTATGCCTACAAGGGCTCTACTTTAAATTATGTCGCTGGACCACCCCAGAAACACGAAATCGGAACTAATAAAATCTGGACAACTGCTCTCCATTAAGTTCATCAAGCGCATATATTAGGTCTTTACCTATGAAATTGCCGTTTTGTATTTTTTTTCATATAATTTTTATTTGTATTAAGTGAAGTAATTACCCATACAATCAATGCATCTTTGCCAACGCAGTGGCAGTTTATTAATGCCCTTCTTAAAGAAATCAGCTGGACGAGAGGCAACAAATTCTTCAAAGGCGTTTTGAACTGCCTCTTGGTTATTGAATTTTTTTCCAGTCAAGAAGTTATCCAAATTCTGGAAAAAGTAGTAGTCTGTAGGGGCAAGGTCCGGTGAGTACGGTGGATGAGGGAGAGCTTCCAACCCCAGTTCTTGCAACTTGGAGACCGTCATTTGTGCGGTATGAGGTCGCGCGTTGTCGTGCAGGAGCAGCGGAGACGAGCGATTGACCAATGCTGGTCGGAGACGTGCCAGCTTCTCCATCATTGTGTTCAATTCTTCACAGTACACATCTGCAGTAATTAATACTCTCCCCATTTGGTAAGAAGCTGTGATGAATCACACCGGTGCTAGACCACCAAACAGTAACCATCACCTTTTTAGGGGTAAGTTTTCGTTTAGGGCATTGTTTAGGTGCTGAACCAGGATCCAACCAACTTGCTGAGCGCTTACGGTTATCAAACAGAATCCATTTTTCATCACAGGTGACAAAGCGGTTCAAAATTCCTTCATTTGTGCGTCTGTTGAGCAATGCACGGCACGTCTCGACGCGTACTTGGCGCTGGCGATCATTGAGTTCGTGGGGCACCCATTTGTCAAGCTTTTTTACCTTGCCAATTTGACGCAAATGGACCAATATTGTTTTGATGCTAACGTCGAAAGCTGCTGCTAATTCAGCCGTAGATTGAGTATCATCAGCTTCCACGATCGCCTTCAATTCGTCTGCATCGACCAAAGTCTTCGGACGACCGCGGGGTTCATTTTTCAGGTCGAAATTTTCAGAACGGAAGCGAGCAAACCAATAACTAGTGGTTCGTTGGTTTGTAGTGTTAGCTCCGTACACGTCGTTGATGTTGCGAGCCGCTTGTGCCGCCGCGTTGCTGCCACGACGGAACTCATATTCCATAACGTATCCATGTTGACGAAAATGATTGAAATGCAATGAAAATGTAACACTAACCAATAAACAAATGACTGTTTTTGGAAAAAGAATTCCATATTTTTAAAATGAAATTAATTTGAAATTAGAATTCTTAGCTAAACAAAAATATTTTTAATTGAAATGGCCAGTACTGTAAAACGGCAATTTCATAGGTAAAAAAAATTTTTGCCAAAAAAGAAACAACTTCAAAACAGAAACTAAAAAGTATGAAATAAATTAACTTGTACAGAAAATTTCGAGTTTATAAGTGATTAAAAGAAACATAAACAATTAAATAATTATGTCTTTAAAATTTTTGAAGACGGTGCCAAGTAAAACAATAACTAGATATAGGTAATATAGGTACTTCAATCTTTTTCACATCTCAAGGAAACAGGTGGCACCGTCTTCAAAAATTTTAAAGACATAATTATTTAATTGTTTATGTTTCTTTTAATCACTTATAAACTCGAAATTTTCTGTACAAGTTAATTTATTTCATACTTTTTAGTTTCTGTTTTGAAGTTGTTTCTTTTTTGGCAAAAATTTTTTATTTCACATTTTTTAGTGTCCCTTGACTGTCCTTCATTTTCATTATCAGACCCCTAATAACAGTCACAACCCATTTAGATGAAAGGTCTCAATAATATAAGTTAATCAAGCCCAAACACAAAGTACTTGCTGTAAACCGTTGTCGAGTTCCCTCGACTGCCTTTCCGCTCCATCATCAGGTCAACGTCAGACCCTCATTAAATATTAGGGCTTTAAAATTCTTATTATTGCATAATATTAAGAAACACACTAGTCGCGATGCAATTTTTTCGAGTGTTTCCCTCGATATCTCCAGGTTTCCACCATCAGGTCCTGGTTTCCTTACCATGGGACCACCCTTGGGATACCCCCTTTTCAACAAAAAAAGAATAATCAAAATCGGTTCATGGACGACGAAGTTGTGTGAAGAAACATAAGAAACAGACTAGTCGAAAATACAGTTTTTTCGATAGTTTCCCTCGATTTCTCCAGGATTCCACCATCAGATCCTGGTTTCCTTACCATGGGACCACCCTCGGGATACCTCCTTTCCAACAAAAAAAGAATCATCAAAATCGGTTCATAAACGACGAAGTTTTGCGTGGACACACATAAAAAAAAAAAAAAAATATATACGGTCGAATTGAGAAACTCCTCCTTTTTTTTGAAGTCGTTTAAAGACCTATTATAAGCAGAAATAAAACTAAGCATATTCGTTGCAGAGCTGACGATTTCCTAAAATACCACAAAAACCCTTTCAAAACAACTTAGTGTAGTAGTACGTGAACAGAAGTGTTATTCAAGGATAACGTCAAATTCGTATAATATGCTTCCTGTTCTTTTCACTTTTCGTTTGTTGAATGTATAATAAACTAAGTACGGTGCGAAAGTACCTGTGCTACAATGGGCAGGTAGAGTTGGGTTACACGACCGTTATGTTGTTGTGCTGGCGACGCGTTGGCGCCGGACAAGACAATCTATCCCTAGCAGCCATTGTGCTGGCCCTCGACTCTACAGGGACGAGTGCCAGCAATTGTTAATATCCTGGGTGGGAAGTCCGTCATCAATGAACATTAAACACAGTACAGAGAATTGAGACGAATGGTTCCGACGCGGTGGCGCTTCTCCGGAATTACAGATCTATTGCCTTTGTTATGAAACTTTTGTTGTTATAATACATATGGATTTACCTACGTAGATACTGTTTCTGACTCGCTATGAAGAAACTAAACTCCATTTTTATTCTAAAGTCAATATCTACTTATACGGCCTTAATGTGTTCTGAAACATTATTTCCAGTCGCGCTACCAGCCGCCGCCGCCGCCGCCGCCGTCGCCATAAGTAGGGTAGGTGGTGCATGCATACATCTACATACATGTTTCCCTAGATTATAGTACCTACTTATAAAAAAGTCAGTGTAGCGATATTTACAGCCAATACTTTTGGTACTTATTTATTAGGTACTCAACTCATATCAAAATTAATAAATAAGAACTTAAGGTGCTGCCCTCCACTTAATCTTAGCAGTTCAAAGTGAGTCAACGTTTGGTGGTTACACTATTTGTTAGGGATATTTATCACAAAACATAAAGCCCTATTAATATTGGTTTATGCTGATATAGGTTATCAATGCAGTTCCGCTCGGCCGGATATGAGTGATCTTGCCGTCTTTCCTTTCCACTCTTATCGAATGATTCAAAGAAATTTTAAATTAACGCTAACCAAAGTTTCGCGAAATGTTCCGAAGCACATAATAGTGGCATAGCACGAAACAAAATTTACAATTTCCTTTGAAAGAAGTACTTACCATATAGAATAACGTAATAACTCCGTTCCGCTAATAATATATGTATTTCAATTTTCAATGATATGTTGTTCCACACAGTTTATTTATTTTATACCGTTCCTAACGTTTTGCAAACACGCAAACAGTAATCAAGTTGCCCGCATGGGGTTGCCCTTTGATGACTTAATTGGGATATAAATAAACTCAATATAAGGATTGGTGATATTTTTACGCTCTCAAATAGTGGTCACGTGTCTAGAATTCGCTACAATTGCCGCCGCCACGCGAAATTAGGGTACCCTAATCAGCGCAATGGCCACAATATGATGTGATTATTGGGTTACACTATAACAGGAAACTAAATTAATGTAGTGTAGTGTACTTATTTGTTGTTATGAGGGTTCACCTCAAACATTGTAATTCTAACTCCAGTTTTATATATATATATATATATATGTTACGGGCAATGTGATTAATTGGGCATTATGCATAATGCCCGGGCATTATGAATAATGCCCAATATAAGCGGGCAATATAATAAATACTATGCAATTAATCACATTGCCCGGGCATTATGCATAATGCCCGTCACCTATTGGGCAGACTGATAATAAACTTGTTTCAGTACTTTTTTTATTTTACAATGAAATCTTATCTAACCTAAACCTAACCAAAAGTCAAATAAATATGTAGGTAATATGAAACTTAAAATTCTCATCATTTCTTCATAAGTTAAGTTGGGTTTTAGTTAAGGTTAGGATATTCTGGACTCTCTAACTGGTCAAAGGGTGACATGCGCTGGTTTCCCTAAAATTTTACCTAAATCCCTAAAACATAATATGGAAGGGGTTGATGGCTGGCACAGGCGTTAAGTGAGATCTGTGTGAACGTGCTGCTGTGATAACTGGTCATGTTATGCGGATTCTATCAAGCTAAGCCTTTTACTTTTCATTTTCCCGTTTACTTACCTCCTATACCTTGTTCTGGATATTGCAGGGGCAAATTTTTTTTATTATTTTTTATTGATTTAAGCTCTATTGAAATGTAAATTTTTATGTTTGTTTCTGTGTTTATGCCTAATAATTTGTAAAACTTAAATTGAAAAGAGCAACCCTACAGAGTTTTTTGCTACAGAGTTTTTTGTTTCTTCTCTGGAGAAAACTGTAAAATCTCATTCTTATTTCATAGTTTTTATAAACTTCGGACATTTGCTTCTTCCCAAATTTACGTACGCCCTCTGCACCGCCGCCGGTTTGTTGCCGTAAATTTGACTTCAAATTTTTGGTACAGTTGTTTTTACACTTTTATTTTGAAATTGATTAGTAAAAAAAAATTAACCCTAGTAATAACAAAAAGGCTAGGTGCCTTATTATTAAAAAGGCACTTTGTTAAATTTTCTAACCTTTTACAGGAAGATTGAGTAGGTCATAAGTAGTCGTTTTACATCATCTTAATTAAAATTAGAAACTTATAAACTTATAATGCCGACATTATGAGCATTTTTTCCTTTAGGTATGCAGCACATACGTAAAGTTTCTAAAAACTTAATTGTATTGAAGTACTTAATAACATAACATACGAGATGCCAAATTATTTTTCTACGCTAGTTCAATAATTTTAGTTGCAAAAAATACAAAACCCTAAAATCTACCTAAAGCAATAACCTAAAATTTCTAATTAAAAAAAAAAATGTCCTCCAATAAGTCTCTGACAATGTTTTAAAAATTTGGCGACTTTAGAATTATCACAACCTACAATTCTCAAGTAAACGGACTATTAAAATCAAATTGCCCGATGGTCTTTGGGCATTATTCATAATGCCCGGGCAATGTGATAAATAGCACAGTTTTGATAGTAATTAATCACATTGCCCGAAACAGCTGGGCATTATTCATAATGCCCGGGCATTATTCATACTGCCCGCATTAATCACATTGCCCGTAACATATATATCTATCTACTGTTTTTAAATGTTTTATTTTCTAGTTTGATTTAAAGTCGATTCCTAGCTTGAGAACTAGGGTTATCTTGTCCGTTATAGAATGAATATAAGAACATTATCTCGTCGCTTGATTCCCATGGAATAGAATTTCCCATGCAGTTATCAAGTCGTCAGTTGTAGCGTGCTCAGTGCTTTTGATAAGCGATCGCTTTTGTGGCTGGATTGCAAGCTATGTGATACAAATACAAATAAAACTTCGTTCTTTACTTGCCTACCTACTGCACTCCTTGAAAAACTAGGTACCTACTTCTGGGGGCTTAGCACGGCGTGCCGCGACAATTATCTCAGGCATGCTGTCCTTATCACATTTAAAACTATAGACAGAGACGTAAGCGTGACAAACGCATGACAACGTCTTGTCACGGAGTGCCATGCTAAGCTAGCTGATGTGCAGGTATCTACTGATTGTCAGTCAGTATGTACATCACCTGACAGAACCTGCTCCTGCAGCACTCTGCATGCAACAGTCATTGCACGTGCTGGCGACTAATTTTAAAATATATGGCGGATTAAAAATCAGCTACTGTTTAAGTAAAAATTTCACTATAAAATACATTAGGTAAGTACTTACGAGTATAATAAAAGCCGGCATATGAAAACAAAGCAGAAGCGAGATGCAGTATGCGCACACGCATACAGACACGTAAGGAAATAAAACTCCCAAGACTGCATTCCCGGCGAGTGCAACAGCAGCGTAGATACATGTCTGCGTATATTTGTATTATAAATTTTACGGTTCAGGTCAAGTGTTTGCGTAGTTAGTTGGAATTTGGTGAGGACATTCCTTTGAAGCACTCTGTTCTAATCTAACATCTGTGTGGTTCCTATTCTGCTATTATGCATATACAGCTAGCCCGTCATGGCAACTTCTCGTATGTTCTTAGTAAGTAGAACAATTTTACATAATAGGTAGGTATACTTATTATCGTGAATAGTTTCTGAATTTATTCGTATTCCAACAACAACCTTAGTACAAGAGTAATACACGTATAATTGTGTCAATAGGTAATTTATCGATGGTTTGATTGACTTAGCCACATTTCACCGCGCTGTGATAAATCTTATGGACACCGGGACGTGGTCTATTCACACGACGATCACTCTGCAGGACAATCGAGCGTGGGAGCGCTGCTACGGTGGCATTCACTAATAGATTCTCAAATCACCTTATTACATTTGTACGATTGTTGGCCATTTTTTTGCACTCTCCTAGAAATGAGACTAACCGCGTTGCATAATAGCCATAATAGAGACAGCGCCAATACGCATAACAATATCTGTTGTTGCACACTTTTTTGTCTGAATTGTTTCGAATCAAATTTGACTACCTATACCCTATGTTAGCGTATGGTATAACGAAATAATGTTAAATATGTGCAATTAAGGCAAAACGAGTATTTAGGTATGCATGGTAGATGACTATCGGATGTAAGACCAAAAATGAGGTAGATTTATTTTAAAAAATACAGGTGAGTGCGCGTTTAGATGTGTGAGCAATAAGTACCTATGGCTTATTTAGATGAATTAGTTGTCGTCGTTGTTACTAAGTGTTGACGGAGGAGGTAGATAGTAGCTACGGGTGGAGTCGGTCGAAGCGAGGAACGCAATTTTGGCGACTCACACGCCCAGCTCAGGCCCAGGATGAGTTGGATGTTTTTGAAAGGGCGCGATTCCTGGAAGTCCCCGAGCGGTCGGAGGCTGGCGGCGCTCGCTCGACCATTGTGGCGGGCGGCTATTTTGATCTTATTGTTAATGGGACGCCAAGTTTTTTTAACGGAGCTCGGAAAAAAGGTATCATCGAAACCCCAACGGAAACGTTACGGACCCTTGTGAAGTAAAATGGATACATGTTCTACGAAAGAGGTGTTATTTTAATCGTAGGTCGGCTTTGTTGCTGAGGAATGTAAATGGCCTGTCATAATTTTAATGGGCAGTTTCTCGTCGTCGTTCTATGAACTTGATGGTGCACACGTCCTGAATATTCATCAGCTGGGTTCCGCGGGACCATGACATTGAAGTGGATGCGCCCGCCGCCGCCGACTATACACCTACCTACATCACATCAAGCCCATACTTATTAAGTAAATCCTAACCAGTTAACCTGCGATTTTGGCGTCGCAGACGTCAATTCACGGTGGCGATTGAACCGCTTAATGCGAAAAGGTCTTCAATAACTGTTTCATTATTGATTTATTTAATAGATTTTATCGAAAGCAATAGGAACATAGGCACAAAACCAACCCGACCAGCAGTGCCAATAAAATGCTCGGCTTCTGGCTGGCTCCTCTTTCCATTAACTGGATCCGATTTACGCGACAAGTGAGAACTAATACCTGGCAGGCTTCACTTTCAAAATAAAGGTTCCTTTTCTTATTCAATTGAAAGATATGACAGCCATTATATGCTTTGAAGCAGCCATAGGGGCGTATTGAGTATTTACCTATTTTTTAATGTTCCCTCTGACCACGGAACTAGTGTCTTAGCCTAGCCTATTGAAAAAGCCACACACGATATTCGCTAACGACCTATATGGTATAATTATACATAAATATAATTGTACTGGACTCTTCTGAAAAGATAGACAGGTCCGTCTACAATAAGATAGGATAGAGCTCCAGTTGGATGGTAGCCATGGAAAGATGCCCTGACTATGACCCTGACTTACACACTTGATAGACAGCCGAAGAGAAGGCCATAAGAAATCTTGCTGTTTTCTTTGTTTTTTTTTTATTATTCAGAAAGGGTAATTACCTTTTCTGGAAAAATGTGCGAGTCTCCTTGATGTCTCGACTAGTTAGATCGCCGAACACGCGCCGGCTGCGAAATGTTTCCTGCGTCTCAATTAAAACTCATTGCGCAGAGTGCGAAGGTCGTGTGAACTGGACGGTCCCCTAAACTCAGAAAGGATACTAACTTCTCTACGTGAAAATATTTTCGGTCAATCAACTCGGCTTGTCATAAGACTACTTAAAGCTAAATATTAAGAAGTAGTACCTACCTAGTAGTTATTGAGTAATTGAAAGAATGAAACGGCAAACCGATGTTAACGATGAGACCGGCGCGTATTAAAAATGTAAAGGTTAGGTTTTTATGTATTGGATATTTTATCGGCTCCACGGCACAGATTAATAAATAGGTTACTTATGCGATTTGACTTTTTATTTGTTAGACAGTAAATAAAATAACAGTTATGTAAATAAATAAGTAATTAAAGAGGGTGTGTGCAACAGGGATGTTATGGATATGAAATTTCGGATACGGATTGGATACGGATTTAGGAATGATTATTATACCGGATACGGTTACGGATACGAATAATAAATTATTTCGGATTATCCGTTAGTTTCGGTTACGGATATTAATTTTTTAAGGAATTTCAAAAGTAAAATACAAATAACGTGTCTCAATTAGGCTCCGCCCCTATACGATACTATGCGAAACTTTTATTTCGGATTCGGTTACGGTTACGGATGATTTTTTATATCGGATATCCGATAGTTTCGGTTACGGTTACGGAGCTCCCTAACATCCCTGGTGTGCAACTCCACATAACTTTTTGGATTGGATATTATAAATTGAAGGGCTCCAAACCCAAGCTCAAGAAAAACCTCTCGGTCACATCATCCTTGCGAGATTCTTAAGGAGAATCGACAATTAATAGCTCTTAATTAATTGCATTCCACGCATTCCCTGCGTAGTGATGGTTTTTGCGGACATACGCGCGCGTCGTTATCTACATGAAAAGAACTTATGTATAGAAGTTCCACAATTTGTCTCAAAGAAACAACTTACTGTGTGTGATGCTATGTGGTAGGTATATCTACTAAGTGGTTATAGGCGTTGTGTTGTTCTTGAAAAATGGATGTATAGGTACCTACTTACATATGTATTGTCTATTGCTTAGTTTAGTTAGATACCTACCTAAGCTTAAACTTGAATAGAACGCACTATAAAGATAACAAATTACTTACTTAGATTTATATTACCTACCGAGACCTTATAAGTAATTAACCAATACTTAATAAATTTTCAGCAACTTCAGACAACAACGGTAGCGCAAACAAATCCGAATCCCCGTGTGGAAACGCCCAACTGAAATCAAAGCTCATTTATGATAGATAGATAGATAGAAATTCTTTATTGCACACAAAGAAATACAAATACAACTTAAGACTAAAACATTCATTATGTTATATGATGAGTAGAAATAGAGACTCGTAGGTAAGTACTTACATCGGAAATACACTTAGCTGATTTAGAATTGTGTTAGCAAGGTTTAAAATCGTGCAGGTTAAACATCAAGGCTTGAGGCCCTCTCGGAGTGTGTCCACCACAAACTACGTGTAACCAAGGCTCGCGAGTCATCGCCTCGTGAACTTGAGCCTTGCGTGAAAATGGCCGCCAAGTGTTTTATTATTAAACGGTTTTATTTTTATAATACCTAGTGCTAGCAGGTAATCACAATTGAATATTTTATAATATGCGAAAGATACACAAGGTTTTGTTTTATAAAATGACTTCCCAAGTGTCCCACCCCACAGGTATCGAATTTGACTCAATCAATAATTTAGGAAAGTAATGTACCTACCTATGCCTAGACAGTGTAGGTTTGTCATTTTCCTAAAAAGTCTAAGAAGGTTGTTCGCACCTAAATATTCCTGACGTAGTAGGTATGAGGTAGGACCCGTAGCCGTTAGGTCAAAGTAGACATTAGTGGGGTACGCCGCCGGGGTGAGCGAGCGCCGCTGCCGCCGCCGCCGCCGCGCCAGCGCAATCGATGGCGCGAGGACGCCGCGGGTGATCCCAAAATAGAGGCCGCTTTATACTTCGACGAACCACAAACGGATTGGAACTGGTTTTGCCGGGGCGCCTAATCCAAGGCGTTAACATCCAGATGACTTATGTGGAGAAAATTAGAGGAATCAACGATAGCGGCCGCTTTTGCGGCATTCTTTTCTCGCATTCAATAAAAAAACAATAAGTATTCCACGTTTTTCATAAGTTTTTTTGGTTTTGGTTAACGAGATCTACACAAAACCTATAAATAGATACTGGCTATATTATGATTGATCTTAATAAGGCTCCTATCCGACTCCTTTAGTCACGCCACTCTAATCTTGTCAATTCTTAGATTTATCTACCTATAAAACTTAGGTTAATATAACGTTCTATTTATTAAGTAGGAAATTACGTGATCACCAGGTTATACGCCTTTACTTTTTTTTTGTTAGCAATTCGTTACCAGCATTATTTTTATTAGTGATCCTTTACATCTGCCGAAAAGTTTGATATAAAGTATCAGATAAACGGAAACTCAGAGTTCAGGGGCATGCTGCCACGCCGCAAGTAAACCTATCATCTGCCTTGTAAGTACCTAACCATATGGTACATTATCCATGTGGTTACGGCCTTTAACTGATGGTTCGCGTAAAAAATGGCTATTACAAATACGTTGAACCCTAGTTATCATGTGGTACGACCAGAAAAATTATACATTGTATCTGGATATCTACGTAGGTAGGTATCTACTTATATGTAGGCATATACTTACTTGTCATTCAGTATAATAAATACCTAACCACGCCCATCTTCCTTTCAGGATGCCGACTATACTATAAGTTGATTTTACGTCTCGCATTTACCTATCTAAACAAGTTGTCGGAAATAACTGTCACTCTCGAAGAAGTCAGTACGATTCTATCATAGCTCCACTTCTACAGCAATTTCACGAAATTGAACTCTTTTTCACCCAATCTACACTTTGACCATGAACAAATCGCCAGCGGGAGAGCGAACAAGCAAGCCGGGCAAAAAGGTCATTGTGCAAAAGATGCTCGCCTCGCCCGACTCGCTCGCTTCTATAACGTTTTTGTACTGCTGTTAATAGTACCGCTTGTTCGCGGGATAAACCGAATTACCTATGTAAAGAAGCAAAAAGATACCGACTCATTCGCTCGCTCTTGTCGGTGGGGCCTGAGTTTTAGGATACCAACCTATAATACTTACTTAAACTTTAAGACCATTTATCTGCACCACATTTTGTGCCGTAAGTACTTTTTTTCCGTTTAAGTCATAGGTAGGTAGAATGAGTAAACATTTTACTATCTAAAGGCACATATTTGGAAGATACCTACTACATAATAATATTTCTATGTATAATAGAAATCGTTTTCATGTAGCTTGGGTTGTAATGTAGTAAAACCCGCTTTGGATTGCTCCTTCAACATTTTGTTAGACCGATAACGAAGCTCGAAGATGAAGTAGGTAGGTAAGCTTGCTTCTTTTTCGAGCCTTTTTGTTCCTATTTTTCGACCCCGTAAATAAAAGACTCCGTGTGGCAAAGTTCAGCGCACATTCCAAGCAGGATCGCCGACCTAGGTCTGTGCTGTGCGCCTGGGGGGAAAAAACATGGAGTGGTGCTAATTCACAGATATTGAAGCTTTCTCCAACTACCTATCTCTCGTCTTACTCTTTTCATTTGGCAGCTTTTATACAGATGAAAATTTGCTAGATAACGACAAAACAATCCTTTTTTGGGCAACGCAAACAGTGAGTGTTTCTTCGACCAAGAGTGATTACGATCTTATATGAAATACAATTAAATTTAAAGTACCTATCCGATTGGTCACACCTATTAAAAATTCCTTCAGCGATTAAGTAATTTAACGTTTAATTCAGGTATGTCATTATAAATACAATAGCGAATTACGATTTCATGTGATGAACGCTGCCAGCCGCCGCGACGGGTCTTGATGAAAAGACGCCGCGGATAAGTGGTCGTTAGCTCATCAACACTGACAATGCGATCGAGGCGAACACGTTTCGAGTCGCGAAACGGAACATCAGTAAATGAATGGTCGGACAATCATCGACGACACACGTCTCGATGTACCCGAGCGGTTCCCACGGGGTGGGTGCGGCGGAACCGGTTTTCGCCAACTTAAATGTTTGTTGTCAAATTAATCTGAAGTTAGTTGGTATGCGCCCGCGGACCAGTTCAGCGACTATTCATTCATAGTAGGAATTAGTAGCTCGTGTCCTGCCTCGTCCGGGGTCCGCCGACCTTCATCGCACGTTTCAGGGCAAAAACTGTTTAAGATGGAGAACTTACTACAAAGATTTCCAATATTCAAAAGGGTCACGTGGCAAAAGTTCAGTCACCGGCTTTAAAAATGGTCAAATGTTTATTTTATTTCTTTATTATGATCTGTTATTTTATTATTATTACATTCCTGGCTCTGGAATGGCTTCTGGCTTTTGTACTTTCTTTAAGCACCTACTAGGTACCTTACATTACGGATTTTATCTGTAAACTCTAATCTTATAATAAACCATAGAAATAAGGTTAAGTACATAATTAACTTTGCTTAATCTAATTACAATTTCTCCGTGGTCGTGAGTTTTTATATCGCTGACTTTATCTTGTAACTAGGTTGGTTCCTTCTTTAGTCAGGGTACATACATGTGAGCTTGAATGCTGAAACCCATCGGCCCCTCACAATGACGTCAGCCGCCAATGGCGCCCGTCGCAACCAAGGACAGTAAACATTATTTACCGGGTCAATGCTCGTTGATGTCTCTTAAACGTTTCAAAATGCATCTATCGCCATCTAGCCACTACCCCGTATCCTGATATACATAGCTACACAGCTAAACAACTCTTATTGTAGATTAGGCATAAACCTTCTTGATTATTTTCACCAAAAAAGCTAGCTTCTTGGTTTACCTTTTTTGGCTTCTTGGTTTTTGTTCTTGCAGTAATGTAAGTAACGAATCGCTATAAATACATAATGCCCCTAGCTATATAGATGGGTAAAATAATAAAGAAAGTAGGGATTAGGTTCACAAGATTCTCAGCAAAAGCTTATACTAGATATTGATCTAATTTCCGGCTTCCGTGGCAAAGAAGGGGTTCTCACTGAGTCTTAGGTGAGGTAACGGGAAGGTGGGAGCCAATCCCACTACCGTTACATAACATCTGAGAAAACTTCATTTAAGTAAATACCTACTTACCTAGTATTTTCATTGACTGCTCTTTGTGTTTTTGTACCCGCATTGTCTCGCTGGCCAGCAAAACGACTGGTTATGCTGACATATTTTATTATGCACAGAATATGTCATTTCCATACCGTAATTGACAAGACAGTGTTGTTATAATGGAGGTACCTCTACATAAACAAGGTATAACTAAAAGATTGACGGAGGACCGGCCGGCCTAAATCTTATTATTTGTGGGCAATCCAAGCAGTTTTGCATTTAATGGTTGGACTCTACAACACTTATTCTCGCGCTTTAGATTTTAATCTTTAACGATTCTCTATTTCATCGTATATTAACTGATTATATCCGCGAAAGCAGCGTTAGCGTTATATCTTGCAATTGTATAGCCCCACTTATTAACTGGGTCAGTAGCAAAGATATCTGTCGGCTAATTAAATAATAGGCGGGTAAATCATAATGATCCGGGATGCGGTTAGAGACAGACCGCAACTATTTGTATCACTTCCTAGCTCCAAGTTTCAAAATAACTCAGTATCTACGTATGTAAAGTACCTTAAAGTATCTGCTCACCTCACTTTAAAACTGATAATATTCCTTCACACCGTCATTTCTTCTAGAAATTTGCAAAGTTCTGAATAAAAAAAAGTATGATACTTGAGAGGAAATACCCACTAATTATTATTCATTAATACCTTTATAAAGATAAAGTAGGTAAAACTACCTATATCATAAATGAGATTGAACCAATATATTTTTAAAATAGTGGTTAGTAGAGAAGCCTCCTCCCTCTCTATTATTTGCAGTACTCTCTATGGTTCTTTACAATATGGCTGTAATCTAAATATTAGAACATTAATATAAACGGTATAGTACATTGAACTATTGGAATTATTTCTATACGATTTCCTGCGACATTTTTTTTCTTTACCTTTAGCGAGTGGGTATCAAATGTAAGTATGTACCTAATTCAATTCGTACATGAGACATGAAACTAAAAGTTAAAGGCCGGTGGCGATCGATTCCTACATAGATTAAACTCCAGCTCTACTAGGCTTCAACTGCTTATAGTAAAGATAGCTAAAAGTTATCGATATTTTCAGGGTATTAGGTATAATAAGTGTTGTATAGCCTGCTTCAGCCAATTTTTCAGCCAGTTACAAAAAAAGGTCAATCAGATTTTTCTGCAACTGACTGTCAAGTATACCTATCCAGGGTATCTAGGGTTTACTAAATTCAATAAACGTGTAGCGTATTTCCGATAAAATGAAATTGAAAGAATTGTTACCTATAGGTAAGTATATAAAGGTAACGTGGTCGTAGAAGGTTTACTGCATTCCAAGGCAGGCTCTCTCGATTCCAAGAAAGAGCGATGTCCCGCTCGCACTAAGCATTCCTGTTACTCGTGTTTCGGAACCCTAGCCATTGTTTGCGCTCGCTCATTTCAATATCAACTGAGGAAATACCTTAGTTTAATGCGTATCCGGTCGTAGGTCCTAACTTTCATCAAGTTTATTGAGAACTTGTCTAGGACCAAAAGATTTATGAAAAGTTATCATTCAGGTATTGCCTAGCTAGGTAGTGTGCGTGCATGCAAGTGATGCACGACACGAGTGTATTTTTTGTAACTACGTACCTATTGGTCTCTACCTATTGGCCAATGACATATTGAAATAAAACACTTCTTACTTTAATCACTCATATTATAACACATAGGTACCTATCAATAAATAAGTTAACTAAAGTTGTTTTAAAAGTGACTTCATATTTTAAAAATAAACCGCTCAAGTTTTCCCAAAATATGCAGGTAGTGCTTAGGTAGTAGTCACGTAGTAGTACACATCTACTCTACCTACGTACGACCGTAATATAGAGACTAGAAGTTTGGTACGATATAATATAACCCCTTCCTTGGAAAATTAAAAACGTAGTATGTAGGTAGCTTTATTTATAATATCAGCTAGGTTTGAGACACATTCAGTTGCGAAAAAGGTCAATTCAGCTCATGCTCCATTACAACTGTAGCTGACACTGTCAATATCAAAAATCAGAATGAGAGGGCACGATGTTTAATGGATTTATTAACTAAACGAGCTTTTAATGCAGTTTCGTTACCCACAATTGTGAGTAGGTAACGTTAAAGATAGACTGGTCCCACGTTGCGTAGGTACGTGGCTCAGTCTGTTTCTAGCTTAAGTCAGTTCCTACTCCTCCTCTATGGACTATAATAAGGTAAGTACACACATATCATTGCGGTTACAGAGAAAGTAAATAAATACCTTCATACGTAACTACCTACATAATATAGGTACCGAATTAATTAGCCATGCATGATAGCTAGCCCTGACATTCAGGACATAGGTAGGTAGGACACAGGTAGGTAGGTGATAGGTGCGAAGTAAAAAAAACTAAAGGTTCGAAAACTATCAAAGATATGTACAGTGCCACTCATTCTATCAAAATATCTAATTAGGTAATTCATCTTATTCCCAAAATACACATAGGTACGTAACCTATACCTACCTATACTTAATTATAAATGTCAAAGTTTGTGCCGATGGATGGATAGATGGAATGGCCGTAAGTTTTCAGGCAAAAAGTAGGTAGGTAGTGATAGATTTTAATGTTGCAATATTGTAGCTGGCTACCATTCGCATCCCACTGCTGAGATAGGCTGTATACCTATTTTATTTAGATTAAATTAGGACTAGACACTACTTTCTTACTCCCTTAGATAGGTACTAACTAAAATAAAATTGTGATAACAGTAACGTAGGTAGCTTCCCTATCAAATAATTGTAATAAGTAGTGTAGGTTAGGTAGGTACCTATTTACGTTAAACATAATTAATGCGTAAGCAAAAATTGCATTTGCCGTCATGTCGTGTTTAGTAGGTCTGTAATTGCGACTTTTCGACGTTTATGTGGAATTAACAATTCCTTTTAAAGAGGGCCGGTTGCGTTGGTAAAATAAACTGTGGAATTCAAGTCATTTTGTAAATATAGTAGAATGAGAAGCAAAATTGGAAATGTTACGGGAGCGAGCAAGAGACCGAGACGTATTATTATTGAAACCTGCGTGCGGGCCTCACGTCGCGGCCCCGCCCCGCGCCCCTCCGATCATATGTTCGGCTGCCAGCGTGCGGCGCCGGCTCACTCACTGCTCACTGCGACTCGGGCACTCGCCGGTGTCGCATCTCTCGTACGCTCGCCTAGCGCTTGATCAGCTGTCCACGACAACACGCCATACGTGAGCGAGCCCGACTCTAGCCGCAGTGCGGTGCGCCATGGAGTTGCTGTGCGCGGAACGAGTGAGCCCCGGGAGCTCTGAGCGTGGAGCGGCGCCGGCGCCGCAAAGTGCGCGGCCGGACCCGGTGCTGCTGCGGCGCCGCGTGCTCGACAACCTGCTGCGCACTGAGGAGCGCTACGCCGTCACTGCCAACTACTTCAGCACCGTGCAGGTTGAGATCACGCCGCCTTTGCGCCGCCAGGTCGCCGAGTGGATGCTTGAGGTGAGCCGCGCCCGGTCCCTCGTTCGCCATCTTGTCGCGCATCCGCCGGCCACGTGTAGGCACCGGTAGACCACTCCCGCCAGCTATGGGTGCACCTGTGGCTACTGTATGCTCTCGCCACGGCTTGCACCTATTATTCTAAATCTATCAATCTTAATAGTACCCCTTTTATTTCGGATTAGCAAGATTGTTTACATGATCAGCTGATAAACAGATGTACCTAACATTAATTTCTTATTAGAATCTTACTATGAAAATTGTATGTAAGTAAGTACATTATGAAGTAAATTCTCTGAATCGACTTAAATTGCAATACTTGCATTGCATACAAACGTAAAACTGTTAGATAGGTATTATGAGTTTGCGAGGGCGAGCGAGAGGCCCCTCGCAGTCAGCCGGCGGTTGCGCGGTCGCCGACCGATGCGACTCACTGTTCTATTTGAATAATCAGCTGATTTTGACACGTACACAGCTGACACCGGACGCGCTTCGATGCGTGTGCATTTATCTTTGTTAGTTAATCACGTTGTTGATACACACACAATTGGTATACTGACTGAAAGCTATGTTATATTTAGGTATTATTTATTTGTGTTTTTGTGAGTACCTAAATAAAGTAATTGTGTAGCATGTGGCTGAGAAATACTTAGGTAGGTACCAAACTAATAAAAAGACGCGTTTATCTATTTTTGAAGATTACTGATGCCAGTAAAAGGATGCTCGTATAGGTAGAAAAATGTTCATTTCAAAGGTTTGACTTGAAAATGAATTGATGGGTGTGAAAACAGGGATGTGGCATCACCACATCCCTGTTTTCACACCCACCCGGTAATGAGGTGGCCACGTGGTGGCGTTGCGGCCGTGGGAGTGACGTCACTCTCTCATCGATGGTGGCGCACCCAGCATGTTGCTCGAATCATAATCTTACGTGCGCATTTGAGCCTTTTCCGGTTACATTTTACCCTGAACATCTGAACGTACAATTCGTTCACTCACTGTACTGTATTTGAGGGACCTAAATTGCGATAATTTTAAGAATAATTAGGTACCTACCTAACAATGACTGCTGTCGCTGTCGACCTGACCGATACGATTTCATTACCATCACCTGATCGGTCATGATTAGACAAATCAGTTCTGCAACTCATTCCCCATTATTACTTATTTTTTGTAATAAGGGGGTTTGGCCCTAGGCCATCAAACCTGGGGCTTTGTCTAACGTATTAGGTATCCTAAAATCAAGTAAATAGACTACCTACACATCGGATAAAATAACTTTAGAAAGCATGCTTTTCATATCGTTACGTTAACATCCATTTAGCTTATTTCTTTCTATTTGTTGCGGTGGAAGGGAGTTCCCCTCGTATCTTTAACATACCATGTACCTTGGTACCGACTGAATTTCAAAAAACGGATGGCGGAATATAAAGCAGAGTGGCGAGGAGTCCAACGACTAGAGCGAGCGACGCTCTTAAATATGATGATGATCGAATTATCAAACCTTCGTTACAGATTTTTTTGTTACATTAGTGTCTGTCCAATTAGAATGTAATAGGTACGTTACTAAGTTATGGGTTAGTACCGGTCGGCGACGGTCTTGTTACACCGTGCGAAACTATGCAGGGATAATCAGAGCTCCCATAACAATCCGAGCTCAACTTACCTAGGTACTTTTCAAATGCCTCTTCATTTTCTCCAATCTCTCACTGTTGCCTATTTGGGTATTTGATCCCAGTCCTGTTGCTTCTAATTTTAGAAACCCGTTCTAACTTCTATAGCATGGAAGTGTTCTCCCCAATTACATCACAACACTTATCGTAACGTATTAACTACTATAGTTTAACACAGCAACAGTTCCCGTTGATAAGAAATCTAACGGCAGGAAAGCAATGCCCACATATTTATCGCTATAGTGTTTTCATTTTAGGATTCCGCACTATGATTTGGTACGTACGAGGTACCTTCTATGTACGTTTAAAAGAAAAAAAAGCAATAAGTAGGTACTTTTTACACCGTTTAACTTGAGTGACTTCTCTTTTTTATCAACTTTGTCATGATACTATAGGTTTAATGTACTCTAATGAAAGGGTACTGAAATCAATAATAATAAAGGTTCCATTTTTATAAAGTTATGTAGCTAATCGATTTCGATCGAACCCTGTAACGCGAAATGCAAAAACAATGTTTTGATAATCATAAAGAACCTTTATACGCGCTTCAAACTCGTTATTGGAAGAATTTTAAATAGGTTATCGGCAATTCTGGATAAGTCGCAATGAACACACAATGTCTATAGCTACAGACATACATTGTAGTTTAAAGTTATTTTAGGTATGATTTTATCGATTAGGTAATGTTTTTGTTCGTTTGCAGGTTTGTGAGGATCAGAACTGTCAAGAAGAAGTTTTCCCTTTGGCGATATCATATCTGGATCGATTTCTGAGTACGTGCAGAGTTGGGAAGAGCCAAATACAGTTATTGGGCACAGCATGTCTATTGCTAGCTTCGAAGCTTCGTGAGCCCAGCACGAGAGCTCTTCCTGCCGATCTTCTGGTCTTCTACACCGCCAACAGCATCACATTATCGGATCTTTGCGTGAGTTATATTTGAAATCAATACCTATAATATGCAAATACCGAACATGTTGGATTCTATGTTGTTTTGCTCAGATTGCCCAGTGTATTTAATATTACCTAAAACTGTTTATTTATGTGTACATAGTTACGTTCGAATTCCAAGTGACGTAGAGTTATCTCGTATATAAAACTGTTGATATGGGGTCGTGCCATATCTAAATACCTACGCAATTATTTGATCCAACGACAATGGAACATCTTTACCGCTTCTAATCTAACCTAGTTAGAATGAAGTAATAAGCAGATTCAATTAACTTTCTTCGTTTGAAGAAACAGCTGATCTCTTTAGTCGCTGAAGTGCACGTACGTACCCTCATTTCGCTTGGCAGAGTCCGTGCCTCTCTTTGCGTGACGACAACGACGTGTGGTGTGCTACATGCAGACAGCCAGCTAGACCACGACGAGACGTCGCTGTCGTATCGTTTGCTGATTTCTAAATCATTCGTATTCTTACCGATATCCGCGAGTTTGCTACACACAATTGCATTCATTATAAGACTGTTAAATTATTATATATAGGTACCAGAATAAGATGAAGGTCTAATTTTATTTGACGGACCCATAAAAAAATACATTATACAAATAAACTGACTTTATAAATCGGTATATCTAGGTCTACTTCTTCTGAAACATGATAGCTTCAAATATTAACAGCTCTGTTCCTAAGATAGTTAGTTAGCCGTTAAATTCCGGTTTAAGAAACAGCATTTTGAAAATTGCCATAATAGCCTCGCAATAGTTTTTTAAATATTTAAGTGTAAACGTAGGTATATCGGATATCGTTGCAATGCGGCGGCAACCCGACAGGGCCCCCGCCCGTCATCGCTACTCGGCTGCAGATAATGAGTGCATGCATGCCACATCTTTACACGTCACATAACCTACCTGTTTTCCCATACCTACATGCTCCATTCAAACTGCATTGTTTCGTCGCTTGAACGTTTGTAACTACTTTGCAGCTCTTACCATGTGACCGTATTGTCATTGCCTTTACTTTTTTATTACCTACTCCGATTTTAAAGTTCTATCTAACAAATAGTCGACTTTATAAGCAGCAAGATTTAATGTACATAGTTAATCACCGAAGGACATTATAATTGTGGCACTGTTAGGAAATATTTTGTGACTGCACAGAGTGCGCTTAAAAAATTACGTGCAAAATTTATAAAATTCAAACTTAAATTAAACCTTATCGAGCAAAGCGGGTTGAGGAATGCGGCAGACGGGCGGGAGAGGCCGGGGAAAGTGTCCCTTAACGAGCCGCCGCCGCCGCCGGTCCTGTACTGTCAGCCTTCTCGGAAGACGAAACAGCACCACATTTTAATCAAACCAATTACAGACAAACCTCGCAGTTAATTTTCTCACGCCCCTCAGTCAACCGCGCCGCCGCCGCTACGTGCGATTTATTCCGTCATATTTACACCACTAATCATAAGTATAATAACCATGCTATTTGGCAATGACAACATTTTGTGCCCATTGGACATTGGACATTTTAGCCAAAGAAGGCGATACTCAGCGTTGAAGACAAACTTATCGATCGACGAAGTCATTCTTTAATCTCAAATTAAATCGAATAACTTATGACCACAATATTTTGGAATCCAAAACCTAACACGTATGTAAGTAGGTAGAAGTCTATAACCAGGCCCGCCGTAAGCGAGCGTGCAGCGCGTGCACCGCACGCGGGCGGCACATCCAGGAGGGCGGCAAATCGCGTGAATTCGGGGCGGAAAATTTTAAAAACTCATTGCCTACTATTTACTTATGATTTTTCTGTCATGCGGGCAACAACCTCCCGTATCGTAACATGGCGAGTTCTAATACAAGAACACTTAACGGCGTCGTAGTTTGATGTGCCCTAATACAAGAACGCCTGTCGCGCATCATAGTGTGCCATTTTAATAAAGAAACTTCTCTCGTGTCATTATATTGAGGAGTGTGCGATAGCCTGAATGCAAATCAAAACAAAATTCCTTTTCTTTATGACAAAACTCATATCAGGGGGGCGGCATAATTGGTATTGCACGCGGGCGACAAAACCTCTAGCGGCGGGCCTGTCTATAACTATACCTTATAATACAATCACGAAGGTATTCCTTACCAACAAACATTATCAAGTAGCAAGCAATATTCTTGTAGATATAGATGAGTCGAACAATTCAAACTCCGTAGCAGCTCGTAGCAGATCTACGAGAGTGCTACGACGATGTTACACTGCCAAGATGGGAACGTAAAACTCATATAAATATCTATTTTTTAAATATTACGTTGATAAATCTTGCTAGATATCAAAGCTAGTCTATTAATCACTTTTTATAGTTGGGAAATATATGTATAACATAACTAACGGCTGCCCGTTACTTCGTCCGTACTCATATCCTGGCGATTGATCAAACCTTAAACTTTTTTCATCAATATTGTCTTGAAATACATCTATTAATTTAAGTATTTCAGCCTTATTTTAATTGTAAAAGCATATTATAGTTATACGGCAATGGTTACATATATCATTGAATAAAAGCGAGTGTCTTGTTGTAACATTCGAGCTGCGAGCATCCCTGGCGGTTAATGCGGGCTGCGGGGTTCCCGCGGCTGTGCCTCATAAACCGCGATCCTTCTTCGCACATCGCTGCGCCCGCGACACGCCACCGCCGCGCCGCCGCCGCCGTAAACGTTTATTATAATAATTGAAGCAAAAGTTTAGTACCCGCCGCGGTGCTAACTTTCAAAGGAATTAATTCAATACTGTAGCTACGTTCTTTACGATCCGATAACATGTAAAACCATGTCATTTGGTTTAGAACTGAATCGTTTTGAATATTGTTCCTTTAAAACTTCAAATTCATTATGCAACCAATCAAAGTACTAAACCCTTTACAAAACCTAACCTATCTAAGGTATAAATAGAATCATTAATGAAATATCATTCATACATTATATTTTTACCGTTGCTATACCAAACAGAGCGGTAAGAAAATTCCCATGTTTTATTAACTATAGTTACCTCTTCTTCCGTGATCATTACTTATTCACCAGTTAATGATAAATTACTCAATCAAGATCAATGTTTACTTTCAATTTAAATTATAAAGTGGTAGAATATCTTAGGTATAGGTACCTAACTTAGTTACTAAATTAGGTAATTTTATATAGATTCCTCAGAGTATTGATAAATCTTGATGAGAATGAGACTGCAAGCAAATTAACAAATTTCTTATAATAACGTCGAGTGAAGGGAAACGGTTGTTTAAGAAAGACAAATTAACGCAGGCACTTATTTACTGATCTCACGCATGTCGGTTCTTTCCGGTGTACAAATGAAACACATATATGAAACACGAGATCCGTCGTGCATACAATTAAAGTGTTAAAGCACTTATATCAGGTTAGGATTTAAAGTTGTGCACATATGGATTACGCAATATTCTTAAAGTTATTGTTTCCCACGAGTAGTTGCGGCACAGCGCGAGGGGCTCGGGAACCAGTCGCATTCCAATCGACGGCGGCGGCCGTGGCCTCTCGTCCTGTCTTGCTTGTTGTTTACCGGGCAGCCGCCGCCGCCGTCTCATGGCTATACACGTTCCTACTCTGTTCTTCAACTGACAACCTTGCCATTTAGTTTGGAACCCAATTATGTTTGCCAGCCATTGATGCATGATTCATGACATGACATGAGGAACAAACATTTGAATATATTGAGTGCTTAGAATATGAGGCCGCCGAATAATAAATCCTTAAAGCTTACCGTGTTAAACCGATCGGGATGCTGTATTAGACAGGAACATACATATTCAGAATTCGTAAGTATTTTCGACTATACATTTTTTAATGTAACTTTTTAAATAGGTACTCGTTCTTCATCTACAATAACATTGTGAACCGGTATCCATTGGAGAAGCCGCGCTATGCGGGTTGCGTGGCCTCGGCTTTGCCAAGAGTGAAAAAAATGAAAAATTTGTGGTTAGTAAAATAGCGTCGACACTCAACCCATTGTGCTGTCTCGGGCTCGAAGTCAGATTCGCAATATACTAGTATAAAATAATGAGACAAAATCGGGTACCTATTTATCAAACTACATAGGTACTTACCCATAAAACTTGCATTGCACAACGTTATATTTTTTGAGCCTGTTCTATTTGTTCCTGTGGTTTGTTTCCTTTCTGTAATATGTAAGTAGTACAGAATTCCAAAGTTGTTTAGTCTGAGAAACGTTGCAGCCTCGCGACGCGACACCGAGCTCATTGTTTCAATCTAAGCGCCGCCGCCGCCGCCACCGCCGCCACCGCCGCCGCCCCGCTCTCGTCGCTCTCACACCGTTCGATGAAATTGGATAAAGCATGGGAACGGTGTGTGGAATTCAGCGAGTGTGTCGCGGTGAGGGTTGTTTGCATAGCTCGCTTTATTGGCTGCAACGTGGCTCAATAACTGCTGCCGCCACAAAATCCAACCGACCTCCTCTAATGAACATAAGCCTGGAAATTTACGAGCATTCCGTCCGTCTCGGGTTAGCTCCACACATAAATGAGACTGCCAGGTCAGCTGATAGGGGTACGAACTCCGAACATTATAACCACATAGTGATCGAATAAACTACCTATTTTTACCAAGGCTGTTTTATGAAGGCATCCATTGTTCTTTAACTGACGGTGTTATGAATGTCGCCAGAAACGCCGAAAGTCTTCACTTCATGTGCGACCCGCATGTCGTTAACAGTATTTTTTTAGTTTTTTAATGTCTGCTTCATAGCAAGGTACTTTTTTAATAATGCTATCATCACAAATATTAAAAGATATCTTCTTTTCTGGGTGGATCTAACTAGAACGATCCATTGGGTTTTGCAAAGTTCTTCTACACATTGATTTATGGAGGTGTCGAGTGAACGAGCAACTTCCAGTGATGAGAATGAGACGACTCATTCACAAATCCGCCTATAATGTACCGATAGGGCTTAAGCAATAAACTTTGGCAAACAAATTCAGACTCTAACTCTAGCTGACTTCGAAACAGATTGTGTTGATGTAGGCGGTCCGTCTCGCGCCGCCGCTGCCGCCGCCGCGCCGCCACCGACACGACCCTGGTCGGTTAAGTAAACATTGAGTATTATCTGTCAACCAGCGCAGCAGCGGACATATTACACACTTACATTTGTGTGAATCGTGGTGTGAATGTATTCGATAAGCATTAATATCGTTAATTCATAAAAAAATATACAATTTAGGTGAAACATTTAAAACAAAATACCTTATCTGTAGCTGTTCATAACTTTGTCACTGTTATTATACCTACTGGCCTAGCTGAATAATTTATTAATCTAGGTCTAATGATAATGGAATGCTTTATTCGGATAACAGACGGACAGTTGTAAATAATATAACAAAGTTCATTGGTAAAAAGATAAAGATTTATTAATAAAGTTAAAGAGAATCTAAATCTACTCAGGAACCTAGGTATAGTAATTTAAGTAGAAATTATATACTATAAGTTAGACTCGAGTTAGCTACTTACTCTGTGTTCCGGGAAGTAAAGCGAAACAGAGTGTATATGATTATGTTTTGCGCCGGATGTGGTACCAACAATGCCATTTTATTGTCCTAGCAACTCAACGCTTTCTTTTTTTAGCCTGTTGTAAATTTACTCCAAAGCACGTTTTGTTGTTGTCAACAGAGTTGGGAGCTGTTAGTTCTGTCGAAACTGAAATGGGACGTCGCTGGTGTGACTGCGCATGACTTCCTGCCACTGTTGCTGTCCAGGTTACCTCTGAAAGGAGTCGTCGACACAGACATGGTGCAAAGGCATGCACAGACATTCATCGCTCTAGCAGCTAGAGGTATCTATGTATTATTAATTATAATTTAGCAATAAAAATATTATTACATTTCTTCAGAGTCGTAGAGCATATTCTTTTCTTCTAGCATTTTTTAACTAACAATCCATAAGTTATTCTGTACCAACATAGCAGACAGTAGGTATCTAAGCAATTAGCGCTGAGCCACGTCATGTCACGATCACGACAGTTCCACGTCGCTTGTAGCCTTCGAGAGTCACTGACCTTTTTCAAATCGTGTGAATATGGAATTCTACGGAAGAAGCGATTAGCTTAGCAGACGTTTTATTTAAAACGAATATTGCTCGCACCTAAACCGAGCGTTTATGAGCGATTTGAGAGGCATTCTGTTCTCTACCATAAACGTTGAGTGAGAGTCTCAAGATTGCTAAATACCTATTTATCAATAACCAAATGGTCCTTCAACTGACAAATCTTACCAATGATTTTGTACCTGCTTCAACATTTATTTTGGTGGTCTTTGTAATCATCAACCCTGACTGTTTTGAAGCCACTTCTTGGCGCTGTTCTAGTAGTATAAATTAAGCAGAGTCCTTTGGTGGTTTTCGCTTTTGAAAGATGCTCGTTCTCATAACAACAAAGGAAGGACTATGAAGTAGGTGTAAATTGTGAGGGTAGTATTAGCGGTGGAGGTAGAAGCCTGTGCGGGCGAGTCGAAGACGCCGGCGGCAGCGTGTGTGTCCTGCGCTCGCGCCGACGGCGGGCGGCGGCGCCTCCCACGCCGCTCCGCCGCGGCCGAGCGCATTCCAGCACGCCCGCCGCGTCCCCTTCCCTTCCTCCCCCGTAACCCTCATGGGATCATATGTTTTTGTGCAACGGTTTTTGTTGTTCGCCGCCGCTCCGTCGTGACGTTTTTTGTTTAAGAAGTTCACGCTTCATCTCTTTTATATCACTTGCGAGACTGTAGGTAGGTACTCCAATGGTCAGATACCTGGGTAGTTGCTCATTTGATATATCTTGGTCAATGACGTTATGATCATAAGTACCACTTACAAGATTTTTTGTAGGAGTTGGCGTAGGCCATGTGATTGCACTGTTTGTTTGATACTAACTAACCAACCACCCCACAAAAGTTTGGTGATCGATCATATTGTCAATTCCTTTCGCGAGCTATAAAAGAAAGATGCTGTATCAAACAAGATTTCATTCATATCGTTTTAAATAGCTCTTAATTCTCGCATTACGTATCGTAACTTGAAAATGACACAAATTACTGCGGAATCATAAAATTGATATTAAATTGGGTTCCTTTTAGGGTTTAGCAGTACATCGTAATTTCAAAATACTATATTGTTCGTAATACACAGTCTAGTATGGGCGAGACTCCCACATCTTAAAGTGGACATCTGACGGGAAGGATAGGCTAGTTATTAGGTACTACGACTATGAATAACGAAGTATTGGAGCGACGGCGGCGGCATAGCGCGCGGGGCCGCACGGGTGTTTGTTCCGGTGGGCATCACGGCTGGCACTCCGGCGCGGCCTCGCTGGAGCGTTCACCTCGCAAACACGAGCGCCGCGCCCGCCGACGACGACTATTACCAAATCCACTTCATGTTCAAGGACGATCTTCCGATTACGTCACTTCACTATCGTTCTAGATTTTAGGGCAAGTGACTATGTTTTGGCTTGCAATGTGAATCGAAGTGGATATCGGTATATTATAATTATAACACCGAATTGGAATTTTAATAATAATTAACAATAATCTTTCTTAAATGAATATTGAACTTTCTAGACGGTTAAAAGCGAAAATAGTAAAATAATGTACCACATAGTCAGGGTATAGTCCTAATCTACAAGACCGTAGGTAGACCCACGACCGGCGGTAGGGCCTCGCTATTTGATTAACATCAGATTATGCAAATGCCCCGAGTGAGCGGCCGCTCTCGTTGTTTCTCGTCTCTTTTTGTTTGTTTCGTCTGGTCGTCCCTTTATCTCACCAGGGCATGCCGACACGCAAATAAAAAAATGAAAATAAATCTTTTTAAATGAGCTGAAAGAGTGTTCGATATCCATACGTTGGACGGTATAATAGAGTCTACTTAATGATGAATGAGAGGCCCTTGAAGGCTTCGCATGCGCATTGTCTGCTTACTAGTGTAGTGAATATCTTGTGGTTTCATGCGAACGACTGCCTCTGTAGTGATTCACTTATTAACGTGGGAACCTCTGTAGCTAATAAACCACAAAGTATTTATATGATGTTAAAAGTTTGGTACATATCTGATCCAAAGGTTTCTCAAACACTGTAGCGGACACTTGAAGTTACTTTGATGTCTTTGAATATCCAAGTAGAAGTAACCCCTAGTATAACTTAAGAATACCTCACCTAACCTACTTACCTACCTTACCTCCTCTACATTGATTGACGAAAGTTTGGAAACTCATTTAAGGACCAAAAGTAAATAGGTGGCTTTGCCAAAGTGGTTTCGCCAAAGTGAGTCCGTGAGAAATATTCGGAGTGAATAGGCCGCGCAGCGCAGTCTGTGGAATGCGGCCGCGAGGGCGGGTGCCGGCTCCTTTGAGGCTGCACTCACGGAGAGGGACCGGCTTACCACGCCGCCACTCAGAACGCGCTCGAGAGATGAATGCTTCACGGCGCGCAGACGCGATCGCTTCTACTTATTCTTGTTTTCGAAGGGCACCAAATACCATTACAGCGAATTCTCCGATCACTCGTGAGCATAGTTGCTTTGTTACTGAGCAGACGTGAACAGTGCTCAATTGTCATTTTAATATCTATATAATCATTACGCGTACAATTCAAAAATATCAATACGTTTAATTAAGATAGCATGAAGGCCTGAATCGGCTTTATGAGAGTACCTATACCGCGCTTGTTCATATTAAAGAAACGCTACGAGGATTTATTGTAGCTTATCGTGAGTTCCTTGTTACAGATTACGAGTTTACGCTGCATTCAGCGAGTACTTTGGCGGCGTGCTGCATCGCTGCGGCGTTGCGGGGGCTCGGTCTCGACGGCCAGCTGCCGAGGCTCCATGACCTCACTGGAATTGACTTGGTCGGTACACTATAACTTATACAAATACAAATAAAATTTGCAACTGTCACGACGTATAGTGACCCACGACGGTATTCCGTACTAAAGAATGGTCGGTATTTACAGGATTGCCTCCAAACATGCCTCGAGCAGGTGGAAGTGATGGTCCAGGCCACTATCGAGGAGCGTGAGCTGGTCCCAAACGGGCAGCCGCGGGAGGGGGGCTGGACGCCCCCTCCCACGCAGGACAAGGCGCACAGTAACGCCGCCACTCCCACCGACGTTAGAGATGTCCACTTCTGAACTAATTACAAGTAAAGTGCCCGCCTTCGGGCACCAGTGACAATATGCTTTAACCACGGTGCATTAGTACGCAAATACTTTAAACTATGTTTAATTAAGGGTGCAACCGTGTTTTAGGACTGATTGAAAGACTGATCGCGTGTGTTAACGCACATAGATGTAATTCGTTCTTCGTATAGTGTAAGCCCGAACTGTGGATAGATTTATAGCTGAGCCCTGCATAAACCACAAGTTGCAATACTTGCAATCAACTAATTAAATCTTCCTATTTTAGTGGATTCAAGATTCTTGAAATTACAATCTACCTCTTAGAATAAGTTGAAAACTACTGTTTTTGACGTAAATTGATTCATTAATTTGATTGTCAATAAAATATCTTTCCATATTTGTAATGCAATGTTCATGACATGGTGGGATCAGAATTTCTTATTCGATTTTAGCAATGAACTGATATACATACCCACAAGGTACATTTGAAATAGGTACCTACATGGTTAGTTATCGTATCTTGTAGTAATATTCGTCTTCTTAAGGGGGAGGTCTTATAAATAATGATGATTATATTTGAATTAAATCTGATAAACTACAAAAAAATGCAGAATTGACTTTAAACTTATTCTAAAAGGGATGCATTTGATCCTATAATATTAAAAACAGTAAAATTATTTTGGCGATTTCAAATCTAATCATGATTTCATATTCACATATTTCGGGGGAAGGCAATAAAATACGCTTCTATATTGTAAAAACTAATGTTATGTTCACTGATATTGTTTTGTAAATACCTACTTCAGTCGTTAAAAGTTAAACCGGCAGACAGCAGTTGAAACAGGCCTGTTTGTATTTTGATGATTCTCTAAATACTGAATTCTTACTTTTTAGAAATATTTAAAATTTGTTCCTTTACGAGTACAGTAGCATTTACGAATCAATGTTGTAGATTTTTAAAGATGCTTTGTGATAAGTTAAGTTGAACTTCATATCATAGTCACTTCGAGTCATAATAATATGTATGTTAATGTAAGGAAGGGCACTATTAGTTTTCGTCGAAATGTCGGTTTAAAAAAAACTAAAAATATGATTCATAGAACTAGTAGGCCTAAGTATAACTATTAAAGTCAAGTAATTTGACATTTATCGTTCCTATTCAATCATTTTGGAAATATTAACACAAGTCTAGTTACATATGTTGTACTTAAATCTACAAAGACAATGGTTCATTGTTATAAATGTGATAAGTATTAATTCCTAAAGTAGAACTACTTTGAATTAAAGCATGTCTGAGAGGTGTAAGTTAAAACTGAATTAGAAAGCTGTCTGCGATTACGAATAGATTTAAGGTTAGAATAACTTTAAACAAGAGTCCATCGTCTTCCACTATTTAAGCTATAATCAACCGGACCTCTAAGGGTTTCAACAGATATAAATATTGTCTAATTACCTCAGCTGTATCCCTTGCAAATTAATCATATATAATTGTTATGTTAAGATTTAAAGTTTAGTGATCTGCTATGTAAAGTATAGATTATTGCTAGAATTGTATGTGTAAATAACCTATAAAATATGCTGTAAGCATGTGGTGCCATAAGTAACACTACTATAAAGTAATGTTATATGTAATACATATAACAGTATAAATATTATTATAATGTGAACATTATGTCATTTAATTATTCAGACAATATTGCTCATATTACATTTGCACATTTTTATCACGGTGGTTGCGGAACACGTACACAGAACTGATATAGATTCAAATGAAAAGTTTTTAAATAATTTACTTACTTAGCTGTATGTATAAACATGTGGGAAAATATACGCATTACAAAGGTAGTCTTATTAATGCTTATTTGGCTTTTGGACTGGCTTTTAATTGTAGAATAAGGAATTAGAATTTACTTTTGTTATGAGGTAAATAATTTTATAAAATTATATGGAAGGATGTCATTTTTCCAGTGATGTAAGCATAAGTATTTAGGTTTATGAGCGACGGGCTCAAAGGAGAGGTGATCTGTACCACCGCGATCCAGAACTTAAAGATTGTGTGGCGCTGACACGATTTATATGTGATTGATTATTTACATTTAATTGCATGTAAGTAAATATTTAAAAGACAATAAAAACCTCAAAATTAAAAAAGAGTTATGATTTTTAATTAATCCTTTAAAGTAACAGAATGAAACAGATATAAATTAAACTACATATTTTATATATTTTTTAATTATTTATTTATGGAAACAAATTTACAATTTACATAAGGATCCGAATTCCTTAGACCCATTGATATAAATATAATATACATTAAATAATACAGATTTTGAATGAATTTACAGTAACATAATATTTAAAATTTGATTTAGAAAATAATTAATAGTAGAAGGCACTAATTGAAAACTCATCACCATGCGCCAGGTTCCCACTTTAGATATTTTAGATGAAAAGTTAGAAATAAGGCCAAATAAATGGTCTTTAAGTTACATTAATATCTTAATTTCGGAATGCATACTGTTTTCGTTCGTTCGTATATAAGTTAGTTGCTCAGTATAATTGAACAGTAACCGATAAAAGACAATGGTAACAAGTCTACTTATATCGGTTTTTTAAGATCATTATACGGCATCTGGTAACGCTAATAACAATTTCATATCAAATGTTTACACATAAGTAAACATTCATTGACGTGCAGTGATGGCAATATAAATGCAAGGAAGGATTTAACACAAAGATGTAATACATTACGAAGGAAGTCAAGTGGATAACTTTAAATAAACACAATTCTACGTAAGTATGATTACTAGCTGATTCACTCACATATGCACGACCTTCGGTGTGCTTTTGCCCCTTATCCAGTTCAGAAGTACGGTAGACGTGCTTTGAGAGTCTCGAGCTGAAAGAAACAACGAATATCATTGAATTTCACGGATAAAAGTAACAATAACTTATTTAGTAGGCCTGCATAATATCGGGGTTAGTGCAATAGCACTTCATATACATATTAAGTAAAGCAAATTTGAACTTTATCGAAAAGTGTTATTACGTTAGGTACGGTACTGTTATTTTCCCCGAGTTTTGTAAAAACAAGACGACTGCTCGTAATATACAAAGATGTCCCAGAATATCTGGCGATAGAAATACAGAATCGAAATAACATATAAGTTAATAGTGTGTAATGGTAGTGTAATTATTTACAGAGTGTGTGGTGCGCCTGCGCGAGCTGTTGCACGGCCTCTGGCGGCAGGTTGGCCACGTCGCGCTGCAGCAGCCGCAGGTCGAGCTGTCGCTGCTCGCTCTCCTGCCGCAACGTCACGTCGCGGCTGTGGCGCACGCTGCGGAGCTCCGACAACCTATCACCCAACGAACACTCATAAATATACAGTCTTGGTCAAATGATTTTGTGATTAATTGATTGGACACGAATTATAGCTGATACTTAACATATCTAACAGAAGAAGGTAACACTATGTCAAGTAAATAATTTTGAATATCTTAAATTTCATTTTGTTCAAACAGTAATTAAGCAAATAATTACTCTACAAAATCTTCTTACTTGGACTGTAACTTCGCTTTATCACCATCGGGATCGCTAATACTGCTACTTCGTGAGGTCTGTCCCCGATGCACGTCCACAGGTTGAGCTTCTTTATCTCCACTGAAGCTAGTTAGATCGCCAATTTCTTGACTGCTAGTCGACACATCCAATCCGGCTGATTTACATTGGGACTTCAGCTCCTCGTTAGATCGTAAGCTATCGGAAAGTCTCAACTGCAGCGTATCACGTTCTTCAAGAAGTTGAGTGAGCTCCATGGTTAATTCTTCGCAACGAACGTCTCTTTGATGTAGCATGTACAAAGCTAAATCCAATTCGGCCCGTGGGACGGGATCAAGTAATTCCCTGTGTAACGAGTCCTCTACCTGTTCAGGCTCCTCCTGCCCGGGCTTGGTATCCGAAGCGAAAGTAACATGTTTCTCCAATTTGCTACTTCTCATCAAATTTTGGAGATTTGAAATTTCATCGTTCAGCGTCACTATTTCAAGCTCCTGATTTTCAAGAGCTTCTTGCATCTCTGCTGTATTACTTAGATGTTCTTCTAGTTTCTTGTTCAGATCAGCAACCTGCTTGCCGAGTTTAGTGCATTCGACAATTTTTGCGTTCAATTCCTGAGTTAAACTCAAATTCTCTTCTTGAAGGTCTTGATGTGATTTTTCATAATCTTCTTTGTTTTCGTGCATTTTTAATCTTAAAACAGCCAGCTCCGATTCCTTTTCATAATTTAAATCTTCAATTTTCTTTTCATATTCTATTAACAGTTTCCTCACGTTTTCAAACTCTTCAGTATGTTGTGTGAGAGTTGTGTTAAGGTCATGAACTTTTTGATAAACTTCACCATCCTTCATTTGCAGCTGATTATTCAGTTCAGTAACTTTCCTTTCAGATTCTTCAACTTTTCTAAGAAGGTCACGGATTTCTTGGTTCAACTCGTCATTGGTGGCTTTTGTTGAAACCAATTCTCTTTCAAGGTTATTGTAGGACTGTTTTAGGTTTTCAGATTGTGCCTGACTTTCCTTTGACAAATCGTTTAACTGTTTCTCGTATTCTTCTTGTTGTTCCATCAACTTGTTCCCATGCATTACTTTTTCATCTTCGAGTTCCGAACGCATTATATCTAGTTGGCCCATCATTTCAGCATATTTGTCCTGAAGATTACGGAGATGTTCTTCCTTGTCTTGTAATTTGTTTTGCAATGAAGTAACTTGTTCTAACGTTATTAGTTTGTTAGTCTCCTCTTGACTTGAAGACTGAACGCTATCCAAAAGCTGATCATATTTTGTTTCACATATTTTCAATTGGTTTCTGAGTTCTTGCTCAGTGTTTTGAAAATCTGCTTCTCTCTGAGCCAGATGTTGCTTCCACAACTCGGCGATTTCGAAACCACGCTGATCGACTGCACTGGCTATAGAGGAGCGTAATTCAGTTACAGTAGACAATAATTGATCATTTTCTATATTGAGATGTTGGATTTTGGCTTCAAACTCTTTTATTTGCTCTTCGTAGTTTTGACATTTTTGTTCCAAAATTTTATTATCTGCTTCCAACTGAAGTAGTTTAGATTTGACTACTTCCAATTCATGTTTTAATTGCGTAGAATGATCTTCTAAAGCACTATACCTTTCCGTAGAAGCGAACGCGTCCAAATTATGAGTTTTATTAGAGTTATATTGCTGTTCATGCATAACAATGTTTGATCTGGCTATTTCAAGTTCAGAAACTAATTCAGAAATTTTATTTCTTGCTTCGGTTTCAGAATTTTTCACAAATAGCATTTCTTCTTTAAGGTTGTTGATTTGATCTAATAATTCCTTAGTTTTAGTTTCGTAGTCACCACGAACACTGTCGTTTTCAGAGGTAAGTTTTTTATACTGCTCCAATATTTCATTACAACGAATTTGTAAATCTTGAATATTTTTAACAAGCTCATTTTTCTCACGTTGTAAATCAGAATTACTTGACTCTAATTTCAAAATTTCATTTAAAGAATCTTTATTTTGGTTCACAGTTTGACTTTGACTCAGTTCCTCTTGTAAATTATTCAATTCGCCCTTCAATTGATTTTGCTGTAAAGATAACTCTTTGTTTTGAGATCTTAATTGCTCAACCATTGTTTGTAATTCATCGTTTTCTTTTTCAAGTTTATTTATTTCTTCTTTCAATACGTCCTCTTTCCCCTCTGCGACTACTACATTCGCTTTATGCTGTGGACTATCCTTCGAATCGTTACCCCATTGTAAAGTAGACATCTTGTCATTGGCTTCTTTAAACTTATATTTCCATAATTCTATTTCACTTTCCATTTTTTCCTTCATTTCTGTTAATCTATCATTTGCGCTGTTAAACACTTCATTCTGTTTCTTTATCGACATTTTTTCTCGTTTTTCTTTATTTAACTCTGTAGTCAGTTCATCAATTTTTTTCTCCAATTCTTGAATATTAATTTTCATCTCGTCTTCTATAGCACTATCTAGGAATGATGATTGAGATAATTGCTTCGAAAGTTTTAATTCATTCGATAGCGTATCGTTATGAGCTTTTAATTCTTTAAGTTTTTTCAGAGCTTTCATTAGCTTTGTGTTGCTGGCATCTAAACTTGACTGTAATGATTCATTTTTCAGCTTCAGTTGATGAATTTGATTTGTCAAATCCGTGAATCCAGGTGTTACTTCACCAACTTCTTCACATTCCCCGAGTCCCCATCCTTCGTCAGAGTTGAAAGGATCAACAGTAGCTTGAGGGTCACTTTCGTCTCCTTTATAACAAAGGTAAGCTTTTTTAGCCACAATTTCTTGTTCAACAACTTCGCCTGTTTCTTTTTCAGAAGCCTGTTGATGCTGATCTGACTCTTTAGCAATAGTACGTTTCGGAGTAGCTGGCTCAATCTGTGAAACTATTTGTGACTCTATAGAAGAAATATCAAAATGTTTTGGTAGATCGTGTAACGGTTCTATGGTAGACGAAATCACCATTCCTTCCGTTTTAGGAATTGTCATTTCAAAAGTAACGCTTTTTTCACGAGTTAGATAACTTATTTGTTGATCTCTTTGATCCAATATTGTTTGTAGTTCTGCATTTAGAGCTTTCAAAGAACTGCATTCTTCCACTAATTGGTCGATGGTCGCCCCAGATTTTTGTAGATTGTTGTTGAGTTCATTTATTTTTGCTTCTAATTTGGCAACTAAACCAGAATTATGTGTTTCAATTGACCGCATTTTTTCATTTAACTCTAGAATGTAATGATCTTTATTGTTTACTACTGAATTTAACTTATTGATTTCATTTATATATTGTTCAGTGTAATCAGGAGCTTGATTCGGTTCTCTTGCTTCATTCAACCTTTGATTAAGGTCAGTCAGTTCTTTGATATTTATTTTAAGAGCTGCAATGGTGCTTACATACTCCTGTAATTTATTTTCCAGTTGTGACACATGTTCATTCAACTTTTCATACTTTTCTGACAAAATTTTCTTTTCTTTTATCGCATCTTCAATCTGCGTATTAAATTCACCTTCGATTTCATCAATCTGTCGCTTCCTTTCAATCAATAAAGCTTGATGCTCATTTGTGATACGCTTCAAATGAGAGTCCAATTCATGAACTTGGGTTTGTAATTTAACTATTTCAGATTCTGCAATATCTGTCCTACTTGCTTTCTCTTCAAAAACATTGCAATGTTCTTGAATATCTGAAAGAGACTTTCGTAAACGTTGATTTTCTTCTATAAAGTGTTGAATCTTGCTTTGCAATTCTTTGTTTTCGCTTTCAATTTCATGTAATTGTTTCTCAACTACACGGTCATGGTCCATTAAAACAGCGAGCCTCCCTACTAACTGATCTTCTTGACTCGTGTATTCGCTGTATGCCTTTTGTTTTTCTTGCAACTGTGTATCCAATTGATCTGCTTTACGTTCCAATGTATGTCTTCTATCTTCCATAATAGAAATGGTCTCTTCTAGGCGACCAATGCGGTTTTTATACTTATTTATTTCAGTTTCTAAACTCTCAATGTAGAGATCTCTTTCTTGGATTTTGGCGTCTTGACCAAACTGCAATTTACTTAAATCTTGTTCTTGATTTTCTAATTTATTCAATAATTCTGCAATTTGAGTTTGCTTTAGATTAATGTCTGCTTCTAAACTTCCAATCTTCGTAATAAAATTAGTGTTGTTTTTCTGTTCAACTTCAAAATCAGCTATTTTATTATTTAAGGTTTCTATTAATGACTTAAGATTTCCATTTTCATCCTGTATTAGACGAGCTTCTGTCTGTACTCGTATAAATTCTTCATTCAACCTCGCAGTTTCATTCGAAGCAAAAGAAAGGTTGTCATGTAAACTTTTGATTTCCGTTTGCAACTGTGAGACATCGTTATCTTTTTGTTGTTCTATAGTAACTTTCTGAGACTGCAACCTATTTAGTTCTTCTTCAGCAAATTTAAGCTTTTCTTGTAGAGCGGGTAGAGTCCCGACTTGTATTGAAAGCGATTCTAACTGAGTGTTTCTTGCTTCTAGTTGTTTTTGAGTTTCGTTCAAGTGATTTTCTAGTTCAGCGTACATAGAAGACTTCTTCTTAACACTGGCTGCAAACTTTTTCAGTTTTTCCAAAAGTTCTTTATTTTTATTTTCCAGTGCTAGACACTGAGCTTGCAACTCATCTTTTACTTTCGTCAAGTTCGTATTAATCTCCTTCATATTATCAAGTTCCTTTGTAATATAACTCAAACTTTTCTCTTTTTCGGCAAAGGCGGATCGTAATTTTTCGTTTTCTATAGATTCTTTACGTAACTGAAGTTTAATTTCATGAACTTCCTCATCCCGTTCTTTGAGTTGAAGTGAGATGTTAGACATTTCTTCTTCTCGTTTTTGCTGTTGTGTTTGTAAATCATTTATCAAAGTTTGAGTCTCAGTAAATGCTCCTTGCAGATTTTTCAGTTCTGATTCTATGGCCACATTTCTAGTTTCTAGTGAAGTTTTCAATGATAGTAGCTGAACCTTTTCGTCTTCCATATGTTGCAACTTTTCTTCGCAATCTGCCAATTTCTTTTGATTGGTTGCAATTTGTTTGTTAAGTGATTTAACAAGCTCTGAATTGGGATCTTTTAATTTCTCTTCCTCAAGCATTTCTATAGTAGATTTTAGCTTTTGTGAAACATCATTTAGTTTTGTAATTTGATTTATATATTCAGCCATTTCTTTATCTTTCTGTTCCAAAGAGTTTCCATAGGTATGTATTTGCTTCTCATACTCTACTAACAGCTTTTCCAGTTCGTGAATTCTAGAGTCTCGACTATTAATTGTAGATGTATAATCATGATGTAACTTCTGAATTTCTTGTTGCAACATATCTTGGTTGTGTTTCAGTTGTTCCAGCAATAAGCCTGATTCGTTTTCTTTACTCGAACTCTCCAGTTCCATTCTCAGTTGACATATTTCTTCATTTAAACTTTTCAGTCTTGTCTCGTAAGATGCATTCATTTGTAGAAGCTGTTCATGTTTTTGCTGTTGTTCCTCCAAGGACAATATCTTCATTTGGCAGTCGCCAATTTCAGCTTCTCTATCTTTGATTATATTCTTCAGTTTTAGAATATCTTTGGTCAGTTGCTTAGCAGTTTTGGTCCTGTTGTTTCCTTTCTCGCCACCGGTTTTATCATCAATCTGTGTTTCAGTTGAAGCTTCAGCATTTTCTTCAACATTAACAGGTTTGACCATTTCTACACTCTCCTTCATAATTTCAAGACGTTCACGTTTCAGTTCTTCGATTTGCTGACTCAACTCGTCATTTAGTCCAGTAAGTTCCGTTTTTTCACTACACAATAATTTTATACTATGTTGCAGATTTTCGCATTGATCATTCAATTCTGACATTCTAAGGTGTAAAGTTTCATTCTCTGAGCAAATTTTGCTCATTTTTTCCATAACTTCTTCCCTTTCTTGTGTAAACAGTTCAATTTTTCTATTTAATTCTGCACTCTGCTCCTTTAACTTTTCTATATTATCTGCACCTTCAGATGGAGGCATGTCACTATGGCCACTAATAGTTTTTTGTTCCGCAGTTGCCTTATTATATTCTTCTATCTCGAGTTTTTCTTGAGTAGTTAAAGAATCTACTATTTCAATTGATTCTGCTGAACTAACTTTTTCAGCACTTAATTTTTCAAGTTTATCAGTCAGTTCCATGTTTTCTTGTATGTAGTTTTCCAGTTTATGAAGTATTTCTTCTTTCTCTTCTTGTAAAGTTTGAATGGTCCCTTCTAATTGCTGTTTATCTAGTTTCAAATTGTCTATAACAAGTTCTAACTCTTTTTTGGATGCATTTAATTGATCTATCTGTTCTTCTAATTGAACAGATTTCATTTCAGAGCTCACTTGCTCAGTTTCAAGGTGACACATATCTGCTAATTTATCTTCCATTTCATCATTTTTTTGTTGTAAATCATGTAATTCTGCAAGAAAAAAGGCAAGATAATATTATTATGGAGAAGCATGGGAGAGGCTTTTGCCCAGCAGTGGGACAATATAGGCTAATAAAAAAATATATATTATTCACTACCAACTACACTACACATTTACCGACAGTGCAATATAAATCCAAACATATTGACAGGAACCAACAATATTTTTTCAAATTGATCAAGACTAATAAATTACCTTGCACTAAGTCAAACTTCTGTGATTCTAATACACTGATAGCTTTGAGTCTGGTCTCTGCGAGGTTTTCCATTTCCACCATCTTCTTGTAAACCTCAGACTCGGTCACTGTAAATAAGAAAGTAATATATGTATAAAACAATGGTAATAAACTTTTTATATTTAATAATTGATGTTTACTGAAAAACTTACTTCTACCGCTGTCATAATCAACAAGATGTAATTGAAGATTTCCTTTTTCTTCTTCTAATTCCGCAACTTTCTGTGAAAGTTGGTGCAATTCTTCATTTAACTTAATGATTTCTGCATTGACATCTGATACTTTACTAAAATTTTCTATAGTTTTTTGCATTTGTTTTAACTTCAATTTATGGCCGGATTTAACCTTGATCATACTTTTGTTAGCTGCATCAATTTCAAAATTTAATGTGGAAATTTGATCTTCTGCTGATTTTAGTTTTTCTTTCAGTTCTTTAATGTCAAATGTATCTTCAGATTCGGCTGCTACGTCTGGTTCAAGCGATTCTAGATCAGTACAAATACCGATGTTCGCTACTTCTGCTTTGGTTTGAACATTAGCTTGCAATTCATTTATGATATTAAGATTTTTTTCATTTGCAGATTTTAATTCAGTTATCAAGGCAACGTTTTGGGAAAGTTGATACTCTTTGTCTAGGATTTCCTTATTCAGTGATTGAATTACCATTTCCAATTTTGATATTTCATTTTTATTTGGTTTTTTATCGACTTCTTGTGGCAAGGACTCAACAGAGAGCTGACTCCAGGGTGATTTCTTGGCTCCACCCCTTCCTCCTTTACGTATGGGTACTGGACTAGCTTTCTTTGGAGAAGCTGTTGGCATTGGTTTTGGTTCAGGGTTTGCAGTAGCTAACTTGTCTTCAAGTTCTATATTAGTTTGTCTTATCTGACAGTTCAGTTGCTCTAACATTTCAATCCTTTTAGTAAGTTCTACCATGTTACTAATTTCCATTGATCCCTTTTCCTCTTCAAAGTCATCTTTACCTTCCTCAGTCAATTTCGGACTAAGTTTCAATTCGTCTTTCGAAATGTTTTGTATTTTATCTTCTAAATCAATTATTATTTTAGTTTTTATCGCTAGTTCATCAAGCAATTTTTTATGTGCATCTTCTAGTTCAGATTTTGAATTTTCTAGACTTTTGTTGGCTTCTACTAAATAAGCAATTTTCTCATCTTTTTCTTGTATGTTCTTTAACAAAACATTTTTTTCTTCCTTCCATTCCATTTCCATATTCTGGAAATTCTCTTGCATTTTTATCATTTGTTGTCTTGTGTCTTCTATAAGCACCAAGGAGTCTTTCTCTGAAATATAATGCAAACATAAGCTATCTTATGAGGCACTTACACAAGATAGTTTATTATATATTGACCGAGCCACAGTACCAACATCTTTAACTTTAAAAGGTATGAACAATGAATCATTAAAAATGATTAGTATATAGTTATATTTATTACCAAGAAAATAAAAATAAATGACATAAGTCCTTAAGTGCCTACCTTTTTTACTCAAACTATCAGACATGAGAGTAGTAGCTTTATTTTTGGCATCTATTATCTGATCCTTCTCGTTGATCTTTTCTTGTAACTCTAGCACAGTGGTCTCCATTGCTTTCATTTTTACTTGGATAACACTCAAGGCGTTTTCCTTCTCCTTCAATGCATTCATAAGAGTCGAAACATCGCTATCTTTACCCTAGAAAATATATCAAAAACATGTTGATTGGATACAGAGGTGATGAAATTACAAAATAAATAAATAATAGGGTATTAGATTTTCACTTAGACCGTTGGTTGTGGCTAATCAAGCAGAGTCGAATCAAGTAGAAGTACATAACATTCATAGTTTTTTGATGGGTTAAGTATGGTCGGTCACAGATCATGGTCACAGATTAGAAAACACTGTATGGTGTTTCTTCTGATTTTTGATAATGCGAGTATCAGCTCCAGGTTCAAAACAGCTTCAACTTTTTGGGCAACTTTATATTATATGTGAGACATACATCATTAAATATGATAATATAGCAAATAAAATACCCACCTTCACTGGACTGGTGTCAGTTTTCTTAGGAGCCGCAGCGGTTTTCATAGGCCTCTTGCTGATCTCTTTATACTGTTTTATTCTTTCCATTAATATTTCTTTTTGTTTCAGAGTGTTCGCTAAACTTTCACTAATACCAGGAACTGTAATAGGTATAACACAGTCATAGGTAGTATAATCTATAGTCACAATGCAGAACTGATTAAAAAGTCAATTATTTTCTATAAAACAACTGATAAGGGAGAAAAAAGGTCTTAAGTCTCAAAGCAACATGAGGTGTAGTCAGACGCAGAAAAAATATATTTATGCTTGTTTAAATAAGCCTGAATTAGTACCTTTCTTCAAGGACAAATTAGAAATAATGTAAGAAAGACTCAATAAACAATGAAATAAAGATAAGGTTGTTAAGTTACATTTGTTAGGTGATTATGAAGTAATTAACCCAGTGTTAATAATAATAATAACAAACTACTAATAATACGTTACTAATAATATGAAAGTTACTGAAAAAACTATTTAATCCACATTTTAACTATTTCTACTATGAATGTATAAACTGCCCTAATTTTAGTCCAATGAGTTGAGATATTTACCCCGTTGAATGATCAGTTTCCAATGTTAAATAAGAAAGTTAACTGATTAATGATGCAATTGATGAATATGGATGAAACAAAGGAGGTGTGTTTGGATCGTAGTAAGTGGAGGGAGTTGGTCTCTGTCTACTCAACCCTGATGGGAGTGTAAGTTTACTTTAATTAAGGTATTCATTTTACTACTTACTGTTAAGTGCGTCTTGGACTGAGAGAGTGGTAGATGTGTCAGTAGCCACCGAGTAGCCAGTCTTCTCACTCATGGTGGATGCCATCTCCGAAGCAGTGTCTCCCACCTCATCGTCTTCTAAAAAGTGACATCATGGTCAGTCAATTAAAGAGTCTCCTAACATAAATGTAATGTATAAAAAGTTAAAAAAGTGGAACATAACAAGTACTTGCCTTGTCTACCTTGAATTTCATTGGAACAAGGTATGATGTGGTATATGCTATGAATATAACTTGCAGGTCTTTATTTAATAATCTGTGATGTATAGTGTAGAATTATTTGAAAACTCACCAAAAGGCCGACCCAGCAACTCAGCAGTGGCTTTTCGATGTTCTTTTATCCTTTTGGACACAAGAGCAGCATTTTCAAGGCATTTCTGTGCCCTTTCAAATTTGATTTGCCTATCGGAAGACAATGTTCCTCGTGTATGGGTCTGTAAACAAACCATATGTGAAAGATTTGTCAATAGCCCAATCTTGGCCTTGGATCACATTTTCAGAGTAGGTGAGCGATTACCTTAGATGTTTGAATGCCACCTGCTACGCTGGACACTTCACTTGGTGACACTGCTATATTGATATCAGACAATTCCGATTTATCCCCGTCATGGGGAATATCGACGTTTTTATTCTCCGACATGGTTTTCTACTCCCCGGGCACATTAATGTTGAGAAGAAAAAATACTTTAGTCACACAAGGAAAAAGGACTAAAAGAACTAGTAATGAAATATGAAATTACGATGAAATTAACTGAATTATTAAGAAAAATCACAAAAAAATCTATATATTTTGCCACCACACACTTGCCATTGCGTTTTCTTTTGATTTGTCAAATAAAACCATTCATTTCATTCATTCATTTCAACACGTCAGCATCCCCATCCCCCCTTAAACAATTTACCACCACCTACTCTGTGGCATCGCTGAGTGAGATGGATCGGATAATGTGAAAAAGCCTAATAAAAAGGCAGGTTTGCATGACACTTGAAGGCATGGCAGGATCCATAGACAAAACAGATTGGGATCCATAGATAGAGTGCTTTTCCGAGGCTTTTCACGAAAGAAGTCCCCCGGATATTTTTGGAACTAAATTTGACAGTGTGCGTGTGGACGGAGTGAGCCATCAAAATTTTTGCCTAGAAATATGCCTAAGTTTTAGTGAAAGTTCTAAAACAATTGTGAAACTAAATATTTTAATTTGTGAAAAGATAGAACAAAAGATATGGCATTAAACATCGGCTCACTCAGTTGAGCAAGCTACCTATGAAAATTAGAGAAAGTATTAATTATTCATATGACGGCGCCAGGATTGGAGTAGTGTGGGCGAGCTCGTCATCATCTTGGTTGAAAGCATCCATAATGGCGGGTAAACTCAGGCAAACTAGTTAAACACAGTACGTTGATTCAATCGTCTTTTTATTGTAAGCTTGTTACACAAAACAAAGTAAACACTGTACGGTGAACTCGACAGTTTCGATGGAGAGCCTCGCTCTGATTATAAGTCACAACTAAATCACGTTTTTAACGAAGAAAAGTAGAGAAGCAGATTCTAATTTGTTTCACACTCAAAACCATCGACTCTGTCCGCGAGCGCGGCAAAACGACACTAGCGCCACGCCTCGCCGTTCACGGTACTAAACAATGACAACCTAGGTTACGTTTAGAAATCATTCATTCGTTTAGAAATTAAGTTGACAAATAAAATGACGACAGTGTTGCCAGTCGCATCGTTTAAAAATCTACTACGACGACACGGCCATTCCTGGCGTATCACACGTCCTCGTGTGTACCTGCAACAAGCGACAGAAAAAAAAGGTTGAAGCAAGCTTCTGCTCGGCTTATCCTGACTAACAGGGTAAGTACATTAAGATCATTGACTGACACACACTGAAAATCAGAAGGATGCCTCACAGTTCCTAAACAATTAGAACACAAATCATGTAAACACACAGGACAACACTAACCAACACGGCCCAGCAGTACAATACTAGGATTCCCATGACGATACATGGAATCGGGTGTACCATCTCCGTACACAGGTCATCATAGACCTACAGTGGTCACCATTGACCCATTAAAATCATCATTAACAAACAGAGATCACCATTGACCTATACAGATCATCATTAACACACAGAGGTCACCATTGACCTATACACATCATCATTAATACACAGAGGTCATCATTGACCTATAGTGGTCTCTCAGCAGACCCAGAAATACCAACCAAACCATCAGTCGCACATCGCGCCCTGAACAACTTAACATCGAGTCGCAGTTACGACTACGACTGATGCGAATGGTAAGCAAAATGCGTGGCCATGTCAGTCTATGTACAAACTTGAGACGAGGTGCCTTCACCGGCACTGTCTTCATCTGATTCAATGTCACAAGAATTTAATTCGGAAGGTATATCACTTTGAGGCATCTTTCGGAGTCTATCATGGGCGTACTTATAAACCCTGTTACCAGTCAATGATTTCAGAGTGTAACGATCTCCTTCGAGTACTTCAAACACTTTAAAAGGGCCACGATATTTAGGATCAAGCTTGAGCTGATTTCGTTCCTCATTTTGTATAAGGACTAAGTCCCCAACGTCAAATCTAGTAAAATTTGCCTTATTAGAATCAAATCGGGTCTTATCATACTTGGCGTTTTGTTCAATATTGTGGGCCGCTTGTTCTCTCACTTCGGAAATGTCTATTTCAACTTCTTCATCATCAATAGTCATCAGATTAAGAGGTCTAGCTACACGGCCTATCATGAGTTCGAGGGGACTCGCTTTAGTAACCCTACTTACGGTACAGTTTAATGCTAACTGAACCTCATCAAGGGCATCCTGCCACGACCTATCAGATGTTTCAATAGCAGTCAGCATACCTTTCAAAGTACTCATGACGCGCTCGACCTGACCGTTAGCGCGGCTAGATCCTGTCGCAATCAGATGGAGAAGTATACCGTGCGTCTCACAATACTCTTTAAAATCTTTACTAGCGAAGCAACGGCCTTGGTCTGCTATCACACGCGAGGGCGCGCCAAAAAGAGCTACACTTGATTTAAGCGCCATAACAACGCTAGTGGTATCAATACGAAGTGTGTGATACAGAAGTACGAATTTAGTGAAAGCATCAATCATAACTATCACGTATTCTTTTTGATCGTTTTTGCCACTTAGCTTGCCAGTAATATCAACGTGGACAGTGTGCCAAGGTATGGTAATCTTAGGTATCGGATGAAGCTCCGCCTGAATGCGACCAGAATGAGATTTAGACACTTTACACGTGATGCAATTTTCTACGAACCTACGAACGTATTTGGCCATTCCGTCGAACCAGTAATGTTCGTATAACTTTTCTAGAGTTTTATCAGCACCAAGATGCATTATCGCCTCATGTACGTGATTTATAACTGTCCAACGGAAGGCGCGCGGCACAATAGGTAAGCAACGCGTGCGTCGGTTACGTTGTATTCGTCGATGTAATACACCTGACCTAATCTCGTACGTATTGGCAATGTCTGTAGGGAGTTGATTTTCCTTTAACTTTAACACCAATGCCTGAATTTCGTCATCCTTCAACTGCTCTGCTAAAAGCCAATTATCAGACAGAGTGGTAAGATCGACTCGCTTCTGTTCTACCTTCTTAAATGCCACAGGTGTTTCACGAACTTCAGGCAATGGATTGCGAGAAAGACAGTCCACATGACTCATTCTTTTACCCTCTTCCTATAGACAATGTCAAAATCGTACGCCTGCAGGAACGCCCAGTAACGATGTACGCGCGGGGATAGATTGACTTTACTATGCGATGCCTTCAAAGAGTTACAATCAGTAACTACAACAAAATGACGACCTTGTAAGTAGTGATGAAAATGTTCTACAGCCTTCACCACCGCCAGAGTTTCCAACTCATACGAGTGGTATCTAGACTCGACGTCCGTAGTTCTTCGGCTGTAGTACTCGACCACGCGTAACTGATCGTCGACTTTTTGAAGGAGTATTGCACCGTATCCGAGAGCACTGGCATCAGTGTGCAATTCAACTGGCAAATCTGGGTTATAAATTGTCAACACGGGCTCACTAGTTAGTACCGAGATTATTTCTTGTCTGACTTGCTCATGCTCAGGTTTCCAGTTGAATTGAGCACTGGTGTTGAGATGAAACAACGGAAGCATAATGCGAGAAAAGTCCTGTACGAACTTACGAAAATAGGACGCAAGGCCAATGAACTGTCTAAGTTGAGCACTATTTTCAGGAGGAGGGAGCATGGTAAGTGCCTCCTTTTTACGGGGGTTAGGTCGTATTTGCCCCGCAGAGATATCATAACCGAGAAACTCGACGCGTTGTTTAAGAAAGGAACACTTTGAAAGCTTCAGTGAAAACCCGGCATCAGTCAAAGTAGTTAAAACTTCTCGCAATCTAGTAAGGCCCTCTTCAACATCACGTGACGGAATCAAAATATCATCAATGTACAAAATTGCATACGAATACAGCAAGGGGCCTAAAGCATTCGCTGCTGCGCGTTGAAAAACACTAGGCGCGTTACGTAAACCGAATGGCATCGCTAAGTATTCAAACTGTCCGTGTTGAGTCACGAAAGCGGTCCGCTCTATGCTTTCAGGGTCATTAATAGGAATTTGGTTAAAACCACTTGCACAGTCTAAACACGTAAAATAGTAAGCACCATTTAATCTAGCTATCTGGTCATCGATGCGCGGTAGTGGGAACCGATCAGGAATAGTATTCGCATTTAACTCGCGGTAATCAATTACCATACGCTGTGAATTGTCACGTTTTTGAACAAGGTGCACGGGGCTAGCAAACGGGGAATTACTAGGCCGTATTATATTAGCACTAAGTAATTCATTCACCTTTTCACGCACTACCTCACGTTCATGTGGACTTTGACGGTACGGTCGACGATATACCGTGCGAGTAGGGTCAATAAGACGAATTTTTAATTCACCTGTCTTCACTCGAGATCGCGGCAAACCGTCAATAAAAGCAAACGAAAACTCACTTAACAGCTGTTTAAGAATATCCATAAACGCGACTGGAATATCGGTTTCAATTGCACTAAAATCAACAGTCTTAAGCGCACTAAAACATGAAGTGGTTTTGCTAATTGACAAACGAGAACTCGATAAGCTGATAACTAAATCGTGATTTAGAATATCCGACCCTATCATAATGTCATAAGGCATAAATTCGTCTGGCACTATTAGGAATGACAATTGTAAACAATGCTCATCAATAATAATCTCACTTAACATTGATTCTGTGCAATAAACGTGAGCATTACCAACACCTGTCAAACGAACGTTAGTTTCAGAACGCACTCCCGTGAATTTATTCGCAACACTATGTTTAATGAGAGAACATTCAGCACCACTATCAAAATAAAAAGGGTACGACTCACCAGATTGTTTAAGCTCTCCTTGTACACCACGGATCTTACAAAAATTGACGCGTCGCTCAAGCGCCGCGTTCGACCCAACGTTGGCCGAACTCGACCCGACATTCGCTGAACCGCCACCTCCGCCGCCGCCGCCACCGCTCGCCTTTGGACAGCGCGGCGCGATGTGGCCCCGCTCTCCGCAGCGGAAGCAAGTCACGTCCTTCTTGTAATCCGACGATGTAGAGTTTGAAGTAGTAGTCCTTGGAGTAGTCCCGGGCATCTTGCTTCTTCTAAGACGACAGTCAACGAGTTTATGACCAATTTTATGACAATAATTACACTCGATAGCATTATTACTATTCACTATCGGCTTGTTTCGTTTTATATCAGGAGTAAAGCTATCCGAAGTACTACTGTCTTGTTTACGTTTAAGAGAGAATGCTTGAACTTCTTGAATCAACTTTGTTCGTGTCTTTATTTCCGACGTGAATGCGAGTCGATTGATTCGATTGTCAATTTGAGATAGGTGAGCAAGCACAAACGCAACAGCTATTTCTTCGGAGTCCAAATCGTTCCATTTCGCGTGCAATGTGGTAATAAGTCGACTTGCGTACGCGGCCAAAGTCTCGCCATCTTTAGGTCGGCTATTATTGGCGTTGATGATAGTCGCCGCACAGGTCTCAGCAGTGTCGTAGCGCGCGAGAAAAAGGTCCTTGAACTGGCTCCATGTCATGCCTGCGTGTGAAACTTGCGACAACCACGATGATGCTGAACCTTTCAAGCATTTACTCAGCGCAATAATCAAAGCTCCTCCTTCCATCGGACTTTCAGTGAGGCAGATGTTCACCGTAGAGCACCAGGAACGAGGATCAACGTCTGGTAGGTCCGGATTGAACTCGGGCAGCTTAATCGTAGCCGGCGTCGTGGGTCTTCGTATAGCTTCTATCATTTTCAACATCGTTTGGCTTTGTTGTTCGATAAGCTGCCGCAAAATATTGTCATTCGTAGGTGCCTGAGCGTATCCCACTTCTGATGACGGCGCCAGGATTGGAGTAGTGTGGGCGAGCTCGTCATCATCTTGTTTGAAAGCATCCATAATGGCGGGTAAACTCAGGCAAACTAGTTAAACACAGTACGTTGATTCAATCGTCTTTTTATTGTAAGCTTGTTACACAAAACAAAGTAAACACTGTACGGTGAACTCGACAGTTTCGATGGAGAGCCTCGCTCTGATTATAAGTCACAACTAAATCACGTTTTTAACGAAGAAAAGTAGAGAAGCAGATTCTAATTTGTTTCACACTCAAAACCATCGACTCTGTCCGCGAGCGCGGCAAAACGACACTAGCGCCACGCCTCGCCGTTCACGGTACTAAACAATGACAACCTAGGTTACGTTTAGAAATCATTCATTCGTTTAGAAATTAAGTTGACAAATAAAATGACGACAGTGTTGCCAGTCGCATCGTTTAAAAATCTACTACGACGACACATATAATATTTATATACCAGGATTTAGTGAAACTTTTGCTAAGTAAATCCTGAAAATTTCAGATCGCCTGGTAACGTAATAAAGTTTTCACAAATGATTTCTTCGGCTCACTCCGTCGAAACGTTTTTTCAACCCCTATTTCTGACGAAAATACTGAAAATTGAAACTGCTACGTAATTGTAAAAGGAAGGTAAGATAATATGAGAATTTGTGAAACACAAAACAAACCACTAACGCGGCAGGTTTTTGTATAATCATTGGTTTCATCGGCTCACTCCGTTGAAACGTTTTTCGTAAGTTAAAAATGTCAATATCTTAAGATTTCTAGCACTATAGAAACTAAAAACTGTCTTAACTTTTAGTGAAAACTTTTCACTAAATATCCACCATACTAATGTTTTATATTCCATGTCTGGTTTAAAAGATATTCAATTGTGTTTATTCTGCATACAAACTTCAGTTGAGGGTGACCACACTGTTTTATAAAAAAAATTGAGGACATTTTTTAAGAAAACAAGTTTGTTTACTTAATCAGCCTTCTTTATTGAACTAGGTAATTCTTTATTAAACTATAAGGATGGAATAATTTTGAGTGAATTAATGAAAGTTGTGGCCTGGCACTACAATATTTTGAGACACATTCGTTTTCCTGTTAAAAACGCTAAATTCGTAACTCCAGATTTTTATTTGACCATGATTTAGCGTTTTTAACAGGGAAACAAATGTGTCTCAAAATATCGTAGTGCCAGGCCACAACTTTCATTAATTCATTTAAAATTATTCCATCTTTGTTATATTTCATATAAAATTCATTTTATTATTATTTGTTACCAAAAAATATACAGGGTGTAACAGAAAGGGTATTTAAAGCCGAAACACAGCGATAGTCTTCATGAAACTGAACAACTTTCCCCAAGGAACATGGGTCGTAACTCGAAAAAAAATTTTGGATCGCCCATACTTACTCGATTAGCTGATCGGGCATTTTGTATGGGGAGGCGAAATTTTTTTTTTCGAGTTACGACCCATGTTCCTTAGGGAAAGTTGTTCAGTTTCATGAGGACTATCGCTGTGTTTCGGCTTTATATACCCTTTCTGTTACACCCTGTATATTTAAATGTACACTCAATCAATGTAGTTATTGGTAGCGAATCGTTAAAGGTAAATATTTGAAACTTTAAATTACGTCTTACATTTACACTAATAAGAATATGATCAGTTATAAGTCTAAATTTATAGTTTAATAAAGAATTACCTAGTTCAATAAAGAAGGCTGATTAAGTAAACAAACTTGTTTTCTTAAAAAATGTCCTCAATTTTTTTTATAAAACAGTGTGGTCATCCTAAACTGAAGTTTGTATGCAGAATAAACACAATTGAATATCTTTTAAACCAGACATGGAATATAAAACATTAGTATGGTGGATATTTAGTGAAAAGTTTTCACTAAAAGTTAAGACAGTTTTTAGTTTCTATAGTGCTAGAAATCTTAAGATATTGACATTTTTAACTTACGAAAAACGTTTCAACGGAGTGAGCCGATGAAACCAATGATTATACAAAAACCTGCCGCGTTAGTGGTGTTGAATTTAAAATTCCCGCCCTTATTTTGATTTTAAATATGAAGTAAATGTTTTGTTGTTTTGTTTTTTTTATGTCACTATATTTCTGTGACATCCAAAACGTGAATGTAATACTTTTGAAAATAAAACCAGATTAACAAATTTAATAGTATTTTTAATCTAATTTAACAGGTTATGGGCCCAGGATAGCCCAGAGCCGATCAGTAAAGTGTTCATCAGAACTTTAGTTAAAGTGAAAGTCAATAAACGCTGGTGAACATAACCTCAAAGACTCTGTTTAATTTTTTTTGTGTCGTGTTCTAAGTGTTAGTTAGGTATGAAACAATAATGTCGTCGAACAATTCGTTGGCATTAATTGAGAAATTAACTGGCCGTGAAAACTATTCGACTTGGCAATTTGCAGTGAAAACGTACCTGCAACACGAAGAACTATGGGACTGTGTGGAAGTCGCACCAGATGCCACAATAAACCCAAAACGTGATACGAAGGCGAAAACAAAGATCATACTGCTAATAGATCCAATAAATTACGTACATATTCAGGAGGAAACTACGGCCAAAGGAGTATGGGATAAATTGGCCGAGGCGTTCGCCGACTCTGGACTTACACGCCGTGTTGGTTTGCTGCGTGATTTGTGCAATACATCGCTCAGTGGATGTCAAAATATAGAGGAATACGTGAGCAAGATCATGTCAACGGCTCATAAGCTTCGAAACATTGGTTTTAAAGTAGACGACGAGTGGCTCGGCACCCTGCTACTCTCCGGTCTGCCTGATTCATATCAACCAATGATTATAGCCATCGAAAGCTCTGGCACTAAGATAACTGCAGATAGTGTAAAGTCAAAACTATTGCAAGATGTTAGAAATACTGAAAACAATACAACAGCTTTTGCCGTGAATAAGAAGTTTCATAACAACCAAAATAAAAATGTGAATGAGTTCTCCAAGGGTCCGAGATGTTATACATGCAACCAATATGGTCACAAAAGCCCTGATTGCACTAAAACAAAACCCAAGAACAAGTCTAGCTCTTCTTATGCTGCTGTGTTTGTTGTATCATCCTCCTATGATGATGCTTGGTATGTAGACTCCGGTGCTTCGGCACATATGACTAAAACCAAGGATATATTTCTAACTGAGACAACTCCTGTAACAAAGAACTTCAGAGTTGCTGACAATAAAGTTTTATCTGTGCAAAGCTCAGGAGAGATAAGCTTAAATACCTTTGATCACAAAGGACAAGAAAATAACATTCTGTTCACAAATGTGTTATATGTTCCTGAATTAGCAACAAATCTGCTATCTGTCAGCCAAATAATTAAAAATGGTGGCCAAGTAAAGTTTGATAACTCAGGCTGTGTGATTATGAACAGCAAGAATCAAATAGTAGCGACTGCAAGCATCGTAAACAACATGTATCGGCTGAACTTGCGTCAAGACCAGGTACACTTGACAAGCGTTGAACAAGATGCTTATCGCTGGCACCAAAGAATGGGTCACTTAAACTTTCAAAGTTTACAGAAAATGCCTGACAACACAGAGAATGTACAACTTTCAGAAAAAGTACAAAAGTTGACCTGTATTACAAAAGTACAAGCAAGAAGTTGAAAATCAATTGGATACTCATATAAAAGTGCTTCGAACAGACAATGGACTTGAATACGATAACAAGGCCTTCACTGACTACCTGAAAGGCGCTGGAATTATCCATGAAACTACTACTCCATATACGCCGGAATCAAATGGTACCGCAGAACGAATGAACCGGACGCTGATTGAAAAGGCAAAGTGTATGCTGCTCAATGCTGAACTGCCAGTTATATTGGGCAGATGCCATACACACCGCAGCCTACGTCATCAATCGTTCCCCGACCAAGTCACTATCATTCAGGACTCCAATGGAAATGTGGACTGGACGGAAACCGAATGTAGATCACATGCGCGTCTTCGGTTGTGAGGCAATGGTTCACCTGCCTAAAGAAAAGCGAAAAAAATGGGATCCGAAGGCACATAATATTATGATGTTAGTTGTATAATTTGTTAAGAGTTTTTTTTATATTATTGTTTAAAGGCGGCACATAATATTATGATGTTAGTTGTGTAATTTGTTAAGAGTTTCTTTTGTTTATATTATTGTTTAAGGGCTTGAATTTAGAGGGAGTGTTGAATTTAAAATTCCCGCCCTTATTTTGATTTTAAATATGAAGTAAATGTTTTGTTGTTTTGTTTTTTTTATGTCACTATATTTCTGTGACATCCAAAACGTGAATGTAATACTTTTGAAAATAAAACCAGATTAACAAATTTAATAGTATTTTTAATCTAATTTAACAAGTGGTTTGTTTTGTGTTTCACAAATTCTCATATTATCTTAGCTTACTTTTACAATTACGTAGCAGTTTCAATTTTCAGTATTTTCGTCAGAAATAGGGGTTGAGAAAACGTTTCGACGGAGTGAGCCGAAGAAATCATTTGTGAAAACTTTATTACGTTACCAGGCGATCTGAAATTTTCAGGATTTACTTAGCAAAAGTTTCACTAAATCCTGGTATATAAATATTATATGAATAATTAATACTTTCTCTTATTTTCATAGGTAGCTTGCTCAACTGAGTGAGCCGATGTTTAATGCCATATCTTTTGTTCTATCTTTTCACAAATTAAAATATTTAGTTTCACAATTGTTTTAGAACTTGCACTAAAAGTTAGGCATATTTCTAGGCAAAAATTTTGATGGCTCACTCCGTCCACACGCACACAATTTGACAGGTCTATTTTCCCTATTTTCTGACCTTTTCCCTGATAGTAGGTAGAAAACCCCTTATAACCCAGTCATTTAAGCTTAAATTAGGTAAGAATCTCGGAATTCGAGATACCCAGCTGTAAGTCTGTAAATACATGTATATTGACACTCTAAAAGTTGTCTCAAAACCTACATATGGTAGGGTGTACGCAACTATTAAATTTCAAGGTCAAAGGTTAAAAAATCGTTTTTTTGCGCTTTTTTTGTAAATATCTCATTTCCTATGGGTTTTTTGCTATTTGTATTTATTATCAATATTGTAGAATACAAAATTCTCTACAAATATTGTTTGAAAAAAATTTTCATACGGTGAACCGTTTTCGAGATAGAGGGCGGAGAGCGCGCGGTCACAGCATCACTTCACAGCGTGCTAGCCCTGCTGGTCAACCGGTGCTTCCGGTCAAAAACGCGCCATATATAGTTGATACTATCGATTAACCAATGATTATAAATATTTGTCAATTTTTTTTAACTATTATATTATATTTTATCATTTTCTTCATGCCTTAAATCTAAATCGTAATAACAAAGATAGGCTCATTAATATGCTAATTGAAAAATTATAAGCTGCAAATATTACTACTAAACAAGCCAGAGATGATGCGGATGTTCTTATTATTGAAACTGCAATTGAAGAATCAAAATCTGAAAAAACTTCAGTTATAATAGGACAAGATATTGATTTACTCGTTATTTAATTGGGCGTACACTGTCTTACGAACAAGAAATTTTCTTTAAAAAAGTTGGAAAAGGAAAGAAAACGGAGATATACTCGACTAAAAGTTTTGATAATTATCCTCATTCCAAAATACGCCGAGGTAGACCTCGAAAAAGATGGAGAGACGATCTGGATGCATTTTCACGGTTTAATGTAAAGAACATACCTTAATATAAACTGGCAATCCATCATTCCTGTGGGGAGACAAATCCTCCTTAAGATTTTCAATTAAATAGAATGCCATATCTTTATTAATGCTGTAAAATGAAACATATTACTAGTTAGATACATAGGTACTACTCCTAAGATAACGGAACGGATCTAAACATCTTGATGTAGGGCTTAATTGCGTCGTGGTGATTATGTCGCGGTCAACTCGCGCTCTCCAAGGGTGGTCGACAATATCTCGCGTCTAAATGTCACAAAGCGACAACGTGAGTCGCTTTTAAACATACCGTGCTAGCCAAAAGCGAGAAACTGTCAAATTGAGATTTTATCTCGACATTTGACATATGGTCGCGCGAGAGTTTATCGGTCGCGCGGGATCGTGTTAGGGTCCCCGCGACCATGTGTCAAATAAGCCTCTGTGTCGCGTTTTGACAGCTTCTCGCGCCTGTCGCGCCTGTCGCGCCTTAGCGTGCTAGCCCTGCTGAAGTGATGCTGTGACCGCGCGCTCTCCGCCCTCTATCTCGAAAACGGTTCACCGTATGAAATTTCAAATAAAATTTGTAGAGAATTTTGTATTCTACAATATTGATAATAAATACAAATAGCAAAAAACCCATAGGAAATGAGATATTTACAAAAAAAAGCGCAAAAAAACGATTTTTGTGACCTTTGACCTTTAAATTTAATAGTTGCGTACACTATAATAGGAGATGTTGATAATTTTATTTTATTTATATTAATATTAAGGTATGTTAATGTTAAAGTAAATATTAATTTTATGTATTATATAAATTGTATAGTATATATAGTATATGGTATAATTGTTAATAATTGTTTTATGTATATTGCGTACACCCTACCATATGTAGGTTTTGAGACAACTTTTAGGGTGTCAATATACAAGAATTTACAGACTTACAGCTGGGTATCTCGAATTCCGAGGTGAACTTACTATAATGACTGGATTATTACTTATCTTGTTATCATAATAAAAATACACTTTTTACATAACAGAAATATAGCTAAGTAGACAATTTTATCAAAATATATACCAACCTACTCATAAATATGCAGGAAATAATATTATTTAATAAATTACAAATGAAATAAATATAATAGGGTAGACGTTGTATTCATAAATGGCAACATTATCAATTTTGACATGAAATACAGCGCCGCGGCTAGGGGACTTCTTTCGTGAAAAGGACTCTACCTTCCTTTTCTTTGACTGACATTGACATATGACTTGATTTGATTGACTGACAGTTCCGACTTTCAAATGACACAAAATAAAAATAAAATTGACGAATTAATAAATGTGATGTGAAAATGAGTGTGTAGTAGTATTTTAATATCAATATAAATCAGTATGCGGACCCGCAGTAACTCTGGAGTCCGCCTGGACTATTACCAGAGGGTAGTACACAAGCTAATTCTTGACCACCAGCAACCTGTCACAGGGTTGTTTCCAGCAAGTTCTCAAAATGATCACGCCTGGATTCGAGACAACTTGTATTGTATATTGGCCGTCTGGGGTCTATCTATGGCCTTTAAGAAGATCGCTGACCAAGATGAGGACCGAGCCAAAACTTATGAGCTTGAACAAAGTTGTGTAAAATTGATGAGAGGTAAATAAACTTTAATACGTATACCCAGGTACCTTTAGCAACTGTTTCCATCATACAGGATGAGTAAAGCACATCTGCTTTAAACTAAAGTTTATTAATTAATTCATTATTTTTAGGGCTGCTCATGGCAATGATGCAACAGAAAGATAAAGTGGAAAAATTCAAGAGCACTCAAAACCCATTGGATTCCCTACATGCTAAGTACTCGTCAACAACAGGCCGCACTGTTGTCAAGGACAATGAGTGGGGTCACTTGCAAATTGATGCTATTTCACTTTATTTACTTATCCTTGCTCAGATGACAGCATCGGGTCTACAAATTGTCTTCTCTCTAGATGAAGTTGCGTTTATACAAAATTTGGTATTCTATATAGAATCTGCTTATTGCACTCCTGATTATGGTATTTGGGAGCGAGGAGATAAAACAAACCATGGTATGCCAGAGCTGAATGCTAGCTCCATTGGTATGGCTAAATCAGCACTTGAAGCTATGAATGAGCTGGATCTGTTTGGAGCTCGCGGTGGCCCTTCAAGTGTTATCCATGTACTGGCTGATGAGGCCCAGAAATGCCAGGCTGTGTTGCAGTCTATGCTGCCTAGAGAATCAAACAGCAAAGAGCTAGATTCTGGTTTACTATCTATAATTAGCTATCCAGCCTTCGCAGTAGATGACCCACAACTGATCGCTAAGACAAGAGATACAATTATTACAAAAATGGAGGGCAAATACGGGTGCAAAAGATTTATGCGAGACGGTCATAAAACACCAAGAGAAGATCCTAACAGACTTTATTATGAGCCTTGGGAGTTAAGGATGTTTGAAAACATTGAATGTGAGTGGCCATTGATATTTTGCTATCTTATACTTGACTTCTTCTTCCAAGGAGATATGGCTAGTGTTAATATTTATATGAACAAGCTGGAGAAGATAATGCTTCGAAAAGATGATGGTATAAAGCTGGTACCAGAGTTGTATGCAGTGCCAGCTGACAAGGCAGATTTGGAGCAAATGAATCCTGGGAGTCAGGAGAGAGTACCAATGGGCAGGTGTCCATTTATTTGGGGACAGTCATTGTACATACTTGGAAAGTTGCTACAAGAGGTAATAAAGTACACAGTAAAGTTTGAACTACACTTATTCTCACATTGTTTCTTAGCATACAAGTTTTGTATAAAAAACAAATTAATATTGTTCAAGCACAGTTCTAATAGCTAATAAATTTAATATTTTCTAGGGTTTCTTAGCTGTGGGTGAGTTAGACCCTCTAAACAGGAGACTGTGTTCAGAGAAAAAACCCGATGTGGTGGTGCAAATAGTAATTCTGGCTGAAGACAATGAGATTAGAGACAAACTACTTGAGTATGACCTCCATGTTCAAACTATAAGTGAAGTAGCACCTATTGAGGTGCAACCTGCAAGGGTTTTGAGTCATCTTTACACATACTTGGGTAACTATTCATACAAAACAAATATATGTATTTTAAAAAGGTGGGGAAGATAAGAGAAACATTTAAATTGTCAATCTTTTTAATGTTTAATTAAAATTATATACAGGGATTAAATTAATTTGTAGATGCAGAAATTGGTTCAGTTATAGAAGTTATATTTAAGTATATCAATTAAATTGATAACAATTCATATACTTAAATATAACAGTATACCATTTCGTGTTTTCTGATTGCAGGAAGGAACAAAAAGCTGGGTTTAACGGGTAGAAAGTCACGTGATGTCGGTATTCTAAGCACAAGCAAGCTGTACTCGTTAAATGATCGCATCTTTGCTTTCACTCCTCAGGTTAGTTCATTTTAATTATGTAAAGTTAATTTCTACTCTTAATTTGCATTATTTTATTTCTGATCACATTTTTTGTATGGTAATATTGATTTAAATGATTTATCTCTTTAATAGTTTTCTGATATGAAGCGTTTCTACATTGCTTCCGATTATGAGCTGATGGTCGACATGCTTAAAGCTGAAATTAATTTTCTCAAATCCTCTTGGCAAAACCTTCTCGGGCGCCCACTTGTTGTTTTGAGTTTGAATCAGAATTATCTAGGTATATTTCTTTTTTTATTATTACAATTTGGTTTGAATCACGCTTGCGTAATTTATCCTTCTAATATTTGTTTGTAGATGTTATGATTTGTGACTAATTTAGGTTCCTTTTCATTAAGTATACTTACTTAGTATGTACCTATGGATGGTTAATGACAAACGAAGAATCAAGCCGTTTAAAAGTACACTGCATCATGACAATGTATGTAATAGATAATTATTTACCTGGTATTGTATCTATCCATAAGTAGATATCTTTTACACTGTATTGTTATTATACAATAAGTATTGGTTACCTACCTAGGATGTATGTACAAACATGCTTGCCCATAGCTCATCTCATAAACTTTTCTGTGAAAGTGTCGATAATTATGATTGAGGCTTAGGTACCTACTTTTAAACAGTTTAGATCCTTTGTTTTTAATTTGCGATTCTACTTTATTAGATCTGAGACCTACTAATTAAATATTTTAGTCTCATTACAGTCATATGAATATACTTAGATTAATATACTTCTTTAGGTAGGTATGTATATATTTTTTATTAGAATGTAGGTATTTCGTATGTATATTCATTGTATGTGCAAACCATGGTCCCTCATACTATCGATACATTATATCCATTCGATGCCGACCACGTGACAACTTTGAATATTTATTAATTTTACGTTTAGTTAAATTAGGGTTTTTATACGTGGGACACGCAGTAAATTTTGCGACTCCAAAAAAAAATGTTCTACAGGTAATTATATTTTTATGACATCTTTTCAAAGTACTCTCTACCAGCCTATATACAAAGTTTCATGCGTCTAAACCAATTTTTTTAATACTTTTTCCCGCCCGCCGCAGACACCTAGTTTTCGACCTGCTCGAACGCTGAGAGTGCATTATCCGACGACCACAATTGTATCCCTTAGACTTGATTTTTAATTTTTGGGAGTTAGAAGTGGTCACACGGTTCTAGATCAAGGCTGTAAGGAAGATAACTCATGAGTTTGACCGGTGTGTTGTCTAGGTAGTCCCTTTATAGTCTAGGAGCGCATTATCGTAGTGGAGCAGTAGCCCGCGGCGCCTTGTGTTTGGTCGCTTGTAGCTCACAACAGAGAAAACTTCTGCCAAGCATTTGGTAGTATACCATTTGGCGTTGATGCTTTGGTTTCGTAAATGAATTGACACTAAGTAGCCAGTCAAATTGAAAAAAATCGTGATTAAAATTTTCTCCCCGGTTATAGGTCGCTTTGCAATGGTAGGTTTTGATTCGTTTTGAAACACCCCTACAGTCGACTTGCGCTTTGTTTCTGGATCGTATTGTTAAATCCAGGTTCCATCATCTATAATAATGTCGTAAACAAGCCGAAACGAGCCTGCTTTGAATGTGTCTATCATAAACATGGCACCATTCCACCCTTGCCTGCTTCTGAAACTCGGTGAGGTTGCGCGGCACCCAGCGTGAAACTTTCCTCCGTACCCGTAGATGCTCGTGCAGAGTCTTGTAAAGGCTCCCCGATTGAATCTGCAGTCTATGCTGAATCTCTTGGCATATAACTCGTCTATAGTCTTGGATAAAAATTTTCACTGCTAGCACGTTTTCTTCCGTAACAGCCGTCAAAGGGCGACCACTTCTTTCTTCTACCCCCAAAGTTAGTCGACCGCACTCAAATTCATTAAAACAACGATACACGGTTGCCTTAGAAAAGCCTTCATCCATAAATACCATTTTGAAGTCTATCGTACGATTCGTTCGGTTTTAGGCGGCACTTGAAATCGTAAAAAATCATAGCGCGAAAATGTTCTCGACGCAAATTCGTTTTTCAATGAGACATGATAATTTTAATGAGCTCTCAAAAAAAAATTAGGGAAGTTGTGAATTTAGGAAGTACCTCTTTTTACTTATAATCAATCATATTTTTAAAATAAATAACAAATAACTGGCCAGCCTCGCATACAAAAAAAATGTGTGTCGCAATACTTTCTGAGTGATCCTTGTACGAATTGATTGTTTTACAATTTTGCTACGATTCTTCTTTGTCGACGTCGAGTAGGTGTATTATATGTGCGATAACTTTTAACCGTACGGACGGCTATTGTATCTTAGATTTATCTATTTTATACGTCTTGCTAATCAACCAACGTCTACCCTAGTGCTGCGTCTTAACCCTCCTTGTTTATAAAGAAATCTAACTAAAATAATGGTCAGTTTTGTAATTACTACCTAACACCTCTTATAATTCTCAGAGATAGTACCAATTGCAAAATAGTTGGTATATAATTGAGTATAGCCATGTGTTTTGTTTCCCTGCATGGTTTGCGTAGAACTTCGACTACGAAGAGTACTACATGTCCCGCGACCCGGCGCTGCTCGCGAGCACGTTCACGGCCAATGTGGCGTTCCTCGGCATGAGCTGGAAGCAGATGCTGGGCCGCCCTACCATTACCTTGTTAGCGACACACTATTTGTTAGGTAATCATTATTATATGTGTAACTACCATTCAATAGGCTTCCGAAATAGATTCTTGGCTCAAAACAAAGTGATAAGTCGTTGACCGAACTAGATTAAGGTTTTATAAACATGCGGGTGCTCTGATAACATTCATCGTCGAAGCATAATATAATAATATGTACATACATAATAATAGCCAGGTCTTTATTTCGAATGCATTTATGAGGATCCATATAAACTTACTTACTACGTTTTTAAATTATACTTACTGCCACATTGTTCGTAAATGTATAAGACACATGGGATACTTACATTATCCTGAGGTTTAAACTAATCAATTAACAACTTTAATACCTACTTGGGTCAATCTACGGGGTCAGTCAACTAATAAACCGACACTTTGCATCAACTGTCGCCATAGTCCGTCTTTCGCGTTACTCAAGGTAAAATATATTTTCGTTTTTGTTCCTAATTATACAACTGTAAGTAATTAATTACCTATTGTTAAAATATATTCAAATCTGTCCACTAAGTTTCGGATGGCAAACTGTCGGTATAAGTAGCTTGATCCGCGTATCAATATACTTACTTACACTGAAAATAACTGTTAATGGGTTTATTATTATACATAATTACTTTATATATGGCCTTTTGCTTTGAAGCTACACTCATTTTATTCGTTGTATTACTTATTATTTACTTTGATCTATGTTGATATTGCGTTTTTCAGATCAGGGACGCATTCCCATGGCCATGATAACGACCATGAAGAAATTAAAGTCTGGCTATATAAATGGGACGCGTGTGACTTTGGGTAACCTCGGTGATTTCTTGAGCACATCCGCTATAACTAATCTGAGCTTCCTTGGAAGCCAAGAAGATGGTTATCCAGATAGTAAGTATTAGTTTTAAACATCACCCGTTATCCTTGCCGCTTTCGGTACATATTCAATAAAATATATCACGGAAAAGCATAAGTACCACCGAATTAAAATTACTTATCGATCGGCAAAACTTAGTCCGACAAATAATATGAATGTTCCGAACAGAACTAAATCCGCGAGTACAAAGCTACCTGGAGGAGAATCTGCTGAAGTCGTTCAGCAACAAGTTTAGCATGCTGTCCGGGCCGGCGGGGCCCAACAAGGCGCGGCTGCTGCGGCGCCGGATGTCCGTCCGCGGCGCCATTAAGAAGACTCGCTCTATCAACGTAGATTGTAAGTACAACTTACTCACTCTTCCTTTGTACAAGACGATCCAGTTAGAGCAATGGTCACCATGCGGGACTGCCACTCAAAATCCTGGGTTTGAATCTTTGTGTATTTGTAATATGTTCAACCGCGGCACTGGCAATTCTGGTGCTGGGTTATGTGTGTGTTCATCTTTCGTCCGAAGTTCCTCAACCAGTTTGTTTGAAATTAATTATAGTATAAAGTATTTAAGTACTACGACCGTATAGTCAAATGAATGATATTTACAGCAGAAACATTGGGAATGGAAGGGGAGTACGTAGGTCCTCACCTTGAGAGGAAACCGTCGTGGCTAGAGGTTGACCCCGTGTTTGGCCGAAGTCCTTCGCCCGAAACAGCTAGGAAGGCATTCACTAAGTAAGTTAAAGCAACTGTTCGATGTTCACGTACTCTCGCATATTTAGTTTGGTTATTTTTTTGTCTCAGCTATAACAATAACTTGTTTTAAGTAAGCAATTTAACAATAATATTTGTTGATATTTTACGAATTTATTTGATTCAGTCGAATACTTTCAAAATTCTCGTTAACAGAGGAACATCGACTACAAGCTTGAGCGTCACAACGCCCACTATTGAAGTAACGAAGGAAAAGTCTCCAACACCACCGAAAGAGGAAGGTACGTTTATAAAATAAAAAAAATATTCCATCCGTTTGGCTGCCGTACAAGTTTTATTTCCACACGCGTATGCTAGCTAGGCTACACACCGCGCACACACGAGTGCTACGTTACGGGTCACCTATTTTGTAAAATGATTGTGTGTTAATTCCGTTTTGCTTTTGAGCTTGTAACTTCTGCTTTTGTTGTTATTAGTCTGTGTAATTGGTAATTTGTGCTGTATTAAGTGTGTCGAATAAATGTTGTCCGTCGGCAGCGAAAGTGTTTAAACTTGATTTAACCCTTATCTTGTCAGGAGTTAGCAACAAGAGCGCTGTGGCGGGCCGCGGGCGCACGACGTCGGAGTCGGCGGGCGTGGTGTACGCGGAGACCGAGACCGACGAGCTACTGGCGATGCTGCGCGAGACAGGCAGTCTGGACGAGCAGGGGGACATCCTGCAGTACCTCGTCGACACGCACGGCCTCGACTTCCACACAGGTACCTAGCGGCAAATCACTATGCATGCGCACAAGGCTAGTCTAGCATACTTTTTTTAATATTGGGGCAAGATATCTACCAATTGGTCGCCGCTCGACGGCCACGGAGGTAGAGGTCGGCCTAAACGGAGATTGCGGGACAATCTGGATGCATACTTGACAAACTGGCCACAAGCCGCCGGATAAAGGGAAAGATGGAAGGATGCGGGGGAGACCTTTGCGCAGCAATAGGACACAATATAAGTATACAGCAATAGGATATAAATAAAAGGTATATTTAGTTTAAATATTATCAATGGAATATTTTTTTTGTTTGCATCGATGCGATGTAAGATACAGACAAATCATCTCTTATCACTATAAGAGACATATAGACATAATTTGTAGCACGATCATTGTAACATTGGCATGTAGGCATGCAAGAGAACGGCAAGGCTGTGACGGTGAAGGACCTGCTGAAGGTGCTGTACGAGAAGGCGTGCACGCAGAAGCTGTGGGGGCTGGTGCGCCACTCCGCCGGGATGCTCGGCAAGCGCGTCGAGGACCTCGCCAAGGCCGTCACCGACCTACTGGTAGGCTGCTTACCCCCTACGCGCTATGAAAGACTACTATCTAAACAAACAACTTATTCTAGTTAAGGAAAAATAAAAACGAGTTCATTTAATTAAATAGTATAGGTAATGGCAGCCGCCCACTTTTTCGTAGGTATGCGTGGCCTGTAATTTCTACAGTTTTACAATATCAAAACTTATTCGGTGCTTCCTATGTTACGACAGAGAGTCTAAGAAACATTGTCGTTTATGATTTTACCTAGTTGTTTATTGTAATGTTAATTGTTAATGTATTTGGGTCGTTATAGTGGAGTGCCGTAAGGCATAAAAATGGTCAAACCTCGAAATCCAGGACCAGTCAATGAATCTTAATATAAACCTTGAAAATATGTTTTTAATAGTTTAAAGAATAACGTTAAAAAAAAATTTTTCGCGCTCTCAATTTTTTTTTTTTAACCTAATTCGTCCCACTGCTGGGCAAAAGCCACTCCCATGCCTCTCCAAACACTCCTATTATTAGCTGCTTCCCACCAATCGTCCCTAAATGAGCGTAGGTCGTCACTCCATCGTTTTTTGGGCCTAAAATTATTATAAACAATTATTAATTTTTTGGAGTTTTCATTGATTTATATTAGTCAAAAGTCATATTTTAAAAAGAACAACTATTACAAACTTGAAAACTTGATCTTGGATCTTTAGGGACTGCAGGTATACCGATGAAGGTTGGGTTGGAGAATAGAGGGGATAACAGCAGCTGTTCGGTATTGTTCATGGCGGGCCCCGAACTTCGTACAGCCTAACAGTCAATGAATGTCGTGTTACTTTTTAGCTAAACTAATTTAGGCTTTGATGAACGTAAAACAATGATACAAAATAATACGTATCGGTTTCAGGAGCAGGAATCTCCGCACATCCCAAAAATAGGCCGGCAAACTGACACCGGAGGTAGATGGACTTAAGGTGCATCAAATAAGCTTTACATGCCCATAGAAAAGTCTTATGAGTATCGAGTTAAACCCCTTTTAGTGATTTTTGAAAAAAGAACCACTTTTTGATGGTTTTTGTATCAGAGAGCTATTAATATTCAATTAATTAAAAAAAAGTACGTTAACGGCTTCTTCGATAGTTACTTATGATATGGCGAAAATAATTCGTTGATGATTAAAGTGGAACATCGACAAATTAACTGTCAAAGTTAACTTTAATTCTCTCCCAAAAACAATAACTCGACTTTAAGCAGCTGCCACGAAAAATATTTACTCGGTACTTAATGAACAAATGGTTTTAAAAACTGCCTTGTGCTATTCCGAATCCAGAATGGTAAAACATGTATTGCAAAAACAACAAATTCGGGGTATTAGATAGACATCGAAGACTTACCTAAGTCGGATTATTTCAAAAACTTAGAAGTTGAGTTAAGGTGGTTAAATTGACAAAATCGAGTAGTTAAGAGAAGTAATCTAGTAGGGCGTTTGTTTTTCAGCCTGACTAAGAAATAGGGAGTGATAAAGGCAAAAACTAAGTCGCTGTTTAAAGCAAAATAGTCTAATGGACCAAAACAGGTAGTATTTGAATGGTGCATCGGTATACCTGCAGTCCCTCAAGATCCAAGATCAAGTTTTCAAGTTTGTAATAGTTGTTCTTTTTAAAATATGACTTTTGACTAATATAAATCAATGAAAACTCCAAAAAATTAATAATTGTTTATAATAATTTTAGGCCCAAAAAACGATGGAGTGACGACCTACGCTCATTTAGGGACGATTGGTGGGAAGCAGCTAATAATAGGAGTGTTTGGAGAGGCATGGGAGAGGCTTTTGCCCAGCAGTGGGACGAATTAGGCTAAAAAAAAAAAAAAAATAATTGAGAGCGCGAAGAAATTTTTTTTTAACATTTTTCTATATACTATTAAAAACATATTTTCAAGGTTTATATTAAGATTCATTGACTGGCCCTGGATTCCGAGGTATAAAATAAACCTTACGGCACGGCACTCTACTATATTAGACATTTTGCTTGTGTCTGCGTATCTTTCGTCTCATTCTGATGATGTGTGTAAAGGTGAGACAGAAGCAGATAACAGTGGGGATGCCTCCGAACAACGAGCATACGATCACCGCGCCGCTGCCCGAGAATGAACTGCGACAGCTCATACATCTGGTAACTAGCCTTCTATTCATTACTACCTATACTGTTAGATTTAAGAAAATAAAGCTTTTAGGCCCTTCTTATTACAATACGCACAGATGATTCAAGTATCCTGCAAGTCTCGAAGACTAGTCACTGCCAAGTATCTCACATACATTTGAATGCAGGCTCGCACACTACGATCAGGTGTATGTGAGATACTTCTCGGTGACTATACGTTAAATCTTCGAGACTTGAATCGCCTTTGCGCATCGTTATGGGAGAAGAGCTTTAAGACTGTAATGTTCGATTGTCAAAGTCTGTCAAAGCTCTAGTGTAGCGTGTATTTGTCGCTTTGTTTTGCCGTAAAAGATATAACACAAACACTTTCGCATTGAAATATTAGTATGGATTTACACAGGGTAGGTATCTAAAATTTACCCATAGTAAAAGTTAATTGCAACCATGAGTAGAGTTTGATAGAAATATAATCCATTATCTTGATTTTAAAATATTTTTACATGCAGTCCTTTCGCCACGAAAAAAATGACCCTAACATTAAGGTAATTTTTTATTACAAGCATACAGTATTATTTTACTCCATAATATTTCTTGTATAAGCACTATTTTTAAGTTGTCTACTAGGTGGCAATAACTGTTTAGCACGACACGGGTGTCTTAGAAAAGTGCCTGTTTTATTGACTTTTTTCCGTGCATGTGTGATGGAAAATTAAAATAACCTTTTAACGACTAAAAATTTTAGGCTTACGGCGACGACGAGAGTACCGCTATGCTAACGCAGGAGTTGCTCGTGTACTTAGCCATGTTCATACGCACCGAGCCGCAGCTGTTTCTGGAGATGTTGCGCCTTAGGGTCGGCCTCATCATACAGGTAAATAAAACTACACAATTTTATACTATAAAGTGTAGATAACAGGACCAAACGTTAGTTCCCGTGAAACTTTTAGTAGGTAAACATGTGCCGCGATCACAATACTTTTATTTTAAAAATTTCATCCCCGTACCTACTCATGTCACACTGTCAACTGTTGAATATATTTTTTTTCTTGCTTGTTTTACGAGTAGGTACTGTCAATGTGTTTCGGTTTGGTACATCCATAAACAAATGACTTACAATCACCTCTGAGAGTATTATCGGTAAGTATCCAATGTGACAATCTGTTATATGTTACCAGGTGATGGCTACAGAACTATCTCGAACCCTTTCGTGCAACGGTGAAGAGGCATCTGAACATCTCCTCAACTTGTCTCCCTTTGAAATGAAGAACCTTCTCTACCATATCCTTAGCGGGAAGGAGTTTGCGGTTAACAGTGGTGAGGATCAACCCTATCTTAATACGTTTACGGTCTAAAGTCTAAGTGCTGCCGTTCACGATTCAAGCAGATGTGAGCCGCCTGCTTAAAGACCGCGTGGGGAACTTTGATTATTCATTCGCTGCCATATACACGACGGGTCGAGCAGTGACGACCGCTTCGATAGTTCACCGCGCGGACGCGGCTTTAAGCAGTTGGTCTTAACTGATTTAGGGTCTTTAGGGCCTAAAGCAGCCTTTAGGGTTTAGGGCCTTTAGGGTCAGTGCTCATTTTAATAGAGTAACTCAGAATATATTTTATTAACTACGCGAAATGAAACCTTCAGAGCCACTCTATTACCTAACTTTAATCGGAATGGCGTAGACTACAACAACAGGAGTTTGCTTTTGAGTTAGGAGAAGGCTTTCATATGGGAAATAGTATAATTCACTTTTAATTAACATTATAAAGCCTAACAATGAGTTGATTTGTATTTAGTATTGAGTGGGTGTGAGTAATGTCCGTAGGCTTTAAAAATAAGATCGCATTGAATTTAGAGTAAACATTGGCAATGTTTGAATTTCAGCGAGTTCTCTGAGCGTTATGAAAGATCGCATCAATCGAAACAAAGGCGAGTTTATTGTCTGTCCCCTTTGAACGACGTTTGTTTTTTGTCCGAGTGTACCTTGTTCTCCTCTTGTTCATAACTTCCTAAATGTTGTTTATTCATGTACAATTAGAGACTTATTACACTAGAGGGCTGGAAGCGAAGGTAGATATGCGCGTCTTGTACATTCAAAAAACTATCGACCTTACATAAGTAAACCCAGGAACCTGATTGATTTGATTGCCTTTTATCACCTCGCTGCGCATTAGCTTCGCTTTAAGTGTGATAAGGCTTTTAGAATGTGTTTTAAAAATAGATAAATTGTTGTTATGTACAGTCAACGTTTCATAAAATATTTAGTTAAGTAGTGATGTAACAACCTCTGCTTCGCCTAAAATAAATTTATGTTTGTATTCAGTAGGTCGAGGCAACTTCTCCATAGTGAGCAACAAGTCTCATCGATTTGGAAAGAAGTCTCAAATAATGCTTGAAGGGCAATCTCTTCAAGGGAATATTGAAGAGGGTAAGTCTTATGTAACGTACATTTTTGCCATCGGGGTATGTATAGTCCACTTCCTTTAATTTGCTATGATCCAAACACAAGTACCTCGTTCAATTCCTCGTCCACCCATGTACATAAATTTCTATAACATTCCGTACGTGCGCTCGCTGTTTTATATTCTAACTGCCGTTTGTAAACAGCCCCTGCGTCGGAGCCGGACCGCCAAGGGCAATGGCTGCGCCGGCGCCGGTTGGATGGTGCGCTCAATCGCGTACCCCGAGACTTCTACCCCAGGGTATGGGCTGTGCTCGAGAAGGTACGCGTCTATACAATACTTACCGCCATAAAGTACTCTCTGCTAAACTCCAACACCTGTTAGATGTTGTCGCTCCACGTGCAATCATACCGTTGCACTGAATGTCGTCTATTTACTCATTTTTTAAGCCTCTAGCTAGCGTTATGTTTTTACTATCGTATTTCAGTGTCAAGGTTTAGTGATACAAGGCAGGACCCTGCAACCGAATCTAACGCAAGAGATGACGTCGGGCGAGCTGAAGTTCGCTCTCGCAGTGGAGACGGTGCTGAACTCCATCCCACAGCCGGAGTACCGCCAGCTGGTGGTGGAAGCCCTCATGGTGCTCACTCTCGTCGTCGAGCACAAGGTGGTCGGCAATCTCGGCGGGCCGATCACCGTCGAACATCTAGTGCACAAAGCTAACCAGATATTTTTGGAAGATCAGGTAAGAGTATTATAACTTACGCAAGATACTCATTAAATATGTAATCCAGTAAACGTCATTATTAAAATTGACAGTGGTAGCTATAGGTGTGAGCATTAGCTTAATTGCCTTGATTCTAAGTGACTATATCGTGTGCCCCGACAGCGGCGCGTGGGCGGCGACGCGACGCTGTGCTGCGCGGGCGACGGCGACGGCGACGGCGGGGGTGGGGGTGGGGGTGGGGGGGGCGCGCTGTGCGGCGGCGCGGCGGGCGTGTGCCAGCTGCTGTTCGACTCGGCGCCGTCGGGCTCGTTCGGCACCATGACGTACGTGGCGCGCGCCGCCGCGCAGCTGCTGCCGCGCGACGACCCCGTGCAGTGCGCCGTGTCCTAGCGCCCGCCGCGCGCAGTGCCGGCCGCCACCTTCGCCGTCTGCTACCTGGAGCTCGTGCTGGCCCGCCGGCTCCGCCTCCGCCGCAGTTTCTTTTTCTACGTCGTAGTCTCCTGCCTCCTTCTGGCTACGTTTGGCGTCTTTTCGATCGGGTTTTGTCTCCGGTGAACCGGTGTGGTCGACCTTACGATTTGTGTCAGAAAAATATAGTCAAACGTCCCGAACCGAAGTTTACGATTATTAGAAGTTAATAATAAAAATGTTCTTAAAGGTTCTCGACAAATAAAATATTAATAAAAACTTTATGATAAAATTGACGTTTCTCCTGATCCAAAGTATTTCCAAATTTACACTTTTTTCATTTACCTTTATACATAGTATGACATCCAGTAGCTGATTTCTGACTTTTGGTTTCATGTATTTATAACTGTGAATCTTTATGTCGTAACAAGTAAAGAAAAAATAAATTAATTATTATAATGTGTGTCATATAAATATTACCTATAAGTTTTAAAACTTGTAACAATAGAATAGTGTCGAAAACGTTGATTATTATTGTCACAAAGTTGTTTAATAGAAAATTTACTGCATATATTTTCATTCAAATAGAAAACATTTATTTATGGTATATAACAATTTACAGAAATGGATATTACTTATAGAAAATTATTGTAATAGGATATGCAATAAAATTTTATGATTTAACCAGAAGTCTTTTATTGTTATTGCAACTCAAACTCCCAGAATATAGGTAAAAACAAAAGCAACTATTTATCTAGATAAGAAAACGCATCTATCTATTTTAAACTCCTGTCTATAAATATAACAATAATTTCTACATTTTCACTAAGCTTCATCTTTTTTCCCAAACGGATTCATTTTTGACAACCATGATGTGGTGGTGCTGTAAACAAAATATTTTTTGAGTCATCTTGATAAAAGTTAATCAGTTATGTTAAGTGACTTGAAAGTCACTTTAGCAAATGATAGTTACAAGTAATAGAAAAGGAAAGAAAGCAACAACACTATTCAATCCCATACACAAAACTGAAGCCAAAAATACAATTTTGAACATCAAAAGATTACCTTATATCATCTGAAGATGTAGTTGCCTCTATTCCAGCAGCTTTTAGTTTTTCTACTAGATTTTTTCTATATACATTTTTTAGAGGCACTGGTCTATTAGCGGCCTCCTTTTGTTTCGCGACCTTCGATAATGCTTCGTACCAAGTTAGCCCATACCAATCAATCTCTTCAGGAGTGTACTATACAATGAGAAAAATATATTAATTAAAATACTTCACAAAATCTTATTATTCAAAAACATAAAGCTATACTTACAGAAGACAGATAGGTTTTATATTCCTCATATATTTTCTTTTGTTTGTCAGGGTCATGAGCCAACCTTGGACAACCATTCATCAATTCGGTCAATATCTGTTTCTTCAGTTTCAAAGCCAGCATGGAAACCAGATCGCATGCTGGAGTCTTCAGTAGGTAGTGATCAAAACCATAATGGTCATTGATTAGTCTAATTGTCCGGTCTGTCACTGTCACTGATAGGTGGGTGTTAAGCACCTCAGACTTCACTACTGTCCTCTTTAACACCGGCACCCAAAAGTGCGGCACCCTACGTTTGTGTGGGTTACGCTTTTGAAAACCTGGTTTCAAGAAATTGTACAATAAGATTATACTACAGCAGAATGGAATTTCATAATTACTATCTTATCGAAACAGTTAAGAACATCATCCAGACCACAACACCAGCAAGAGCGCAAGAGAAGATGGAAGCCGGGCAGGGCAAAATATTGTCCCTTAACAAACATTGAAGCCACTAATGATCAATCAGCTCTATAAACGTAGAAAAGTAAAATTGTCTAGGTAACTCGCTCGCTCCCCCGCTGGCCGTGTAAACTGTGCAAAATAATTCGCGAAAACAAGTTATGTAAACAGAGAACGTCACAACACCATGTTTACCTTTAATGACGGCTTCTCCACCCCAGATTCCTTCATGAGCTTCTTTGGGATACTTTAATGGTAGAGGGATATTCTGAATTGGGAGAGTTTCGCCAGTCAGCTCGTCACGTCTCCATCTACCTTCTTGAGGGATAAAATGAACCGCTGCAGGTTTTAATACTTTCCATTCACGCCAAAACTTCTTATACGCAGCTGGTAACTCCGCAGCTATGCCAATATCAAACCTACTCCTTTTTTTCCATGTTTTTGATAATTGACGCGCAGTAGTCTGAAAGAAATGATAAGGTCACAATAATTACGAACACATAACCAATAAATGATGAAATCTGAAACTGATTTTCTTTAATGTGTACCTGTAAACGGGAAGAGGCCATTTAGGTACGTTTTTCAGACTGGTCTAATGGGATAGCAAAATAAACTACAGTTAGAAATTTCTATAACATTTGGCAATTTTACAACGAAGAAATCCAGTGCTGCAACAATGCAAGGACAGGACGACAGCAATATCTATCTTACTGTCAAATCAAATGTCAATCAATATCAAACAGGTTTTCTGTCAAAAACTTTTTTATTCGTACATTTTAGGCCTAGTAGAAATGATCATAGATCAACCAAAGTATAGTAAATTGTAAGTAAGCTTATGGAAGATTAGTAACGGGATTACAGGAACGTAGAGCTTCCGTGCCTAAATATAATGAGGTAATAAAATTACGCTAGAGGATTGACTAGCTAGAGGTATAAATAAAAAGTCGACGAATGGCAACCATTAAAGCAACCTAGCGGACAAACCTTCAAAATATAAATGTCAAAAAACGTCAATCGGCAATCGGTAGAGTGCATTTCACGAAAGAAGTCCCCTGGATATTTTTGGAACTAAATTTGACAGGTCCATTTTCCCTATTTTCTGACCTTTTCCCTGATAGTAGGTAGAAAACCCCTTATTTATTTTTTATTTTTATTAAAAATACACTTTTTACATAACAGAAATATAGCTAAGTAGACATTTTTATCAAAATATATACAAACCTACTCATGGAATGACCAGAAGAGTCGAAATATGCAGGAAATAATATTATTTAATAAATTACAAATGAAAAAAATAAACAAAATTAAACATTTTGAAAATTACCCACAAATTAGTATAATATTAGTTAGTTAAATTTATTAGATAGTTAAATATTAGTAAAATATTAGTTAATATTAGTTAGTAATATTAGTTAAGGCAGCCCCCGACGGATATTCCTCGGTCGAGGGTTTTTGAGTTATTTTATTCTTTTTCGATTAAATTACCGTGTCGTGGGTATTTTTCAAAATGTTTAATTTTGTTTATTTTTATTTAAGACTTTTTAGATAGCATATACGGCCTATAATTTAATGCATTAAGCTACCCTACCATGAGCATATTTCTGAAAACAGAATTGTAATCCGATATTTCGTTTTGATTATATTGCAACATTGCTTTGCACTAATATTGTGGCGCCCCCTAGTGAGTTACAGCAATGACACCTGTCTAAGAACATGCACCTATCAAACACAAACTCGTTATTGAAAACCGCATCAAAATCGGATCTTTAGTTTAGAAGTTAAGTGGGAACATTGACTTTGTTTTGCACTAATATTGTGGCGCCCCCTAGTTAGTTACAGCAATGACACCTGTCTAAGAACATGCACCTATCAAACACAAACTCGTTATTGAAAACCGCATCAAAATCGGATCATTAGTTTAGAAGATAGGCGGGAACATTACTTTTGCACAAACGCACAAACATCTCTCACCCCAAACGCATATACCTGCTCCGTTCCGTCGTGGGTAATAAACTTAATATAGGTAGATGTTGTACTCATAAATGGCAACATTATCAATTTTGACATGAAATACAGCGCCGCGGCTAGGGGACTTCTTTCGTGAAATGGACTCTACCTACATTAGTCATTAGTCTGTGGTCGGTCGGTTGTCAATCAACGTCAGCAAGCAAGCAAGTAATATTTTTGTACGGCTGTTTTGTATCAAATTTTTAAAATAGTCCTCATTGTATAGATATAATATAACAATTTAATAAAAAAATGTATCTTTACTTATTATTCTGTAACATATTATTTATTCCGGTCATTTCCGGGAGCTCCAAAAAGCTGGACCAGGAAGAAGCAGTTACAAGTTTGTTACCCAAAGTAAGTTCCAAGGCTGAAGGAAATTATAGCACGTCTTTTAACAGTATTATAACCGAGGGTGGAACTGCAGTACAGAGTACTCCATCTATGAATTCACCAAAACTAAATCACACAAGCACAATTCTGCTGAGCTTAGACAAGGAGTTGAGTAAGGATAACTTGACACAGTCTGTTAGCTCTAAAGTAGTGCCTAGGAAAGGTGTTGTTTATCCAATTGATAATACGACTGCAGTTGAGGCTGTGAGCCCGAGATTGAATACCACAAACTCTATTAAGCAGGAAACTGAATCTGAAGTAAACTCTAAAGACAGCACTAAAACTCAAATTTCAACTACATTGAGTACAACTTCTGAAAGTAAAATCAAATACAATAAGACTAGCTCAAAACCTATAACTGAGCCAAATGTTCCCACAAAACATAAGAAGCCTTTAGTGCTTTCTAATGAAGCACTTGATAAGATGCAGCTAAATGACAATGTGTTACCTGAGGTTATTTCATCTTCAAAGAGCATTTTATCAGATCAATTACAATCACCAAATGAAGCAGGTATAACAAATAAAAGAAAAATTCAGTCTTCAAACTCGAGCCGGCATCCAGGTATGGTGATGCCTGTTGTCATTACTATCTTGGTAGTGCCTATGTTTGCAGTGCTTGGCTATATGGCTCTGAAGCGAGGGAAAGAAGCTTGGAAGAATAGACACTATAAAAGAATGGACTTTTTACTTGATGGAATGTACAATGAATAAATAGATATTAGACTAGCTGTTACGATTAAAACAGGTGGTTTTAGATTCTGAGATATGCCACTGCCAGTATTCCAGGTAGCAATATAAATCTCAGTATAGAACTTAAATAAATAAAAAATGAGATGGGACCAAATAATGTGATAACATTTTAAAAATAATATTCAATACTTGTGATACTCAATATAGGAATTGATCATATTTGCAACAGCTTGGTGCTAATAAATAAATAATTTAATATGGTATAGATAGGTTATACATATAAAGATATTTAACATAAACAACAGAAAATGTTTGGTCTTCCAGAATTTTATATTTAAACCTACTTTTAAATATTGTGATGTATAAATTAAATTTTAAACTATTTATATTTATTGTTATGTATTGTTAATTAGTATGTAGTTACCAAATAGTTTAAAAGTTACATTTGAGGCTGATTTTGAATAAAACAAAATCATATTACAATGGTGTTCATGAGTTTGTGTGTAACGCCCTGGCAGCGCCACAGTCTCCGATTTGCTTGAAATTAATAGCAGAGGGTTCGCTAATTTTTGCCGTGCGGCAAAAAATAAGTATGATTTTTTGCCTCCACTAATTCCGAAGATATTCGAGGAAGTTTGTGGCGCTGCCAGAACGTAAACGCCCCAGCAGCGCCACACCTGAAAACCTATGAAAGACAGCAGGTAGCTCGAATCTGTAATTATGAGGATTTTTTGCCTATTTTTGCCCTTCCATTGAAGCAAAAATCCATTGAAAAATACCAGCTCATCCAGGAGTATTCAACGTCGTTTTCGATCGGACCGACGCCCCAGCAGAGCCACCTGTATCTCAGAAATTCGAATTTTTAACGAGAATCTGACTGCATACATTTGTTAAGATTCACTATTTAGGGCGGCAAAAAATATAAACTCTACAAGTTATCGTGTAGTTTTCATTTTATAGCGACGAAAGAAACATAACCTAAAAATATTGATTTTGTTGCGAAAGGCCATTTTCTCAGTGAAGCCTTAGCTCCACAAGCAAGCTCTTATTTTTTGCTGGGTTCGCTATAGTGGCAATAAATCGTGGCATTCTCAGTTTCTTGAAAGATACTCTAGTTTTTCCTGTACGCCCCAGCAGCGCCACACCTGAAAACCTATGAAAGACAGCAGGTAGCTCGAATCTGTAATTATGAGGATTTTTTGCCTATTTTTGCCCTTCCATTGAAGCAAAAATCCATTGAAAAATACCAGCTCATCCAGGAGTATTCAACGTCGTTTTCGAACGGACCGACACGCCCCAGCAGAGCCACCTGTATCTCAGAAATTCGAATTTTTAACGAGAATCTGACTGCATACATTTGTTAAGATTCACTATTTAGGGCGGCAAAAAATATAAACTCTACAAGTTATCGTGTAGTTTTCATTTTATAGCGACGAAAGAAACATAACCTAAAAATATTGATTTTGTTGCGAAAATCCATTAGTTGGAGGCTGAGACACCATCTGCACGTTCTCCTTACTTCCTAGAGCTTGGCTAAAAATATTCAGCATCCGTAGCGTAACCAGTCCGGAGAAATCACCAAAAAAAGTAGTCGTCCATACATTTTGGTACCTACCGAAATTACGTTCCAGCAGAGCCACGGCCTACAGGAAAAACTAGAGTATCTTTCAAGAAACTGAGTATGCCACGATTTATTGCCACTATAGCGAACCCAGCAAAAAATAAGAGCTTGCTTGTGGAGCTAAGGCTTCACTGAGAAAATGGCCTTTCGCAACAAAATCAATATTTTTAGGTTATGTTTCTTTCGTCGCTATAAAATGAAAACTACACGATAACTTGTAGAGTTTATATTTTTTGCCGCCCTAAATAGTGAATCTTAACAAATGTATGCAGTCAGATTCTCGTTAAAAATTCGAATTTCTGAGATACAGGTGGCTCTGCTGGGGCGTCGGTCCGATCGAAAACGACGTTGAATACTCCTGGATGAGCTGGTATTTTTCAATGGATTTTTGCTTCAATGGAAGGGCAAAAATAGGCAAAAAATCCTCATAATTACAGATTCGAGCTACCTGGGTACCAATTCTCTTAAATTAAGTTAAGCGACCACACTATAACCAACAGATAAATATTCTACAGCAATAGGTCACAAATTTGGTATTCTCTTATGTGCCACGAAATAGTCGATTAGTAGTCTCTAGAGGGCTTTGTCATTCATTTGTCTTTGCGAATGATTTAGTTGTCGATGTTGCCAATATTTAATAAAATTATTGTTCGAAGAAATTGATCAACCGATTGATAGATTTTTTTCGACCTAGAATAAGCTTAGACATACTTTAAAATACAGAATATTTATTTCTATAAGATTTACATGCATTTTTTGCATAAATTGCACGTTAATTTTCGAAAAAACACCGAAATAGTGTTTGGGTGACCGAACGACTGAACGACGGACGACCGAACGAAATGCCATTAGAGAACAACTGTCAAATAGCGAGTGTGCGTGTGGACGGAGTGAGCCAGCAAAATTTTTGCCTGGAAATATGCCTAACTTTTAGTGCAAGTTCTAAAACAATTGTGAAACTAAATATTTTAATTTGTGAAAAGATAGAACAAAAGATATGGCATTAAACATCGGCTCACTCAGTTGAGCAAGCTACCTATGAAAATTAGAGAAAGTATTAATTATTCATATAATATTTATATACCAGGATTTAGTGAAACTTTTGCTAAGTAAATCCTGAAAATTTCAGATCGCCAGGTAACGTAATAAAGTTTTCACAAATGATTTCTTCGGCTCACTCCGTCGAAACGTTTCTTCAACCCCTATTTCTGACGAAAATACTGAAAATTGTAACTGCTATGTAATTGTGAAAGTAAGCTAAGATAATATGAGAATTTGTGAAACACAAAACAAACCACTAACGCGGCAGGTTTTTGTATAATCATTGGTTTCATCGGCTCACTCCGTTGAAACGTTTTTCGTAAGTTAAAAATGTCAATATCTTAAGATTTCTAGCACTAAAGAAACTAAAAACTGTCTTAACTTTTAGTGAAAACTTTTCACTAAATATCCACCATACTAATGTTTTATATTCCATGTCTGGTTTAAAAGATATTCAATTGTGTTTATTCTGCATACAAACTTCAGTTTAGGGTGACCACACTGTTTTATAAAAATTGAGGACATTTTTTAAGAAAACAAGTTTGTTTACTTAATCAGCCTTCTTTATTGAACTAGGTAATTCTTTATTAAACTATAAATTTAGACTTATAACTGATCATATTCTTATTAGTGTAAATGTAAGGCGTAATTTAAAGTTTCAAATATTTACCTTTAACGATTCGCTACCAATAACTACATTGATTGAGTGTACATTTAAATATATATTTTTTGGTAACAAATAATAATAAAATGAATTTTAAATGAAATATAACAAAGATGGAATAATTTTGAGTGAATTAATGAAAGTTGTGGCCTGGCACTACAATATTTTGAGACACATTCGTTTTCCTGTTAAAAACGCTAAATCATGGTCAAATAAAAATCTGGAGTTACGAATTTAGCGTTTTTAACAATGTAGTTATATTTCATTTAAAATTCATTTTATTATTATTTGTTACCAAAAAATATATATTTAAATGTACACTCAATCAATGTAGTTATTGGTAGCGAATCGTTAAAGGTAAATATTTGAAACTTTAAATTACGCCTTACATTTACACTAATAAGAATATGATCAGTTATAAGTCTAAATTTATAGTTTAATAAAGAATTACCTAGTTCAATAAAGAAGGCTGATTAAGTAAACAAACTTGTTTTCTTAAAAAATGTCCTCAATTTTTTTTATAAAACAGTGTGGTCACCCTAAACTGAAGTTTGTATGCAGAATAAACACAATTGAATATCTTTTAAACCAGACATGGAATATAAAACATTAGTATGGTGGATATTTAGTGAAAAGTTTTCACTAAAAGTTAAGACAGTTTTTAGTTTCTATAGTGCTAGAAATCTTAAGATATTGACATTTTTAACTTACGAAAAACGTTTCAACGGAGTGAGCTGATGAAACCAATGATTATACAAAAACCTGCCGCGTTAGTGGTTTGTTTTGTGTTTCACAAATTCTCATATTATCTTAGCTTACTTTTACAATTACGTAGCAGTTTCAATTTTCAGTATTTTCGTCAGAAATAGGGGTTGAAAAAACGTTTCGACGGAGTGAGCCGAAGAAATCATTTGTGAAAACTTTATTACGTTACCAGGCGATCTGAAATTTTCAGGATTTACTTAGCAAAAGTTTCACTAAATCCTGGTATATAAATATTATATGAATAATTAATACTTTCTCTTATTTTCATAGGTAGCTTGCTCAACTGAGTGAGCCGATGTTTAATGCCATATCTTTTGTTCTATCTTTTCACAAATTAAAATATTTAGTTTCACAATTGTTTTAGAACTTGCACTAAAAGTTAGGCATATTTCCAGGCAAAAGTTTTGCTGGCTCACTCCGTCCACACGCACACAAATAGCGAAGAGAATACCGTTTGGAACTGCCACTCATGTGAAGCCGCCTTCTCACTGCGCGTGTTAGCCCGCGCCGCGCCGCTCCACGCGCAAGGACGCGCCACGCGACACACCGCGCCACCCAACGGAAACTGGCGCGGCGCGGCGCGTGCCTTCTAGCTTCAAACCACTAAACTTCACTTTGATTCAGTCTGTTGAGAGCAGCGCACTATGTCTTGTGAGTCGAATTGCCACCTCCAGCCATGGAGCAATGCCACTGGAGAAGAAGGCATGGCTGTTGCATCAGCCGTTTTTGTCTTATTTTGTGGATATCGTATACTTAATAAAATTAACAAAAAGAAGAAGAAGAAGAGGCGTTGGTGGATGTCAACGTTCAATAAGAGCCGGTCAAGGTCATCATTGTTTGTATTTTAGGATAATTACCTACATAGGTACGTAATTTTTAAGAATCCTATCGATATACACACGCCGCGCCGCGCGCGCCCGCGCCTACACGCGCGAGCCCGCGCCGCGCCTTTGAAGTTACCGACTTTTAGCGGATAGCCCGCGCCGCGCCGCACCTGCCCGCGCCGCGCCGCGCCTAGCCGCCCACACTGCGCGGGGCGCGGGCGGGCGCGGCGCGGCGCGGGCTACCACGCGCAGTGAGAAGGCGGCTTGACATTGCGGAGTAGAATACCAAATAAAGCGTAAAGTAATAAAATGTACGGCCGATCGCTGTCCACTGTCAACTTATCTGTTAAGAGAATACCAAAATGTGTCATTTCATACAATTCACATTCTAGAGAGACACCATTTTTCATTTGGTAATTAAGAGAATACGGGCCCTGCTGTCTTTCATAGGTTTTCAGGTGTGGCGCTGCTGGGGCGTATACGTTCTGGCAGCGCCACAAACTTCCTCGAATATCTTCGGAATTAGTGGAGGCAAAAAATCATACTTATTTTTTGCCGCACGGCAAAAATTAGCGAACCCTCTGCTATTAATTTCAAGCAAATCGGAGACTGTGGCGCTGCCAGGGCGTTACACACCATGAGTTTAACTTTTGTATGTTTCTTTACAAAATTGTTTAAATTGTTTGAATGCCAATCTAGTATTTTGGAACAGAAGTTATTTAATAACAATTAACATTGCTTTGTAAATTATTATACATATATTTTTTTAAAATTGTTTTATTTGTGTCTTTTTTCTTTTTCTTTTTGTGCTAGCTAGGGCATTAGCTTGTCAACTGCAATTCTTGTCTTCATCAACCCATATCAAACCAAAGGAAATGTTCTTTCTTTTACTATTTCTATAAATTGTGAGAATAAACATATAGCTATATCTCCCCTTGAGACTACCTAATGTAATTGAATAAAATACCATTTTAAAGAATTACAATTCAATGTGCATTTATTTCTTTTAGGTGTAGAACATCAGTAAATAGTACATATTCGTAGATTACATCATCACTACCACATTTCGCTCCATTCGGCACATTCATCTTCTGGCTGTGGTTCTGAAAGCAATCAATTTACTTGTTAGACATAGGTATTGTGTGGGGTGCTATAAAATTGTTTACATTACTTATTTACTCTGCACATGAGTAATATACCTACATTAAAAAAAAGGATAATTAAAATAATAAACAATTTAATATTATTTTGACAGAATTATCCTGGTTGCTCTCGATATTTTGTAAATTCTGCCAAATGACACAGGAGTGAAGAAACAGGTGCATAAAAATGTATAACACGTCGGAAATATCTGCGGACTTCGCTGGAATGCGCTTTCCCCCGCGCTTCCCCCGTTTTCGCCTATCCAGTACCGTGACGAGTACGAACGAGTTGCATGACGTCATCAAGCCAGGTCCGCAGATATTTCCGACGTGTTATATCTATTTCTGCACTCCCCATAACTGGTCTCGTCTCGTATGCACGTAATGGAGTATAACACTCAAAGAATAATTATTTTATTACCTTCCTTAGTTTTGTCTTGTTCTTCTCCATCATCGTTTTCGTCACCTGCGTAAGTAGTAGTATTAAATAAATAGTAGGTAGGTACCCAGGTAGTAGGTTGTGGTGCTAGTGGTAGGTTGAAGAAGAAGAAGAAGAAAATTCATTTATTCGAAAATGCTGTGACAAAATACACACTAAAAGTAGACAACAAAAAAAAAGAAAACATTAAAACTAATTCTTAAGATTATACTTATTACTATCTGGAAGAATATTATCTACATTAAAGTGTGCAGTAGGGCACAAACATTGAAAAGGACACGCCTCAGCATATGTCTATCTCATATAGAGCTAGACGCTGTTTTTCAGTCGAGCCTGTTTGTTTGTTTTCGACTGCCCGCTCCCAAGCGGAGCCAAATCGTATGGCGAAAAATTGAGAAACAACAAAAACAAATTATGTGAAATTAGTAACTAGCTACATAAAAAAATATAAAAACATAATAAAACAACAACAGTAACTAATAAAAAAAAAAAATTAATAAAAAGTAAGCAATAAAAATAATAATAAAAAAACAAAAAACAAAAGAGTTCTCGCACATGAAATTTGTTAAACTATAGAGAGGTGCTAACAATTAGAAATGAAATACCTACTATCTGTTAATTTTTAATATTTAATATTTAGGCTTCACTTCTGGAAGTTTTCAATATCAAGGCTGTAGTTTTTGTTTATTCAAAAGTATACTCTGCATATGTTTTTTGAAAGTTGTTTTCGCGATGGGTTTCCTAAGAGGGGGTGGTAAATTATTCCAACATTTTGATGCCTGATATCGAAAACTTCCCTCGAAAGTCCTTGTTTTGTGAAATGGTGTCACCAACAGGAAGCTGTTCGTCCTACGTGAGTTATAAGTGTAAGTTGCCTATCCAAATAAGTACTTATACCTAGGTACCTAACTAAGTAGATACCTAAATAAAGGGGTTATATTTTTAAGATGGTTCTTCCTTATTTAAATATTATGTTTTATCAACATATCTTTGTAGGTACCAAGCTAGTTAAATAAAACTCACCATTTTCTTCTTTAGGCTCCACATCTCCACGCATAGTTTTCAGAATAAACTGTTTCTCTTTAGTAAGATGCTTTTTGCCGTTCAAATGGCTTCTCATCTGTTCCGTATTCGTTACTGTAGTCTGAAATAGAAATTAATTAATATATGTGTTACGGGCAATGTGATTAATTGGGCATTATGCATAATGCCCGGGCATTATGAATAATGCCCAATATAAGCGGGCAATGTGATAAATACTTTGCCATTAATCAAATTGCCCGGGCATTATGCATAATGCCCGTCACATATTGGGCAGAGTGATAATAAACTTGTTTCAGTACTTTTTTTTATTTTACAATGAAACCTTATCTCACCTAAACCTAACTGAAAGTCAAATAAATGTGTAGGTATTATGAAACTTAAAATTCTCATCATTTCTTCATAGGTTAAGTTGAGTTTTAGTTTAGGTTAGGCCATTCCGGACTCTGATTGGTCAAAAGGTGACATGCGCTGGTTTCTCTAAAATACTTCTTAAATCCCTAAAATATGTGGAAGGGGTTGATGGCTGGCACATGCGTTGAGACCTGTGTGAAGGTGCTGCTGGGATGGCCGGTCATGTACCTACGCGGATTCTATTAAGCTAAGCCTTTCAGTTTTCAGCTTCCCATTTACTTACCTATACCTTGTTCTGGACATTGCAGGGGCAATTTTTTTATTATTTGTTTATTGATTAGAGCTCTATTGTTAATTTTAATGTTTGTTTCTGTGTTTCAGCCTAAGAATTTGTAAAACTTAAATTGAAATGAGCAACCCAACAGAGTTTCTTTCTAGGTTCTTCTCTGGAACTCTTGCGAATCTAGCATTAACTTTAAAAAATGACCTGTCCTAAGAGTTGTCGAACCTAACCTACAGGAATTTTCATTTTCATTTCCATCATTTTCAAAACCCCCGAAAGTTGTCAATTTGTATGAAATATTATGCGATTTTCAGTTGACTTAATACAACTCATTTTATTTGTTACTTTTTAAAGTCGGGGGTCTTTACAATTTTTAATTTTTTTTATTCTCATTATTTTATTACAATTAGAAACATAAAACATTCTTAAAATGTCGAAATTATGAGCATTTTTTGTCCTTTAGGTACCTATGCAGCACATACGTAAAGTTTCTCAAACTTAATTGTGTTGAAGTACTTAATAATATAACATAATTATGAGATGCTAAATTATTTATCTACTCTACTTCAATAATCTTAGTTGTTAAAAATGCAGAAACCTAAATTCTATCTAAAGCAATGACCTAAAATTTCAAAAAAGAATGTCCACTAATGTCTGTGACAACGTTTCAAAAATTGGGCGACTTTAGAATTATCGCAGCCTACAATTATCAAGTTAATGGACTATTATTATCAAATTGCCCAATGGTCTTTGGGCATTATTCATAATGCCCGGGCAATGTGATAAATAGCACAGTTTTGATCATAATTAATCACATTGCCCAATACAGCTGGGCATTATTCATAATGCCCGGGCATTATGCATACTGCCCGCATTAATCACATTGCCCGTAACATATGTACATTGTACGTACCTACTCACTTTATACTTTCCATTTTTACAATATAATAGGTTGGGGAAAAATTTTTTTCGCATATAGTATGTTTGAACTTGTATTAAAATCTCTTTGGCTATACCATTTGTATCTGGCTGGTTTTGGTATCATTAAAAAGTTTTAATTTTAAAAAAGGCACTTCCAAATTCAAATTAGGAATTTGTGTGATTTTCATTTGTTATTGTTGTTGTTAAAATGAGTGAATCTAAAGAAGAAATTCGATACATTTTAAAATTTTACTATAAAAAAGGTAAAAATGCAACTCAAGCCGCGAAAAAAATTTGTGATGTTTATGGACCTAATGCAGTATCTGTGAGAGTAGCGCAAGTTTGGTTTAAGCGTTTTCAAGCCGGAAATTTTGATATCAAAGATGCATCTCGCTCTGGTCGCCCTGTTACGGACAAAATTGATGCCATTTTTGAAAAAGTGGAGCAAGATCGGCATATTAGTAGTTACGATGTAGCTGAAGAACTGGCAATTGACCACAAAACGGTTTTGACTCATTTGAATAAAGCTGGGTACACTAAAAAGCTCGATATTTGGGTGCCTCATGAGCTCACTGAAAGAAACCTAATGAACCGTGTACTCATTTGTGATTCTTTATTACGACGTAATGAAACCGAACCATTTTTGAAAAAGCTGATAACTGGTGATGAAAAGTGGATCACATACGACAAGAACGTGCGAAAAAGATCGTGGTCAAAGGCCGGTCAAGCTTCACAGACTGTGGCAAAACCCGGGTTAACTCGCAACAAGGTAATGCTGTGTGTATGGTGGGATTGGAAGGGCATCATTCATTATGAGCTGTTACCGCCAGGCAGGACCATCGATTCAGAACTGTTCTGCGAACAATTGATGAGATTGAAGCAAAAAATTGAGAGAAAGCGGCCAGAATTGATCAACAGAAGGGGTGTGGTTTTTCACCATGACAACGCTAGACCTCACACATCTTTAGCCACTCAGCAAAAATTACGAGAGTTTGGCTGGGAGGTATTAATGCATCCGCCGTATAGTCCTGACCTTGCACCTTCAGATTTTCATCTGTTTCGGTCTCTGCAGAATTCCTTAGGCAGTGTCAGGTTAACATCACGAGAGGACTGCCAAAACCACTTGTCGCAGTTTTTCGATCAGAAGCCTCAAAATTTTTACAGCAATGGGATCATGTCACTACCAACAAGATGGCAAAAAGTTATGGAACAAAATGGCACCTACATACTTTAGTCAAATGTAAATAAACTATAAAAAAAAACTTTTTGAATTTTCATATAAAATACGAAGAAACTTTTTCCCCAACCTAATATTTAGGTTAGTAAGTAGGTACCTTTAGTTGCTCGTCATATGCCTCGAGAACTATACCTACAGGTAGGGTTACCAGATAAAATAAACGAAAGTCCGGAGAAGTCCTAATTCTCATATAAAAGTCCTGAGATTTTAGTTATACAGTACGAGAATTAGTTATACAGTACGAGAATTTCATCTTAAAAACGTAATATCGTTATGTACAGTAGGTACCTGTATAAAAAAGTATACATTTTAACTGCAATCTGTTATCAAAAGAAGATTATTTCGGTTACGTTTTACTAGGATAATTAAGTAGGTATAGATTTAAACTGTAATTATTTATAAAAAAAGATATTTTTTAGTTTATGTTAGTTGATTTAACTTTTAATTAAAGAGATCTTTGAAAAATGTAAGCTGTATTTTGAAATTCCTGAGATTTCACAAGATTGACATAGTCTGGCCGCACTCCTGAGAAAAGTCGAAAAGTCCGGTAATCTCAGGACAAATCCTGAGATATGGTAACCCTACCTACAGGTAGGTAGTTAACTATTTAATATAATAAATCTATACCTCCATACTATATTTATAGATTTTCCGTAACTGAATTCAGTAGGTACCTACCTAAGAATCAATTTGTAATTTATAAAGAAAATAATTATAGTATATATGTTACGGGCAATGTGATTAATGCGGGCATTATGCATAATGCCCGGGCATTATGAATAATGCCCAGCTGTATCGGGCAATGTGATTAATTACGTTCAAAACTGTTCTATTTATCACATTGCCCGGGCATTATGAATAATGCCCAAAGACCTTTGGGCAATTTGATAATAATAGTCCGTTAACTTGATAATTGTAGGTTGCGATAAGATAGAGACATATTAGTAGACTTTTTTTTAGAAATTTTGTCATTGCTTTAGGTATAATTAAGGATTTTGCATTTTCAGCAACTAAGATTATTGAAGTACCTAGAGTAGAAAAATAATTAGGCATCTCGTATGTTATGTTATTAATAAGGATGCGCCGAATATTCGTTTACTATTCGGTATTCGGCATATTCGGCACCTCAACCGTTTCGTATTCGGCCGAATATTCGGTAATCGTTTAAAATGACCATTTATTCATTTATTTTGTTGAGTAATAATTTGCTTGATAAAACGAGATATTAACCTCATATTAAATTATTTTAAACGAAGGAGTAGTCAATCTTATATCCTCATTTTCACATCTAGGTATTACAAGAGTTATTAGGAGATAATAAAATAAAGATAAGTTAATAAGTGACACTTAAAGACAGAATTTAGAAACCTAGACATTCTGCTCTAGTGTCAGTCAAAGGCGCTTTTCTTTATAAACTTTAGCTATTTGTTGTATCAAAATTAGTGTGAAAGAACAACCGAATAGTTCGGCCGAACCATTCGGTTCGATAGGATTTGAAACAGAATAGTACAGTCGCCATCAGATATATGGTAGCGGTCAAGGTACTCAAATATTTCGGAGCAGCATTAAATTTCAATATGTTCGTTACAATAGATGCGGCCTATAATATCGGAACATATAAATCGTCACAAATATCGGAACATTTATGGAAAATGTACTTTAAGTCTGTGCTACATAGTACACATTTGAATTCGGTACTAGGTAGTACCGAATCTATATTGACTTGTCAACGTCAAGAATACAAATATAACTAACTACACGCGTTAAAAGAGTTCGGACATGAAAGATAATAACCAAGTAGGTTCTAGTACTTGATCAACAATTCAATCGTGATAGATACTTAGGTATAAGTACTAATAAAATAATTTTAAGTACCTACAACAACAAGTTTGCTATTTTATTATTTACTTACTTACTTATTGTAATATTTATTCTTTGTAATTTTCTTTTGTTGTAGAACAATAACTATTACTACATTGTTATACCCACCAACTGAAAACGACTTTTATCATTTACTTTACAATTGTTCCGTGATAGAAAAGACATACAAAATAAAAATGCTATTTTTATCCATAAAAAGCAGAAAATAAGTAACGCACTCCCATCAGATTTGAACCCACGACTATGTGCTTTAAAAGTCAAAGGACAATCAATTACGCCATTAAGTAGCTGACATCGTTTTATCGAAATTAAGCTAATCATTCTTCGCCCTTCAATTTTGACATTGCGTGGTATTTGGTAAGAATATTTGTTGTATTTGAAAGAGACAGTCACAATGACACTCTTTTCGGTGAATGTCACTACAAATTATTGATAACTTCGTGGGTCCAATCTCAAGCATTTTAAATTGTATTACACAGACTTAAAGTACATTTTCTATAAATGTTCCGATATTTGTGACGATTTATATGTTCCGATATTTGTGACGATTTATATGTTCCGATATTATAGGCCGCATCTATTGTAACGAACATATTGAAATTTAATGCTGCTCCGAAATATTTGAGTACCTTGACCGCTACCATATATCTGATGGCGACTGTACCTATTCGGTATTCGGAAAAATTAAAATTCTTTTAATCCTGTTGGTTAGGTTTGACAACACTTTGGACGGGTCATTTTTTAAAGTTAATGTTAGATTCGCAAGAGTGCCCCCCAGACAAGAACCTAGCAAGAAACTCTGTTGGGTTGCTCTTTTCAATTTAAGTTTTACAAATTCTTAGGTTGAAACACAGAAACAATCATTAAAATTTACATTTCAATAGAGCTTAAATCAATAAACAAATAATAAAAAAATTGCCCCTGCAATATCCAGAACAAGGTATAGGTAAGTAAATGGGAAGCTGAAAAGTGAAAGGCTTAGCTTGATAGAATCCGCATTGGTACATGACCGCTCATCACAGCAGCACCTTCACACAGGTCTCAACGTATGTGCCAGCCATCAACCCCTTCCACACATTTTAGGGAAGTAGTATTTTAGGGATTTAGGAAGTATTTATGGGAAACCAGCGCATGTCACCCTTTGACCAATCAGAGTCCGGAATGGCCTAACCTAAACAAAAACCCAACTTAACCTATGAAGAAAGTGATGAGAATTTTAAGTTTCATAATACCTACACATTTATTTGACTTTCAGTTAGGTTTAGATGAGATAAGGTTTCATTGTAAAGTAAAAAAAAGTACTGAAACAAGTTTATTATCACTCTGCCCAATAGGTGACGGGCATTATGCATAATGCCCGGGCAATTTGATTAATTGCATAGTATTTATCACATTGCCCGCTTATATTGGGCATTATTCATAATGCCCGGGCATTATGCATAATGCCCAATTAATCACATTGCCCGTAACATATATATAGACAATGAAAAAAACAATACAAACCTTACAAATCTCGCAATAAAGATCAGGTGATAATGTTTTTGGATCCGATGCAGAAGATTCTTCCTCTTTAGGCGTACTTTTAGGCAAAAACTTCTTTTCACGACGGATCAGCTGATTCCTACAAACATAACTTGTATATCCGTTCTGTAAACATCGGATATCTTCTTGACGAATCAGAACAAAAAGGAATCCGTAGGTATTTATCTCGTATTTATCCTATACTTACTTAGTTCTTTTAAATAAACAATAGGGATAAGGCGAAAAAGAACCATACTTACACTCGACGGTCCGAGCCGTGCAAGGCAGGATTTTTAGGAGGCTTGCGGCCTTCCACAATACTGAAACAAAAATATTCATTAAGGTAGATACTTAATTATAGTATAAGGCTCACTTGCGCAGCACAGAGTTAACGCAATAAACCTGGAGTTAGCTGCCAACACAGGGTTAAGGAAATAATTTGTAGGTATTGATTTATTTTGATTTGTATTGGGCTGCGCAAGTGGGCCTAAAACATATTTAAGACTCTGAGATAATGCCTATGTTAAAGTATTTTCAAAGTTCGTATAAACCGTAACAGCAATTGCACTAGGTCATTAAAGCTAAAATAAGTGTTTTAAAAATCGAGGTATCTTAGATCTATATTTCTCTTTCTTGTTCTTTTAGGTAGGTATAGGTATATGACTTACGCTCGGTGAGACCTGCCGGAGTAATGGGAGTCTGCGTGAACTTTGGACGTTATTTGCACGTCGCAAAGCTCGCAGTAAAGCTCACGCGACTTAAGCGGCGCCTAAAAGTTGACACAGATTTGTTAATGTAGGTAAACCGTATAGTATAGGTACAGGTCAAATAAGAACATTTTGATTTTATTTTACTTGTCGTTGTCGTCTCCTAAAAGTCCAATGAAAAACATAAACCATACAAATCTATCTACAGTTTTTCCTTTTACAACTGTTTACAAAATATTCCATACAAAAAAAAAAGTATTTAGAATACGTATATTTTTGTTTATCCCTAATAATATTTCCTTTTATGAATACAACTTATTTTATTTTCATTACTTGCTGTTTACGTTTCTTTTACAGAAAGATAAATAAATAGGTAGGTACTAGTTTAAAAAATATTTACTTAGGCTGAAATGAACCCCATGTTGAAAAGCAACATGTGGGTGACAATTTGTTTAAATGTATGTTTCTATTTTGGCAACTGTGTTCACATAACTTCACTTGTGCTGTTCTGTCGACTTTGGCGCTCAGCATAAGCAGACAGATGACAAGTGAAAAGAAACAGTGAGGCTACAACATAGGATACCCTGATGATGTATTCTAGAATTTGGATCGTTATTATGTAGTAGAGTTGCAATTTCAAATTAATTTTTGTCTTAAAACTGCCTAGTTTATACTAGCCGTGCACAGCAATCCTAAATTTTCTTATAATTCTTAAAATAACCAAATATCTTATTCATTGTCAAAAATAAGGTATTTTTACAATCTACAAGTTTCAAATTATGTGAACAATTTTAGTTGACAAAATAACTATGGAAACATCACATTACAAACTGCCTATTTACCTCCTGGGAACCCGGCATCCTTGAATCTATGCTTTTCATCAGATATTTTTTGACATTTTTCTGATGATTTTTTGAGACGTAATGGCCTCTTGCTGTAAAAAATTATATTTAGTTAAGTATAGGCTTATCATATGATAAAATCTTTATAATGTAACATTGCATGACAGTGTTCAAATAAAATCTTATTATAAATAACTTATAGGTCATTGGGATAAAATTTAAGAACACTTGACATCATTCTTGAGCTTAATATTTCCTGGAAGGGAATAGAATACTAGGAATACCATATATGGGAATACCATACCAGTACAAAGCCATTTTATAGAATTATGAAAATATACAAAAAAATACTTACAAACTGTAGCTGATTCGAAAGTTTGCCCACAAAGACCGCAACGTTGGGGTTCTATCAAGTCAAGTAAGTCTCTTGGCAAGTTCTTCACATTGGCTTTAGGAACTCCACACCCTACAACAAATACTATGATTAATCTTAAGTTTTTGTGAGAATTAAATGGAAATGCAATCTTATTCTTTTGTACCTATAGATCTTTACCTACAAGACAAGGAGTATAAATGTATTACCTATAATAAATAACTTTTAACACTCACTAAGTAAATACTGAATAACTTTGTTTTTATTGAAAGTTGGTGGGCCATTAGGGCAAAAACCTTGTCCCCATCTTAAACCTCTTGGTTCACCAAATGGCCCTTCAAATCTCTGCAGTTCATAAGGTCCATATCTGCCTACAGGGGGACCAAATGGCCTCGGTGGACCAGGAGGACCCGGTGGCCGAAATTCAAGATGAGGTGGTCCATTCCATTGTGGTAGCTGTCCAGGTTCACGGCCATAACCTCCCTTATTGTTGCCAAAAGCATTATTGTAATGTTGCTTCCTGAAATAACAAAAAAGTTGTTCAAATAAATTTGGTAGCACTTTGGTAGGTACAGCACTGCACAGAACACTAACTGTTGTAGCATTATATACCGAAAATAAGGTATTGTGGGTTGTTTTTAACTATATACATACAAGCACTACAGATGATGATGCCTAAGTAAAGTTGTAGTGCTGTTTACGTTGTTAGATTCATTATTGTTACATTTAGACACCATAGTTCACTGGGTCGATTTGCATCAATTTTACTTACTTTCAGGTTATTTTTGTTAAGATATTTAACTAATCTGTGATTAACAGGCAAAGTATATACTCGCCTAAGCAATGCTGGAGGGTTATTTTGGGTATTATCGTCATTGTGCCAAGATTCCCATACATCGTCGTTACAGAACCCGCCGCCGTCATTAGAACTCATAGTTCAGACTTGTAAATTACATAAGTAGGTATAAATTAAACAACAACAAACCAAACAACGATATAAACGCACAGTACACAAACTAAATTATAATAAAGCGTGGAGAAAATAGTTAATGCAAGCAAATCAAAATTATAAATTGTAGAGCGAGCCAGCCAGCCAAGCCGATGCTGGTGGATGCTGGTGCCGATTGCCGTGAATGAATGAAATGAACGATTGATTTAAGATTTAATTGATTAATTCTTGGCTTTGAGTATAAAATATAATATAAGGAAGTGCCCCATTTTTTTTTCATATACAAATGAGTTTATGACAGCGTGCCAAGGTTGGCGCAAGTTTTTCATAGTTTTCTTGGTAGATGACCTGTCAAACGACTAGAAATTTCATACAAAAAGGTAGCCATTTTGCGCTAGACCAGGCACGCAGATCCAGACGGTATGGCATCTCCTTATATATTCTATACTCAAAGATTCTTGGTTAGATGGAAGATTGATCAATCGACTGTCACTGAGCTAATTGACAGCAGAAAAAAAATAAGAAGACACAGAACACAACAATGTTACAGCCACAAAATGAACCACATAAGGGTTCCATTCAACGTATGATTGGTAACATTACGTTCACAAAAATTATTAAATGCAATGGCATCCAAGATTCAAGATTGGCAAACCGAGAATATTTTATGTAGGGCCACAATTTACAGGACACTTGATTATCAAGCAACATGACCTAAGTATTCATTTACGTAACGCTTTTTAGTGAAACATGCCTAATTTATACACATTTTTGTACATAGTATTTATTTACAATTTTTATAATAGTCTAAGGCCATACACGATCATTATTAAACGCGTTTCATCCGTATGTATCTCACGTCCGACCTCCCTCGTCCATGGTATGTTGCTGTGTGTGTATGTGTATGTAAACGTTACTTTACCTAACCTACTACCAAAGAGTAGAGTAATGTATTGGGAACCTACTACTACAACACTACACTAGTGATGGGCGATTGTTCCAAAAATTAACAATCGAATTATTCGAATGATTTCTAGCACGGTATTCGAATGATCATTCATCATTCGAATGATTTTTTTCATTCGAATGATCATTCGCTATTTAAATGATTTTGAACTAATTAATTCATTCGAATACAAAGATCAAAATGATTATTTCGAATTTTTGTATGAAAATAATGAAAGTTTACTGTCGTTTTTTAGATAAATAGTGTTTGTTTTCGCTCAAAGCAGCTTATTCCTTCAAGATGTAAAGTAAAAATCCATTAAACAGTGTACTTGCACACCGAGATTGATGAAAATTCATTCGAATAATATGTTTTTATTCGAATGATTTTTTTCATTCGAATAATTCGAATAGTCAAATTCTACAATCGAATAGTTTCAATCAGGCCTATTCGAATGATCATTCGAATGAATCATTCGTATTCGCCCATCACTACACTACACTTCTCATGAAGAAAAGAAAAGTCGTTCTCTTTCTGTGATGTGAGGGAAAATAATCATTTTAGGTTGGATTATTCTTACAATCATAATTAAACCAAGAATTTCACTTATTATTAAAGAAAACCATCGGTTGGAGAGTGTTAATATATATACTTAGTTATCAGTGAGCCTAACCGTGTAAATATACGCCCTTGAAAATTATTAAGCTACATATAAGTGTATAGAAGTTCTCAAGTCCGCATAGTAACAGCTTTTCAATCAATAAATTTGTTAATGTGAAAAATGTTCGATGAAGTTTTCTACATGGATAATATTATGAGGTAAATCTTCTTTATTCTTAGGTTATTTGTTCTTTATACATAACAGAATTAGTGTTATGATCATGATAGGGAACAGGGCTAGGTACAATGATAGGCTAAGTTGTACGTGCCTATGTAAAAAGGTGTTTTTTCTTAGTAGGGGGAAGCGGGGCACATTGATACTCGGGGCACATTGATACAGTACCTGTTTTGAAATACTGAAAAACGATACGCACACGGACACATTATTAGAACGCTCAAGGACATCCACAAGGATTATAGTTGTGACGATGCTTGCCGCCTATTCGCCGTTTTCCTTTGACAGGCACAAATGTGTTTTTGGTACCGACAACTAAAATTTTTAGGGCAATGTGTTTATGTCTCAGCTCCATATTATTAGTTGTTTTCATAGTTTTATTTTACCAAAAGTACGTTTATACTTTGATAAATGTTATTTAATATGTTTATTTAATACAATATTGATTTAAAAAATAATAAATTACTTTTTCTTGAATATAGTCCCTTGGGGTACTTTGATACAGTAAAACGCGGGGCAGAATGATACGTATCAATCTGCCCCGTTATCGTATTAAAGTGCCCCTTTAGTGCATTAAAGTGCCCCGTTAGCATTTTAAAGTAGTCTTAAAAATCTCATTTATTATAGAAAATGGTCCGGACATTTAAAGTTAAGCAGAGAAATGTGAAAAAATCGTTAAGGATTTCAGTTTTGTGATTTTTTTGATTATGAGTTTTAAGAAAAAGTTCCTATAATTTTGGTAGAGGATTTTATTTTGTTATTTCTATATTTCACTATGTCCGATTCTGTAGTACTTCTAGGCTGATTACTGAGTAATTATGTTTAATTAGATGTTTAAGATCTTGATAAATTCTAAGTTTTTGATGACAATTTTATTTCCTAGCTCATTTCATTATTAGGCTGATTGTGATTATCGTTAATACGAATAATAACTAATAAATAATGTGATTTTTCAGATAGCAAGCATTATTTGCTTTTTATTTGGTCAATTTAAGTAATATAACTATTTACTTTAAAAATATATTATAATATTTACGGAAATAAAATACGCATCAAGCTGCCCCACTCTCTGTATCAAGGTGCCCCACCGGTGGGGCAGGATGATACAAAATCGATTTTTTATAAAAGTCGCCATAACTTTTTCCCTTTTCGTTTCTTTCAGCTTTTTTTAAACTTAATTATAAGTTAACATATCAGGTAATGCACCCGGCAAAAAAAAAGATCAAATATGTTGACATTTGTGTATTTAAACGGAGTTTGAATTTTTGTGTATCAATGTGCCCCACTTCCCCCTACATAAGGTCATCTTATTTACTTGTAAATAGGTAGTGTAGGTAACTTAATATGATGTGTGTGCTTTTTCAATATTGTTACTTACGTACTTTCCCTTGGGATCAACATACCCTAAGTACCTACACACAATCTTATTGCATTATGGCAATAAATGACACAGACAGAAGCTTTATGATTGCTGTGAGGCATGATTACCTACTGTATTTTATTAAAAAACTTGCATTTTTCAATTTCTATTTTGTATACCATTGATATGGAAATTGCTATCTACATATAGACCACTGTATACCTACTTACAATTATAACCTTTTAAAAAGTTTTCCAACATTTTACATCTAGGCTTCGTTGGATGGAATAAAATAAGGATGCTTTTTTATGCCATATTTTAATTTATGGGTTTTTCTAACTAGGCTTGTGTGAATTTCAACAATCAGTGAAATTAAATTCTTTAGCAAGGAGTCAATAGACAAACAAATTGACATAGGTACCTAACTAGCCCCCGCCCATAATGATGTGCAAACTACATTTCATTAAAATCGGTTAAGTGACTTTTTCATGAAAAACTAACATACTGAACAAGCTCACATCCATCTATCCGCATTCATCTGCATAAACATTGTAGTTTATATTACTTATCCTTTTTAGGGTGAAGGAAGAATAATTTAATATTCGATCTTACCTAACATAATATACATAAACTAAGACATAAACTCTTTGCTTTAAATTTTAATACCTACCATTTTACCGATCTTACCATGTTCCACATTACCAACCCTTAATGTTCAATGGAAATAATATATGTAATCCTCATTTGTTTCAGATGTTAGAAGAGAATGCCTATTAACTTTTTGGGAGAAAAACAATAAATTTGTTGATTTACTAGTGTAAAAGTGGTGCTTTGTAATAAGATGATAACAAGAAGATGGTTCCATCCAATGTTGAATGGCGTCGACGCAGAGAGGCTATTGATGGAGTGTGGGCGCGACGGGTACTTCCTAGCGCGGCCCAGCATGAGCAATAAGGGCGACTTTACGCTGTCGGTGCGACGCGGTAACGAAGTCACACATATTAAGATCCAAAACAATGGTGAGTTCCTTGATCTCTATGGGGGTGAGAAATTCGCCACACTCTCTGAACTAGTGCAGTATTACAGAGATAACCATGGGCACCTTCGAGAGAAAAATGGCAACATAATCAGACTAGAAACACCTCTAAATTGTGCGGACCCAACAACCGAGCGTTGGTATCACGGCCATCTGACGGCGAAAGAAGCTGAAAAGATGATGATGGAAAACGGCAAAAATGGCTCATTTTTAGTACGCGAGTCGCAACGTCAACCTGGAGATTTTGTGCTATCCGTACGAACGCGCGACCGCGTTACACACGTCATAATTCGCCGACAGGACAACCGCTACGATGTCGGTGGCGGGCAGCAGTTCGATGACCTCGTCAGCCTCATCGATCATTATAGGAATTATCCCATGGTAGAGACTACGGGAGAAGTCCTCCGACTCATACAACCCTTTAACGCTACCCGCATTCAGGTGCGCCATTTCCACACCAGGGTAAAACAATTACAGAAAGAAAACGAAGGTCCCATTGAAAGCATGGCATATAAACAGGGTTTTTGGGAAGAATTTGAAACACTGCAAATGATGGAGAACCTGCAACTATTTGACAGAATGGAGGGGTCCAAACCTGAGAATATTCGTAAAAATCGGTATAAAAATATAATACCTTTTGACCACACGCGCGTAATCCTACGCGACATTCCGGCAGATGCACCGCCTGGCGCCGACTACATAAATGCAAATTATATTCGCTGTGACAGCATTGAAGTTGGAGACATGCAGGATACAAGCAACGGTTCCAATGAGAATGGTGAGCCCAACCGATCCAAGGACAAGTCTTCTCCCAATCACATCAGTGTAATGATAGGCGAAGATAAGGGGAGAAACAGTTTGAAGAGCCACGATAATGGCGTTCAGAAGATTGTGCCGTCTTTTGAGCCGAGTGTTCTCCGAACAAATCCAAATTACGTGAACACGACCATTCCTAAATCAGCAGTCGATGCTGAGGATGCTGATATGGAACATGTTTATAATAAACTGTATATTGCAACACAGGGATGCTTGTCGACTACTATCTATCAATTCTGGTCCATGATTTGGCAGGAAGATGTCCGCATCATCATAATGACTACAAAAGAAATAGAGCGAGGAAAAGTTAAATGTGAACGTTATTGGCCAGACTTGAATAAAACGGAGGTTATAAATAAAAAATATACTATTTGCAACGAATCGGAATCATCGACCCAGGATTATACTTTGAGGCGTTTTGTTGTTACAAAAAAAGATTGTCCTGGTGTAAAAAGAACAATTTATCATTTTCATTTCACGGCGTGGCCCGACCACGGAGTTCCATCAGAGCCAGGGCGTGTGCTCAATATACTGCTCGATGTAAATTACAGACTGCAGCAGATAATGACGGGCCCCGACTCACCTGTTCAGGCGGTCGTATGTGTACATTGCTCGGCAGGAATCGGTCGCACTGGCACCTTCATCGTTATCGACATGATTCTTGATCAAATCCGCAAAGAGGGTTTCGACTGCGAGATTGACGTGCATCGCTGTGTTCAGATGGTGCGTGACCAGCGTTCGGGCATGGTGCAGAACGAGGCACAATACAAGTTTATCTACATGGCGGTGCTCGAGTTTATCGAGACGGAGAAGCAGCGCGTGGGCCTTGGTCCCGAACCGACACAGGCTCAGGACTCGCCACGGTCGCGCACTTTTCCTGTATCTCTTTTATGAATGAATTCAGGACCTTGAAGAGCCTTTGTAACAAATATGTGCAATACGGTCATCGTAGGGAAATTAAATTTATAATGTGCAACGGCGCAATGACTGCCGGTCACTTATCATTTACACGCCGAACTTTCGTTGCTTAATACTGGCGTGGTGAAGTAATGCAAATATATATCACGCTTAAGACATTAAACTCGTTATTATTTTAAACTTAACTGTTTGGATTAAACGAGTTTTATTACCGCGCATTGGTCTTTAGAAAATGTTTGTATTAGAGTAAATAGTGCTCCCAGGCCCGCATACTGTATGCTTAGTAACGTTAGTTAACATTTTATTTATAACAAAGGTTTAAATTTTTAGTAACTAACGTTACTAAACATGCAGTGTTTAGTAACACTGCATGTTGTTGTACCACTTTGTAAGTAAAGTACTTTGTAAGTTGTGTAGCACCACAACTCGACTAGTCAATGTATAAGAGAGAAGATTGATATCAACTTAACTGGTATACAAAATTGGGAATTAAATGTGGGTTTGTGGGTGATAAGGTCTGTGTTCTTACATGTGCAGCTGTGCAGTCATGATTTTGTTCAAGTAGTTGCCGGCACCTAACACCTTCTATATAGCGCTAAGCGTAGACCGCTGCTCGTGCTACATGACCGCGGCATGGGCGTTAGGAGATTTTAATCTACGCTACGTCAAAGAGGCAAAGTATGAGGCACACCACACACTTGAACTAATAACTCATACTTTGTTAATTGTATAATCTTTGACATAAATAAATAAATGGGTGCTAAATTAAACGGTCATCTTTTTGATAGCACTTTTAGCCTCTAAAAATCTGAGTTGTCTTCACTGTAAACAAGCAAAAATATATATTTATGCTATTCTAAAGAAGATAATTTAGGGGCTAACACATTTTCCTGTCTAGGGCACCTAAAAATCTCAAATCCCCGTTGCACAAACAGAATAATTAAATAAATAAGTACCTACCTACCTGAGTAGGAATAATAGTTAAAATGTGTTATATATTTTATTATGCATTGCATGTTTTTCAAATTAGCGAGGTACTAATTAGGGTAGTACTTACACAGATTATATTAAGTGACAAAAAAAATAGTATTTCCATTTTTATTGTAAATTATCATTGTTATATAGTTTTATCTAAATATTTCGAAGATCTAAATAAATTAATAATATTGTTAATATTTGAACAATCAAAAGTTGATATTATAAAGCGATTTAGTATCTGATATGTTAATTTTCTTAGTTGTTTAAATTAAAATGCGACCTACATTGGATATAGGTGCATTCCTACTACCTAGTACATGACAGACCTACAGAGAGTAGGTGTAATATCTGTACTTACCTACTACGAGAGGCTGCATTTATCGTCAGTATACAATCAGTCTCCATTGGACATTCAGATGATAGTGAGTTCTTACTTTGTCCTTTATAAGATCAGACAGAATCAAAATAGCAAATTAGACGAAACAAAGGTTAAATTCATAATGGTAGATAAGTGCTCTGAGTCGATGTACTACGTACTTTTAAGTACCTAGGTACATAAATATTTTAAATAATTTAATTCAGGTACATATGCAAATAAAGCATAGAGAAGCGTTGATCTGAAACAAAAGTAAGTACATACGAAAGAGAAAAAGGATTTTTTTTGTCTCATAATAAAAATGTGATTAGCGTTTTGTGATGCATTTAAATAAAAATCCAATTGACACTTTAATGTGTAGGTAGTCAGTCAGAGGAGCCAGCGCTTAGAGTGAGGCCTCAGCGCTGAGTTGTGGTAATGTTTTTTTTGTGAAAGCGCCGGCGCCAACGCATCGTAAGGCCGCGCCGATGTAAGTAGGTATTTTGATTTTTGACTTGTTATTAAGATGTACATTCGTCGTTACATATAAGAGAGACTCTTGTCGGTGGAGCGTCCACTTCGCCATTTAAGCCTATCCTCATCTAATGCTTTGAAGAAGTACCTACATTACATGAAAAATGAAATATAAAATTTCATGGTGCATTACAAGGTGTCCGCGGAGGATCTTACAATTTTGAAGTATAAGCTACTTTCTGGTCTAACTACCCCTTCTCTCAAAACTATTAACTTTGAATCTTCTATACATACGTGTGGTTTAAAATAATATGAATAGTAAAGTACTCTCCTTTTCGGGAAATCAGTTATTTATTTTTGAGATACCTACTTTCTTTATCAGGCAAACATAATTTATTGGTTAAATTTATACCGTAATTAAGTAGGCGCTTAGTTTAGTTAATAAAATCGTCAAATCAAGGAACCCATTGAGTAAAGGACGTAAATCTTGTAAATTTTTACTCGATAGCCGGGTTATTTATACAGAGCAAGCAGCCACGTGAGGAAAGTGTTCAGTCAAATTAATAGGATCTAAAGGAACTAGGTACTAACACACTCCTGTCACAGAATACCAAATTGGTAGTGTTTTAATCATGAGTTTTAATCTACTTACTCTCATTGGACAACCGATTGCCTCGTTTTGGCTACCCGCTCAGTCTGAACCTGGCTATTGCTTCACCTAAAATTCACGATTGTTACCATCAAATGTAAATTTAATTATTTTTTATCAACAGATCTAATATTATGATTGCATAGAATGGCATTTTGGTAACCTACCTACCTATGTACGTATATTTAAATACAATAGATTTTTTAAATGTTGATGAACATAAGGGATTGTCTTCCGTCCGAGGCAGATGTTTGACCGCTCTTATGGTCAGTTCACACCGCCGACAATGAGCGACCTGGGCGATCGATGTTAAATAAAAGCTGCCATTGCCGATTAGCTTTATTTTAGTGATCAGTTGTCCTGGCCGCCAACCAAAATTTGATCGTTAATGGCTAATTATCATGCCACAGTTTTAACTGGCGATCGCTACGCATATTTTCCCTGGTTACCGTCGCGTCACGCCATACGCAATGTTACCACGGGTGTTACTGCCATTGCAATCGCTTTTGTTCGTTCGCTAGCACCGACATAATAACCGATTTAAAAAATATATAGCTACTTAATACAGGCACCTACCTATTACCGGAACTATAAAATAATACCCAAATACTTTGTGTATTGCATTCCTTCGTCTATTGCATTTATTCGAGACATTTAAGTAGCTGCTACATGTACCGGATAGCCGGACAGCCGATTTTTAGTTAGCATAAAACCATTTGGAATTTTGGAGTAAGACACAGTTTGTTTGAATGAAGCGCGTTAATGGCTGCTTTAAAGCCGCTCGATCGTTCGCTAACGGCGTGTGACGCCTGATCTTAAAAAGCTAACTCAGTCGGTAGTATAGCAATACTACCGAGTACCTACCGAAGAAGTAGCCATTCTTGTGAAGGCCTCTCTAAATTGGTCGTCCGTTTGCCTCGCGAAACTGCTCGCTTGCGGAGTGACTGCTCACAACGAAGACGCACCCTAATGATTCATCTAATTTATCTGATGCATATTTATACATATATTGTGTCAACAATATTGTAAAAATAAATGTGATATTGTATGACTATTTGCATTTTATGTACTCGGGTACCTACCTACCTACATACTTAATTTTCATTGTGGATTCCACCACTCCTATAACGTATTTTTTGTGGACTGATGCTTCCCTACAGTAAGTTAACGGTTAGTTCCCAGAAACTATTAATATGTATCTATCTATTACTGCACTATCCTTCTGGGTCTATTTCACATTCCTTGTAGCAATTAAAATATCTTGTTAAGCTGGATAAAATATCTATTCATTGATCATAAATTATGTTCAATATAAGTATAACAAAATAAATGTACCTATTTATTATCGTAAGTATGTACCTATTTATTCGATTTTTGTTGCGTGTATCTTCCAAGCCCCTATAGTGTATTTGAGCCAAATTAAGCCTAAATCGCATCCCATTTGTATCCAAGATAGCACCGGTGTCACCTTCGAGCCCTCAATTTCCGTCCACCTCACAGGAATCTCGCCAATTGGAATATTTAGTTTTTGTGCTATGTACAGTAGTTCCACGTCAAATGCCCTGGAAAAGTACAAACAAAATATTTTATATCTGATCGATCATATATGCAAGTACTTTCTTACTTTGATCGTCTTTAATTATGATTTAAAAATGATAACATTTGACAGTAGTTAATTGAATTGAAAGAAATTCCCTGTAAACACAATGTTTAGCAATAGCTATTAGAACATTTTAGCGGTGGTAGCTCAGTTGGTAGAACGCTTGCCTCGTATTCCGAGGGCGCGGGTTCGAATTCTGGCGCGGCACGTACCTCTGAGTTCATTTCTCATGTACGGATCAATTTATTCGATTACCACTTGCTAACGGTGAAGGAAAACATCGTGAGGAAACCTGCATACACCAGAGAAGAAATTCGAAGGTGTATGTGAAATCCGCCAACCCGCACTTGACCAGCGTGGTGGATTATGGCCTAATCACTCTCTGTATGAGAGTAGGCTCGTGCCCCTCTGTGGGGACGTATATGGGCTGATGATGATGATGATTAGAACATAGTGCACATCTACAACTTAAACGTCAAAATTCAATAAAAATTAAAGTAGGTCCGCAAATAATTAAACAAATAATTAAGTAAATTATTAATAGCTCAGCTACATAATGCAGCATGTAGGTATTAATCTGTGTAAATCGTTTACTATATGTACGTAATACGACAACTCCCCTTTCTCCTTGTCTTCAGTTTAGATGTACTTACTTAGGACTTGATAGTAGCACAATCATGATGATGTGCAATGAACGTATTGATTAAGTATCGATAAAATACTTACCATCTATTAACATGAAGACTTTGGAAGCAGACAGCTGCAGCGTTCCTGGTAAACAACTTGAATCCGCACTGTGTGTCGCGGATTCCTTTCACAGTGAATAGCCAAACCAGGAAGTGGAACCCATACATCAGGAAATTTCTGTAATCATGATAAGGGTAGCTGTTAGGTATAGTTAGGTACATAAAAAAAAGAAAACATACCTACCTAAGTACCTATTTAAGATCTAATTAGATTCTACAGGTAAAGGCTGTCGGTAAGTGTGTAGGTGGAATACTTCTTTATCGGAACTTCGGAAGCCTATGAACGATTACGACCAATAGGCAATATCGGCGCTATTTAATTAAGATAGGAAGATATCTGCTATTTTATTTTATTTATTTGGGAACACAACAGCCATAATACAATTTATGCATTACAGTTCACATTAAGTCCAATAATAGTATACCACATATAACATAATATAGATTTTATCTAATAAAACGTAAAGTTGACATCTAAACTTAAAATGTGACGACGATATTTTATAATGGTTTACTTCATAAATATGCAAATTAATATTAATACAGAAAACAAAAGACATTGTAGATAGTTGTAATTGTAATTGTTAGGCGGCACGACCACTAAATAAATACCTGAATAGGTATAGTTATTCCGAGACATCTTATAATAGGTACCTATACTTTAAAAGACAGTAAGTAATCGCGAATGCACTCCCAAATACCTATAACTCATACTTTTTATTTTATGACGCGCAATATAAGGCACTTAACGGTATTTTGTAAATTGATTTAGGAAGGAAGGTTTTGTTGATGGCCTTAATCTAAAGATCAAAGCAGATTGCATATAACCATATACAAACCTCTTTAAGTACCAGAAGCACATATAAACTTAATTCTTTTTTTAGATGCAGTAGTCTTTAATAAAATTTAAATAATAGTTACCTAAATATGCTTCTGGTTGCTAGAGATTCTTTTTCCAAATGAGCTCTAGAACCGATGACTATAGCCAACTTATCACTGCACAAACTTGGTTGAGTAATTGGATTGCCTTTAGTAACGTCAGCCAACGCTGCTTCTAGTTTCGTCAGGTCTTCAAACTTGGACGCACCATCTGCATCAGCAAACAATATACAAGCTCCTCGAGAACTTTGTATTCCCTAAAATAATCCACAAAATGATAAAATGTTTATTGTATTTTATTCATTTCTAAGTTGAAACAGCTTTACAAAAATAAAACTTTTTGAAGTAAACTTAAAAGATATTTTCAATTCATGGCTACACCAACGTCAGCCTTGACTTACACAATGTAAAGTTAGGTTTTGCGGACATTATTTTTGTGAAATTTTTTAAATGTAGTTAATCTTTCTAATACTTACTAATCTAACAGCCCCTCCCTTTCCCCTGTTCTTAATCAATTGAAGACATCTTATCTTATTGCTGCCGTATCTCTCTACGTAAGATTCTACAACTCTTACAGTTCCATCTTTACTACCGTCACTTACTACAATTATTTCATATTTATATGAGGAGTTTTCCTTCAGTCTCTTTTCTAGGAATTCTATAGCTTCGTCTAACATAGGCGGTACTGAAATAAAAAGCATAGGTATTATGTAAATGTAGCTAAATTATGCATCTATCTTTCAAATTTCATATTGAAAAATGCCAATAATAATATGTTTTAAAAGTAATAACTAGAATTCAAGGTACATACGCCTTTCTTCTTCATTGTATGCAGGCACCACTACACTTAAATTTACTTCATAACTGTCTTGAAGGCTAGGAAATTTATGTTTGGTGTTAGTAGCTGGATCATTATAAACTTTCTCTTCTTCAAATCTCTCCACTAATGGGTATGGTTTTGTTGTAATGTACAGAATTACTGCTAACTGCAATAAATGTATAGAAAATTAGGACATTGTTAGCATATTAATTAAACTATTGTTAACTAACAACAGCTTTACAGGAATGTTCCATTACATGGAATAATTAGAACAAATAATATGTTTTGAGAAGCATTTTAGATATCAATTATTAAGATAATTTTACTCAAGTAGATAAAAAAAATAGTAGGGGCAATATTATTTTAGTTACATTTCATTGCGCATTTTAAATTTTTTTTTGGTAGTTTACAGTGAGTCTAGGCATAATATTCTGTTTGTTTGAACATATTATCTTTGTCTTGCCTTTTTTTTGGGCCTCCCTAATGTGGGAAATAATGCAAATTATCTCTGGCAGTGATAGGTCATAATTCTATCTTTGGTTTAGACTTACAATTAAGCACTAATACATTCTACGGAGACTTAAAGGTTAATACCACGTCATTCATGTTTAAAAGGCCAAAACAAGTAAGTAGATATTGACTTTTATTTACAAGCAGTTTATCAGACATTTCTTTCTCTGAAAGCGATTCAAAAGTTTAACATTTATATTTTTCACGTAAGTTAGTGCAATGAATTACTTACCACAGCCAATAATGTTAAACCGGTAATTATACCGTAGAAAATAAGAGTCAATACAACTGAAATAATGTCCATCTTTCCTGTTGATTTTTATGTAGTAATTATCAAAATTAGTACAGTATTTTCGGCACTCGGGGCGTGTTGCCTTTGTACAAAATGAATTATTTTTAGGCATTTATTTAATAAATGAATTTAAACATCTTTTTTTTACTTTGTAGGTTTAGTTTACTTACTCCGGTAGGTGACGTAAATTGACGTTGACAAAACACGACAGACATTTACATGACATTTTTGACATTAAGAGTGACAGTGACATGAATGTTCCAAAACTTCTCCGGTATTGAATCTGCTGACCGCCTTTTTTGTAGGCGAAAGAAAATGCACAGATAAGTGATATAAAGGCAACGAAGGATTTACTGCTCAAATTAAAAAATATATTTTTAATGCGCTCATTATATATATCGTATAGGTAGGTATATAACATTTAGTCACAGCATTTAGATAACATAAAATACATGGATAAATTTCGGAACACACATGTTTTTTAATTACTGCCTTTGGGCGTGATAAGCATACAGCCTCAAAAAAAAAAAACAATGTCGTATCTTAAAATATCTTGGAGTACCTAAGTATAATATTCACGATAATATTTAATAAAATCGTTATTCGATTAACACGTTCAGACCTCTATACCCACCACTAATGCTTTTTATACATTAAAAATAAAACACTAGAAACAGGTAGATTCACAAGGTTCTAACTAGAAATGATTTAACACGCTTTATTTTCTTAGTCCAAAACACAAGGTCTGACTTAACAAACCTACCTTCTTTATCTAGCGGTGGTGGTCTTCAAGTTAGATTATTTTAAAATGACAAGGGGGATGGAATATTTTATCGCTAGGATAGGAGTTAGAAAATATTCCTACTCATAAAAAAACTATAGTACCTATAGGTAATTAAGAAAGTAGGTAACCTACCTATACCTACATTTTTGGTATGTAATTGTACCTATTGAGTACGTGCCTAGGTACTTAATATTGTATTTACAGGGTGCTGACGTAACTACACGTTCACCCTTAAACTGGTCTGATTTAGAAACCCTCCAGGACCAGGCTTGGGATTGGGAGGCCAGTTGTAGGTAGGTATCTCTATATGTAAGAAAATCGTGACTATGACTATAATATTAAGCTTAGAGATACATAAAATTATCTTTATCACATGGGTAGCAGCAGCAGAAGATAGAAATGATATTGCGGACAATTAGATATCTGTCATTTCCAGCGCTTACGTACCTAGGTAATTATTGAATCTCATTATACCATCTCTATTAGATCGCAGCGCAGCATAGTATGCTTTATAGTAGGTCCTACACCTAATAATTAATTAGAAATTTCTAATTATCCCAGTGTTGTAAAGGTGAAAGCGGTGTAGGTAATAGCACGGGTAGATAATTGTTTATGTATCAATAATAGAATTACCTACTTGTCGGTATCTTATTGTAAGTAATTAAACTAAACCTCTAAATATGCCTAAATAAGGGAGATACTTAAAAGGTTTGCGGCTACACACACATAATTGTGTAGCTGTGAACTCGCGATATTCTCGATGTAACCATTTGAATTTGTACAACTTCGGTGCTGGCCGTTGGGTATGAAATTGTCTCATCGTGATGTGCAATATTCATGTTAAGACGTAGCGTGTAGCCGCAGGGTGAAAATACCGTTTTTAACTAAGATGATTATAATTCCTAGGTCTACACTACAGGATTTACTTAGGTATATATGAATCTACTGAGATATTATCTAAAAACTGTCATTTGTATATGTATAGGTATCTATAGGTATGTCATGTATTGTATAGGTGTCTGTCTAGATACGTAAAATTTTACGTAGGTACGTAAAACGCGCGCCATTTTTCGTTTACCCTATATTGATTAACTAAGTAACCTACCTATATTAAATCTTATTCAAAAGGATTATTTCTATTTACTTTGTGTGGCGTCAATTTATTAGAGTTAGCGCTCGAGAAGAAATTATACTAAGGTTCGTGCTTAAAAAAAGCAATTTCTCGGATTAAAGGTGAAGTTAATAAGTTTACAAAACAGGCCCCATTAATCTTAGTTTCATAAGTTAAAGCTCCTTGTTTCTTTTGGCCTCTTTTCTTTATGAAACGGCTTTAATTAAGACATCATGGGAAATAAACCTCTCAACTTCTGAAATATTAGATGCCTGACTAAATTAGAAAATTTTCATGCGGAATATTCTAAATAACATGGAACTGTTTTTCTTTTACAACATAACTAAATAAGTAGGTAGGTACTTACTTGTCCCACGCTTGTACCTACCTCATGTGCGTGTACTTTGTCGTAATCACACAATCGTAATGTACCTAAGTATATATTATGTTCTTGTCAAATTGTCAAGTTAATTTCCTCGGTTAATTTCCATGGAATTTTGTTTTTGAACCTGACCATTTGTCATAATGCAAAAAATAGTCAAGGAAAAAGTCTTCAGTTGTCGGAATCAGTTATAATCAGTTAAATGAAGCACTCATAGGTCGGACCATGCGGTGTTACCACGTTTTACTTATATAAGGTTTTCAAGTTTGGTCGGCTACGTTACGATTCATTTTCCGCGCATTATGTAGTGACCAAAACAAAATAAAAATAAAATTACATTAAGCAAAAGTTTAATTGTCAACCTAGCATCATACCTACTTAAAATTTTTCTTGCTGTTTATTGAAAACTCAATTTCTTTATGTCTGCACATAGGACAGATAGACCTACGCGCTACTAAATGGCCTATTTTATATAAAAATTGCACACAACTTTCTGAATAGAGGCAGTATTGAATTTTCCTCGACACAAGCTATTCGAAGCAGGCTACAAAGTAGTGAACATGTGTTCCGCTGTGTCGTCGTGAAGGGGTCATTTCTTTCCTTGTTTATTCGATGCTTTGTGTACGCTAGCGAGATTGCTGTGGACTCAGTGGAACTACTTTGTTTGTTTCAGGAATATTACCGAGAGAGGGGCCAGTCCTTGTCTTTGAAGGCATCCTTTAAAGAAGGATTTCATTTAAGTTTAAATATTAAAAAGAAAGTGAGATTTGTTTGTATCTAAGCTAATATCTAAGCATGTGCAAAGCCGCATGAGGTCAACCAAACCGGAGAGGAGATTGATATAACCAATCAGACTTTGTTATTTTCAGTTCTGCTTTACTTATTTATTATATCAACGGTGGAAATGCGAAAAGTAGTGAGAAAAGAGATGTCTCGAAACTTGAGTAGGTAGAGCGTGCTAGAAAGCGGCCGGGAGCCCGAGCATCTCCTCTCTGTTTTAGTGGACATAAACTGCCATCTTCGCATTTTCCCTCTCCTTGTAACTTCTCCCTTTTAATGGAAACCGGCATACCTACTTAACGTTGGTTACATTGAGGTGTCTGTTGTACATTTAGACGCTCGAGAGGTGGACCGCTCCCATGACATTAAACCCTTTTAAAGAATTTATAAAAATATGCTTACTGCCCCTTAACTGCCCAGTTCAGAAAAAATATTGAGTTGGACAACTTTTCTAAGTATAAATTTATAGGTACGGATTGCAGCCATTTATAATAGATAGTACTTACCTATAACTACATTTGGTATTAATGTCATTTTTACCTGTAATATGTGATACTGTGCTTAACGTGGGTCAAATTGAAGCAAATTACTTTTGGGAGAAAATAAATTAAACACTTCTTATTTTTGTAGGTAAGTATTTAGTTATTTAATACTAAATTTCATTTGATTTTATTTAAGTAATAGGTATAAAAATACAAATTGTGTGTATCAAATACTCCGAAAGAAAACTACTACGTGCCTAGATATTAAAAGTTTATGATTGTCCTAATATTAAGTAGAACATACCAGTTATTTAAAACATACGTAAATTACAATGATTTCCTACCTCTTTAAATCATAACAGATTATCACATTATTAATGTAGCAAAGTTTTGCAAATTTATATTTTTTTAATTATAACTATCAGGTAGGTGTTTCATTCAATAACAACTTTATTAATCTTATACTTACATAAGTACGAGGTAAACATAAGCAAACTATGTTTAAAATTTATAAGTAGCTAAGTATGTCACAATTTAAGTAGGTACCTAATACTAATAATAACATACATCTATGAAAATATTTGATACTGGGTAAGGTAATATCTCATTAATATGTATTTCGAATCGTAGCTGCTGTAAATATTTACAAAATAAGTCTAAAGGTTCATAAATTACAATATTTACAATTGAGTAGGTATGTTGGTAAGCTTTTTTCTTTATTGATAGTTATGTATTAGTTCCTTATTTATTCACATTTCCATTTGAGTACCTATACAAGCATGGCTGCTCTAGAACTTATATGTATAACATCAAAGAATAACAACTTTAGAGTTTTCGTGTTCTCCTGCACTGCACCGAGGCTATAAATCGTAACATTCTCCGAGCACAGTTCACTCACTCGCTACATAGTTTATCGCGGCTTTCACAAATGCACTTGTGTGTTCTCATTTTAAAAAGTTTTCTTTAGCCATAAAAGTTATAACTTTATACATTTCATTAAAACTAGAATACACTTTATTATTTTGCTACTTTTTATCCAACGTATGGGAAAGGAGCGAAAGGCGCAGGGAAGTATCCTGGGTAACCTGCACTGGCCTGAACAGGGACTGAAGATGTCACATATGACGTCAGTACCGTAGGGACCACCTTAGTAGTAAAGAGGGTAGTGTATAATGTCTTAGCACCGAAAGTTAACTTCAAAATTTGACTATCGGTTGCCGTTACTTCAGTATTCATGACCACTGGCGTCGAAGTGACTGAGAACTGTGGTGGGAACAGAGGGTTGATCGGGTTCAGAGGCAATGCCGGCAGACTACTCGTACCAATCTCATACTCTGTCTTTGTAACGGTAGCTACCGGTCTTGATATAGTGCTATGCACTGTACTTTTGCCATCGAAAAATGGTATCACATGGGACTCGTAGACTGTTTCATACTTCAAGATAGGTTTGGATGTAGTAACCACATTCGGAATTTGCGCGGCCGCGGCTGGGTTTAACAATCTAAGCAGTGCTAGTTGCTGTGCTTGTTCAGGTGAAAGTGCCGGGGTCGGTGGATTCGGCGCTTCTGTTACATGATTAGCTTTGTTTTGACCATGTGCTTTTTTCAGTCTCAAATGATTTTCAGATAGTCTTTGCTTATCAACTTCGGTCAAATCAAAATCAGATCCAACGTTAGCCAGGTCTAGGTCTGGAGGGAACACGCGTCGTGGAACTCCGTCTTCGTCTTCATTGCTGTCTCCAAAGTCAAGTTCTAAATGTAGTTCCGATCCTGCCTCGTCTAAACGACTGTTAAACTCTTTCAAAGTCTTGCTTGGAATAAATTGGAAATAGTCCATAGGTGGTAAAGTCTTCGTAGCTGTTACAAATCTGGTGATTTGATATGTTTGTATAAAGGTCAGACTACTTGTTATATTGACATCATGGACGACTGGTAAAATATGCGTTTTTAACATGTGTTGCGTTGTGCTGAATGTTTCTGTTACTGTTTCCAGAGGTGGTGTCTCCATATCGGACGATAATGTGATAGCAGGTAAAGTTGCAATGCTGGAGTCTAAATTATGATCCTTCCCATAGGGGGATGCTGTCGCTAAGATATTTTCTGTCAACGGCTCGTTGAGAGAATTTTGCGCACTGGGAGCTATGGTTGGTTCAATTCGTTTTTCTATAGTTGACGTGACTGTTATTATACGAGTATTTTTGACACGTCCAACCTGAAAATAAAGTAATAGTTGTTATACTTAGTGTTATTGTAATCATATTATTGACGAGCCGGGCGTTATTTACATATTAGTTATTACTACCCGTGCTGCAGTACAGCTTGAGCTTTATATCAACCAAGTTGAGGAGAATTGTTAGCACATTACATTTCAGGGTAACGATAAATAAATTTTATTAATAAGTTGTAAACCCAGACACAATAGATTTTCTATTGTTCTTTTTTTCTGGGATGTGAAAGATTAAAATAATACGAGTGCTGGCTCACCTGGAAGGTGTAGGGAGACTTAATTGTAGCGATTTCATAGTAAACATCTTTAAAGTCAGCTGGTGTAGAAATTTCAACTTTAAGTGTTTCTACTGGAGGTGGTTTTTCTATAGAATTATCATCGGTGTCATTATCCAGCAGCGTACCAGGTCCGCTTTGAGAACCAGATAATTCTAAATCATTGTCGAACCTCGCTTGAGGGCTAAGTTCGTTAGATTGTAGATCATCTACAAGGGGGTTTGAGTTTGGTGTCGTTTGTTGATCATCATCATCTTTCATTTTCCTAATTGTCACTTTAGGCTTAGGGCTGGTCTTATATTGCCAGCGTCCAGAGCCAGGAGCACGATTTAGTTTGAATTTGTATACACTGGTCGATGCTGCCGGAGTAACCTGTTCAACAGGAGTGGCTTGAACGCGAGGCTTGAAACCACGTCTCGATTCGCTGTTGTTGGGTGTTGCTGTAGATTTGTGCCCAGAATGACGGTTGCTTTTTCTTCTATTGGAAAAGGACGATGTTGAAGTTTCGCTGAAAACAGAGACGGTTGCCAGTTGAGGTGTATGTGCAGGTCGACCAAACCGTGTACTGAAAACAAAAATGTTGCAATTACCTATTTAAGCGTGTGAGGTGCAAAAGCAATACTTTCTCTTTAAAAATTAAGTTATGAAGGGTGCATAGAAACGAGTGGACAAGTAGTATAAAGTATTTAGAGTCTGAAATTTACATCAATCTTATATTAGACGTATAAATTACCTTTGCGATCGTTGGGACGAATTTCTATTTTTAAACTTCTTAGTTTGTGGCGTGTTTTCGTGTGCTTCGTTGTCCAAGTTACTCTGTGGCTTGTGGCGGTTTTTGTAGGACCCTCCAGTATTTGATTGCCTCCTTGTGGTCTTGCCAAAACTACTCTCATCATCACCAAGTGAAGGAGTTGGTTCCAAGTTATGTCTATGATTCTTTGTAATGGTGGGTGCAGCTGTTTTCAATATTCTATGAGAAGCAGTCGGAGAAATTTTTGCCCTATGGCCGGATGACTGCAAGATTTTTGAGTTACTGTTTAGGACTTGAGCATATTTTCCAGATATATATGTACCTATAACACTCGTTTCGTGAACAGTAGTCAGACCGTCTTTTACTATCGTTCCTCCGATTGTAGTGACGAGACCGAGAGGATGGTCTTCGTCATCTTCTAGAGGTGGCGGCGGTGGATTTACCCTATTTTTATGTTTCGGTTTCTGACCATGAGCCTTTGAAGGACGAATGTTTATAACTTTGTAAGTTTCTTCGACAAATTCAGAGGGTTGACGAGAAAGGAAGTCGTATTCTGGCTCCCCGATGTTATTGTTAGTAACTAGGATAGCTGGTTCTTCCTCGGGTTGGCTGGACTTAATTACTACTTTAGAATTGATAATAGAAGGAGCTGGTGCCTGCTTCACTTCAACTTTACTGCTCACAATATTTGTTACGCTTTTGATGTCAATTTTCTGCTTCTTATTCTGGGAGCTTTGTTTATTTGTTTTAGATGATTGTTTTGGGGGTCCGTTTTCGATAATTTTGGAAGGACCAGCAACAACTTCGACTTTGGTGATAATTTGTTTTTGTTCTTTAGCGACTGATTTTGGCACGTTAGGAGACTTTTCGTCTTTTTTGGGAGAAGAAGTGACTACGTTAACGGCACTTGATACCGCTGCTGGTTTATTAGATTTGTTGTTTTCCGACAGTTTGCTGGGTTTAATGGCATCAGGTTTCACGTTGGTGACCGATGGAGGCGGCGGTTTGGTTTCGATTATATTCTCTTGTACAGGTTTTTCTGTTTTCGGTGGTTCTAAAAATGTAAACAGATCGATTAGCACTTATAAGGATCAGTAATATTTTAAATTCGAACAGGAGATATAGTTGCGCACATACCATATGTTTTAAGTACTTACCAGGCGCTGGGGCAGACTGTGGGGAAAAGACCATCACGGTGTTTCCAATGGTGGTAGTGAAGTCCAAGAAACCGTAGACAGTCTGCGTGATAAGGTGATCGGTACCAGTTTCCGCTGATGTGACGTTGCCTAGAATATTTTTGTTTTATTAGATGTAGTTTAATGCTACTGTATGTACATACGTACATATTATGCGTACTTATGCTTATTCAGTATTGAGTGCTATTATCCCGTAGTAAAGTCGGGTACTCGTTCCATTTGTAAGTTTAACACTATTAATAGGTATAATATTTTCCAATTCGAGATATTTCAGTATAGAGATAGTTCCCGAATCTATCTCGGATCCATAGAAAATATCTCGGATCGGATAAGAATCGGATGTAGTGCGTAACCGCTTTTATCGATTCGTCATGTCTATCTGTCCGTACGTAAACTTTGATACCTATCTAAGTCACTCACGAGTACCTACTTGCACTTGGCTGCTTTTTTGACGTTATTTCAATACCATTGGTTAGTAAATGACCCGTAATAGCACTCTTGTATGACAACATAAAAAGAGGGTGTTGACAAACAATGTCTCTGTCGTACCTACAAAAGTATCGGGTCATTAATTTAATGATGACGTTATCCCGTAAATACGTTATTGAACTCCACTGAACCTTGTTCTTTTCACTTGGCTATCATTGTAATATAGTCAATATATATACGTGAATTGACTCCATATGAATACATTTTTGTACTTCTGACTATGCAGCATTTTCAAGTTATGCTACTGCAATCGAAATTGATTAAAATCTGACAGTCGGCGTAATTGTAAATTTATACGAGATTGCGTCCAAGTCCATACGTTAAAAATTGGAACTGTTACCGGAATAAAATTTGCGTTACGGAATCGCACCGGCAGGAGTGGGTTACAAATTGTAGGGGAACTGTGTCGTTATATCTATGTTACTTCTGCTCCATTTGGTGGCAAGTGGTCTGAGATAGTCCACCTTAGATACGGATCGAGGACCTCAAAAGCCTTCCATTTTCCGATCTGTCTACCACAACTAACTACCTACTTACAACATACACAATAATTGCTTTTAACCCTAGCTGCCCTTTGCTAGCTATTACATTTCGGCAACGCTTGAGGGTTGTGAATGTTTATATTTTCTTTCTCAAGCCTTTCAGTCGGTAAGAACCTTATTCATGAGCTTTGCATATTGACATGTTTACCCTATTTATAGGCCCCATTTGACCCATTCAAACTTTTCCGAATAGCATTAACAAGAGTGGCACTTTTAACGAAATGAAACGTGAATTTAATACCACATTAGCCAACTGAGTGTGGTTTTATTATTGAATATTAAAAATGGATCACTAGAAATCTTTTTCGTTATATGTACCTATTAGTCTACTACTAATATCTTATAAAGCGGAGTTAGGTAGTATTTAGGTAGGGTTGGTAACTAATAGTATGTACCTACCCACTACGCAATACGTTATATTATTGGTGACGAAAAAGCACCTAATGCATTAGGTATACGTAGTCTCACGTATAAAATTTGTATTTTTAGCCCACTGTCACAGAATACCAATTATTACAAGTCCGCTGTACCTACACATGGGGCTAAGGCTTTGGGCTAAGGCGTTGGGTGAACATACCTATTGGTCTAAAATGATGCATCCTCAAGGTTGCTTTAAACACATATCGGTACAAAAAATGCACTTGCAACACACTATTCATATGGCCAGCCAATGTAGGAGCCAACTAGACCAATAAGACATAAGACATTTATTTTCAAACTAAGAATTAAGTAGGAACTTTTTTTGAGATCATTACAGGGATAAAAAATATATATATCTTAAAAAATTAACAATCACTTAAAAAATCAGCAATTAAGCCAACATATCCCCAAGTAAATAAGAATGGCCCAACACCATTCCGCCGTGTAGGTATGCCGGCGGGGTTTTCACTTACATAAATGGGCGGCGACCGCCAATATGGTGAGTAGTCTACGCTCCATGGTACACCCGGCTGTCACTGTATCGGGCGATGACGTCAGCAGCAGCAATCTTCAATGTGAGCATGCATTTCGATTGACACTGTGTCTGTAAACAATAAAAAATTATATACGTAAGTATCATAAATTAAAAATGGACGGGTGAAATAATCAAACGCATTTTTTGAGAAATAACAGTATAACATTGTCTTCGCGCCACTGACTGTGGGACACTGGCTGCTAGATATGATAACTTCGTCTGAAAAGCCAAACAAAAGTCTCGAAACCCCTCACGTTCCACAAGCAATTTTAACTTATACATAGGGTATAATACGTTTAAATAGCTGTGAGTAACTTTGCAGATGAATATAAAATCGGTTGTTCCACATAGCCGCTTCATTGGGCAAAATAATCAATCGATATGCAAAATGCGGCTGCAGCCATTGATCCGATCATTCTCCCATTTCTGTGGTGTACCAATTTATTGTATGTACATTGCAAATACACATTTACTACCATTACTATGATTATAGTGATTGTGTTTACATAAATAAAAATTAGTAGGCAGGTACGGTAGGTACTTAATCTTATCTACTCTAAATATTTGATACAGGCCTTGTTTATTATTGTTTTATGTTATTAAAAGGTTTGTCATTTTAAGGCAGGTTAGGTTATCTTTAGTAAAGATCTAGCCAACTAAATGTTTGTGGTTTGTTAATAGAAGTTAATACTAAATATTCACGTCACGACTTGCTTTGCAAGATTTGGCATTTTCATTTGTGTAAGTCCTACCCTAAGTCCTACACTTGATTTATTATACTTACAAGAGATTACATTAAAGTAGTTAAATTATTTGTAATTCGATTGTTAAATGTTTTGATTTTAACAATGTAATGGAAAGCCCCGTAGCTGATCAGTTACTGAAAAGTTTTTGGTAGGTAGGTATTGATTTAAAATTTGTCTTTTTGTGTATCAATTGTCTAATGCCATAGTACAAAGCCTTGCTCTGTTTCGGAGTGGTGGCTGTTTGGCCCTAACTATCGAAGTAATCAACTGCTTTACAAATGCAATTATAATGACGCCGTGACCTTAGTGACAAATAGGCATAAGGGCGATACTTGCTAAAATACGAAATACGCGGTAGTTACCTACGTCTCGTCAAGAGGAATTAGGGTTTCATTCCAGTCAGGCACAATGCGATTGGAATGCATTGTCTTTAGTGCATCGGGAGGACATTGCATCGGTGATTTGAAGGCATCTGAATAGATTCACAAGGTATTGTAGTTGGATTAATCCTTTGACAGCCAGGAGTAGGAAGGGCAGGTAAAAATAAAATTATCCGTTACCTGTTAATGTCGACCCCTTCTAAAGCTAGCTGTTATTTTAACCACTTCTTAAGCCAATACTTAGTATAGATCCATGTATGTCCATTTTTGTACAAATAGTCACCTCTTCTCCATCTTGGAAAACTTACACAGTAGGTATCTATCTTAAAATATCTTAATAATTAATATAATAATTAACAATTTGGTATAGTTTCTTTATAATATGTTCGTTCAGTGCTTTTTGCGTGATAGTGTTACAAATAATCTGACATAAATCTATCAATCGGTACAAGTCGTTTATTTTGATAGGTCACGTAGTACACAGAGTCTGTACTACGAGTACCCTGTACCAAGCTGAAACTCAGCGATAGTATTTGAAAAACTGAACAATATCGGCCCCAATAAAAAAAAGCTTTTCATACCAATCGTATCAGCTTAAAAGCTCATAACATCGGTATTGTTTTTAGTTTTTTTTTCTGTAGTTGATCAACGAAAAGGATCCACTGCTTTAAAATTTTTATTGTAATAACCATTAGGCACTGTTGGTTGCTATATATTTTTTGCAAACCATATTTGATTTGACCAAAGAGAAGGGGTGGCTCGTTCCCCTACGTATTCAAACATTTAATGAGGTATGCACTCGCATACAGTTTGCGATCTACACTCGCGATTCCCCATATCGACTCTAATATTTTTAGTACTTACATCTACTTATTTCTAAAGTTATTTTAACAACAATAAATTATTTATAAGCAATCTTAAAATTTCTGTTTCTATTGCGAACAATCATGTTAAATATAAATAATCATATTAGCACAAAATCACTCGTTTTTTCGGCAATGACTTTTGCCGATACTTATTGACTCTTTTTAACCGACTTCAAAAAAGGAGGAGGTTCTCAATTCGTCTGTATGTATAATATTTTTTTTTATGTATGTTCACCGATATTTTCGTCAATTATAGACGGATTTCAAAAATTTTTTTTTTGTTGGATAGTGTTCACTTCTGAGGTGGTCCCATTTTCACCAGTCCAGGATCTGATGATGGAATCCAGGAGAAATCGAAGGCAACCACCGAAAATTGTATGCTCGTATGGTGTTTTTACCCGACTACGGCAAAGCCAAAAGGAAGGGTAATGTTTTTGGCAGTCTATGTATGTACGTATGTATGTATGTATGTTTGTATGTATGTATGTATGTTCCACCTTAGCGTCTAAACTACTAAACCGATTTTAATAAATGAGGTGTCAAAAGATTTGTAATAATACAGCGGGTGACATAGGATACCTAGTTTTGCAATAAGTTCAATACTTTGCCCACTAGTGGGCAAAAAGTCACGAAGAAAAAATAAAAGTTTGTAAATGGTGTTGTGTGGAATATCAAAATCAAGAGCTCAGCGAGTACATTCCAAAAATATATATTATTATAATATTATTTTGCGCACGGATTTGCTTGTAAACTAGTGGACAAGAAGTCGCGACGAAAAATATAAAATTTTTAGTGTTATGTAGGGTAAATTAGCCGGTTTACCGGCCTTCTCTGGTTTTCGGCCATTACGAGTATTTACGCTTTTAATAAGAAAGTGATAATACGCTTATTAAAAAAATCTATGTCTCCAACATAATTGCCATGTCTTCTCTAACTCTTTAAATTGGGAGCATAATAACATGCCAATTGTCTCGTCAGTGATCCCGCAAAGGTTGACAGGTCAAAACGTGTCGCAAAATTAACGAAAAAAATAGTGCGCGCGATCTCTTTGCAAGGTAAGTCTTGATCACATTTATTGTTTTTTGAACGCAGGTTTCATTACTATAAGATAGATATGATATTAATTTAATGTTATTCTATTTAAAAATGATGATTTCTTTTATTTAAAATATAATTTTGAGGTGGTCGGATAACCAAAATATCAAATGACGGATTTTTTGGTTCTCGGCCGGCCGGCCGGAAACTAGATCTTATCCTATTATCTTTGACTATACATTCCACATTTATTGTATACTTTTTTCAAAACAAAGTTATTATAAACAAAATATTTTAACGAGCTGAATAATTTTGTTAACAGCCGGCCACATCTTTAGAAAGAAGTATTGGACAAATTATGCTAATGAATTATCTATTATTTGGCGGCCGATAACGGAAGTTCTAATTACTGTTTTTCGGCCTAGCTAACATAAAGGTGGCCGACAAACAAGAAATCTTTTGTTGATTATCGGACACTTAAATTTTTATAAAATAATAGTAATAAATTTTAACAAATTTAAAATATAAATTATTTTGATTATAGGTACCTATCAGCAACTCTAGTACAATCATTTTTAGGAACTGTTCAATCGAATTTTTTTGAAGCAAGTAGTTTAAAGTCGGCCGAAAGATAACTTTTTCGCGTTTAGTTTTTGGCCATTGGCCGAGAGTTAATGTTTTTATTTGCAATTCTCGGCCCTTTAATTTAGAAGCGGCCGAAAAATGGTTGTTATTTAGTTTAGTTTTCGGCCCTATGGTAAAAAAGTGGCCGAAAAATAGCTGGCACTAATTTAGTTTTTCGGCCGTGTTCTAAATGATGGCCGATCCAAGATATTGATACGATGCCAGAAACACTATCTTTCCCAGGTAACCAAATTGTTGTGATAGCAGAAATACATACTCCGGCTAAAAATGATGAAACTTCACTGAAAACCCCACACATGAGTTCAACACCGATTCAAACACGATCACTTGGAAATGAATTTGAAGAAAGTGGGATTGATCTTGAGTCACCGTTTAAGCAGGCATCATCACCATAACTTATCCAAGACAATTATACCACAAAATTTGAAAGTAAACATATTACAGAAAAAAAAAAGAAACGTCGTTGATAGAAATTACTGAATTGACAGATACTACTAAGATAGACATACCAGAAAATAATAATATGTTTCCTGATCCATTTACAAAGCATTTAAAATTTCTGACCGATACAACAAATACCAAAAATAAAAAGAAGAATATTGTTAATAAATTACCTAGTGCTATATCTGCAAAAATGTGGAGAGATTATTATGAATCAAAAGAGAAGGAAAAGCAAAACAAGATCGACGCGATAAATAAAAGAAAGATCGAAAGGGAACAAAAAAAAAATCAAAGCTGCTGCCAAAAAAGAAAGAGTTGCTCAGCAGAAGAAGCTTAAAATTAAAACAAATGAAACCAAACCAAAGAATAATAAATTAAAAGTAAATAAAGAAGCAGAAATCGAAAAGATTGTTAAAGTTAGTAAAGCGGCTAAAGAAAAAATGACTGCCAAAAAGTACGAAAACCCTAGTCAAGAGAAAAATGAATATAAAGAGATCGTAAATGAAGAAACTGAAAATGGTGAAGATACAAATAGAACCGCTGATGAAATAAAAACAAATAAGCCCGATGATGAACGCAATTTACAGGTAATTTTGTAACTTTGTTTAAAGTTTCTAATAATAAATTAGTACTTACCTACCTGTTGTGTATTAGAATAAGAGGGTATCTGCGATACACCTTCGGTCACTGGATGTAGGTAGTTCTTACGGATGAAATAAATGTCAGTGTAAAACGAACCACCGGCCGTTTCCTTTGTCTGTCCCTATATTTATTAATGGCGACGAGCGGATTCACGCTATAATTTAGTGATAGTGTTAAGGTGTTACGCGGAAATGTCCTCAACAAACAGTAACGCGTACTGGCCGGTATTTGATCACACTCGGCAAGAATGGCCTACGTTCATCAAAAAACTCGAGCAAGGTTTCATCGCGAGCGGTGTCGACGCCACGTCAGACAAGTTAGCGGTGAAACGACGAGCTATTTTACTCAGCGCGCTAAGTGATAACACTTATAAGTTGGCGTCTAATTTGGCACTGCCAAATGAGCTGGAGACCAAGGATTATGAAGATATCGTCACAATTTTAACAGCCCACTTCACGCCTAAACGGTGTGGATTTGCCGAGCGTTTCCATTTTTACGCTGCGGTACAAAGGTCAGATGAGACACCGACACAATGGGCGGCGCGGTTACGAGGACTAGCGGCGTATTGCAACTTCAAGCATTTAGAGGAAACGCTTTTGGATAAGTTCGCGACTGGTATGCTACCGGGTCGAGAACGTGAAAAAATATTTGCACAAAATATAAGCGAATTAACCTTGCCGAAAGCAATTGATCTTGCAGAAAATGTACGATGTGCACGCGCAGGCGCAGCAGCTGGGTCGAGTTCCGCTGGCACTGGCAGTGCCGGCGACACGGTGTTCAAGATAGGCAATAATAATGAGAAGGGTTCAGTGCGTTCGGGAAGAAATGTAAAAAATAAGTGTTCCGTGTGTGGTCGCGCTAACCATGATTCAAATCAGTGTAGATTTAAAAATTATAAGTGCGGCAAGTGTCACGTTAAAGGCCATCTCAGGAAGATGTGTAAAGTGAATTTTGTGGAGGCAGACGATGAGGTGAGCGAGGGTGACGATGGTGAGTTATTTAATATTCGCAGTGAAAACGGTGCTCCTATGTCGGAATGTGTTACTATGGGGGGTAAAGATATTAGTTTCGAAATAGACAGTGGGTCAGCTGTCACGGTGATATCCGAGGTTTTATATAAAAAACATTTCCAAAAAGTGCCACTATCGGCTTCTACAAAACGACTAGTAAGTTATACCGGCGGAACCATTGAGTGCGCGGGCGTGGCGCGGCTGCCGGTCAGCTACGAGGGCAGGTCGCTTCAGCTGGACGTGCATGTGGTACGCGGCCGCGGACCGCCACTATTAGGCCGTAATTTTATATCGTCGTTTGGTTTAGAACTAACGTCAGTTAAATATTGCAATGATATAGTGGTTAAAAGCGAAACTATCGACTTAATGTCTCAATACCCTGATGTTTTTACTGACGAATTAGGTTGTTTTACTAAATATAAGGTAAAGTTACCCTTAAAAGAAAATGCTAAACCAATTTTTAAAAAAGCGCGTCCGGTAGCTTTTGCCCTGCGAGAAAAAGTGGATAAAGAAATTGATAGGTTGGTAGGCATAGGTATTCTCACTCCCATCGAACACTCAGAATACGCATCACCTATTGTACCAGTACTTAAGAAAAATGGTACAGTTCGTCTTTGTGCTGATTTCTCCCAAACAGTCAATAAACAATTATTAATAGAGACTTACCCTTTACCAACGGTTGAAGAAATGTTTTCATCCTTGCATGGAGGTGAACAATATAGTAAACTAGATATGTCAATGGCATATAATCAGTTCCCGCTAGATGATCCACAAAATGTAACATGTATAAACACTCATCGGGGGTTGTTCAAGTTCACCCGTATGGTGTTCGGGTTGTCTTCTGCTCCAGCTATATTTCAACGGGCTTTGTCGGGGGTGCTAGCAGGTATTGAGGGGGTGCAATGTTTTTTGGATGACATTTTAATTACTGCCAAAAACAAGACCGAACATATTGAGCGGTTACATGAAGTTCTTAAGCGTTTACGAAATGCAGGATTAACATTACAAAAAGATAAATGTTCCTTCTTCCAGGATGAAATTACATATTTAGGTTATATTATTAATAAAAAAGGTATAAAAAAGTCACCAGAAAAGATAAAAGCTATAGTAGACGCATCGGTACCAAAAAATTTGGCAGAGTTACAATCATTTCTAGGAATGGTAAACTATTATAGAAGTTTTGTACCCGGAACAGCCTCAATATTAAGTCCCCTATATGAGTTATTGAGGAAAAATGTAAAATGGGAATGGTCTGCGGCACATGAAAATGCATTTAAAATAATTAAACAAAGTTTAGTATCTGATAAGACTTTAGCACACTTTAACAGCAAGGCGCAAATTATATTAACAGTTGATGCATCACCAAAAGGACTAGGCGCGATTTTATCCCAAATCGAGGCGGACGGTAGTGAGAAACCGATATCTTATGCGTCGCGAACACTGAATTCTGCGGAAAAAAACTATTCTCAGATTCAAAAAGAAGCGACTGCAATTATATTCGGCGTTAGGCGTTATCACCAATACCTATACGGCAGGTCGGATCCTTTTATTTTGCGATCAGATCACAAACCGTTAATTGCTATTTTTGGAGAACGGCGCGGAATACCCGAGGTATCAGCTAATAGGCTTCAACGCTATGCAATGTTTTTGTCTGCCTATAATTATAGAATAGAATATGTTAAAAGTGAGTGCAATACTGCAGATTTTTTGTCCCGTGCATCATTATCGGAAGCGCAACAAGTAGGACAGAGTACGAACGAGTGGCGCGCGGATGCAGGAGCGGGGGACGACCGAGCCGCTTACATTAACTTCATTATTGAAGGAACCATACCGGTTTCAATAGAACAGTTACGTAATGAGACGCACAGTGATAAACAACTAACTCAGGTGATTAGGCATATACAAAACGGGTGGCCACGAAAAATGAAAGATAGTGAACTAAAGCCATTTTTTAACTGTCGTTTGGAATTAAGTTATGAAAATGGATGTGTAATGCGGGGCCACAAAGTGGTAATTCCATTGTCATTACAAAAGAAAGTTTTATTACAGATTCATACGTCACATTTAGGAATTGTAAAAAGTAAGGCAGAAGTTCGTTCGAGATTCTGGTTTCCTGGAGTTGATAAGGCTTTGGAGGAGTTAATTAATACATGTGACGTATGTGTAAGGTTGCGCCCGTCTCCGCCGCGTTCGCCGCTCGCTCCATGGCCATACCCGCCTCATCCGTTCTATAGATTGCATTGTGATTTGCTTGGTCCTGTTAACGCGCATACATATTTAGTAATTGTTGATGCCCATTCAAAATGGGTAGAATGTTACGATATGATTAGTAATACCAGCAGTTCTAAGATATTGGCAAAACTAATGGAATTTATATCACGATTTGGTGTACCACATACTGTAGTAACAGATAATGGCACTTATTTTACGTCGGTCGAATTTAAACGATTTTGCGAATTAAATGGTATAAAACATATTACAACCCCGGTATATCACCCTGTCAGCAATGGGCAGGCGGAGAGTTATGTAAAAATAGTGAAACGGGGTATTAAAGGGGCCTTGTTGTCGTGCAAGGATCAGCATGACATGTCTAATGTTTTAAATCAGTATTTGTTTCACTATCGCAATTCAATACATAGTACCACTGGCTCGTCGCCTGCTCAGTTAGTTTTTGGAAGACAGTTACGATCAGTACTAGATTTGATTAATCCCTGTACCACGTCATCCTCGGACACTCATCTCGCCAAAAATGTTGAAAAAAAACAGTGTTTGCAGAGTAAACAGTATGGTGGCGTCGTAAGAGCAGAGTTTGAGCCAGGAGATTATATTTTCTACAAGAAATACATAAACAAAGACAAATATATATGGAAACGAGGAATAATAGTAAGGAAACAAGGTCAAGTGATGTACAGAATACAAGATTTTGAAGATAAGGAAATAGAAGTAAAAAGGCATAAAAACCAAATAACGAAATATACAGAAGGAAGTAAAAATTGTAGCACAAGTAATCAAGCACAAGAGGATCAGCAGGCGGAGAGGTTTAGTTTGCCTTTTGTCAATCTTCCAATGCAGAATGTAGATGCCAATTTGACGGGAGGGGGAAGCTTGGAAGGAACCAGCGGTACGTCAGCTGCTCAACCTGCCACTACTAGTGCACCACAGGTCAAAGCTCCGACCAATGATCCAGCTCCGCCACCACCAGCGCTTACTGCTGGAAGCTCTGCCGCTTCTAACGAATCTGCTCAAACTAAGCCATCGACTACTCGCTCCTCTAGTCGATTGCGCGATAAGCCAAGATTTGACTACAGGAGTTTCTTCTGAGTTCAGATAGAATTAGTTCATAATTAGGTTAAGGATTTTCGGTGGAGGGAATGTTGTGTATTAGAATAAGAGGGTATCTGCGATACACCTTCGGTCACTGGATGTAGGTAGTTCTTACGGATGAAATAAATGTCAGTGTAAAACGAACCACCGGCCGTTTCCTTTGTCTGTCCCTATATTTATTACTACCTATTCAAAAATATTTTACTACCTACAGGTCATGGACAATGAGAAAAAAACGAAAGAAGAAACAAGAGAAGAAAGAGAATATATAAAAGAAACTGATAAAGAAAATGAATGCGAGATAGAAGAAGCAATATGCGAAAAGACAGTTGAAATAAATAAAGATTACAATGAAGATTTTGAAAAGGAAACTATTTTCTAGATTTATTTTTCTTAAATATTTAGTTTTTAAGTAAACTTACATTTCGAAGGCTGATTATGCAACCAAATATTCCTACTTTTTGATAAGTAATTGCTTTTTTGAAATAAATAAAGATAAAGACAAAGAAGATTATGAAGAAGAAAAGATTTCGTACACTTAAAGTTCTTAAATATTTAGTTTTTAAGTATAATTACACTTCTAAGGCTGATTATGCAACCGAATGTTCCTACATTTTATGATAAGTAATCGTTATTTTCTGTGATTAAAAGTCTAATTTGTATTGTATCCTTTTTAATTAAAAATATACCTTGATATAGAGTAAATAAAAGCTAATTTATAAATTGGAAACGGTGGCCGAAAACTAATTAAATTAATGGCCGAAAACTAAGACATGTGGCCGAAAATGGGCTAAATCGCTCACTTTTCAAGTTTTGTGTTTTATCATTTATGTAGACTTATTTTCAAAGAAAAGAGATGCATATTTAAAAACTGCATTGTCTATTGAGTACAATACCATTTCATTTATCAGTGTAAGCATATTCTTTCATTAAAATAAATCATCCCGAAGTCATAAAATTGCTTAACTGGCCGAAAACCGGCAATTTTACCCTACTCTATCAAAAACTTTAACACAACTAAAAATCATGAAATAAACTGACTTTTAAAAAAAAGTAAACCGACTTCAAAAAAAACACAAATGACAAAAACTTTAACCAGACAAAAGCATTACCTACATAACTAAAAAGCGATAAATAACCTAATTTATCTACTTAATGCATATTATATATATACAATTATTTAAATATTTACAACTTAATACCTAATACTTTAACAAAGTCATCTTTAACTATTTAAATATTTACAGTTATCACTCATTTTTTAAGTCGGTGCCAGCCTGCAGCCTAGGTAACGTAGCTTATGCAATTTCCTATTCTTAGTTTTGCTTTGAATTTTAGTGTCGGTCAGTTTTATTACTTACATTTATTTGTTTGGCTGGCACCGACTTAAAAAATGAGTGATAACTGTAAATATTTAAATAGTTAAAGATGACTTTGTTAAAGTATTAGGTATTAAGTTGTAAATATTTAAATAATTGTATATATATAATATGCATTAAGTAGATAAATTAGGTTATTTATCGCTTTTTAGTTATGTAGGTAATGCTTTTGTCTGGTTAAAGTTTTTGTCATTTGTGTTTTTTTTGAAGTCGGTTTACTTTTTTTTAAAAGTCAGTTTTGATAAGTTTTGAATAGTTTTTGTTAAAAGTCATAGGTATGATTAGATTTGGTAGCACGCCAGTAGAGGTTCGTCCCTCTCCAATAATAGATACTTGAAAGTAAGCTAGAACAGATGGAATTGCGCAGCGAATTCGTGTTTTCACGAAAACAATCTTTTTCCTAGTTTTCAGTTAGTATGATAATATGATAAATAGAGTGAATATATCATCTAATAATGTGTGATAGTAGTGTTGTGATACCTACTTCTTTCTTTTAATTTATATGAAGTGTAACTTAATTTCTATGTTGAAGTAAGGTATAGTAACGATATTAGTCCAATGCAAAACTACCTACCTACTTACTTAGTTACCTATTGGTCACAGTATTAAATCACCCACTCTTCCAGCTGCCCCTCTGGCAAGTATAATACGGTAATAGGTATTGATTGACGAAGGGGAAAACTGACGCATGACTTTAGGAACCTGCTTTGTGCCGACTTTGCCGGTTCTTTTACATCAAACAGCACACGAGATCTTATAAAGTACCTACCTCTGTGCTTTTACGAGTTACTTGAATTTCGACAAATTGACCTAAGTAATAGTTGCTTGTTTTTTAAGCATACCTTAACTTTACCTTCACATATCTAATAGATCGCTATCTAATACAATATCATCAATAGATAAACAAATTTAAGTTAGATATTTAATGAAGCTGGCAGCAAAAGTAGTCTCCAGTCCAAGGTCCAGACCAAAAGGCTTTGACATGTGTCATGTACAGGGACCGAAGAGTGCTCCAACAACACCAGGGCTCATTCTTATGTGAAATAACGACATATTAACCCAAATATCTTATAAACTTATTTTTAAAATTGAAATACGTGGAATTTTTAAAAATTAAAATCGGGTTGTGGTCTGTACATATTAGGTTTTTTAAAATTTTTCAAATCTGTATAGACGATGTAGGTACATTTGGCAAATGGATTCGGAAAACTGAATAATCTACTGGTACGGTTGCCTATTGCCTAGCTAGAGGATGAAGCCCTTTTCGGTCAGTTGATTTGTAGTAGGTATTCGTAGCTTGTTGTGGTAGAGAATAATGTAGAGAATATCATAATGTGACTTTGTCATGATGACACGTGTCGTCGCGTCGCTGTGTGGGGCGGTATCACTCGTAATAATTTAGAGTTTCAGGTTAAATCTAATAAAAACGAACATGTTTATCTACTTGTATTTATAGGTACATGCTCGACGGTCTTAAGTATACCTACCTTACATGACTCTTTTTATCACATTTAACTATTCTGGTACGTCAGTCCTATAGTAAAATCGCCCCTTTACGCCAAAGCGGTCATAATTGAATGAGCCAGAACAAATTCCAGCAAAATTGCTCGTACAAAAAGCGGCTATGCTTTTTTTAAATATGATCAAGTTATACACTAGCTAGGTAAAAGACGCGTAGCCTAAAATATCCAACGAGAAATATTCAATAAAGCCTTTGGTGGAGAGTAATCCACAGTTTCCATGAATAAACCCTGTTTGACCGGATATTGGAAGCATGTAAATCTGGCGATTTTCCATGTAAATATTTGGCGATCATGTTGGTAAAGGGTCATTCCATGAAAAACGCTACCGCAACATAATTTTCAAAATCACTGATGTGATGACTTTTTTAATTAAAATGTGTGTTATCTTAAAACCCCATATTTTAATGAAACAGTATTCTTTTTTCAATAAGTTTTGAATTTTGAATTTTATAACATATCTAAGTTCGCTTACTACGAACGATTGATACCTACTTGTTCAATTTTAATCAAAATTGACAGAACTGCAAAAAGAAAACTACAGCCCGATTGGCATTACGCGTCCCACCATTCGAAAATTTAAGTTTTCAGCAACATAAGTGTCAAATATTATTTAGTAAGTTCAATGGTGACTACCTAAGTTATTGCACACATTATAAAATCCATTTAAGAAAGTAAGGCTATAATTGATAACTTCTTATATTTGCTATTTTTATGAAGGTAGGCTAATATATATGTGAAATTGTTGCAGATAATGGTATGTAACACCCGTTACGCAACGTGTGCCACCGAACTATAATTGCGCTTATTTAGTGTAGTTTTTGAAGATTTTAACATTTGGGAATCCATACTGACACGTTTTTGGTGTCGAATAAAATTGTTGTCATCAACAGTTGACAGTATTTTTATATGGTGCTGGTTTGAATGAAATATTTTTATATTTTAGGGGCAAATACTTTTGTATAAATACTTTTATTGCTACAAATATTGATCAAATTTCGTACTTGTAACACCCGTTACGTTCAGATGTAACGCCCGTTACAGTTTTAAATTTCTATAAAAAATATTAATTATCTTTTTCTTTTAATACGAGTGGTCTATGATGTTAAAAATTTATTAAGCTACGTTGTCACATATTTTTTACTAACGTAAAGTTAATTAATTCGCAGACTTTTGCTTTTGTTTCGGTTAAGTACGAAACGTAGGCCAAATCGTGTAACGCCCGTTACGCACATATTTTGCCTTAAATTTCTTTACTGCTGTCTTTAACTGTTCATTTTAATACTGATGCTGAAAAATAAGCCTAAGGGGGGGTGTTGCGCTCATAAAACTTGTATGTTTTCTTTTTGCATCATTAATTAATTCCCAAGAAAAGTGTACGACCTGTAACACTCGTTACATGGAATGACCCTAAACTAAAGACGAATGTTGTCTAATAATTTATGTTGCCAAGCATGCCTATTGTCGGCACACAGAATCGATCCGCACCAAATTTATATTCTAAGTTGAGGCGGCACTGCCCGCAGAAGTAGCGCGAAAAATAACTTACCTACTGAGCAAAACTGATACAAAGTGAGCGCAAATAACAGATTACAGGGGATGGCCGATTGTTTGCTGAAACTTTCTGTATTTACCAAGAGAGACCAACTCCTTAACTAAATTCCCTAGTAGCGTGTGAAAGATTTTCGTCGAGGGAACTAGCAACTTTGGTCAGTCTTCCGAATGCCCAATCTTGGGTAACGGACTGTTTTTGTTCGGAAAAAATCCTTGTACAATAAAAAAGTTAAAGCAGATTTCCACTCAATATATGTATCTGTAACGCCTCTTTCCCATCGGCGTAGGTCACTTTCTCTTTCTTTACTTTCATTACAATATTTTGTGTTAAAAATGATTTTATCTCTTCACATTCGTTCCCATTTTGCTTATGTACGCAAATGGAATAAACCATCGTGTCAATTACTATTTGCTGAAGGGAGTCTAGAGCCGAGACTTGTAGTCGTACCGCTGTAAACGTGGACCGTTTTGGCTGCATCCCAAACACGTTTTGCATTTTATTCAAAATGTTGACGTGCAGCATAGACTTTTATTATTTTACTACATTCACGTGATCTGAGTGCACCTGCCCGAGATAAAGACGCTGCTCGTTCTGTTGCAGGCTTCAATAAACTGCATTGCCAACTAAATCGAGAATTTACATAATATTTGGTACCTTGGTTTGGTAAATTTTATAAAAAAAAGCTTTACAATTGAATTCTTATTTTATACTTAATTTAAAATTATTTATCAATGTACCTAGTAGCTTTTACCCGCGACTACGTCCGCATAGGTTTTTTTGTTTTCTCCCGGCTGTAAGTCCCCCTGCAACAATGTCCCTCTATCGTGTTCCGGTCCTCAACTTCACATCAAAATTTGTTCAAAAGCAACCTAAGCACATAATGGATAGCTCCGAATGTTTCCTTAGTAAATATAAAAAGTAATTAATGTAAATCTGTTTAAAATACTACTAACTATACCTACCTGCCAACCCCCGATGTATACAAATCAGATCAATAGTTTTGGCGTAATGTGATTCTAGACAGAATTTTAATGTTGTAGATAGGTAGCTATGTATACGTTCCTGTGGGAATGACATATTTTCCTGAAGTAAAAAGTAGTCTGAATTTTGGTACCTTCCTACCCTATATGGAATGTCGCTAAGTTTCGATCCAAGTAAAACTGTTAAATAAAGACAGTTGCATCAAAATTTTATCATAAATTCCATAAATTATGGCACCTACCTACCCTCTTAGTTAGAAAAGTGATTAAATACTAACTCGAAGTCTTAGTAACACTCAGTTTAAAAAAAAAACATCAAAATCATTTCAGTAGCTATGGCATCATGCGCTTCTTAACACGATCACGCTAGATTTCCGCGGGAATGAGGTATTTTCCCGCCGTAAAAAGTAGCCTGTGTCCGTGCCTAGGATCCTATTTTTAAATTAACCAAGTCTTATAAAAATCCGTTCAGACGTTAAGGCGTGAATGAGGTAAACTTTTAAAACAAACGATTAAAAATCACTAACTCAATTCAGTTTTCTGCCTACTTCCTACCCCCTAAGTACGATGACGTGATCATTTTGATCTTATATCCGTTTTTAGGTAACCATCTATTACCTTACTAAATGTCATCAAAATCCGTTCAGCCGTTTAGGCATGATAAAGCAAAACTCCCAGCAAAAACCATAAAAAAATCACCAACTCAATTCAGTTTTCTGCCTACTTCCTACCCCCTAGGTACGATGACGTGATCATTTTGATCTTATATCCGTTTTTAGGTAACCATCTATTACCATACCAAATTTCATCAAAATCCGTTCAGCCGTTTAGACGCGAAAGAGCAAAAGTCCGAACAAAAACGACTAAAAATCACTAACTCAATTTAGTTATCTACCTACTACCTACCCCCTAAGAACGATGGCGTGATTATTTATAGCCTATGACCATTTCTAGGTTATCATCTATCACCATACCAAATTTCATCAAAATCCGTTCAGCCGTTTAGGCGTGAAAGAGTAACAGACAGACAGAGTTACTTTCGCGTTTATAATATTAAAATAGTAAAAATTGTAAATTCAAGATAAAACCATGTAAGTTTCATGGTTTTATCTTTGAATAATGACGATCTCCCATACTAACTTTCATCCCTTATTACCACCCCCTTAAGCCTTTTTTCGCGACATAATATAGCCTATGTCCTTTCTCAAGGTCTAGACAACCTCTCTACCAAATTTCATTGAAATCGGTTCAGTAGTTTAGGCGTGAAAGCGTAACAGACAGACAGACAGAGTTACTTTCGCATTTATAATATTAGTATGGAAGTATGGATAAGATGAAAATATTTGGTCTTTTGGGTTAATATAAAAATTGATATTGCAGTCGCTCATCAAAATGGTTGGCAGTGTCGGTAAATTTAAATTCACTAGTACACAGTTGGCGGGGCTGTAAGAATTTTAAGTAGGTAGCAGTGCGATGTCCGAAATGGATTTCATTTTGTTTATTTGACCTCATCTCGTTTGAATGCAAATCCACGCGTAGGGCGAAAGGTTCAATCAGACACGTTTTCCGTGCGAAGCGAATGTCAATTAAAATTGAATTCCTACCTATAGTAATGTAAGTTACGAAACCTTTTGTTTATATGTATTTGAATATAGTTGATGAATTTTGTTAATTACTATGAACGTCAAACCACTGACTTTGCATACCTACCTTTTTTGTATACAGGCTACTTGCAAGAAAGAGTCCTCGTGAACTTTGCAATATCAACATAGAGTATTACTTAAATTTGTATTGCTTAAACATGGCTTCCTCAACGATCGCGGCTTCTAGCTCGGTAATTTCGTAAGCTTTGAGGTATTTTGATAATAGCTTAGTCAGTGAGGCGCGGGCGAAGGCGCGCCCCTGCACTCTATCACAATAATGGCAAGTTTTAAACAATGGATCCTAACCTGCCTGTTCCGCCGCCGCCGCCGCCGCCGCCCACCCGTGCAACCTTAAAACTGTATAAAAATAGCCGTAGTAGTAAATCATCAAAAAATATTAAACTTTTTTAATTTAATAAAATCGGTATTAGATACGCTCTTTGTCAATATAACGTATAAATACCTACCTACAGGTCGGCAAATCATAAAACGTTGAATCTAATCTATGAAGATGCAATAATTTTGATTACGGTTCATCAAAATATTAAAAGAGCCGACATTTTTCTTACACCAGACCGTCGTCGTGTACCATATCTTTGGGAAAACTCCATAAAATTTGTCCTTGTATTTACTGGACTTTAATAAGAATATTCGCTCCATTTATCTGTTTGAACAAAAATTTTGAATTTCAGATTGGAGAGGGTAGACGACGTTAATGGTTGAATAATACTACTCTCTTCTGGACTAATGGAACCCAGTATAATAAATGTTCACATTGCGACGTCATTCCAGGGATCGTTCCTGAACTTGTAAATTAAATCTGAAGGACATTTAATTTGTTTTTCTTTAATATAAATGTCTTTTTTCAGCAATAATAAAAATCTAGATCTTTATCCATTTGATTTTAGCTTAGAATAAGATCTTGATTAGATCGTATTTAAGTACCTACTTACCTAAGTACCCTAATCTTGGTAAATTGAAGAATGTTTATAAAATTAAATACTTCAGGCACGTTATTTAAAGATTTAGCGGGAATATGCTAAACACAATGTATCCAAGTAAGTACCATCTTATCAAGTAGAAGCGTGTCGAGCATGCGATGTTTTTATTGCATTACTTAATGGCTCTTGCATACCAGCCCCAGGCAAATGCAAAAGACTTTGAATACGTTTTTCGGTTTATTAAAAATACTTGGTTTATTTCACTTACTTTTTCAAGATATTACTATTAACTACGCTTTTTTAAAGTAAAATATCTACTTACCTACCTACGTTTATAATTTGACCAGATTGTCATAAAGATTTTAAATCGAGTTTTCCGTGAAATATTGCTTACAATTTAGAATACATAGCAAGTAGGGAACTTAGCAGTTTTATAATTTGCTGTATCGTTTCAAAGTAAGAAATATATTTTTTAATTGTAAAAAGCTTTACATCTGTCTGTTAACGGCCGTCGCCTGCAGATCTTTGCCGGGAACGCTTGTTCCCACGAGACAAAATTCTGCTTAAAAACTTGTTTAATGTGCAGTTAACAATTCAAGTCTTATCTCAAATTTCCTGCCTCGGCATTAAGAAAACCAACGGACACTCGTTAAGGAAATTTCGTTTAGATTATAATCAAATGGAAACGTAAACAAACTTTTGGGGCCGCGTGATAGGCATACGAAACCGGGCTCTAATTTCACGCAGTGACGAAGAAACGCCTCATTTTCCTGACGGCTGCGGATATTTTCAATTTTCCCCACGGCAGCTTCCTTTTTATTTGTTGTTGTTTTGTCTTGAATACTAATCTCTGGAATTAACATTCATGCAATACGATTTCATTGAAATACTATACGATCTCTACGCTGATAACAACAAAAAAGGGAACTATTGAAAATTACTTCACACCTTACCTAATAGATATTTTGTGAAACTTGACTGAGATGAGTCGTTCCTGCATCTGTATTACAAATGCCTGAGTTCAATAATATTAAATGAAATATAGACTGTATCGCCCAGTTTTATGTAAATTAAAAAACTGCTAGGCACTACAGTTACTTCTATGATAACTGTATATAAACCAACTATGAAAATTGTAACGTTGACAAATGAAAATTCCAAGAAGAGATTAATCAGTTTAAGGCAATGTTTCGAAAAAGGAATTATTTAGAAACTCTTTTCTATCTGCTAACTAAAGTTATTCTCGTCGTAATAGAGGACTTCAAGAATTGTGTTTCAAAAAGCTACATGATGTATTGTATCCATTGTACAAAGATTTTCGTTCTTCAACATCTGCTACTCGTTACATCGACCGTGACTCCGTCGGTATCTGCTCGTACTTCGAAAACTTCACGTCAAGCACAATAGCGGCGAACATCTCATAGATAACCTTTGGCCCAATATTTTGATTGAACCGATGTAATAAAGCGAGGTCGGAGGTAGCTATTGTTTGCCTATTGTTGAATATCGAGTGATTTGGAGATCACTCGAGTAGGTAGGCTAAGTTATATTGAAAAGCTAATTAGGTACGGTCTACATTTAATCCAGTCCAGCCGCCTGTCAATAGCTCATGTGTTGTGGTGTGGAGATCTATTCCGTGCGATGCGTACCTGGATTTTACATCGACATTGTATCGGACGTCTCTCCCCTCCTGTCCTCTTTTATTATTAGAAATCTCCTATGTACCTAAGTATTTGAATTTCGAAACATTTTTTTTTCAGTAAAATGGAATTGAGTAGAGATATAAGAGAGACGACCGACGCACGAGGGGTTTATTAAACGGTTTTGCAATGAAAAACGGTGTAGAAAATATTTATTTAACTTACGGTTACGTAGATAAATTAGACTCCAATTTTAATTACTATTATTACATTTCGTGACTTTATATATTACAAACGGCCTTTGCTGTCACATTTCATTTGTAGTGACATCGGAGTAATGAGCAACACACGTGAGCCAAACTGACTTTGATGTTCTTTATACGTAGGTATCTTCAAAGTCGGCAGAAACTCTTGTATCTCTGATTTAATCCATCCTAATTTCCGTTTAAATAATAACGCTATTATTATGACCTCAAATAAAAGGTCACGGACGTGTATGTTTATTGTTTTGGAGCGCAGGCGTTTAAAATTTGTAAGTTTACCTAAACAATTACGGACAGGAATCATTCATCTGTCATTAGAGGCGATAATTGGCATCTTCTAAGTGCTATTTAGCAATGGCAATGCTCATTGCGTGGGACTCTCATGTAGGTTTTAGTTCAATGACGTCGATGAGTTTGAAAATTGGGATTATTTTAAAAATATACCTATTGTATGTAAGGTATTTTCGAATATTTGTATACCTACGTAATTTTGTACAATAAACAGTACAGTAGGTACTTGCGATACAAAAGTCAGCAACAGATCGACATGGTACCTAGATTAGCATTTTTTTATTATTTTACATTTGTATTTTACTAATATACCTACTTATTTCCATAGTAAAAGTAGTTATCATGATTTTTATATGTTTTAGTTTGCATTCATTTGAAAAGCTCCTCATAGGTGTTCTATATAAATGGAGGTTTAGTTTAGATATTAAGGTCAGCTGTTTGCTATAGGATAATGTTTAACCTTACCAGTAAGTGTTATGACAAGTAATTAAAACCACGACTCCAACTAAACAAAGCAATTAAAATTTAAATGAATTTACAATCACTCGTTATAGCATTTATGTTATTTATATTTCTTTTGTTAATAGGTTAGTTAGAGGACGCCGCCTTTCGAAGACATTGAGCACGTACGGAATCTAATTCTTTCGGGCAAATATACTCAAGTTAAATAGCCACCTATTTGTTTATTTATTTCATACCCCGGCATTTATTAATACACGTCGGCAATTATCGGATTTCCGAATAAAAAACGACGAATTCAAATTACCATATCCGCCAGTTAGATTTATTGTATATCAGAATTTGAATTTAGAATAAGCATTTTATCGTATTTTGGATCCCTGTAGGAAATAGATTGAGTTGTGAGATAATTGAAATTAGTTTAGGTACCTCTTATATTTTTCAGAAATAGTTAATATGTAAGTACCTACCTAGGTATATTTTGCGAAAATGGCTTCTACATACAACTATTATTATAAAGGTACAGAATGTATAGGTAATATAAATTACCAGGCACTGTGTCTAAAAAATATTATTTTCTAAAAATTGATCGCATCCATTTGCAATTATCTATGATGAAAGGTTTTTTTCTACGTTAACAGGTAGAAACTTCTGTTTCTATTAATTCTCAAGCTCCAGTCTTTATAAAAAGATTAAAAGTCCAAAGGACATTTGCATAGCTAGGAAATTTCTATTATAAGTTAAAATACTTGTTCTCTGCAGTATGCTTTTCCGTACATTTTTATAAAATGGTTTTTGTACCTACTTAATTTTTTTTTAATTATCCTTAATTTGTGTTTTACGTGTAAAGTTCTTGTTTGTTTGTGATGTTTGAAAGTTATAAAGTACCTATATTTAATTAACGTATTTTATTTAAAACATTTTATTCCGTAACTTTTATATACTGGGAGCAAATATTTATCTTTAATTATGGTCCAGTAAATTTGTACTGTAAATGATCCTCGTAGGAAAGTTTTGGGGTAGTTCTGATTTTTTCATTCTATATGTTTTTTGGGGTGCTTAATCCGAATCTGAGGTTTGCGGACAAAATTTCGTGACGCAACATTAAAAAAAAACAGCAAAATCCGTTGTTTTTCTTCATTTTTCGTTTTTTTTTTGCTTAAAACTCGAAAACTACTAACTTTTGGTAAATGGTTTGTTTACAGAAATTAAAGTAGGTACCTACTTGAAATTCTCTACAGATACCAGTATTTAGTTTTGTTTTCAGACCAATCGTTCGGTTTCTAGTGCGAGTTGAAAATTGTAAATTTTTTGCAGTTTATGCAAAACCCACTTCTTACATTTCAATACTTAATTTTTATGGATGCTGTCATTTGATAAATGTCACCTGGTTTTCCACACAAGTAATTAATTAAATGATCATTTCATTTCAATTATAATATGCAAAATTTATATGAGCCGTTGTCTTTTGGAAGGCCCTGGCTGAGGTTCTTCCATAATGATGTGTTCTGGTTCTGCTATATGGGTTCTGCTATCTGGGTAAACTTATTAAAAAAACATATATTTAACAAAATTATTCAAACGAATGTCTTAAAGTATATTTAGGTATGTAAATACTGGACTATTACATACTGGCATAATTATTTTTTATACAAATTCGTTAACCAGATGAAACAAGTGTCTATGTTTTTCATATTTCACAACACACTTCAGACTTCTTAGGAAAACTTAATCATTTTTATGTGTACTTTATAGCTAGGTTACAGCTTGGAAGAATCTTATCTGCTGTAATACACTGTATAGAAGTACAACATACTGTAAACATGAAGCAATTCTCATAACTTGGGCTGTTATAGGTACTGTCGAGAGCATATCAACTTTCCACAGGAACAATTTCACTTTAATTGGATTTGTTAGTCGTTTATTTACCAATGTCACTTTATGTGTGTATGCTCCGTATATCCAGGTTAAGGAGGTATCTGACATTCGCTAACGAGGGACCGTCCGTCGCGTCGCAAACATCCACCAGAAACCGTTTGAACTGGGTGGCTGAAGTAATTAAAGGATGAGCTGGATAATTCATGTAAAATAAATTATACATAATATTAAACTGAGCCTCATTCATTAATATGCTATGAATAATAAGAATAATAGAGTAACGCTATAAGAAAGTATATAGGGCCTTCGTAGCCCACAAGCATCTTAAGCCTAAGACGTGGCAGGAAAAAACAGACTATTTTATTTAAAAAAAAATTGCGTTTTTTGACGAACTATGAAGAATATTTCATAAACAAACAGATTCGAAACTATGAAGGGACAGGAAGTACGGTGCGGTGTATATGGTCAAGCTTACGTATTTGTCAAACATTATTTTTATTTTTTTATTTTATTTAATTTTTATTTTTATTTAATTTATTTTATTAAAATTGTATATAGAGCATCTATAGAGGCGGGTGGCAAAGGCAAATTCGTAGAATTTAATGCGTTTGGTTCGACAAATGCTGCCGGCTGTCGGACCCGGTTTGCCGCCTGGATGATAGTCTAATAACGACACACCTACACAATATCTCATTAGTGAAGTTCCCGGAAAGGTGTATTATAGGTCGCGCCACGTAAAATGAACTCTGGAAACAATTGAAAGTGATGTGTTCGCGCATGGGTACACTTACGCACGAAAGTACTAGGGCTATTTATCGTGATATTATCTATGATAAAAGTTCAATTATCCTGCTTTAAGTAGTTATTAAGAGTTGGGACTCAATTTTATTACTTATATAGATATAGAGCATATAGAGCATCTATAGAGGCGGGTGGCAAAGGCAAATTCGTAGAATTTAATGCGTTTGGTTCGACAAATGCTGCCGGCTGTCGGACCCGGTTTGCCGCCTGGATGATAGTCCAATAACGACACACCTACACAATATCTCATTAGTGAAGTTCCCGGAAAGGTGTATTATAGGTCGCGCCACGTAAAATGAACTCTGGAAACAATTGAAAGTGATGTGTTCGCGCATGGGTACACTTACGCACGAAAGTACTAGGGCTATTTATCGTGATATTATCTATGATAAAAGTTCAATTATCCTGCTTTAAGTAGTTATTAAGAGTTGGGACTCAATTTTATTACTTAATTAGGTATGTACGAGTCCCTACCTTCAATTTTGTCTATAGAGTTGAGTATCCCTACAAGAGTTTGCACGTGTCACATTTAGATACTTTTAATCACGAGTGTGAGAAAATATACTAATAATGAGGAGTAATATTTTTGACATACATATTGATAACAGAAATGAAGAGTCAGTTTTAATGACTCCGCCTAATGTTATCGACTTTGATTTATTTCCTAGTCATAAAGAGAAACCTCAAAATAGCGGAAATCAATGGATTCGCGTCATAATCGAGATGATCCTTTCATGAATTATTTACGAATATTGAATCCTTACATAGTGAGGAGGGATGATTATGATTACAGTGGCGATACAAGGATATCCCCGAATCTTAATATCTGGTATTCGGGAAAACATGCAAATGAATAGAGGCTTTAGGTCTGAACCTTTTGATAAAGTAAATTTATACATCGTCATCGGTTAATAGATAATAAGCGACCGCTTTCAAACATGAAAACTACCAGTAAATCAAAACTGTCTACTAAGTATTAAGTTTTTGCTGATTCATTTATAATAAGTATGTACAAAAAAAATCTATTCTATTATACTTATGTAGGAATTTTGTTATAAGTAAAAAAACAAATTATACATATTTCCTTTATTTATCATTATTTTTATCCAACTAATGGGGGTTACCATTTTTTATATGTATATTGCAGACTTACGTAAACCTAGTACCTACATAAACTTACTACACATTATATTACGTTAGTTTCCTTACTGCCGCCGCCATTAGGAAAATCTCTGCAAAAAAATACTTCCAAACTAGCTTATCATCACCTTTGGACCCCAAAGGTGATGATAAGCTAGTAAACGAATGTGTACTTTAACTCCAGTGACTTTGCTATCTGATGATGAGTAACGGATTATACTGTTCGATAATATTTTAGGAATTGTTGAGATAAAACTGACACACGATAAATATTTCCAAACGTGATTACCATTCTCACTTCGATAATCTAACATGAAACTGCTAGAGATATTTGCTACCTTCATAGCGTGTAAGTGTCTAAAACTTAATGTCTAATTAAGGCCTTCCGTTATTCAAATAAATTTTATAATTGTTCCATTTCTAAATCATACCTACGTAATACGTATATATTTTTAATGCATTAGTAACAATTTTAACTTTTAATGAATATCATGATTGTTATGTTACAACCGGTAAATTAGTGAATAAGAATACGTTAAGTATATGTTTGTTAAATAATATTTAATTTTGAAAATATCTCTTATGTGTTTAAGAAGGCATTCCGGAAGATGCAGCAAAGACAGTTCAAGTAATTTACCTATTTAAAATCATGCCATCATCACCAGATTTTTGATAACGAATGTGTTAGCGATAAGAGTATTGAGTAATATATGGTATACTTTTTTGACATTTTCTGCTATTAAACAATAATAATAAAAAAGATTCCAGCCAATTTCCATCACTAATTGTCAAGGCCACGTGAATTACATTAAATGAGATGGAGCAATAGATTGTATTGGGCTAACCTTGAATAATATATTTATTATATTTGTGATTCTACCTATTTATTGTAGTAAAGTGAATACGATATTTTTCCATTGCTTTTTAGATACTTAAGTTATTGCAAGTTAAAATAACGAAATTCAATTTTAAGGTTGCATATTTTATGCACAAAGTCTGTCAATAGGCAGCTACCTATATGTATAAATAGGCGCATGGTGCCATTACGTATTGCGTTATAGATATATCTGAAAGTATTCCTTTTCTCAATCTTTAGGCTGTGGTAGAAACTGGGTGGTGTCCGAAAGTCAGTCCTATGCTTGGTTGCAAGCGTTACCTTCCACTGATGTCGACAATCTTTTGGGTAACAATACGTTGTCCCTCGCTGCAGGTGTCAATCAGGGGTTCAAGTTAAACGAAGTCTGCCACTGTACCTGTGGTAAGTCAGTGAATATCTTAATTTTTCCGTTGTCACAAAATCATAACTGAATGACAAGAAACCGCATGTTTTTCATTTTACTGCAAGGTACATAGGAATTGGGGAGATGCTGGACCTGCCCAATTCGACGACACCTTAAAGAGATCAAATCTAAATAATTAATGTTTTTGAAGCTGAGGGAAATAAATAATATACCTGTATTGTATACCTTATACTATATCCAGTTTTTCCAACTAGATATAGGTACGCATAATTATTATATTGTGTAATCTGTTGTTCTATGTATGGCGGTCTTGCATAGTGTTAAGTAATAATAAAAAGATTTTGGTGTTTGTTATTTTTAGCTTGTGCTGCTAATGAAATTCCTCACATTCCTGGAGACAACAGCCACTACGTGGAGGGCGAGAGCCGCTACATCTGGATGCTGGACGGCGACGGGATGCCGCATCTCGTTGATTTACATGAGAGACCTTCCGATGAAGCACTACTGGAAGCCACCGGAAACGGCGCCAATAATGAATATTGGCTTTTCACCAGGTTGGTTGTTGCGATATCTAAAACTTGTTGGAAGGCTTAATAAAGAATGTTTGTAACCAGTTTCATCTTTTTTTTTCAGAAATAATCCGAACTACGCTCAAGTTTTAGTCTACGGGGACGCAGACTCAATCTGGACTTCCAATTATCTTGGTGGTCGGCCCTTGAAAGTCATAGTTCACGGTTGGTACAGCAATGCCAACTGTTACATAAATCCTATGATAACTGCCGCCTTCCTCGCTGTCCAAGATTGCAACGTCATTGTGGTTGACTGGAGTAGTGTCGCGAACGCTATTTATTGGGTCGCTGCATCTGGTGTCCCCGGCGCTGGTCAACATATCGGTCAACTCTTGACCTGGCTTATCGACACAGCCGGCGGTAGCTGGGATGATGTTCATATAGTCGGCTTCAGTCTTGGCGCTCATGTGGTCGGCAATGCTGGCCGGGCTGTACAAAACAGAGTAGCTAGAATCACCGGTAATTAGATATTTTTATTTACTGTCAATTCGTTTTTAATTATTTATTTATTCGTACTTGACATTGATTTGTTTTTTATTGTATTTTTTATCTAAGGGCTCGATCCCGCTGGACCATTTTGGAGAGGCAACTCTAACGCTTTGCGAGCCAGCGATGGCCAGTACGTAGAGGTTATCCATACAGATGGAGGTGGACTTGGTATCTTCGACCCTATCGGTGGGGCAAACTTCTACCCCAACGGAGGCAGGAATCCTCAGCCTGGTTGTTTCATTTACATGTGCTCTCACAGGCGTGTTTGCGAGTTGTTTACATCCAGTATTTACACCAATCATTTCAACGCCCGGTTGTGTGAAAGTCTCGATGACGCCCGAAATAAAAGATGTACTGGCGATAGATGGCTACAAATGGGCAATGCAAACGCAGACAAGCGCGGGTAAGACCTTATTTTGCCTATTATTACCCGGTTCCTTGTAAGGTGTCTTTGTTATACATACCTACTTACTAAAATTGTTATAAATATAAATCAGTTGTTTGAAAGTTGTAAGGGAACAGATAAACATTAAACAAGTTACAAGGGAAAATCATTATACCCCCTCCATTCAGCTTTGCCGTAGTCGATCCAGTAAAAAATATCATTTCACATTCTATGTTGCAACACCTTTGCTGAAACTTATGGTATGAAGTCGTTTCCACCTATTACGCACGTTATTAATCAGAGGTTTCAGACGCAGAACATATAAGGCGATTCACACTTGATGGATCCGGTTTTGTGACGTTCACGCACAAACATCAGATCCAAGTGAAATTGTGATGTAACAAAAATGGTTAAACTGTAGAGTGATTTTAATATCTTTACACGTCCTTAAATATAATTCGAGACAATTGAATGCGATAAAATCTGTAGGTATAACTATTTATTTTTCTTTTACAGAACTGGAATCTACGGATTATCTACAGGCGACAGATGGCCTTTCTAAAATCTGGACGAGATTAACCATAGTGTAAAGCCATAAAAATGAAACATACAATATTGGACCATTTTCACTCAAATTGTTTAGTTAAAAATAAATACGTTACTGCCATAATGGTGATAGAACTAGCGATATGTGTTTTTAATGATGATGACGTTATGGCCATTCATTAATTAAATGAACATATCTTGGCTATTTTCGATACACTGATGTTTATAGTATATGCCCTTTACATGGTTATCGGATACCCGGGCTCAAATAAAAGGAAACAAGCATATACGTAGGTATGGGTAAGTTAATACTAAATGATTTCGTCCGGGTACGTTATCTTCTTTAATTTCTCTCTCAAGATTACTTACGAAATATGCTTGTTTTGTCTATGTTTGTTTATAGGCTACCCTGTCAGCCAATAAACAAACATATGCAGGCCAATTACTATACCAATCATCCTACTTCGAGGGACTTGTTTGATTCGTATTTCACTCAAAATCTCGCTTAAGATATTTTAATTATAAGTTTTCGGTTTATAGGAAATAACAAATATTTAAGTTAAACAATGTGTTTCGTTAACTTAGCGAAGTTTTGTTATACCTCAAATGATATCAAACTTTTCTGTTTAATAAATTTATTAATGCATAAATGTTTAAAAGATTTGCTATTAATTGGCTAAAGGCGGTCCTAGATAGCTCCTGCTCTGGGTGAATGTCCTTGTCTAAAATTTGCACAATCACTTTTGAATCTAAAAACATGGAATGGTTTTTGAGCCATGTCGCGTAAATGAAGTAAAATGTTTGATCGAGTGTTAAGATGACCGGGCACTGAACGACATTAATTCTCCATCACGTGTTCTGTTTAATTATTCGGGGACATGTGTCAGCGCGTGCATGGCGTAGCATCGTGTCGAGCATTGATACTACTTTAGCAAGTCGTGGCGATCTTACGATGGTCATGATTTAAATAGGATATAAAATATGATGGTCATGATTATTTTAATATATTTTTATAAGAGAGTAAAAAGTTAAATTATAAAGTTATTTTACAAGGGTAAGTAAAAAATATAGAATATGAATTTATAATGGCTACGTTTAACGCGATCACTTTTACTCACGATTTTATGAATTCATTTTGAAATGGGTTTTTCCTTTCAATATGAAGAGGAGGTTCTTTTGTTAGCCTTTTTCTGTGTGCTTGTGTTTGTTTGTGCTTGTTTGTGCAATATGGATCTTCTTGGTTTTATTTCTAATGTTACTTACCTGAAAAAAAAAGAAAAACATTTTAAGGCTTACATATTTTAATTAAGTGTATTTAGGAACATCATTATTATATAAATACCAATTTTTGGTAATAGATAAAAAAATGTCTGTTGCAATTGCGTTTCTTTTATTTTTTTTCCCGATATCATTTAAATTTTGTAAAAAGGAAGTTTGAAAAGATATGGTAAGTTTTAAAATTGAAAGTAAAGGAGGGAATTTCTTGAAAAATCTCAATTTCTGACGTGACAATTTTGAGGTTTACAATAATTAGGACCTTTAAGGTAAATAAGGTAGTAGGTATGGCTGATTCCACAGTTTCGTGCAAATTTCGACCATTCCACGAAATATTTTTTTTTATATCGGTTTCGAAAATCGGTATGCTAAAAAGATGCGTATATCGTCTAGATGTAGTAAACTAGTTTGGACGTATTAAATTTTTTTATAGTTTTCGAGGAAATCGTTGGAGTGTAATGAGGCAATGGAATGTAATGAAATATCGTGAGAGTGTAATGATGTTGTTTGGAAGGTATTAATGAAAAAATATTAGTCAGTATTATAAAATTTATTAAAATATCAAACTTTTTCTTCATAAACGTACTTATTCATGGAAATCGTATGTGTCAAAATGAACACAATTTTTTTTACGTCTTAGGAACATTTCAATAGACTTCTAAAAGTATAAACACCTAAACTAGAAACTCACATTGTGGCGACCTGCATAATAGGTGACAATTATAACGGCGCGGCGAAATTGTACATCTTATATTTGGAGTTACATGGTGATATGACTCTAGGCAACTGGACATAGTGATGACTTGGAGCTACGCTGCAAGACGCTGGCCGCGCGATGATTTGTGCGGACGTGTTAAGCTACGTGATTGCTGATGCAGCGGAACCATATCGATGCAGGAATATTTTCACGCTCGCTGACTTGTCTTATCTATCACGTACTCGAGGACCGCACAGTACTCCCCCCTTTGGAAAAGAAAATGAAAACAGGACTTCTAAATGCCGCTAAAACCTCGCTTGTTGCTCTTTTCTTCGCTGAATAGCTGCACCCATGATTCTTCCAGAGTAATCGAAGGAAACTAAAGCGTTTACCATTAATCAATATTTCTTCACAACCAATAACTGCAGAGCGTTGCGTTGTGGACATCATCGTGGTCATTGCGCAGTCTCATCATAAAAAAGTCTTCAAATTCTTTATATTAATTCAATAAACATCAGCAGTACTTCCACGCTCGAGCGTTTCTCTTACAGTCGTGGGCTGCATACACTGGCGGTTATCAAATCCTGCTCATGGGCACCAAGCGTTGTTAATGTGTTTCATTGTTTCACGTTATTGCAATGCAGAGTCTGGTACAAAATACCGCAAATACGGCAGTGCAAGGAACTTCTGACTTCTTGCTGCCAAAAACTAAAAATTACTGCGAATCTAACGACGAGCCTTTTCCTTTGTTATTCTCTCCAAAAATGGTGCGTGTCGTGGCCATAACGATGCGAAGTTTGTCCAAGTGATAGTCTTAATTTCAATAATTGTAGTAAAATTTCAATGTAAAATGATTCATTGTAAACTTGACGCTGTTTCGATGTTCGTCCATTTGTGCTGCTTCGTGCGTATTTCTTGCTTACTGAGGCACCTGCTTGTGTCAATTGCAAAAATTCATCTCAATATTTCTCAAATTTTTTTTCGGTGTCGTCGTCAATCATAAAAAAAAGTTGAATTAATCGTTAAAGTAGCTAGTTGTTGCAGCGCCGGGTCCAGATGCTGGTATTGTACTTGGCCGAAACTACGTACATAGTGAATCACTTCTTGATCCAGAGTCGGTGAGACCCGCTGATGGAAAGCAGAAACTAGATTGCCTCGATGAGGTGCTTGCATTGTCTTGAGATCCATCTTCAAAGTAGCGAAGTTGCGTGTTCAATCGGCGGCGGTCACCACTGCGGCGGCCCGGCAGAAAATAGTTGACAATAAGATGGCACAGCGTTGTTGCAGAAATTATATTTAAGGTTACATAGTGATATGACTCTAGGCAACTGGACAATAGTAATGACTTGAAGCTACGCTTATATACTAAGACGCTGGTGATTGCTGATGCAGCGGAACCATATCGATGCAGGAATATTTTCACGCTCGCTGACTTGTCTTATCTATCACGTACTCGAGATCCGCACACACATAAACCCTAAAAAATACTCGTGTCAAAATCTAAGCAAAATGTACTGTCAGAATTTTTTTTCATATTAATTTGCGGTCTGTAAGACTATAAAAAATAACAATAAGGCCAACCATTAACATTTCAATCTGAATTTCGTTAAGTAAATAGGTACCTAGATAGGTTGGTATTTTTTGAATAACATAAGTTGAAAAAGTTATGTAGTTGCTTAATATAAAAATTTAAATTCAAATTCAAATTCTTTATTTTGCACACCATAGGTTTTACAAGATGTTATTACATTATTTGACAGTACCTTTTATGGACCCTGACGACAATACTCATTAAGGTAGGTAACGTTTTATTAATAATGTTATTTTTACAAAAAACGTCAGTTAATACCGAAAACATGATCTTTATTAGTGTTTTATATTACTACTTTACTACCCGTAAAACTATTTCATTAACTTCCAAAACCTTTCATTCCCCTCCGCCAAAAAATTGGAGGGAATGGAATGTAATGAATTGGAAAGGAATGAAATTTAGGAAGAATTTCTCGATTTATTTCGAAACTACAAGTGCAATGACCTTAATAGGTATAATATAAAAACACCCACATACAAGCTATAATTTTATCTACAATAAAATTAATTTGATCATGAGCTTACTTAGAAATGCAATGGAATGTAATGTGTACGAACCTGTGACAAAAGCGATTTTCAGAACTTAAATCGGAAATATTTTTTAGTGTGGCTGCGCGTGGTCTTTCTCGGTAGATTGTTTAGGCAGACAGAGGGGCGCGGGAGACGTGGGCGTGGGCAAAAGAAGAAAGAGGGTTGGGAACACATTATAATGTTGATTGCAATTTTCGTGGAAGAGAATGAAGTTTTTCGTTTGACAAAATTTTAAGTGCGATTCTTTATATATTGCGCTATGAATTATTAATGTTTATTTATTAATTATTAATTGTAATAGTGTAACTTGATATTCAGGTACAAAAAACCTGAACATTTACCGTAGGAAAGTGTACTAAAGTATCTCAGAAAACTCAGGGTGGGTATCTGGATGAGGAGTGTAATGAGATTTTGACATGTTTTTGTTCAGGGTTTTTTTTATTTAATTAATTTAGCGATTAAATGAAAGATGCGTCTTTTAGCTTTACTTATACGTGAACTTTTTCAATTTAAACATTTTAGCTAACTGTTAAAATCATATGAGTTTTTGGTCTGGATGGCAAATCTGAACGAAACGGTGGAATCAGCCGTATACGAGTATGTATGTTTTGGCAGACAATCAAAGTATTAAACGTGGGAAATTTTAGGTATTTTAAGAACGCAGGAGAGTGTAACCACTTAATTTATGTTTACAGAGACAGCTCTTAACATACAAATTGACCGTCGCAATTTAATTGCGGAAAATTAAAAAAAAAAACTCGCAATTAACTCCACGATGACATAAGCTGTGAAACTATTAAATAAAATCATAAACGAACCGAGCCATATTTTTTTAGATGCAGTTTTACAGCCGCCACTTACTTTGTGCGACGATCTGCTGCACTAAAGGGACTTAAATTTTAATATGAGAGGCAACTGTTGTTGAAACCAGAAGTGAGACACCATTTTTCATTTGGCAATTAGTAGAATCCGGCCCCTGGCTGAAAGGCATGCTACGTCACGTCGCCGTGTCAATAAGCGCCAGGTTCATTTGCGTCCATTATTCTAGCTAGGCATGTAGACGCAGAATGAATGCTGACTGCCAATCCCTTTTGGGAAACGCAGGGGTTGTTCGTGTGTTGACATATGGACATGCCTATTTTCATGCAATACGCACCTCCATCCAATCGTAGCATAAAATCGATACCTAATTAAAGAGTAGATTCTAATATTAGGTACCCCGTGGGTACTCCTCGATAATTACTACTTAGGAATTTGGGTTCATTATAGTTTTTGTGTGCTCCTTAGGTCTGCTTTCAAACAAAAATGTAGGTACCTATCTGTAAATGCACTTTATAGGTTTTTAGGTGCACTTTATTGTGAAGCAATAAGAATAAATGATAAATAAACCCGAATTTAGCGTGACGAAGGCAAAATCTAATAATAGCAGCCGCAGCCGGTCGACAAACTATCCATATTGCAGCTTTGATTATTTCCGTTCACTACTATTTGCATGTTTACTTACAACCAGTAGGTACGTTAGGTACGACTGCAAGCCCATACCTGAAATTCAGCTAAAATGAAATCACCAAATAATCTTCTATAACTGAATAAACCAATTTCGTGTCGGTGATGTAGAAGTTTCCATTTGAATATGTAGGAATGGCGTGATACGATGAGTTGGAAGTGTTTCCGAATTGAGTTTTGATTGCGTTTGTCCTGATGTGCCGTCGCACTCGTATGTAGGTCGCGTCGTTAGGTGTGCAGTGTGCACACACCACAAGATACTACACACCTCACAAATCTTTCACTATGTTTGTACTTCTATTGCGATTCAATAAACCTTTTATGGATAGGTAAGTACTTCTTTATCCGTAAAACGACAAGAAGCGTGGAGTTTAGCAAAGTTAACACTTCGTCAAATCAAACTTAGGTTTAGTGGATCATTAAGTTTAAAGGTGCAATAATACCTACCTTACCAACTAATTTCCTATTATAGGCACCTACCTAATATTATACTGTAAGTATACGAATTTTCATTTGGAAATTAATTACAAACAAAATTCGCAGTAACATCGTTTTATGATGGGAAAAGGGTATTAGCTTCTGAAGTTTAGATCCTTTTAAAGTAAAAGTACCTATATGTATATAATTAAAAGGTTCCGAAACGTGTGATAATAATTTAAATTTAGGAAATTAGGTAAATGAACGTGAGATTTGGGACGGCCTTTGTTCTCATAACATCTAATCATTCTTTAAAATCCGTGCTACAGTTATATAAACGCATCTAAATAGTCTCCATTATACAATGTAATCAATTAGTTTGTAATATTTTTATTCACAGTTGATGCAATCATGAACTGACATTACAGCTAGCTGTAGAAAAAGGTTATTATAAAAGTTTCTAAGAAATCCTTTACAAATTCAACCCCTTTGATTAATTCTTCAGAATCGTATAAATTCATTTCGTTTGTATATTCGGGTGTTCCAGATCTCGCTCATTTTAGGCCGAGATCAATCGAGATTTCACGAGATTGAGATTACATATCCTACATGAAAGCTTGGCTGAGTTTTGATTGAGGAAGTATATTTCTTTTATTTATTTCATGATAATTTCTGCTGCTTTTCATTGCACATAGCTAATACCTATCACAAATAAGCGTTGCTTATCAGTAGTTGCTAAAACAGCGAGTATTTAGACCGTATCTTTAAGTAACTTAAAAGGTATTTGAACCATATTTGCTTGTGGTTTCGTGCGTTTATTCGTTGGTACGGGGCGTGCCCGAATTCATACTTGCATAGCTTTTAAACCGAAAGGCTACACAAATGTTTATTGCCTTCTAAACTTTAGCACGAACATTTTGTAACGAGGAAGGGAATTCTTTTGCTTCAGTTCAAAATGGTAGCAAAAGGCCTGATCAAAAACCGTATAAGTACTTAATGTCTAACAAAGTGCCACTTTCGATATTATTTGAGAAGAATCGTTATTTATTTACTTAATAGTCATAATGTAAGGAGAGAGTGTACAGTACAGACCATAATACAAAAAAATATAAAGTTACAGTACTTATATTTCTCAGTGAAATTTCTTCCTGCAGATTTCTGAGATAGAGAGATATAGAGAGATTTAAAACCTAACTTAACTATAACTAAAACAGAAGAAAATGGCACAAGATTGATTGTGAGTTATGAAGGTAGACATATTATAGTGTTTTCTGATCTGTGGCACTTTTTCCTGGCACTAGCTGCAAGTGCTGCAACAATTTAATTTTAGGTACCTAGTGTATTAAATTGTCGGTCGATATAAAATATATAGGTACCTAGGTACCTTAGTATCTATGAGTATTCAACTTTCAAGGATCTCGTCTAACATTAATTTTAGGTTCCAGTTCCGTTCACCTTATCTAGTTAAAATTGTTAGTTATGGCAGCGCTTGTTTTACGAATGGAAGTGTTTTCTTGAGCTAAATGAATGGAATTTTATATCACTTAAAGGCTCTTGTTTTTTTTATGGCAGAAACTTTTAGAGCAATGTGCGTTAGGGTGGCGCTAAATGCCCTTACACACTTATACGCGGTAGGACCGCAACCGTGGTTTCATGTTTGATATGAAACTGTAACAAAACCGCTATAGGTTGGCAAAACATCATAACTTACAAATTCACCAATGATGATGAAAATGATAAGACATTAAAAACTTTGACCTAAGAAAGCACCGGATATTGCGGGTCCGGGGCCGGAGAGAAAAAACAAAACACCTAGGAAAACCTCAACAGTCAATCGTCACTTCAAAGCGAACACTTTCTATGTTTTATTCTCTAAAAATTAAATCAAAATTATATTATAGTTAAACTTTTTTAATAGAAAAAAGGAATGTAAGATTGAGGACCAAGTTTGAAGAGAATGTTACAATCGATAAAATTTTCCCCTTACAAACTTTGTTACACCCTTTTGCACCTTTCCAAAAGTTGATTCATCAAAAATTTATAAATAACCTTCTTGTATCTTTACATATAAGTCACTTATTAAAAGTTGTTTAGGTTCCGTGTCGAATTACATGTTTAAGTATTTGCATCTACTAATTAGGAAACACCTTTTATATTTTGTAGAGGACACCTACCTACCGATATCGAAAATGATTTGTGAAACAAATGTTCACTTACCTACATAGGTAATTTGTGAATATTATTAGGTTAGGTACCTCACATAATCGCTTACTTAAATTGTTGTATACTAGATCAAAAAATCTAAAGAAAATGATTTTATTAATGTATTATTTGATGATTAATTATATCTATGATTTTTCATATTGATATGTTTTATATATCTAAATCACAATTATGAGGTTAATTGACTTTAATCTGATAGAGCCCACCCATATCTACATTTATAAATTGCAAGTGATAAATGAATCCAATTCACTAGAAATCTTGCAAACTCTATTTATTGGACAGCAGTAGCTGGTGTTCCTGGTATCGGACAGCATCTTGGTCAATTAATTACCTGGTTCATCAACACGGCCGGTGGTAACTGGAATAGCGTTCATCTCGTCGGCTTCAGCCTTGGCGCTCACGTCGTTGGCAACGCTTGCCGCACTGTTCAGAACCGAGTTGCTAGAGTCACAGGTAAAATCTTAAAATTCTTCACAATTCGAGTGAGTTATCTACCTACCTGATGTCGATTCGGTTGACATTGTATAATATTGTTTCTAAGGACTCGATCCTGCTGGCCCGAATTGGGGAGGCAATTCCAACTCCCAGCGAGCCAGCGACGACCAGTACGTAGAGGCTATTCACACCGACGGCGGGGCGCTCGGTATCTTCGACCCCATCGGAGGGGCCAACTTCTATCCCAACGGTGGTCGTAACAATCAACCTGGTTGTTGGCTCTACATGTGTTCTCACAGCCGAGCTTACGAGCTCTTCGCTTCAAGTGTCTACACTGATCGATTCACTGATCGCTAGTGCCACAGTCTGGACGACGCTCGCAAACAAAGATGTACTGGTAATGGATCGCTGAACTTAGGCAACGCTAATGTGAATAAGCGAGGGTGAATACTTTAATAATATTTATGTTCCTATACATACGCGGTTCATGACATAACTTTTATGAGAAATAACTTGATCAAAGCACGTGTCGTGTTTTAGTGTTTAACACTTATTTTATTATAATTCGTCATACATAAGTGTTTACCTATAAGGTGAACTTTCTTTGCAATCAATTTCATGTGGTTAACCTTCCAGCACAGTTCTCATAAATAAAACATAACTTTTGAACTGCTGTAATCTTTTACAGCAGTTCAAATAATAAGTCCATAGTACCTAAGGAACACCGTAGTAAAGCAGGAGACGCGCAAATATTTGTCATTGTGCGCCTTACCTCCACAACTTCACACTATCTTCGGATTGTCAGTGTACTATGCTCAGTTCGAAAGAACCTTTAAATCACCACTGTAACATCAAAGCTAATTTTTATTTTTTATTTTACAGAAGTGGACTCTACGGATTAGCTACGGGCGGTAGTTGGCCATTTTAAAGCTGCATTACGAATTCTGTTTGACCTTTTTAAATAAAATTTTGAATAATTGTTGCGTTTTGAATTTTTCGTATTAATTTATTAAATCCAGGAGACAAAATGTTTATTATACCTACACACACACTTACAGTACCTATAGGGAACAGTTAGCTAACCTTTCCTACTAACATAAAAAAACTTCAATGGTTATGCTGATGGCTGGATGTATGTTACTCTTTCGAGTAAAAATTACAAACAGATTTTAATAAAACAAATGAAACATGGGCAGAAACATTCACATTTATTATCCGTTTTTTCCCTATGTATTCAATACTTTAAGATCATTAGTCACTCATCATGCCGTACTTACCTATTACCTTAAGGCCCAAACGTTCACCTCGATTCTCGAAACAATGCTCTAATTAAAGTTCTAATGCACATTTACGAGTTAATTACAAGTAGTTGCCGTATCGTAAGTGTTGTAACCGCTACGCGTGGCTAGGTTAGGTTTAGAATTACCACCAACAACATTTACCGAGTAATTCGTGTGCAAATTTAGTAGGTAGATGACTTGAAAAAAATACGCACTAGTTTTACACCCAATTGTGAAATATCACTGACAAGCTTAACCTTTACCTAACAAACAAGTGTACTTCGAGTATAAATAAATTTATCAATTGATTGAGATAGACACAGTCAATCAATGATTTTTTATAGGTATAGATATGTTACCTTTATAGTGATTGTCGTTTAAATCTGTGCCGAATAATGATTACAATGACATTAATAACAGCACTTCAAATCACACTCCAAATGTATTCAGACTAACTGAGACTAGCTACAAGTTGTCTTAAATAGGTCTATTTACAGTCTTCAAAATGTGCGCGCTTAGAACATATCTATCTATACCTATAAAAAAAACATTGCAGTCAATATACATACTTAGATATCTTAAATGTAATCAAGTAGGTACTTATGTGCAAACATAATACTATAAAATAAGATTATTTTCCATTATGCATAATATTAAACGGAAAAGTCCCTGGCTTCATTCCGCCTCCCGAAAGGTACGACTGTTAACAAAATAAATATAAACTTATTCTTACCTAGATCTATTTGCAGTTATATAACGTCTAGGTACTGAACCACAATTCATTTCCAAAAGAAATTTGTTTTACCGCTAGCTAAAGTGGAGGCAATGGTTGTGTGTGGAGAATTCTTTTCAGCCTGCATACAAACAGGGACAAAGCAGCCGACTATTCGCGCCACAAACAATAAAAACATACATAAAACTAAATTTGATGCGCGGGTCGAGTGGAACCCTACCTATGTAACTTATTGCAATCCGCGAGTGTTTCGCAAAACTCTACGGCTGTTCAGTCAGCACGCGAGTACAATAATAAACATTTAACTAAGGATAAGGATAACAACTAATCCGTCCTAAAAATTCTGGTCTGCGTCAAAGTTCGTCAAGTAGGGGCTTGTGATGTTATTTCTGAGTACTTAAAAAATGTACCTAAGCGTGTTAGGCGAAACTTTAACTCCCTGCATCTTTGTTTTATGCATTTAAGTTAATGCTAATGTTAAGTGATGGACATGTATTTTCTGACTGGTCGTCTAGCATATAAACTCGCTGAGTGTTTCGCAAACCCCTTCGTTTGATTCAGCCGTCGAGTACAGAGCGTATCGTCAGTTGTCAGCACTCGACTTGAAAGCGTCATTCAAATATCGATAGTTGCGCTCGACAAATAGCGTCATCTATTTGACGTTCAACTGAGATGAAAAGGGGGTCGTGAGGAAATATGGAACGCGTGTTGAAACTTCGGATGGCAAATTGCATTGTATCTCATCTCAGTCCCTCGGAGATGAAATTGGATTGCATACTAATAATTCCAAACGTGATTTTAGACGATGACTATTGTATGTTTGATGTAGACTTTACTGTCCGTTTGTTTAGCACTGTCTTATGACTGTGATAGGAAGAGTGTTGAATTTTTGACAGGCACTACTACTAAGTAGATGGTTTATAGCTAATAAAAATACTTTGGATTAAGGAAATTAATGAACTGATTTTAAGACGAACTCAATCACTGCAATCCTGTCAACATATTTAAGTTAATAAAGTATTTGCCCTATACTCGTGCCATTGTCTCTGTAACAGACAAGTAGATAAATTATAAGCATTAATTGATGCCTGAATTATTTAATGAGATAGGTTTACGTTTAATATATACGATCGCAACATGTTTAATATTTATAAGGATAATGTTTTAAAGCGTTCCAAATGCACGACACCCACAAATGAACGCGTTAGCGGGACAACAATGAGTTACGATATAATGCAAACTACGTATATTCTGAAAGTGATCTACTACACTACTAGGTAATTGAGTCATTCGAAACTGTGATAAGTCAAAATAACATACAACTTAAGTGGATTGATCCGAGACAGCATTACTTAGCATTTAAATTTAATGACAGGCAATTTCAAAATACGTATTTACATTTAACATAATGTTTAGTTGTTAATTAGCTTTAACTTAATTTAAAAATGTAGATAATACAATAATGGCATTACATTATTGCTTATTGAGTTTTGATGTATTTTGGCTTTTGTTTATTCTGTAGGTACCTATTTAAGTAGCTTAATGGTGAGGTGTTACAGGCGGCAATTGTTGGTTAAGAGGTAATTGTGACCCGGTGCACGTGGGATTCTCTCACGGTGCTCGGCGGCGGCTGATCACACTCACCTTTACCGATAAAGTACCAACTTTGTGCGCGCATTTTGCAAACTAAACAATGCAGTGAATAACCCATCGTTGCTATGTAACGTTTGAATTACCTTCAAGGACTCACTTTTCTAAGTTGTTCTAGTCATATCACTAATGCTTAAGTATCTTAATCTGTTCACAGATACTTATATATTTTTACTTTTACAAATACCTATGTTCCTATGTTTTTAAGTTACCTTTAAGTTTTCTTAAGAGTTTCCAATACAATGGCCTAGTTACAGCCGTCAAAAAAGAACTTGAGTTTTTAACTCATGCACCTAGTCTATTGGCAAAACGGTACTTTCCAATCAGACAAACAAGTTTGAGTGAAATTTGTTACATACCTACTATTAATTATCTGCACGTTTTCAGTTACTAACCTATTGAGTTGGTACCTACATAATGATGATAAAAACGTAGGTTTACTTATCATTCCATGAAATAACAAAAATCATTGATAAAATTTCGAAATATGAATCATAATAATATTAAATTTAAAATGTAAAAACCCCCAATCGATTTGTAATGTCTGAATTAATTTATTTTATTTTATTCCCAACTTGGGCATATTAACTTAGAAACATTCGGCCCCCACTTTCAAGATTTTGTCTTCTAACTAATTAAGTAATTCTTTTCTGTCTTAATCGATTTTAATCACATAAAGCTTAGAACGCGCTCGATTAAAGAAAAAAAAAACTAAATCAATTCGCTTCTCGCGTTCACGAGTTACGATGCTATAGACCGATAGGCACATCAAACTTAGAACACCCCTCTTTTTGCGTCGGGGGTTAAATTAAATATTATCTATACAAAACCCTTTAAATCGTTTTTTTCATCCAGTTACCTATAGTATATCAGAAACTGTCTTTGTTTAATTAAATTAAAAGTTAGTAACATACCGTTAAACAAATGCACTTTTTAACTCCAGTAGGTAATATATTTAATAGGACTCGCATAAATTTGAACATAACATACTTCGTTTGTTCGAATCGAAAAAACAATCCGTAAATTAAATAAGTAGGTAACTTGAATGTGCAGCATTTAAATGGCTCTCGGTCCCAGTGGCATAGAGCGCACAATAAACAATGGATTGCATAACATTGCAGTTTAAACACGAAGCATGCACGATCACTTTATTTATGTCCCTATCTAGGGACGAAGGATGCGATAGTTAGCTAACACTATACCACACAGTCTATTCCTGCGGCTACAAGCTATGTGCTAGCATGAATATTAGAGTGTCATTATAAAATAATTTCATATCCTAGCACCACCTATTAAGCTATACAATTATGTGTAGCCTCACCAATACTGCGACAATGGTTTCGATATTGCCTATTCTTACTTTCATTAAATGTATTGTAAAATAAATGTATAGTATTGTATTGTTGTGTATGTATGTATTCGTCTTGGAATCATGTTCGAAAAGTACAATAAATAATACCTAATGATGCATTTAGTCCTACTTACTTAAATAGTATTCGCGCCACCACACCGCATGGATTTTAGGTAATAAATAAAGGGAATAGAAAGTACCCTAAAAGCTAAAATACAGCTTTTAGGGTAGTTTCTATTCAAGTCCTTCGTATTCTAACTATCCGGCGAATTATCAAATATTTGGGTTGAGAAATAGACAAAGCTGACTCTCAAAGCGGTCTGAGTCGTAATCGAAAACACAACTGTATTCAGAATATTTCGATGCTGACTTATCGTCCATCCAACCTATCCGACGCTGCGCAAATATTGACAGAAGGACGCTGGGTCTATTCAATTGAAAATGACTATCTTTTAGCCTTTCGTGTTACCAGGTACTAAAATGTAAATCGATCAAATTGTTTGAATGTTAGATGGAGAACAGATGTTGATCCCTGGGTTTGTGGAAGCCAGACGGTGGCGGCGGCAGCGCATCTTCGGCAGACGCTTCTGATATAATTAATGGATTCTGTTCTGTACACTGCCGTTTATTATTCGCGACTGTTTCTTGTTTTTATTGTATAACCTTTTGAAAGTCTTGTTGCTCTTTGATCGATGTGTTCGAGGTAATATTTACCGCATTTCAACATCCAACTCATCGTTTGAGCTTATGGCTCTTTCATTTAATAGTTTAAAGATGGGTAAGTAAACGTTAACGACCAAGAAATATTTTTAAAATTAATTCAATGTCGGTTCTATGATACGATCTGTGAAGTTCTGTTACGATTTTCTATTTTTTGGTTAATATGTATGTGTTAATTTGGTATCTATAAACACAGTTACAGCTTCGTATTTTTATAAGAATTATTTGAAGCTAGCTAGTATATATAGGTACTTAAATGAAAAAAAAAAGGAAATGACATTTTGTTGCTGTCAAAGTAAAAGTGTTTAAAATCGTAGCGTGTAAACGCGTTTGGCACGCTTAGCGTGGGTACGGGGCTATGGGGCACCGATCGTGCGTCAACCAGAGCTTGAATAATGACACTGGCTGACATTTAATTCAGCCTACAAAAGGCTCTTTATGCTGTTTACCCTAATCCATTTACTTCCAGGGGCCGATATTGACAGGCCCGCCAAACTGCTTAATTATATTAACGGAATTAGAATATTTTATACCGGAATTACAAAGTTCAAATTCAATTAGCTAAAGTTAGCCAGAGGTGACTCCCGAATTATTAGGGTCACAAACTTCTATATTTTTTTTGTAATGAACTTGAATCAAAAATTCAAGAAAAGGATCTGGCTATCTGAGAGTTGATCTCGCACACTGAGAATACATTTCTATTAAAGTAAATTGTTAGCCGTCAAACAAACTGAACTTAGCGTTTGAAAAACTGTTCTCTTTGTTATTCCAGGCACTTTAAAGCAACTTAATATTTCATAATATTACTTACATTAGAGAATTGCTCGAATATCTTTCTCTCAACCTAATGGATGTCTCTGCGCTGCGCTGTGAACACACAATCTGGAACAAAATGACACATATACATAATATGCAGGTACTTATAGGAAATAAGAAAGGAAAGAATATTGAACTAGGTAGGTAACTATTGTAACCATGGGTTATAAGTATTCATGTATATGTATTATGTAATGTGACCTTTTTGGTTCAATTGCATGTTTTTATGCAAGGATAACAATGTTGTTGTCGTCGAAGAGACGAGACACATTTAAGGGGGCGGAATTATTTATAAGTCGGGGGATTTTTGACTGGTTTCTGTCTCGGTGGTTTAAAAATGTTACGTATAGGTCGCGCCACGTAAACAGAACGCTGGCTGTCAAGCTGCACATTAGACGATTTTTGAGTCTGACGTGTGCCATTTGTTCTAAAATACCATCGCGCACAAAAGTGTTTAATTACGTTCATGGTTTTACACAGAAAAGAGATTAATTACTTAATTAATTAATTACGACGTAGGTGTATTGTTTTATTAAGAGCTAAGCCGATAATAATGCAGTCGAAAATATAAAACAAAGTATGATTCCGAATTCCTTACCGTCTTCCGATACCTCGGAAAAATAAAAGAAATAAACAAAAACCCATAAGAATAAAACAATAAATAACTCTAGTACTTTCGTGCGCAAATGTACCCATACGCGGACTTATCCCATTCACTTGTTTCCAGCGTTCTTTTTACGTGGCGCGACCTATACAATATCTAAATTTGTTTTACCTACGGACGTAATGCCTGTGGTAGGAAGGCCTAAATTTTACACCTTTTGGATTAAGGCCTAAATGTCGAAACACCCAAGAGCCAAAAAACTATTTTAAAACAACAAATAATCGTTTAACCTACCTGTTATTAGAACTAAGTTTACAATACAGTATTACTAATAAATGAAATAATTTAGGATGAAAAAAAATATATTTTGTTTATGACAACCCAGAAAATAAGTAAGTGACACACAGAAAGGTTAGGATAAGGTTATTTTTTATGACAATACAGAAAATAGGTCTGTGACAAGAGCCAGTATGGACCCATTGAACAATATACCCATATGACAATAATATAAGATACATTTTCGAAATGCTTAACCTCGGACACCTGTTAGATATTTTAAAAATTATGCCTTTTTCTATAAGTTTACTTAAATTTAGGCATTGTAAACTTAGATCTAACAACTTTTAGGTCCTACGAACATTGGTTATTTTGAAATGAGGCTTTCTGTTCATAGGTCTTTTAAAAAGGCCTTCCGTCCAAAGGCATTATGTTCGTTGTTGTTGTTTTTGTAGGTACCTACTACACAATGATTTCAGAATAGGCTATTTGACAACATTTGGAAAATAATTTTAAATTAATGTTTATATGATAATAATTACCCTACATTGATATTTCCGAAAAATTTAATGTTTTAATGATGAAAAATCAATGTTGAAATTCAAATTTAATAAAACCCACGAATAACACTGTTTCTGTAATGGCGCTGGTCACATGTCACGCGTGACGTCACATGCAAGTAAACAAACACGAAAAACACTAACGGAGCGCACTATTATGACAGCTGTTTACTCGCGTGTGACGTCACCAGAATGTCAACAAATAACAGGCCGTTCGTGTTCCAGATAAAAATTTAAAAAATATTACAATTTGTTTATTTTATTTTGTTAAAAACAAACATGTTTTACATCAAAATAAAGTGAAATATATTTCTTTATAATATTATCTTTTAGGATGGCCACATTTTGTTGTATATTTTGAATATAGTCAAATACCCTACGTTCTAAAATGTTAATAAGTATATTTGACGTGAAGGATTTGCATATTATGAATTTTGATAACCGTATAGGTACCTACCTATTGATTGTTGTGGTATAAATCAGATCCATTAGGTATGTAAGCTGGTACTCACTTGAAATAAGTTTATCGAGATAGTAGCTTGCTTATTATAATAGTTTATAAGATGCGTATCTTTTTAACTTTATTTCTAACATTTCTTGTCGTAAGAATTAATTGTGTTTATAATTGTGTAAATTTTACGGAAATAAGTTTGGAAAATTTCAGTAAACATGCAATTCCTAGTTTGGAAGGTAATTCTTAGTTAGAAGCCTCATTGAATTGGCTTCAAGCTTGCCTCGCGAGGCAGCTCACTCAGTGTATACGCGGCTATTAGAATTCTGTGTGATGGACTATTTATTGTATTTAAGGTAAAGCAAAAGGAGTTAACGGAAGAATACTTGTAATTGGATCTTCAATCTATTTTACCGCCATGGCTGCTCTTAAAGTAAGTTCTTGATTTTTTTTAGCTACCTCGCTTAATAAAAGTAGGAAGGTACTTAGTTAAAATAAATATATGAGTAGTAGATAACGATATAATATCATCTAAAATACAATTCAAACATACATATTTTTATATTGTATATGTTACGGGCAATGTGATTAATGCGGGCAGTATTCACAATGCCCGGGCATTATGAATAATGCCCAGCTGTTTCGGGCAATGTGATTATTTACTATCAAAACTGTACAATTTATCACATTGCCCGGGCATTATGAATAATGCCCAAAGACCATTGGGCAATTTGATAATAATAGTCCGTTAACTTGATAATTGTAGGTTGCGATAATTCTATAGTCGCCAAATTTTTGAAACGTTGTCAGAGACATATTAGTAGACATTTTTTTTAGAAATTTTAGGTCACTGCTTTAGGTAGAATTTAGGTTTTTGCATTTTTAGCAACTAAGATTATTGAAGTAGAGTAAGAGAGTAGTAGAGTTGTAGTTATTGAGTAAATAATCTGGCATCTCGTATGTTATGTTATTAAGTACCTCAATACAATTAGGTTTTTAGAAACTACGTATGTGCTGCATACCTAAAGGAAAAAAATCTTTTAATTTCGGCATTATAAGAAATTTTTAATTTCTAATTTTAATGACGTAAAACTTACTACTTATGACCTACTCAATCTTCCTGTGAAATGTTAGAAAATTTAACCTAGTGCTTTTATAATAATTAGGTTATAAAAGCACTAGGTTAAATTTTTGATATTATTAGGGTTGATACTTTTTTTTAATTATGCAATTTCATAATAAAAGTGTAAAAACTACTGTACCAAAAATTTGAACTCAACTTTACGGCAACGAACCGGCGGCGGCGCAGGGGGCGTACGTAAATTTGGGACTAAGCAAATGTCCAAAGTATATAAAAAGAAAAAAAATGAAATTGAAAAAAATCTTTTAATCCTGTAGGTTAGGTTTGACAACACTTTTGACAGGTCATTTTTTAAAGTTAATGCTAGATTCGCAAGAGTGCCCCCAGAGAAGAACATAGCATGAAACTCTGGGTTGCTCTTTTCAATTTAAGTTTTACAAATTCTTAGGCTGAAACACAGAAACAAACATTAAAATTTACATTTCAATAAAGCTTTAATCAATGAACAAATAATAAAAAAATTGCCCCTGCAATATCCAGAACAAGGTATAGGTAAGTAAATGGGAAGCTGAAAAGTGAAAGGCTTAGCTTGATAGAATCCGCATAGGTACATGACCGGCATCACAGCAGCACCTTTACACAGGTCTCAACGATGTGCCAGCCAACAACCCTTTCCACATATTTTAGGGAAACCAGCGCATGTCACCCTTTGACCAATAATTAGAGTCCGGAATGGCCTTAACCTAAACTAAAACTCAACTTAACCTATGAAGAAATGATGAGATTTTTAAGTATCATAATACCTACACATTTATTTATTTCAGTTAGGTTTAGGTGACATAAGGTTTCATTGTAAAATAAAAAAAGTACTGAAACAAGTTTATTATCACTCTGCCCAATTGGTGACGGGCATTATGCATAATTCCCGGGCAATTTGATTTATTGTATAGTATTTATCACGTTGCCCGCTTATATTGGGCATTATTCATAATGCCCGGGCATTATGCATAATGCTCAATTAATCACATTACCCGTAACATATATAAATGCACTAAAGACACAAAACCTTTATCAGAGGGTGCTCCGTCGTCAGATATAACGTCCGATACTAAATAGGCGTGGGTTAGCGGGCAAGGAGATTGATATTGAATCCAATCTTAACACACATTAGCCACTGAACATTACAGCCCCTGCAATAGCTTTCACAAACACAGCGTTCCACTGATCATATAAACGCTCAACTCATTTTATTCTGGTAAAACAATGAATAATCCAAAAATAAAGAAAAATAACGACCCCCATGACATTATGACAGTCTTATTATGACAGTATTTTATATACTCTTCGCTCTGACCCTCGTGTCAGTGTTACGTTTAGGAATCAACTTAAAACTTACACACTTCGTCCAAAAACTCGTAAATCGATTAAATATTCGAATTATTATTACTATTAGCAACTAAATCGATACGCTGCGCCGACATATTATTACTACAAGGTCCATGATGTTTTTGAAGTTAGCTGTAATCTAGTTTTTAAGGCCACTGTAATATTATGGTTTAATAAAAGTAAGTATCAAGTAGGTGTACCTAAGTATTTAGGTACCGAGAAATTTTAGATAAGTTATAAGTTAAGATCAGTCTAGATAAAAAATAACGTTCAAAAAGAGTAGGTAATACCTACTAATATTCCATTATTTTGTCACCTTTTGTATTTGTTTATTTTCAGTCTGGCGCCGATTTCGTAACATTAATAACAACAGAATCGGAAAGACAAATATTAAAAACGAAGTCAAGCGATTACTTAGTATTACCTTATTTACATACAAAGCACTTAAACGACTTGAAGTTTTGGATAATCAAATCTCAGATCGTTGTTTATTCTGCAACTTATCCGCACAATATGGCTTTATTCGAAACAATCCTTAATATATGTAAAGAGTTACAAAAACCGCTTGTATTAGATTTATATTCGCTGACACTTATCTCTCGTAATATATCTTTACTAAAGAATTATTCGGCCGGTGTTATCTTGACTCCAGACACCGAAGAGGCTGATCAAATGTTGAATAGGACTGGATATAATGATTGGAGTTTCCTTGATGAGAATGTGTCAGTTCTGTTGAAAGGAAAGGCTGATAAATTTTATATTAACAACACTTTGCAATGGAGTTTTGAGTTAGGGGGCTCACCTCGACGAACGATTGGTAAGTAGGTAGAGTCTAGAAATCTTTGATAAATAAGTGCCTATCCTACTTTCTACTAATATTATTTAATTGTCAATTTTTGTGCCGATGTTTGTGACTCTTTCACGCAAAAACCACTTATCAGATTTTAATTAAATATATAGTCTGAGCTTATAGCGTTACTAAGGAGATTGAATGCATTTGTTCAATATATTATGTGTGTATTTTTTAAATGATTTTAGCGTTGTCGCTGATGTTGTTTCTAATTTCAGGCCAAGGTGATATGTTAGCAGGAATCGTTGGGGTCTTTTACAATTGGGCTTTGCGAGCTAATATATGTCCTTTGCAAGTTCAAAGTATAGCTGCGTACGCCGCGACTAGACTAACAAGAGGTGCTAATGCGCGCGCGTTTGACAAGTACGGGAGAAGTATGCTTGCGTCGGATATGTTGGAGGAGATTCATAGCGCGTTTGAAGATCTGTTTGTTCAAGAGTGATGTTTGGAACTTGACTTAATAAAATAAATATATGATTTAAAATAAATATTTATTCGATGCTTATATTTGGACTAATTGCGTAAGTATAAAAAATAGGTGGTTAAATTAATGACATTTATAACGATAGTGTCATTGTAAAAAATGACATGTTTGCTACTAACCTTCCAAATCTACAATCAGGATAAAAAGGCATCCACTCCACATATCTATAGCACACACCACTATTGATATCATACATAGGAACCATAGGAACATAGGAAAATGTATTATAACAGTTATAACGAATCTCTCTTTATTATCATTAAACCTGTTGATAGGGAGAACGATTGTTGGATATTTTATAATAAAATTGTAAAATAATTATCGTGCCCTCATAAATATTGTCGATGGAAGTACCTACGTACCCCGCTGTTTGCCTACTTTTAAAGGAGGTGTTACTTTTGTTGTCGTTTTGCAACCACGACAAGCCTGGTTCGGTTCGACCCATTGTGGCATTATTATGCAAAACTGAACGAAATACTCCTCGCGCACTGAACTACATTTTACCTTTGTTAAAAGGTTATTAGAATGTAGGTCTTTACTATTTCAAGGTTAGTGATATTTTCTAAACCTTGTTTATGTATGAAGGGTATAAAAGAAGAACAAATGAAAAGAGGAAGAAAAAAAAGATTCGGAAATACCTTTTATGTAGTTGATTTGTTTTATTTATCAAGAGGTAAAGTTTGTAATTAAAATAATATTGTGTCCTTGACAAAATATACCATAATACTATTAACGGTTTAATTACTTGTACAAGCATTACTTCATATGACATTGAGGCTGTATCATAATGTGTTCTATTTCTCAATACCCCACTTCGTGTCTCGTCATTCTGTGAATTGTCTTGTTCTATTGTATAGAATTTAATGATATTTCGCACTTCTAGTTTGCTCCCGTGCTGGTTCATTTATTAATTAATCATGAATGTACAATAGTGAAACTCTACGTAGATTTAGACTGCTGAGTTAAAATTATATATGAATGCTTTGTACTTTATTATACTTATACTTTGCTGTGTTCTAGACTCGAAATTATATCTCACACAACAACGGCCGGTGTTTATAAGCCGGTCAAAAACTTTCTCATAGAAAATACATCAGGGGGCTTAGCACGGCGTGCCGCGACAATTATCTCACGTATGCTGTACTTATCACATTTAAAACTATAGACAGAGACGTAAGCGTAACAAACGCAGACTTGAAATTATATCTCACACAACAACGGCCGGTGTTTATAAGCCGGTCAAAAACTTTCTCATAGAAAATACATGACATGACAAAAAAAAAATTACAAAGTTGTTTTTGGATCATATTAAGTGGAGGGAAGTGGTCTCTGTCTACACCGATGGGAAAATATGCGACAGATGTATAGGTAAACATGTGATGTATTAACATATGTATAATTATATAGGTATTATTTGCTAACGCCGCCGCTTATGCGTTCTCGCAGCCAGTGCTACTGGTTCAGGTCAGAAACCAGGTCTATATTTTTGTAGAATCGATGTGAGTTAATTAATTTATTATCAGACCGTCTCAATAACAAAGACAATTTAATTTGACAAAAAAGAAAATTCTTGGCAGTCATGGATAAATAAATAAATCATTATTATATTATTATGTGCAAACAGTAAAGTAAAAAGAAGGAAAGTTGACATTTTGAAAAAGAACGAATCATTTCTAAGTAATCTAACCTAAGTAAATCTAAGCTTTAGAATAATTTAGAGTGGACAATGTCTGACGGGTCAGCTCGTTAGATATATTTGTATTAAGTCTCGGAGGTCCAATTAAAAGCGGCTCTAATTATTTGTTGTGTTGAGTACGTATCTTGTTGTAACAAAGCGAATAGAGACGTAGATAGACCTTCACCCTTCTTTCAAGGGTATGTCAAATGTCACGACATTGTTTTATGAAATTCCTTGTTAAGTGATCTCATTGAATAGAAGTCTAGTGGTCAGTGTGTAACAGGATGCGGTTGTATAACTTGGCATTCTTAGTTCACTCTCAAGGATTTTTAAATAAAACTATTTACAATTTATAATAAAATGTTATTACTAATACAGAACGACATATATACTATTTGTTTAAAGCCAGGATTGAATGGGAATCCTTAGTTGCAAGACCGGCTGTTATTTTTTTTTATGTCGTTATTTCGTTTGTCTGTTTTGAAAATGACAAAATCAGTCATAGGCTAACGCCTATTAAAGCTAACGCTTTAATAAGTTATTCTGCAACTGGCCGTTTAGCTTGAAAGCTTTTAAATGTGGCAACTCCTGAAAGTGGAAAATGTCTGTGTTGCTACAAAGAGCTGTACATTCACGTTTTAATATCCGTCATTCAACACTAAAATGATATAGGTACCTACTTTTATTTTAGATACTTACTACAATGAAATAATTTTACCAACCATTTCATTCTGCTATGAAAATCTGGATTTCTACGAAGTATTGTTTTGAATTGTGCATAAGTAGGTACCTACTCACAATAATATCCTGAGGGTAGTCAAACCAACTCCATTCAACTAACAGAGTGGTGGTTGGGCTACCTTTTGTTTGCATAACATGTATATTAGGTATATGTAGTCAAGAAAGAGCCTTTTGAATATTACATATTGTTTAGGTCCAAACTATTAGGTACCTAACTATTTTAACAGTAAATTGTAAGATGATAGTACATAGAGACAAAAAAAAGAGAATTATACAAAAGGTACAGCATATTTCTAAAAGAAATTTTAAACTATCGTTCAATACAAAGGATTATACATATATCAAGGGCACGTTCAGAAATTAAACAACACGGACCGGCTACTGTATCTAAATTAATTCGTGAAATATCAATTGTCTTTTTGACAGGTCATTTGCTAATTTGAAACATGCAGTCGCTTTGTTGACTTACTGCCGCCATCAAGATAAGACTAAAAGGGGAGTTCAAATGGCCTAAATTTATCATAGCTCGAGGGTAAAATAATGTCAAGGAACTAAAAATTAAAATCGATTCAGATTTGATTGGCAAACGACGATTTGACAAACGATTAACGGCGCCATTGTTTCGACTTATTAAGATTGAAGTGCTTTTAAATTGATGAAAAGATTATAATTATCAAAAGGTTAAAATAAACCCAAGTAAATACCAAGGCATTGTGATGTTAAAAATAGGAAGTTTATTTTATAATATTTATGGGATGGAGCGATTGTCAAGGTTATCGATTATTTAGATAAGTGTAAAATTGAGATTAAAATCAAACAATGCAACAAATCAATAATATTTAAACGACCATTCAACCGGTTGTCGTTCTAAGTTTCTCTAGTCACGATGGTCTCAACTTAGCACGTCACGTTAGTGAGAACATTAGGCGTTCGTGCAATCTTTATCTCGGAATATTTCAGCCATATTTGGAAACAAATGAAGATTTGAAGGCTGAGCTTTGAAAGGATCGGGTTGTTTTCTTCATCCACGTTTATAATAGAACAACAATGGAATAACTTTGAAGTCAGATAAATATACAGATAAAAAAAATTAAACTAACCTTTTTGAGTTTTTCATTAAAATAGTAAAGCAATATTTATGAAATCGAAATAGTAGACTAACTGGCTCTAATGTGTAAGTTAAGTACTACTTACATAAGTACAATGGTTAAAAGCAACTTGTAGTTGACAATGGACCCAAATACTGCCCGTCATAGGCGCGGCACAGAGGGGCATTGATCAGGAGGTGTCAAAATACAATGCGGTCATTCAGGTATCATTTATAGAAGTATCTGATTGTTATGTAATTCCAGACCTTGATGCTTGACCCGAATCGTGAATTGTTGTGACCTGACCGATTGTCGGTGGTACATGTAAGAGGTAGAGCGGGTTTTTATATCATGTTACTGTACAAAATCTTGTTTGTTGCAAAATAAGAAGAACCTCCCTTCTTATAATATAGTACCTACTTGATACTCGTAAATGATATGCACAAATTCATTAAAGTACTCGTACTTATTATTTAATTATGTAATTTGATGATCTATGACGGTAGTTATAGTCTTATTTACTCTATGCGTGATGAAAAATTTGTAGTTTTTAGATTTAATCAATTGGAATTGCTTATCAGTTCGATGGGGTCTGCCACTATTGTTATATGATCTTATAGTTACAGGACAGTTATTATACATGCTGGTACAAAAATATGAGTGGCTACAAATGGACTCGCTATTTCTTCTGACTCGTACTGCAGTAGCGGTCGTGACCGCGTGCGATTTGACTCATAGTGGTCATATCTCGCGTCTACGAGCTCAATGGCGTGACTGACCACTTCAGTTGTCATGAAGGGCGTCGGTATATCACTCTATCATAATTTATGATTTTGATAAATGTGGACCACGCATTTTTGACACAGTAAATCACTTAGCGCGGAAATTATCTGACACGACACCTTGAGCAATTGTTCAGAAAGAAAAATGATTGTGAGATATTTTTGGTTGACATTGTAAATATTTTTCAGCAAGCTATTAATAACGTTATTTTTGATGTTGTTTCCTCAAAGATCAATCGTTAAGTATTGTCCACGTGGACAGGGGTTTTATGTGACATGGGTAACATAATGCCCAATCAGATATTAGCATGGGTAGATATTTCTTGAGAAAAGATGTTCGGTATGAGCAGATTACGTACCTTTATATTATTGAAACAGTGTAACAAACGCCCAGTACGGCTCAGTAAATATACTTACGTTATTTTTACATTACGTTTGAGTTATTCAGATTTGTTAAAGTAAGTATATTGTGTAGGTACGAGTAAGTACAATAAAGATGTCAAAAATGAAACATTAAATTTATTAATACTTTCTGTAACTGGCTCAAAGAGTTATTCTCAACGTTGCTATTTACTGTCATTTTGTACAAAGTCTTTCAAAAGATCGACTGTGGTGGAAGATCGTGGTGTCACGACTCAAAAATAAGTATCGGTTACACAAGTGCCCTTTGAACTGAAGATTGTTGCTCCGTCATATACAGCTTCAACTAAAATTACCTAGTTATTCCGATATAAATACAGCTCATGATATTCTTATCCTTCTAAATTTGTTTAATACAAGTTTCTCGACGTTTACAGAAAAAAGAAGATAATTTCAAATAGTACAATACAACAAAGGTAGTAGGTAGTTTAATATAGAAAAGTTTTTATTAAAAAGTGTAAACAAATATCCTGGGACTTGTTTCTGTTGACTGAATGCAGCTGACGAAGTCTTGAACGGTACTTTAGTAGAAACTGAGACGGCAAAATAAATATTGCATTTAAAGTGCAGTGTAGTGAACGTTTTAAACGGTAGCAAGAGTTATAAGTATTGCACTAAGATAATGATCGCTATTCAGTTGATGCTTAGCTGCTTATATCGACAACGAGAATTTATCTTCAATTGAGGAAAAAAATTTCTTGGAGATGAGAATTTTATAGACACGCTATAAAAATAAACACACAATTCAATGAAATTATTTTCGCATCAGACTATTTTACAAAAGCCCACATACATTTTAGAATAAATAATAAGTACACCTTCTTAGCTTTATGAATGAAACGTTTTCGTGGAGTAAAACAACTAAAGCAAAAATATTGCCCAAAAGCGCCTAGACGTGTCCAAAAGGTGTAAAAATGTATCCCTTTTTATTATTATTTTTATATATTTTTAAATTCCATATTGCATCTCACTAGTCAAACTAAGTACCAATTGTTTGATTTATCTTTAGAACTGTGGAAAAGGCGAAGCTGCACATAAGGATTACAATATTTAGAAACTAGAGGTAGAAGACAGAAAGGAGATTACAGTTCTCGTAAAAGGTTATGAGAAATAGGCGGTGTGTTGTTTTCCGTTATGCAAACGAAATTAATGTGCATCTGCGTGCATGTGTTTATGAAAAGGGTAATAGAGCAAAGCTACAAGGTAATAACAGCTACATGTAAAGAAAGTGAAAATGTACCATTTGATTTTAAATTTTAGCAACAAAATTCTGCTATTAATTAGTTGTTAATGATAAAGGACCTTTTCGACAACTTAAATGTTTACGACCTGCGGATTATAGTCGGTTGGTAACCTTAAGATATGACGACAACTGGGAAACATACCCGAAGTGCATGTCACTGATAAGTACTTTCCAACTGCAAAGGAACTCTCAAAATGCCAAGTCGTTTAACGTTAAATAGTCAACAAAAAAAAGTAAGTAATAAAACGTGAATATTGGATCCATGAAGATTTGTGACTTTCACATTGTTGGGTGCCTTTTGGAGGTAATACAATTCCATTATAACACTTCTATCGGTGATGATCAATAAAGATTATAGAAATTGCAATCAAGCGGATATCACATTTCTATTCAAATGCTCAAATGCTTACGTTTTCTATCTAGCCATTACTTAAATGCAATTCAGAAAAAAACATCTTGGTGTTATTATATTTCTCATCGAATAAAGTTTGGAAAGTACAAATTGCTCTTGGTAACATATAGGACTTATGTATAAAACGAAACTAACAGCAAAGCATTTTTCAACGCATGCTTTTTGTATGTAGCTGGGTGTAGGCAATAAACAAGTAGGTATGTGTGATGATAATACTTGATTCTATGAATACGAGTGTTTTATTAAATCAACAACATAGTTCATAATATGAAAATGTCCTCAACATTTGTAACCTGTGTGTAACAAGAAAGATCACAAATGAGTACGAATACTAATAGCGAAAATCAGTTGAATTGTAAATTGTTGACTTGAAACTGAAATATCTTTGGTAAATTAACTGTTTATTAACAGTAGGTACTATCGTATTGAATACGTTTATAAAACAAATGTTTACTGCTGTTTGGAATTCATCTGTAAGTTATTGACTTTTGGTAATGAAATAAAACCAGTCTGAAGCAAGCTGACCGCGAGAGTATGGCCTCGTTCAATATCAACTTACTTTAGTGAGAATATCAATTAATTAATGTACTTTCCACTAGTCAATGCATACATTACTCCTCATGAAAGATATTGATACATTCTTTCTACAGTGATCGAGAATTGGACGGTGTCCGTCGAAAGAAGTCGGTTTAGACCAGCGGTAGAGCCAGTCGCAGAGTGAAAGGGATAATAATGGCCAATGACTGCGTCTGCCGTCAAGTCAGCGAAAAAATGCGAAGATATGTTCTTCATTTTGGAAAATTGAGTTTTTTCACTCTCGTATGAGAGTAGGCTTGTGCCCTTGTAGTGGACGTTAAAAGACCTGATGATGATGAATAATGATACTTATTTTTTACTCATAGATTTTTTCTATGCATGCAATAATTTCGGATGTAATCATTCTTACGCACTTCGTGATGTTGAATGAGTTATTGGAGCGATAAATCACATTAACTTATTAGTCTACTCATATCAGTTTCCTCATGTTCCTAACTCACAAAGTACCAACTTACTCGGTGAATTATGCCGTACAATAAATTGATATATCACAGTTAGTTCAGCAAACAAACTACAGAATCTGTACTAAGAAACAGCGGGCAAACTTTCAACTTATCTGAATTCACGATCATCACGTGTTCTTGTGATTTAATAACAAAGCATTTCAAATATCAGAGAACTAAGTGGGTCTGTCTGGCTAAAATTGTTATAGCTACGCGGAAAACTGCGGTTTTATGATCACGAAAAGTTTCGTAAAATCCCTGGTTATTTCTGGCAATAAGTATGGCGTGAACTATTTTGCAACGAGTTTAGAAACCTAGTCCCCTGTACATTGAGAGCTGTCCTCGACACGACTAAAGCAGACTGATAATTTCAAGTTCATTAACCTGGCAATCAAGAGACTGTCTAGCTGCTCGCATTAAAATCTCAGTAGCAAAATTATTCATGCTCTATTTTTTGCATCAATTGAAACCAATTTGAATTTAAAAATTACGTCAGGAATATAACGAATCACGATCTTCTTTATTGAATTGATAATCTAATTTAAACATTGTACAAAGATGACATAACAGATTTCATAATGATGCGATATTTATATTATTGCTTCTCTAGAGTGTGGTCTGTATCATAGTGGTCATTTGTGTTTACTTTCTAAAATTTTTGAAAGAGACCCTATGGTATTGTAATAAATATGAAGGTACGTAGATATTGGTGCTAGTCTGGGGTCCAATTACCTATTACCTACTCATATTCATATCCTATCAAGTCACCTGTGGAAAAGGGATATCTAGGCTTTAGGCAGGCATTTATTTCAATTTTTGATGATATTATTTCATTGGACGACGTGTCCTTTTACCAAATTCAGCTTGTTTAGTTCGGCGCAATGTCTCCTAATAGAAACCCCACTTAACCTAAAAGGGACATGAGCGTGATTATTTGTAAGCAGGCTTGTATTTGCATATATGTGAAACGGCATTGAAGTAGATGATATAACGTTATTTATTAGCTGTCGGAAAAAGGCGCCTAGAGCTAACTTTCTCGCGGTTCCAGGAAGGGGCCCATTGTTCTGTCCGAGAGGTGCCCGGTCCGCTAGCATACATCCCGCTTCCATCACCCACGATTTACATACAATTTTCATTAAACATCCTCATAAATAACGCTTGTTATTCAAATATGTGTTATCCTTTTATACAATCTGATGTACAGTTCATGCTCGGATTGGAAAATCAAGTACGTACCTACGTTAATTATTTAAATTTAAAATGGAGCCATCAAAAATTTGCTTGAAAAAAAAAAACAACTGTTATCGTAACTCAGTTCTTCTACTTTTGATATATTGGTAACATGATGTATTGTACGGGGATTTTAAACGAGAGGAATTGTGAGAGTGCGGTTCATACTTGACCGTTTTAGTAAAACTGTTAGCTAGGTACGCTTGCGATGTAAATGTAATTAATAAAGAGATTTCCGCCTCAGGCTGGCAATCTCCGACTCATCGCGACCGGCTTAAGCTGACGGATATTCGCTCATTTAGTTCCTCTGATATTACTGAAAAGATTAAATAGATTTGATTTAATTAGTGGGATTCAAACAGAAACAGACACTGGATTCGATGTAAACATTTTCTTCATTGAAATGGTCGGTGTTTCACATGATATGCTACTCTTCGATATAGGTACCATATTTATCTAAGTATTTTATATTAATTTGGTATCTTATCTCATTGTGCTGTAAAAGGATGCCTTGAATTATAACAGAAGTTTGGAGCTTTTCTATCTCGTAGTGACAGAAAAGTCTCAAGCATTTTCAAGCAACAACTTAAAGATTTTGAAACGACAAATTACCTCAATCCTTATCAATATATACGTAGCATTGCCAGCTTCTTGATTCGCTGCGAGCACCACAACTAGTGCATTCAGCTATCGTGTACCAAAGCATTCGTAGCTAGCGGATTCCAGAACCATCGGCGTATGGAATCTGCGACACTAACATAAATACGTAACTGGAATTTCCCACCCGGTCAGACTGGATAATACTTAAAGCTCATACTACGGTCTACTTGTACAGGTAACCTTTTTTTTTTGCTTCAGGCCACGTGCTGACAAAATCTACAAAACTCTAGGTATACATTTGTATCCAAATTAAGCCATTTGAAAGCGTTCATTAACAAAAATAGGATAATGATTTTCACTTCAAAATAGCTCTCCCGGCCAAATTTCTCCCTTCGTTTGTAACTAAAAGTATTACGTTCAATCAACCGGTGAAAAATCATTTGAATATTCACCTCGTCTGCTATTAAAGTACCTATGCCATTATATTTTATTATATTCGGGCGGTCTCTGATTGGGAGTTCGGAGGCGAAAGGAAATGCTTTCGCTCGCTGAATAGATTCAGCCTGAAAAGGAAATTGAAGGGTCGTTACGTACCCCCGCCTTTGAAGGCTTCATAAATTTTACCAATCGGTACATGATTGCTATTTGTACGAAATGTACTTTCAGATATGAGATCCCATCTACCGTAGTGAGCCCTTTAAACTCGGTTTACTTCGCTTTAAAGAAAACGAAATAGCCAACCGTCCGAAAACGATTGACGAAATTACTGCGAGCGAAATTATCAGAGTGTAGTACCGATTCGGTAACTTTTGGTTGGCATTGACTTTTCTGTTTAATCTTTTGCAATTGTAGACAAGTTTATAGCTGAGTATAACGTGAGCAATTTAGTTTACAAATTAGGGGGTAATAGAGGCATGAAAACGTACATTCGCTCGTGCCGTCGCTTGGGAAACAAGACTTTTGTAATAGCTGATAGTAAGTGATAAAAACTTTGGTAGAGTAAAGCGGACCTACAAATGACTCCGTGCGAAACGACACCGGTTCAGGTGGTTACTTTGTCTGCATAAGTAGCTATTTATCGGGACACGAAATGTAAACGAATAATTTGTAATGATTAATTCATAGACTAAAATTATCACAATCGTTTCGGTAAAGTTCACGTTAATGAAAACTAAATCTTGTAACGCAACTATGTATTAACTTAAGCGTTGAATAACCATGATACGTAGTCTAAAATAACAATTGAAAAAAGAGATATAATAAATCTTTAAAACAATAAATAATATGCGTTCTGATAGTATAATTATAGGCAATAAGATTTCTAAAGCACCTTTATTAGAGTATTAGTCCAATGCCTTGAACAAAACCTGACGTCGGTACCGTCACTTCCCTTTCCTGCGATTAATAATAAATATACCAATAGAAGTAGAGCTAATCATGACTATGTAGCATGAAGGTTAGCTGTAGGTAGGCACATGCAAGTATAAAACTTCCTTCAATTTCTTTGTAATATACCTATAATTTACTACACATAGTTTCTGTTTCTATTCAACAAATTCATCAAGGAACGGTTTTTACCCGACTATACCGAGTACGGCGAAACCAAAAGGCAGGCCAAAACCTTACATAATGTATTAATTATTGGTAAATAACTATAAGTATATGGAGTAACAGGACTACCCACTGAGCAACATTTTGTCTGTGCATTGAAGACAAAAATAATTTCTTGATTCTTACTTTTAAGATAGTAGGTTTTCCGTAGGTTTTTTATTATTAAGGCACTGAGTAATTTAAAATGAGTACATTTGATAATTCCATGTTCAAAATATGTAAACAAATGCTATTTAATTGAGCAATAAATCTATTAATTTGCATTATGTATAGGTAAAACTTAAAATTATACGCACCAGATATTTTATGCGTATTGTAGCGCACGCACGTATGAAGAACTTTGCAAATGACGATTACAACTTATTTCGCAAATGTTATCTTTATGTTGACAAGTATCTAGTTTACTACGAGTAGTATACAATATAAAGGACTATCTACATAGATCCGGGCCGTGCCCGGGACGTGACCGGGTCGTGGCCTGTCAGGACAGAAAAACATACGTCGTCATGACAACGTGTGTGAACGAATCCATAGAAAATGTATGAAATGATATATTTTCCCTGACACGTCCCGGACACGTTGTCATGACGACGTATTGTTTTCCCTCCTGATGGACAACGGCCCGGTCACGTCCCGGGCACGGCCCGGATCTGTGTAGATAGACCTTAATTGAATATGAACTGAGTACCTATGTAAGTAGGTACTCAGCATAATACAAAAAAATGAACTGAGTAAAAAATGTACGCAGCTTTACAAAAAATATCGTTCAAAAAGTGTTTCAATTTTGAATAAAACCTTTTGACTATAAGCGCCATCACCTGACAAATGCGAATAATTTTATACAAAATGTTCTGCTATTGGAACTCACGATAAAAATCCGTGGAAAATTCAAGAACAGTTTCAACAATGCTTTATGAAAACGACTCATTCGAAAAAGCTATAGAGCTCAGATTTATGGACAGGTATTCTGGTGGTATTTTATTTTATTACTCGAACTTGATGATACTACACAAGTGCGAGTTTACCTTTGTACCACGAATATAGTAAAGTTTATTTGACAACCGAACATCGTAAACATGAAGTAGATACCATACATACCTACAGTCTAGTGTAGATTAGCTTTTAAAAGATGTAGGTACGTAGTAGTAACCGCCTTTACAAAATAGGTACTCGTCGTAGTAGGTACTTTCAATATCACCCTTATGCTTATTGAAATAAGCGTCTCTGTGTTAAGCCTGCTATTCTCTCGACTGTAGACGAATTATGACTCTGTGAGTTTCTTAAGTGACACTTTTACTTTTAAACTTCTCGTCGTCGTGTGTGTCGAATGTGGAATGTGTCGAGTCGAGAGAAAGTGACTTGCGTGATTCGTTTGGTGTCTTAAGGTGCATCCATGAATCGTGGTTATTTTTTATTAAACTATGTGGACGACATTCGACAACAAAAATGTTATTTATGTACCTAAAATTGTGTTTTTTAAGGCGTATTCTATTTTTAAATAAAAAGCTTTATATTTAGTAATGAAAAAGAGAATCAAATATTTTTTTCGTTGTTGAGTGCTAATCAATCAAGAGAAACAAATGAAAAACACACTAGAGGAATGATTTACTGAGAAACCGTTCGATTCGCAGTACCTATTTCTATTTTTGGGATACTGTTAGATATAAGTACCTACGTATAAACGGGACATAGTAATATAAGAAAATGTTAAACGCTGTTACCTGTGGTATCAATTAATTAATAAGTCGCGGTTAGCCTGTAAACTCAATGTTTTGAATGCATTTCACTATTTTAGATTCCCGACCGCGCGCCCCTTTGGTCCCGGGCACCGCCCCTAAGAAATGCTTACTTTGCTTAAAGAATAATCCGCCACAGCCGACAGATTCAGATTTAATAAAGTTACGGGCTGCGATCTAACTCTTAGAGATAACCCGAACAAATTAAAAGAGTAAGTAAGGCTGCTTTAAATTTTCACCTAAACAGTAAGCAATATTATGCCGACACTTACATATTTCAGTATAGATACTTAGGTATTCGTGCTTGCATCAGATGCACACTTGGTTGGTTGTTAATCACGCTTACAATAGTAGGCAAACCGCATACCTGACGTTGCACTCTACTTAATTAAATAATACCTGTGTAATTATATCAAACCAAACAGTCGTAATTTAAATGTATCTAATTTGACACGACCTAAGGATGAATACAAGCTCTATAAGTGATTGGTACAGCAATTAATGGTATAAGAATGTTTATTGATACATAGCTAAATGTTAATGGAATATTTTCATTAGAAACTAACTACTCTTGTTGAGTTGCAAATCATTAAAGCAAACGTTCTTTTAAACCTAAAGCAGAGAAAAACTCGTTTTCAAAAGAAACAATGACGACGACAAAAAATGAAGACGTTAAAATGTTGAATGGATAAATAGAAACGGTTTTCTCCGCAACCCAGACTGGTACATTAATGTTGAAATAAAAACGTTAGATTTTTTATGTGAAATTACCTGCCGGGCGTAACTGGATGAATGTAGTAGCTGTACCTACCTACACATGAAAATTATAGTCACGTGGATACAATAGTGAGGGAGGCGGCAATGCTAAATGGGTTGATAATCGAGTGTTTTAGATAAAAACGGTCTGAACCGTTCATAGTTTTATGTCTCTATTTAAAACTCGACGTATAAATAGTAGTCCTCAGTTTGCCATTTATAAACTTAAAAATTAGAGATAATTGCATAGGTATAGAGGATAATTAAACGTTTATTTAACTTAATTTTTAGATATTTCACCGGTTTTTACGTAAAACTGATTCCAATTGAAATATTGGTCTTTTGTACACCGCAGAGTATAATTATAGGAGTATTTATAGACATAGAATGCTTTATAGGTACTTTATAATTTGAGCGAAGAATAAACCTCGCCTCCTGTACTATAATATATGTGTAAAGAGAGTATCTTTTCATTCAATATTTAGAAAGGCTCAAAACATTCGCGTAAATATGTTTATGAATACAGCAATAACGTAAGACAAACATTAATAAGGGTGACTTTTTTGTGCCTGCCGGCAAGTCGTCTTTTTTTGTTTAGACGGAGTAAAATATTCTTACATTTAACAAAGGTATTTTTTTACAAAGGTATTTATTTACGGGCAAGATAATATGAAAAAAGTTACATTACTGCCAAACCCACATATAAAAAATCCTTAGGAATGTTTTTTGGGAAAAGTATCCATGGGAGATTGGCTCCTTTTATTTCAATTGGGATTTTAAAACACTCTGTTTACGTTAACATAATTTCATATAACAGGCTGTCTTGAACAGAGACTAAGCGTCCTAGACAATACAATAAAAATGAAACACCGTCGTGGAGTAGGTACCTACGACTGACCCGACAAAGTACTATTTCATTTGATAAAATAACGGTGCTATTAAAATTTATCGTAATGCTAAATTGCTTTAGATTTTGCATAACTACATAATGATGATACAAGTGAGGAAGTAGTTCATATTAGAATTTCACTATATTCAATAGTAGGCATTGGCATCCTAATATTGTTAAAATATACTACACTTAAATATCCACAAGAAGAAAAGTTTAAATACGATAATTCGTTATTTTTAAGTTACCGTTCTTATAGAGAATATTCAGTAAACACTTATTCATTAAAAGGTATTGTTACTCAGTTAATAAAATTCTTGTTCGATATTATTACTTAAGCGATTTCTAATCTTTCTAGTAAAAAACCTAAATATCAGATTTAATTGCAGATTTCGGACTTTATTTAGCAATACAACAGCCGCACACCCAAATAAAGCGTTTTTAAAATTAAACGTTTTAATTGCCATAATTACATCAATTTTACAGAAAACATTACTAGAGTCGAACCGTTTCAAGTCTGCAGCACATAAATTCAAGGTAACTTTTGAAAATAAGTAGTCGTTGGCAACGCACCGTGTGAACGAATACTTTATAGTATAATTGGTATCAGTTTTCTAAAAATATGGGTCGCTTCTCATGTGATTCATTTTATTTAAAAATTAAACATTCTAATGAAAAACGTTTTTATTGTTGAATAAAGTATTTAATACAATACCTCTTTAATTTTGAATGTTGTCTACTTAAATACGGTTTCACTGTAAAGTTAAGTTATCATGGTCGAAGTCTAGCTGGTAGGTAAGCCATACGAGTATAATGCGGAAAAGCAAGTCACGAAGTTGTCATAAACTTAACAACCACACATTACCTAGGTAAGTTGTGCAAACGCACTACAAAGTAGGTATTTTTGGTATTTAAGCTAAACTAAGCTTAACCCGAGTCGATTCAAAATACCTATCTAAATAACTTTGTTTTATCAATAATTAAATAAATTATAAGCATTGAAGAGAAAACAAATGAAATCCACAAACTAGATAAATTAGAAATATACCAAATTGAAAATAAAACTATTTCTGAGGGCTACTCTACAATAATGCTCTACTACCTACACAATCAGCTCTTACCTCAAAAACACCTTAACTATTTAGTATGTTTTAAGCGGACGACCATAGTCGTCTGTTGTATAAAACTGAGAGCTTCTCGTATAAGACATGACATTGCCGTTATGACATGTCCTACAAGCGCTCACGACGATTGGCGTTCCGTGGGATTCCGTATCGTAATTTCCCTAGGGACTGGCCGGAGCTGCGGACAAATCGAAGTATTCTACCAACAGTCCGTCTTCACGTGGACAGCTCCTTGCCACCTTATTGTTGCCACCAGCTATCGAACAGTTTTTAGAAATACGATGAAATATTACAAAACACGTTTTTGACAATTTTCGGATAAAAAAGGTTTCATTAACGACCACGATTTTCGACTTTAAAAGTTGAAAGCAGACTTCCATACAGTCGAATCGGTAAGGTTAATTTATCGAAGTGATTGGAAAATATAATCATACGTATTTTCATTAACGTGAAAACAGATGGAAACACGCATAGCTTTTAACTGAAATCCTTTGAGTATTTTATTATCAAAGGATTTAATTTCCTGCAGCACAATGAAAATCGATCGGTTTCATTTCCTCTGCCCAGAGATAGTTCACGAAGGCCGGTCTTAAGCTCAAATTGAGTAACCGTAGTATTTATAGCAAAACTGCTTTTCAATAAAAATAATGTGCATTTTCTTGTAACTGATAAACGTAAATTCTTTAGGATTCCCATAAATAAAATTATTTTCCTTTTTTAGTTAACTTAGTTAACTAATAACTAATAATTAGATAACTAAAAGTATTTAGACTTCGATTTTTTTTAGCTTTAGTAATAAATGTCTGATAGTGATGGGCGAATACGAATGATTCATTCGAATGATCATGCGAATAGGCCTGATTGGAACTATTCTGAAAACATATTATTCAAATGAATTTTCATCAATCTCGGTGTGTAAATACACTGTTTAATGAATTTTAACTTTAAGTCTTGAAAAAAATAAGCTGCTGTGAGCGAAAATGAACATTGTTATTTTTAAAACGACTGTAAACTTTCATTTCATTTCATATAAAAATTCAAAATAATCATTTTGAGCTCTGCATTCGAATGAATTAATAAGTTAACAAACATTCGAATACCGCGTTAGAAATCATTCGAGGCTAATTCTCAAAAAAGTGGCACTGCAACCTGTCAATCAATTAATGTTAGAACAATTTTTTTACAGTACGTCCTAATCGTATTTAAATTATCAATTATTATTTAAAGACACTTTCTACATCGAGGCCTAGTAATTATTTTAAAAGTAAATAAAATGTATAATATTATATTAACTTTAGTTTGTAACTACGTTTTGTCGTTCACTTGACGTGTCCCAACGCCAGATACCGAACTTTGAGGTTAAAAATAAAATAGAAAACATTAACCAAAAAATTATTGAGTGCTTTATGTAGCTTACTTATACCTTCCATATTTATAACTTTAGTATTTTACAACTACTCTTAATACAAATTTTAGTAGATAAATGCAGTTTAAGTTTGTCCGAGGTAGTTTTTGTCGTTGTTCTGCCACCGCACGAACACTTCTATAGCGTACGCACTATGTTACCCCCCGTGCCCCCTCTTGCATGAATCGACGCGGCCAGTCGTCGGCCAGCGCCTGTTACAAGTTCACGTGTTTATAGCTATTGTAGGCGACGTGGAAAATAAAAATATTCGGCGAGCGGGAGTTTGCAACAGGTATGTTGTCTTTGTTCTGACATTCAAATGTCGAAAATTATGTACTAGTTGATGTGATGAAATTCGTTTGCATTATGTAAATTGGTGTTTATTTTCTTGTCAAAACATATTACGGGCATAAACCAAATACTTTCCTTGTAATTGTAAAAAAACCGTTAAATTGTCGGTCACCTGTAAGTCGTTAGCCTGCTAGTCAAAATCAGGTAAACGAAACGTGAGGCAGGTGAACGTCATTTTCCTTACAAATTACTGTCAGTTAAACAAAAGAAGAATCGGGTTGTTCACCCCTCTAATAAAGTACTTGCGATATACATATCGTCAGTGGAAAGGATAAAATGCTAAAGCGCCAATTTGGCCATATTGAGTTATATATACAGTTCGACTGCATTTTTTTTTCTGCGTCGATCTAGCTAGGTTTCGTAGCGATCTGAGATCTTTTTTGGCGCTTTAGCATTCCGAATTTTTGATAAATCACCTAAAACATCGCCAGCAAAATGACTAAAGCGGCGCTTTTTCGGGCTTTTTTTAACAAAAGTCGCTTAAGAACTTTTTCTGTTACGCTTTTTTTTTTGTTACTGTGACGTTAGCATTTTTTCGTTGATTTTATTTTTGATAGTTGTGCAGCGGTTAGCAAAAAATGCCTTTTGTGTTTCTATATAACTTTGTTCATTAGCTATTTTCCAACACTATGATTTCAAACTGTATGGCGTTTTAGCAAAAATTCGATGAATAATATTATAAGTATGGATGTCGCTTTAGCAAAAATCACTTACTATTCCTCTTATCAATACTTACCACTTTTCAACGTTAGCAAAAATGCTAAGTTTTATGTGATCAACAACATGCTTAACTGGGCATTATTAAGAGACATTGAAGACGTACGCGCGTTTGCGGAGCGTACGCGTTATTTTTTCTACTTCCAACGTGATTAACGTGATTAACAACGGACATTATAAGTAGGGTCCGATCATTATTAATAACGCCCAAGAGAGACGGGAAAACTGACTAAACTTATGACTTGGACCGGGCAATATGAATAATTCCTTACTTGTAGCCGTGCAATATGATAAATTGGACCACGGCCGTTGTCAAAAATTGATTATAGATGATGGTAGAAAATATAAATGCAAAAATAACTAGCCACTTAACCAAAATGGGGCACCTCAACTCAGATAGATTAGTTTCAGGTTACTTTTTTTATGACAACCCGAAAAACCGACACGAAAAGGTTAGGTTCATAAACAAAAATACTCAGTTCACCTTTTTTGTTACTTTTTCCATGATAGGGTGGGCATTATTCACAATGGCCGAGAAAAGTGATAATCATGCAGTATTTAATCACATTGTCTAATTGAGTCAGGCATTATTAATACACACCGGCCATTATTAAAACCTAGTGACCGGACTTATCTAATTGCCCGTAACATCTATAGGTACGGGTTAAGCAAAATTATATTTATTCGTAGTTAACTTCAATTAGTTAAGAAGAGAAGACAGTTAGTAAGTAGTATTTTTTGTTTAGTGAGTTCCAAAAAGAAAAAGGGTTGTCCGAAACTCATTAAACATAACACTTATCGCCTAAAGATTTACGTGGCATATGACTCATTTCGCCTAAAACTCTATTCACACAATTTGAAGTTTCTCACAAAGTTTTATTTCTTCGAAAATATGTTTAAAGTGTGTTTTCATAAGCACGGAAATGGGGCACCCCGTCTCTGATAGGTTATTTTTTATGACTAGGTACCCAAAATTAGGTAGGCGACACAGCAAAATGCAGGCACACCGACACGGAAAGGTTAGATTTAAGTAGATATTTTATTTTTATGAAAACCCAGAAAACGGGTCTGTGACAGACGTATAAAATATTATTAGTCCCCATCAAAATTATGCCATAGCATTAATAGGACGTACGTAATACGATATAAGTTTAGTAAAAATGGCATTCTGCATTAAACATTATAATGCAATAAGTACGAGTTTAGGACAATAAATTTTATAAAAAAAGGGTAGACCCAAAAAATATTTTCATTTGTTATAAAAGTTGATAACAGTTCCGTTTAAGTAACATCAATAAATTAGATGGTTAGCTATATTTTTTAAATAGATTTTTTCATATATGGGTGAATAAGCATTTTGTCTAACAAATGTTTTAAACAAATGTAGATTGAATCATACTGTTAGAAATTTTTTCCTGTCGCTATCTTCTAGGATATGGTAATGTTTAGCAAAAGTTTCATGATTATCATTTGATAAAATCAAGTAGATTAGTATTTTCCGTTGATTGGATAAGAGACTTTTGCCGTATATTAGCATTTTAACATGAATTGGTTTTTCAAAGTAGATAGAGTTTAGCATTTTTTTCCTGAATAAGTTTTTCTTATTTTTCAGCGTCTTTTTGCTAAAGCGCCACTTATTTCAGTAACGGAAAGAGATAGACACTCACAGATATGCTGAATATTTAGACAAAAAATCAAATTATATTTTGTCTCTTTACAACATCTCTCTAACTCTAACAATATCAGAGATATAAATTTTTTTCGCAAAAAAAAAACTTTAAACTCGATTTCCCACAAATGCCATTTTGGCGGTTTAGCATGTTATCCTTTCCACTGACGATATATTTACGGATTGTTAGGCATTTGAGGAGATTCTATATCCAAATAGAATGTTGAACTGTCGGTCTACCTACGTTCATATAAGGGAACTAATTTTTAAGCGGTTCTTTAATTTATTCGAGCTGTTATTATGATCAGTTGAATAACATATTGAGCAGTTATTTAATTTTATGACGGTTCATTAATTATTACGACTGTAAAACATGGACAGTAATAAAAAATAAATTAGTCGGTTATTTTATCATACAATATCAATTCTAAAAATAATTGACAAGTCCAAAATCTAAACGATCGGTAAAAATTAATGGAATGAGCGGTTCGATAAATAGGTCGGGCGTTAACGCAAAGGACATTCAACTCTCGGCGAGTAAGTAGGTCGGGAGCGCTCGCTGCCCGTAGAGAGCGAGAGAGAGAGAGAGAGCGAGCGCGCCCTACCTACTTACTCGCCGAGGGTTGAATGACCTTTGCGTTACAGCGTGCGATTAATAATAAAATTCTTAATTAAAAATGAGTTGTGGAATGTGTTCTACATCACTAACAGTATACCTGGTTAAAAGGAAAGTGATAATTTTCCGAACACCCGTATAAATTAGTTACCCTTTGATACAATAGCTAATTACTATACCTATTTTCAATAAACAATTTGTTTTATTTAAATGCTTCTGTCAAAGTATGTAGGTACTGTTTATTTATTTTATATTACCGCCTTATTGTTTACAGAATTGCTTAGAATGAGATTTCTTACCGACAAATTTCGATTTATTACTGCCCCCACGTAACCGCTCAAACAGACACTTTTACCGCTAATTTTATTTTTTTCCTGCTCCATTAGATTTTCACTGAACTATATCTTTATTTTTTATTTCTCAATTTTAGTTATTTTACTACTTAGTTTTAACTGCTCAAATAGTTTTTAAAGGCGCCATTTATAATTTTTAACTTACCAAAACTGCTATTTTTAACTGCTTCTTTAAATCAGTGCCAATATAAAATAACATGACTTTCGATTGTAGCACTTTTGAATGTTTTTTTTTGCTTTAAGAACATGTAGGTAATGTTAAAACTTTCAAGGCAATTCAACAGCTAGTGCTTTACTATTAAAAATATAAATCTTGCTTAAATTTTCATTTCGTTAATAATTATTTGGAAAGAGTTTAGAATTATGTTTTGTTTATTTTTTGTTATAGCCTAAGAGGTACTTTGAAAAAGCTAATATTAAAGATAATTAAAATAAATGTGATTGATTATTCTAAATGAACTGTAAGTATTTTATTTGTCTAAACTATGAACCTGCGCACATTGTCGTTAACCCGCTGACAGTTTCAACTAATTTTGTATTGGATTGTCGGTATCCTGCACTTCTTATCAATAACCTGGATCCTGCTATTCGTTCACCTGTCATCACAGTCATTAACCTGGACGCCTAGTATTTTCAAATACTTATATTTCCTAAACTCTAAAAAAACTCTAAAATCGAATACTGGTCTATATATCTAGCGATAACTGAAGTCAGAAACTTAGAATCGCAAACTTAAAAAAAAAATGCAAATTTAATTCAGCGGTGCCACTTTTTTGAGAATCAGCCTCGAATAATTCGATTGTAAATTTTTGGAACAATCGCCCATCACTATTAACCAATATTGTACAACTATTGAATTTACACAGCCAAATATGTACCTACCACAGAATGATGAACGGAAAGGAACCCTATTAAGTTTGTGGTAGATATGTACTTACTGAGTAAAACGGCGCCTATTATTCTGAAACAAACACAAATTCAAACTTTTAATTAAATTCGCATATACAAATATATTCAACTTTAAGGTGTATCAACGAAAATTATATAAAACCCAATTTTAAAACGGGTCAACGAGTGACCGAAGTTTAATCTGGGTGTATTTTAGAATGTCACCTGTTATTGTAATTTAAACGTAAAATTTCTTTAAAGTAAGAATTTATCAACGATTTACCATGCATTTACCTATTGGTGAACTCGTAATCGAAATGCTGGTATAATGCGTGCTAAATTACGTAATGTTCCCGCGAGGAATAACTGGTGTTGGAGGTTAGATAGAGATTTATAGAAAAGGTCGTAAGGCTAATTTCTGTTTTCTGAACCGTCAGGCAATGAGAATCAGAAGTAGGAAGTGTGACCTTGAGGTGAGGGGTATGTTCACCGCGACCACTAATGTTACAACTAAGAACCCACTGTAAGTCACTCATACTTACAACTCTTGCGAAGTCTATTCCAGTTTGGCTTTTAGATTTCCGATTTGTACTCGTAATTTATTACAGTTATAAAAATACAAAATAATCTTTTTTGTACCTTACATTCACATAATGTACATTTTACCTAGTACCTAAACTTTGAACTGAGGATAGGCAAGGCTTGTGTTTGTATTTAGCAGACCGGACAGCGTATATTAAACAGTGACATGTAATTTTATACATAGATATATCTGAAGCCAACTGAATTGAAGCTGTTTGCCACACGCGCTGCACGCTTAGTCAGTTAATTTAACGCTCTCAAATTAAATGCTTAGAAACGAACGTAATGGAAATGAACGCTGTAATAAGCATAAACATATACTCGTAATAAGCATTCTGAATAAAATCTGTAAATATGCAAAATATTTGAATTACAAAATGATATAACTGTGCTGCGGCTATGGATTTATTATAATGGGAATTTTGGTGGAAATTATAGAGTACAATTTACTCAAAAAATTTATATTCCCAACAATAAAAGAACTGGATTTATTTATTAGGTATATTGGACATATATTTTTAGTCAATGTTTCTATAACACTCTGTATATGTTTCTTTTACCCTTTTTGTCTAGATTAAAAAATAGAGGTGTTTTGTCCCTTGGACATTATGATTCTCTTTTACAAGTAGATTACTAGAAATATATTTCCTCCTAACAGCAATTTTTCGGAACTATTGAAAGAAAATGTAAAAGTAGGTAGTAATAGATGTGCAAAAACTTGCATAAATACTTTGCAAAGTTTATAAAAAACCTTTTAACAAAATCGTTAATAGTTTAGAGGCGCTATTAAAAGAGTTACGTCGCTGAGTTTTTCTCTCGCAACGTTGATGCAAAGTTGCGTAACTGCTTAATGTTTCTGTAATCAACTAAAGTTTTTAAATGATTTGCATGTAATAAAACAACAAATCGTAAGATGTACATCAGAAAAGATTGTTTTTGGCCGTACTCACGTAGATATTTTAGGAAGTAAAAAACTGCAATTTTACTCATTACTTAAGTTTATTACCGAAAAAAGTACTATATCTTGCATTTTAATTCTTCCAACAAATATTATAAAAGTCAATATCTGTAGGTACCAAAAGATATGTTTACGTTTGGATGGATAAAAAAAGTTCAGGAAACATCAGAACAACACAGAATTAGTCATTTTATTTTTAAGTATTTTTAAATATTCGAAAATACAACGACAATTCTATACGATAGGAAAATGTAAATGTTTAAATTATGACGCATAAACTTTTAGTTTTAAACCTAAGGGTCAGCGCAGACAGAACGGAGCGCAGCGGAGAGGATTTTATTACCGCACTTGAAAATAAACCTTAAATTTTTACAATTAAGTGCATAAATGCTCGAACCTGACAAAAAATGCTCGCGCGTCCTCGAGGATGCGCGGGAATGCCGGTTTGCACTTAATTGTAAAAATTTTAAGGTTTATTTTCAAGTGCGGTAATAAAATCCTCTCCGCTGCGCTCCGTTCTGTCTGCGCTGACCCTAAAGCGGACGTACATACAAAAGACATCAACGCGAGCTAGTTGCGCCGGCGCATATTATTTTAATTTTGTATGGTAAGTAAGTAAGATTTATTATGAGAATTCTTCAAAGACTCAAAGCGAACACTTTACAGTTACTTGTTTTTCAATTATAAAATAAAAAAAACACACCATAAAAATCATACAAATTATTTTGAAAATTACGGTCCATTAAAGATTCTATGATAATGTGACAAATCGATATAAAACGTTGTTTATTATCAGCAAATAGGAAACAACTATAGGTACATAACTTATTACGTAACCTCAAATCTATGGAAACAAAGTTGTCTCGTTTGAAGCGAAATGAATCATTATTGTTAAGTATGAATCTCGAAACCTTACATTTCCATGACTATCAAAATACTGTCAAAATATTGAATTCATTATTTTATGATTACTCTGTAGCGTTAATTCAAAGTTTCATTGAAGAGGAATATATGTTTTTGTTGTTAGCCCATACGTTTATGTCCCCACCGAGAGGCACGAGCCCACTCTCATACAGAGAGTATATTTAGTAAAAATAAAATACTGATAAAATATGAAGTGATGAAATAAATTTACTTATAGGATTTTTTTAAGATGAAGATATTTTTTGTGGGTTTTTACATTAAAACAATATCTATGATGTTTTGACCTTAACGCGATTTCTGCTGCTGAGCATGTAAACTTGTCAAGAAATAGATCTGTACAAAAAGTAAAAATGGTATGAGAACTTGTTCGTTGTGTTTGTATTGGTTTTAAATAAAGCGTGCGAGCAAGTCACGCTTTTAAGGCACGCGTACATTACCTAATGCCTTTATTTTTGACGGGTCTGTGCTTCCTCGTGCGTTGATCCATGACATCATAATAATCGTGTCTCTCAATGAACCGGCAAGGCTGCATTACAAAGCTCTGCACCGAAAAGTGCTAGAGGTACCTACAATAGACCAAGGCCGGTACAGTTCCGGCAGTTCATTTAATAGCAACGGAAAATAAAACGAGAAAGATAATGCAGACCAATCTATTAACTTAAATTATTAAAAATATAAATTGAAATTTATCTACTAAAGTGGTAACTGCGACAAGCAATGAAAAGCAGCCCGATAAACGATTCAAAAGGAAGTCGAGAAATGACAAAGAACAAAAGTAACATCTATCATTTCTATAAAACTCTTACTTCTAGACTAGAACTTGATTTATTTTTGAGATTGTTGTCAGCATCTGGACTGACAAATAAATGTTCAAAGTTCGGACATTAGCCGTGGTATGGTCGTCGGCTGGCCAGCTCTAACGGTCAGGTAATAATTTCAATCTGCACCGTCCAAACTTCAAAATAGCCAAACTTCAACACATTATCTTTTAATTTGGGTTGAGAGCAGCCAAACAAGACGCCTGCCGGGGGAAATTTCATTCAAACAACTGAGTAAAGTTTCCTTTAAGATAGAATAAATTGACGCTCGGGAAAGTCCACTTTTCTACAGTTTCCAAACCATTGATATACGAATTTCTCATTAAAATGTTTCAAAGAAAGCCGGAATTATTCCTGTCAAGTAAAAGATTTTACTTTGAAAACATTAAGAACTTGGACCCTACTTCAGCCACAGACGTAATAAATATATTTGGAATAATTAAGTTGAAAAATGTGCATCGTGGTTGAACCAACTACTTTTAGTAAGGATTTATTTAATTTTCGGTAAACGTACCCAAAGATTTAGAGCGTCGCATAATACATAGATCTTACTCGCATAGTGTCTTTGCTTTTTTGATCCTTTTCCATTAAAGTAGATGTCATGCGTAATAAATCCATTAATTCAAAAAAGTAATTGGAAGTGTTGGAATCACAACAAAAGTCAGCGGTGACAGCTGACTGTCGTCTTGTTCTATGCTAATGGACTTTTCAATATAGACTGTAATTTATTTCACTTCGCCATTTAAAAGTTTCTTTTTCTGAAGTTATTCAAATACTGATTAATTTTGGAATCCCATTCGCAGATTCACTGAATGAAACAAGTTTAATTAAAGGAGTTCTTCGTTACTGTTGTGACTTGGTAAAATTAAAATGGGCCCAGTATAACTTGACCTTTGAGGAAGTTAATTTCATAAACGATCGTTGCTTTTCTCTTTAATCTATTTCTTGTCGTCTACTCAGTTGCTTCTGACAGGCTATTCCAGGATTAGCAAAGTAGCAGCTTTTTGTAACGTAATTTTAAGAAACAACTTCTTAAAAATGTACAAAGAAGAACAAATTATTTTTTGATTTCTATTATATCAGTTTCAATGTTGCATCCGTAAACTGGTCATTTCATCCCGTCAGTTTTCCTAATTTATCATTTTACTTATAAGATGCCAGGATTTATCATACTTATTTGTTCAAGATTATTCCTTTAAAACGGACAAAGAAAAAGGTAAAACGCGAAACAAGAAACCGACGCTCTAAAATAACTTTTAATTTAAATCTTTCGAGTCGTGTAAACTAACAGTCGTCGGTTGCACTACTCTTATTTTATTACTTAATAAAAGTCACGTGAGAATTGAACTTAATATGATGTTCTTTTTATGAATTCGTAAAATGAAATTGTGCAACCGACTGTATTGTGTAGGTATTTTTTTCTAATTCATTAAAAATCGTAAAGTTTAACGGCATTACAATACCAAGAATAATATAGGAAGCTTTTGTCTAGCTAAGATGATAAATTATAATAACCTATCATAATAATTTGTTTTTGTAGTTTATTTTTTACACAAATATATAAAGTACATGATGTCAGACTTGTTTAACAATACTTACAAAGAAACAGTATCATCGTTATTTTTAGTTCTTTGAAAACAGTACCTTAAACCGACGTGTAGTAAGAGGCTAATGATGAATGTGGATGAAGCGAAAGATCCAAACACACCGTTTGGAGAGTAGCAATTGGAGGGAAGTGGTCACTGCGCACCCCAATGGAATGGGTGATAGATATGTTCGTTAAAACAGTTGCAAGAAAGCCTATTTAAGTTAACCATCCATTAAATATTTCTAAAAGGTTCGACTTAATGTGTAATCTATAATTTGTAAAAGGTAAAATGATTTTGAAATATTTCATTTAGTCTAAGTAGACTTATAACCATTAACGAGTAATTCCTCAGAAACTAAAGATAAGTACCGTTTCAATATCTTTTTGCATCACTCTAATCTAATAATTGAGATAACTTTAAAGAGAATTAGAGTAGAGTATTTATCAACTTTCACCGTTTAAAGTGACTGCAAAATATGCAAGCCAGTTAATTTACTTATCAAATGACATAACAAAATGGTCTAGTTCTTTAACATGTATTTACTTAAACAATTTTGTTTTCATTACGTACTATTAAATGACCAAATTTTAATATACGTAGTAAATGTATGTTTTCATTTAAAGTAAAAGTAATAACAACAAGGGGTTTGTCTGAGGTCCACTCTCATAAATAAACTCTATTAAAAATAACAGAAAGCTACTGCTTCTTATAAAATTAAAAAAAAACCTTACCTAAAGTTTTCCCGTTTTAAAGCCAAAAACGTAGCCGAAAACTAAGTCTGTCGGGGCTTTATAAGCCTAATAGGAACAAGTAGCCAAAACAGAGTTTTTACTAGTTATTTTAATAGAGTATACATGAGAAAACTTATTTAGCTTTCATCGCGATGCAATATTGCAAACAATATTTCTACTTGTTAAAATTCAGAGATGGATGCGTTTTTGTGGGTCATTGACGCTCACAGGTAAACCGCAGTGACTAACAAACGTGTCCGTTCGTTCCTTGATCTTGACATAGATTTAGCAAAATAAATCCTTCTGACGCTAAACCTGTTTGATGCAGTTAACTCATTTGCAACTACGTATAAGTAGTTATTGATGGTTACTTTACCCGTTTTAAAAACCTCTGTCATTCCAGTAAAATGCCATTGTAGGCTAGATCCAACGACTATGGCGAGGATTTCTCTCATTGACATACTTTGCGGTACACATTTTAAATGCCATGAAATCCCCGTGCTATATGTTGTGTACAGCATAAATGGGATTATTGGTGGTTTATTGAATAGTATAGGCATTTCAGATTTAATTTGTGTACGAGCACTATTTCAAAATGTAATTTTGATGTTATTTGCTACAACAAAGGAAACAATTAATTAATACTAACAATTACACTAAAATAATTTCAATATAGTTTCTAATAGTGTTGCCGAAAAATCGATAGTTTTATTATCGATTGTTAAACGTCAAAAACATGTACCCAAACAAACAAACAAACAAACAAACAAACAAACAAACAACAAAACAACACAACATGTAAACATGTGTATGTGTATGTATACTATCGATAGTATCGATTGTGCTATCGATAGGGTACATGTTTTTCGACCTATCGATAGGCTATCGATAGGTTATCGATATTGGCCTATCGAGCGGCAACACTAGTTTCTAATGCCTGCGTTGATATTAGTATTTCAGTAACAGATAAAATATAAATAACTTAAATTTAAAAACAAAATCGGTGAGCAATCGGTACTAGAACCGATAAGTAGAAGGTCAGTATTTTCCTTGCTTGGTGCAGTAAGTTGGTTGTACAAAAGTTATTTAAGGATTCAATTATTTAAATCAGGCAATGGTTTCATGCATGCACTTTAAGTGCACTTTGTAAACGAGCGGCTGGTGCCCTCTTGCGATAACTTTAGCGGCGAGTCTTTTATACTCACATTTATTTTACGATTTTTTAATAAAGTGCGGTAAATTTTTAAAAGCGTGCTTTTATTAACTCCTGAAACTAGGAATTTAGATGAAGGTTTGGTGGGTATTGCGTTTTTAAAAATGTGTTTTTTTTTTAATGATGATGGAATTTTTTGATGATGTGGTAAAAAGAGGTGCATATTATTTTAGAATACCTAATTATGAAATGTTTAGCATAGCAAGCACGTAGTAGCGGCAAACAGATTACTAGGATAGTAATAAGTAAATAAAATCATCATCATCATCATCATCAGCCATTGGACATCCACTGCTGAATATCCTCTCTTAAAGATTTTCTTTTGTCTCGGTAAAAAGCGGCTTGCATCCATCGAGTAGGTAATTGTAGCCATCTCCAAGTTATCTGTCCATCTTGTTAATGGATCTTCAACGCTGCGCTTGCCATACTGCTGTACCGGATTAAATGCAGTTATTTGAAATAAAATAAAAAATACAAATTCTGCTGTTAAATTTTTGTACCTTCCAGCAGCCTTTTCTGGAATAAAATGAGCGAGAAATCGCAAACAGTTGACACAATAATAACAATATTTCGTATAAGGTCGTTAACCGCGACAACGCCCATTGCGGGTTTATTCATACATATTTGTATACATTCGAACCGGTTGCAATAAATAAGGTAGTGTCTTCTTTCTCTTATAAAATAAAATCGTGTGCCTTAACTTTCCAGGAGGAAGTTTAAATTGATTTTAAATTACGTCAGACGAATTAAATTTTGACTTATGCCTCAGACACCGTTCCCGAAATTGAGTGTTATTTTATTAGGGCCAATTTATAAGTACCTCTTTTTCTGCATATTTTTTCAAACTCAGATTAGGTTCTTTAACTAAATATATTTTGTACAGTGTTATTAAAGTTAACGTTTCATTAAAAAATATTATTAACGCCCGATTTTCCAACAACATATCTCGCGCCGAAGACATAACGTAACATAGTTTTTGTATTTTATTTTTTATTAATATGATTCACGAGTAAGCTTACAGGTAAACGAAATTGTAGGTATTTATAAAATTGTAGGTAAACAAGTATACTTTATTAGTATTTCATCATAGGTCCGTCAATTGGCATTATAATACGTAAATAGCAGTTCCCAATCAAAGTGCGATTCATCCGCGCGCTTGCGTGTTTTGCAAAACTTTCTCTTCAGATCTATGAATCTGTGTCACAGATAAACGAACTTACAGAGTACCTTAGAATCTCGCCAATGGAAATAACTATCATAGATAGTTTGTCAATATCAAAATTTTCTGTCTTAATTTTTTTTTCTAAGATCATAGGTACTTAAATTAATACTGTGCAAAACAAAAGGCAGTCAAATTTTACATATAAATTAACGGCTAGGAATTTTCTCTGAGGTCTATTATAGGATCTATTCTTACTAAATAATATGTTTATTAAGTTTCATTATTTGTAATAACATATAATAAATTTTGACTGTTTATTTATTTTACCGTGATTTTACCTCATTAAAGGCTTCAATAATAGTAAATTACATTATTATTACTCACATATTTGAATGTGAGTGTTGAAAATCGACACACGCGAGACGTGATGCGAGCTATGCAGGTGAATTGGAATGCCAAGTGCATCGGAATGCATCCGTATCAACTTGACATACTTTTCATTTATAGCCGTTTCTATAGAGCTCCGATATTCTGGAAAATATCTATGTAGATAATATTTTTAAAACTTGATTTTTTTTGTTTAAAGTTGAAAAAACTATACGTATCCAGTCTTAAAACCGCTTAGGTATGTTCTAGTCGTCTAATTTAACTACATACCTATATGAATAAATGCCGAATATGATAGAATTTGTATTTGTAAGTTTAACATTCAGATCGTGGCTGTCGAGAAGATCAGTGAACCTTTGCGAGTCCAATGACACAACACTCCACTCCTTTTGTGAGCACATCTCGTACAAACTACTAATCAAAATGCATTCCTGAAGGAATATTACATGTTTGTACGTACCTAATGTAAGTATATTGAAGTAAAGCAGTTAACGGGTCAATTGAAAGGAGTTTTACATACCGGTTGAAGAAAATTTCATTAAAAATAACGCTCTATTTCACCTTTTACTTGTTTTTGTTTGTTGTTTAACAAAATTGCATGTACTTAACAGCTTTCTTATAAGTTAATGGTTATTACCTTAAGCAGTGGGTACGTATCTAGGTCCACCTATGTGCCAAAGTTAATGACAACTTGAAAACCACATACAGACATTATTTTGACAATTAAATAGTCACTTAAAGGTAAAAATGAGTATAAAATAATACTTAATTTATAAACCTTTAATATTTACCTTTAGTACTTATGCTTCATTTGTTATCGGGTCAGTTGTCAGTATTTCATGTTACAATTCTCTGTTGTGGATGCTGTCGTCGCTTTTAATTAAAGCAGCATTTAACTATAAATGTTTGGTACATGAATTAAGTGATTGTGTAAATATACGTTTTGTTGGTGACTTAAATAAAGTAACAAACTTTAGGGCAAAGCTGCAATGGAATCTAACAAAATTATAAATTCGTAGTTCTTTTCTACTTCTTAACGTGCAGTAATATCGGTTTAATTCTCGACACTAAACCAAAGACCTATGGAAACTTGCATAATTGCATATGCTAGAGGAAAAATTAACATGAACACATTTGATAATAAGTGTAAAGTTTTCGATTGCGACTGTTAGTCAAGAAATATTACGTTCAACTTTCGCTTTAGGTCGATCAATCGTACATAATTAGTTGCGTCAGACAGAGTACCGCTAGTAGAATAGTGTGGCGAGTGCCTTACCGGTCGCCGGTCCAGCGGTCGCACCGTGTGTGGAATAACTTACGACGGTACTCGTAACTTTCACGAGCTGCAAATCTTAACGCATGACTCCATTGGTTACGTTTATGACACAAGCTTGCTTGACAACACTTGCATGTGTGGAACTTACTGTGCCTTGCTTTATATGTAAAACTATATAATGTTTTACCATAAAAAAAACTTCGTAACATATATTAATCATCTGTGAATTAACCAAAAATTTTCAATATATTTTCTTTAAACGACTTCGTTAAAGTTCGTCAGCAATTCGGATATTGTCTGAGACGTTTCATTCTTCACGCTAACTGAACAAATGAATCATATGATAAAAAATATAAAGTACATTTATTACTTTATCAACTAAGTAACATTTTAATTTTAAAAATCAATTAAAACTTTAAACTATCGCTTTTGCCTTCAGCTGGCCTTTGTTATTACGGTCATAAAATATTCATAGAGTACAATTAAATATGTGCAACGCCGTTCTAGTTGTAAAGGTAGTTATTGGGCTCTGTACATTTCGACTTAAATTGCATATTTCAGTTGTATTAAGTACCTAGTCAGTATTTGAATTTAGTTCGTAATTCTTATAAGTAGATAAGTACTTAAGCTAGATATTATTATCAAAACGAAATATTTACACAGTTTTCTCTATCGTACCTACTACCTACATGGACAATTTTTTAAATTCTGGTATTAAAATTTAATTGAAGCAATTTATAAAATAGGGACAAAATTAATTCGATCGACATTAACAATCTTTTCTGTGTTTATTCACTACGTTTAAGAATATATTGTTACTAATTTGTTATATCACTGGATGAAAACAACGTGCTTACAAAATAAATAATTCAATAAATAATAAAACGACTAGCGATACAAATACAAATTATATTGTAGCGAGATAAAATACTTATGTTACAGTGTTGCAATTACCTATGATTGAATTAAGTTTTTGTTAATTTTTGATTAAATGTGGAATGACAATATTTTATAAGTAGGTACCTACATATATTGGTCAATACTTAATTAACTTTATACTGAAATAACCTTATGTTAGTTATGTAACAAGAGAGTACGTCGGCAGCATAGTTGAGGAGCCAGTGAGAGTATTTCTCTAGTTTGTAGGTCACCGCGATCGCACGTCCGACTTCCACTTGCCGGAGATCACGGAGAAATTTCAATCCACGGTTTTTAGAAACCAAACAAGATCACTAACCCTTGAAAAAACATAGTTTAATGTTTTTTTTTCTAGTTCTAATAATATAATAATATAATCTTTAAAATAGGCATGACGACAAAAAAAAATGTTTTAGGCCCATCACATAGTTTATTTTTAAATATTCGACACGTATTTTTTCTTTTTTCTCTTAAACTAAAAATTACAAAGATACACTGGGTTTAAAGTTGGTCGTGACGTCACGCTTACGTACGATTTTTACGTAGGAGTGACGTCAAAACCCCCCACTCCATAACTTTGATGCTCTGTATCTTTGTATTTATTTATGTATTTAATCAGGTAAAAATTGTATTTCAAATATTTTTTAATAGCCTAAAAGACGGACTAATTATTTTTTGAATTTTTGAATGTAGTCGTCATCCCTATTATTATCTTTAAAATTATTATCTTTAAAAAATACTTACACTAAAGCTATGCCTTATATTTTTTTCACAATACCTTTTTGGTGACATAAAATCATCGATATTCGTATGTTTACGTTTAGGTTGAACTTAGACATTTAGGAATTACAAAACAAATAAATTATTATAAATTAAGTACTTGCACAATACGGTAGAAATATTATAAACCTACTCAATTTTTAGGATACTTGTCGGTGAATTATATCTTGATTAAAATGCTAACGTTTTCACATTTTCTTGTTAGGTACGATAATTATTTAACTTTGTTTATTTTATCTTTGTTCTTGCATTCCAGCTTTCTACTTGTACTGAATTTAAATTATGAAAGTGGTTTTAATTATAATAAGTAGATTTCTTATAGAAAAATGCGGTTTTGTCTGCCAAATTGGCAGTGAGTAAATATTGAATAATATATATACTCCGACTATTCATAGCTTGTTCAATACCTAATAGCTGCCTACAGAAACGAATATTCAAACTAATGATTGAATCAATTAGTGTAACGCCCGAGTTATGGTACTTGTAGACATCAAAGTTTCTGCCGATGCGATGTGAGTTTATATGATATTAATATTTGTTACTATTACATGCAAAACCAAAGCTTTATGAAAAGATACGGTATTTCATATGTTGCTATATCATGTAGACTATTTTACATAAATATGATGTTTTCTAAGAAATAACGTTCCAGTGAAAAGAGTGTAGTAATATCCCAATTTTTAATATATTTTCCTTAAAGATGAATGTGAAGTAAGTTGGCAAATTCAATGAAATAAATCTAATAAAAGTTAATAGAAATAGATATCTACGAGATGATACGAGAAAAATGTAATTAATGGACGTTCCGAGGTGTAAATGGTAGGTTCTAATGGATTTTGTCCGTTCTCGCTGAACGATGTTACACTTTCCTCATGAACCGTATCGACGTTACGAAATTTGGAAATAAGGCAAAGGAAAAAATTCACAAGCCAATTGTTGCCAACATGCTAATTTAAGCATACAAGGTTTCTACACTTTGTTCGCATTTCCCGGAATATAGTTAGGTATTTCTTAACATTTCTGTAGGATATAACAATGTTTATATGACGATGGCTACAAATTTTACGATAATTGGTTCCGTAAGTTAGCCAAATTCATTAAAATTTTAGCAGTTTCATAAGCTATATCGTGTATTCAAATTTTTTTGTAAAATACAATATACCAATTCGAAAACACGTATTGGTTGAAATAATTTTTGTGATAACTTATAGTTTACAATTACAACGATCAAATCAACTTTCGGATTAAATTTTCCCAGACGCAAAGGCTTCATTATCACAAACTTGGATTAAAAAAATCACCTTTATGAAATGTAGTATTGTTTGAGACGTCATAGATATGAACTTTAGCTTAGGTATTTCTATAGTTAAATAGCTATTTTGTTAACATCTGAATGAAAATGAAATTATGTATATTTCAAAATCGGTAAGTAATTTACTTACCTGCACCTTTTGACAGAAAACTTTTTGTAGCAAAATTCAATTATTAACAAAGTTAATTTTGAAATTGTCTTGTTAGTAGGTATGTAATAGGTAACATTTTGAGGGAGTAATAAAGAATCTATTTCATAATATCTAATCAAACACGTTCAAGTAACTGACTGCCTATCAATTTTATTATTAACAATTTAGATAGCTGGTTAATTGATTGTGTTTGATAGATTAGATCTCCGATCTAACTTTGTTACGTGCAACCTGCCACTCTTAATTATAAATCAAACGTCTTTTGAAAGCTTGTTATCTATAAATATTTAGGTGTCCATTCATCAATTAAATGCAGTACCTACCAATCAAAAAACTAAAATCAAACTTTTCCGTATACCTAATATTTAGGATGGGATATGTTTGATATATTAAAATTTCGTTATTTTTTACCGCAATTATGTATGTTATTCAGAATATCGCATCTATATTTTATAGGTATCAATTTAGAGTTTCGTTTATTTCCTTTTACATAAGTAAATAATTTATATTATTACACTTAATTCAGTCTTTCTTGGGATTTAATGATTACTGTCAAAACTTCCATTTTAAGTACGAATAAATACACTTAAAAGGTACAGGGTAAGCGTACCTATTCATAATAATTTATCAGTCTTCCTAAGCCGTCGAGCTAATCTAATCCGCGCTTTCTTCGAATCGCTTAGAGAGAGTCACTTTAAAGACTTTGTATTAAGAAAGTTTATTTTAATCTTTCTTGACATCAATGCTAAACTTATTTTGCTAAGCTATAGTAAAAAGACGAGGAATAGATTTAAACAATTTAAGTAAGTACTTACTTAAGAGCAAAGGGCAACCACGATCACAAGCACAGAGTAGTAAAGTCACAGTTCACTTGAATGCGTCGGTTCGAGGTCCCAAGTTCGCTCGCGGCTAGTGTCGCGGTTAAACTGAGCGGTTCCACGGAAGAGTTACGCGTGCCTGCGCCCGCGCACGCTCACCTAAAAGTAAAACCAAAATGTGTCCGCTTGGCACCCAAACATACCCATTGCCAATCTAACGTTAAACAATGCATATAGCTTATTAAGGTTAAGGATATTAATATAGCATTTACTATTGTAAAGTGTTGTTTGATACAGTACCTACCTGTACAAGTTATCCAACTTACCAGTCACTGAGGATATTCAGCTATTTCAATAAAAATCAAAATCTATTCACCGAGGGAACATTAAAACGTATGAGATTACGTGTTTTGAATCTAGTAAAACAAAAAACTAGTAAAACAACACTCGGCTCTAACGTACCAAAATATTAAAGCCAATTAATTAATATTTTAATTGTAACTACTCCGCTTTGTTAAATGAGAAGTTATAATTTTATTACTCTAAAATACTAAGTTTTAGTTTTACAGTCTTTTTTATATTTTATAATTAACTACACTAAATAAATATCTATTAAATACACTACTGTTGCATAAACATAATTTTACGCAATCTTTATTTAGATACCGTACAGTTAAGTATAGGTAAGAACTAAATAATCTTATTTCGATCTGCGTAAATAATCTGCTTTAATTGTATATTTTAAAGATTAATTTGATATAATATTGTAAGATAGATTCATTGTTTTATTGTCGATTCTACATATTAGGTACATATGAAAGAAGAAATACGCTTATTACTATTAAACGAAAGCTGTTGTCGTCAATCGTAGAGTAAGAACATGAATGCATGGGAACAATTATTTTTGATGTGTAAGAAAAAAGATTTGTTTTAAAATAAAATATTATTAACAGGTACAACAAAGTATTATTTATAGAAAATGATAAATATTTATTTATTTCTAAGGATGAAGTTATATATAAGCAATAAATAATAACGATACCTGAAGTGGGTAGGTACTTATCGTTTACAATACAAACATAATTCGTCGCTGGAAAGGCAAAATTACTTAAGCGCCAAAAGGCCATTTTGAGAAAAAGCCGTTTAAAGTTTTTTTTTTACGTTTTTTAATCATAACTTTTTTCCTTTTTGTCAAATTTTGATGTGGTCAAAGTAACGATTTTTTAATATTTCATTGTCTATGTCCAGAAATACAAATGATAGTATTTGGACAGCTAGTTCAGGAGATAGTGTCGCTTAAGTAAAAATGACCTCAAATTTCAGTAAAGCAAAATTACTTAAACGCCATCTTCTTAAAATATTGTAATGAATCAAAATTACTTATAACTCCCATTTAAACGAATTGGCAAACGACAAATTTTCTTAAAGGACTTTCACAAAAGTAATTGCATTGTACCAAAACTTCTTAGGAAATGCGCTGTATAATAAGTTGGATCACTAAACATTCTTAAAGATAGGTTATTGCATGAATTCAGTTGAGTAAAAAAACGTAAGGAACATTCGTTACTTCTTGAAAACCCCTAATAAACTACTTACAACTTTTATTTATACTAAAATGATGGCTACTTGAATACTTAAGTGCCAAAAGTAAAGTTTATAAAATCACGACAATTACTGAAAACTCATCACCAATATGTAAAAGGAGGGTTTTAGTTTCTTATGGATACAAAAATTCAAACTTTGCATTGCAATATTACGTAAATGAAGCTGGGCTGGGCTTGGCTTGAGCTCTATCGGCGAGCCCAATTCATAGACATTGCAGACGTACGCGCGTTTGCGGAGCGTTTTCCGCTTTTCGAACGCGCAATCTATTCTCACGGGGCGCGCGTCGCGTTTGCCATGCGCTTCGAGAGCGCGTGTTTTTCACGCGTTTTGATACACTACATAGATAGCAGCGGAGTAGTAGAAGGAGGGGCGACGACGCGAAATGTATGAATTTAAGGAAATTCAGACCAAATTACAGCATACCTATGTTGGGCATACACATAGAATAACATTCAGCTTTCCGAAAGTAAGGAAGGTAGGGCTCTCAGGCTCTAGGACATCTGTCAAAACGCGAACGCTACGCAAATAAAACGTGGGTTAAACGCGCGAGTCGCGTTTCCAAAACTACTTCTGCAAGGTACCTTACGACTAAACAGATATCTGGACATACAACATATATAAGTAGGTACTTACTTTTTGGGTTAAGAAAGAAATAACTTAGAACTGGAACTTGTACCTAACTGCTCACGCGAAATAGTCCCACATACTTAATCGTTTTTAATCCAGCCATTCCATTTCCGAGATGAACAATACCACTTGTCATCATCAACCCTGCATAGTCTGCCCCTATTTCAGTCAGATTTTTTGAGAGCCATTCAAGTTAATGCTGTGTTCTTCAAATAATTTGGATCGATTTTGAATCTTTTACTCTAACATTGTAATTGCAAATAGTTTTCTGACCTAATGCTTTAATGTTCATACAATATCTACCACCTAATCCGTCTGTTTCAAACTCATAAACATCGTGCTTCTTATTTCCCTAAATAAATCCTCCAAATAACTTTTGAACATCTTCTTTAATGTAAGTTTTTCGGGATCCATAACCAAATAAAACTCTAACTTTTTCAGCTGTATTCCTGTCCTTGATATCCAGTCCTATAATAATTTGTCGTTTCTTTTGGAGCAGCTGATGCTGAAGAAGAACTTAGAGGCTTCTTTTTTTCTATTTTTCTACAGATTTAGTTTCTTTTCCTGCACACATGGCTACTACAGATACGTTTTTCCTTTCGCAAATGAAACATTTAAGCGGTGTCTTGCAAATTCTTGCTTAATGACCTTTCCTCAGACCATTCCAAAGTGATTCCAATACGCATTTTCACATTATTTAAATGGTTCTCTTTTTTCTTTTAGCGTCATCTTGTTTATTTTGTAGCATTTTATACTTACCTAAGTGATTGTATTTATTTTTCACACAGAATGCAAACTCTTCTTTACTGCTTTATTTGTAGCACTCTTTTGCTTGCAGTCAATAGGCACGATGCGGCAGATTCTTAAGAGATATCTTTTGTAAAAGCGTTCCGTGACATCTCCACTCGTTGTTGACCTTCCACTTCCATTCGCAACAAAATCATTAATGCAGTGAGAGAGTCACCAAAATTACTTAGTTATCTTTGATTCGGTACGCTCCCATAACTTAAAAGTTAAATTTAAGGATAAATAGACTGATTGATTCAACTAGAGGCAGAATAAATGCTGACATTTCTCACCACCAGGTTCTCTTTGCCTTGCAAAACGAACAAGTAACTCCCTGACGTACAATTCTATCAGTAATTCTTCCCTGCTATAGCGTGATTATAACTAGCTTCTATGATTTACCGCGTGCTGGTTAACTGTGCACGAGATTCTTAACATCAGTTCCTTGCTGTTCAATAGGAATTCGTTTGTCATCTTGGTCAATCATCTCAAACTGTCCCCAAAACCCAAGCTAATTTTTAATAGTTCCATCAAATCTTGTGAGCTCTATTGTCCGCAATTTGTATTTTCGTTATTTTTTGTCTACTTTCTCTACAACTTCTGTTTTAAAATCTTTTATTGAATCAGTTTTATATTTTTCTTCAATTTCGAATCATTTGTCCACATAACGGACATTTCACTTTCCAACACTTCCTCTATCCATGACGATAACAAGGATTTTTATAAGGACATCTAACTGCTGCAACGTCTTTAACAAATGCTGTAGTTTGTTGGCTAACAAAGCCTTTTCTTCTTTGTTTTCTGTTGATCCTTATAGAAAACAGCCTTCTCTGTACCAACCTTTTCTTTGTAGTTAAAGCCGCGGTTTTTTTGTCCATGGTATTATTTTGGAAGTCGTATCTATCAGTATGTTTTATGCGTTATTTCTCCTTATCAAGGTCGCCAATATGTGGTATTTTATGGTAAGTTCATGTAGGTGATTATTATCATTGAAAGCTTTACTTTATTTAATGATTAAGGTTTTTTGAATAAAATATCATGTTTTTTACATTTTTCAAATAGTTGTAGGTACTAATTGTAAATACCTTTGTTTTTCGATTTTTTGTGAGCAGTAGCAACAAATAAACAAGTGTAATCTTAACGGTTCTGTTAAGCAGATTGACTGATAATGCGCGTTATACGCACGGGTACATCAGTTTTTACAGTATGACAGCAGTATTTTTTTTTTCAAAAAGCTCCTTATTTACTTACTTAAACGATGTAAAAGACGTTGTTAATAGTCTTCTATTTTTACTTTTGTTACTTTGGCTAAAATAATTACTTGACAGCAAAGTTACATATAGTCCACAAATGTACCCAAACACGGTAAGTCAAAATTACTTATACGCCACTTGTTGTTTCCAAAAACCTAGACAAATTTCCTATACGTATTTTTAAATTTGAATACAGTAAGGCAAAATTACTTATAAGCCAGTCATCGCATAAAAGTGCTAAAGCAAATTTTCTTTAAAGACTTAATTTATTTATTGTGAGAAAGCAAAATTGCTTAAACGACTAGCTCGAAAAAAACACCGAAATCGTGTCGCTTCAGGCCTGTAAATTAGAAAAACTCCCGGATTTTTCATTTTACTGAAGCGCCAAAAAAGTACTCAGATCGCTATGGGACCCGGACAGATCGACGCAGAATGAAACGCTGATTCCGAATATATATATAACTCAAAATGGCCATTTTGGCGCTTAAGTAATTTTGCCTTTCCAGCGACGATATCTATTGGTTGCACAAAAAGTAATTACCTAAACTGATCTCTCGCTCCATTAAACTCCAACTTTGTTGTTGTCAAAACTTAGAAGGTGATGATAATATTTTTAACAAGTACTTAATAAACTGTAGATAACGACCTTTTCATGAGAGTGGAGATTTTGTTGATCCATATGTTGCGAAAGACATGCTATGATCAATGATCATATTTTACCACAAAATAGATCAACACACTCGCAACAACTTCGTCAAACAATTGTCACCGAACTAAGCAATGCACCGATTCTGTACCAACTTCTTGCATCACATCAATAAAATGTATGTCTCTTGAGAAACTAGCGATACATTTATTTTATGACTAGTTTTTCCATTCTACTTTATAATAGTCCACGTATTTCGAAATATGTAATCAATTGTTGCAGAATATGTCTATTCCAATCGATGATTGCTTACTAATAATAATCGCTATATATCTATACGGCTTTTTATTAAGTTGTAAATTGTAATAACTGGTTAAATTATTAAGTTTCATATTTTTTCGCATACCTAACTACTAAATGTATAGGTACCAATAATACGTAAGCCACCGTGCCCTAATATCAATTACCTACCGTGCAATGTCAATAACTGTATTAGATAGGTAGGTTTACCTAAATAATATGTCATTTTTTGTACTAACAACCAACAACCCTAAATAGGGGTGGCATATGACACTTCTTCTGTCTATTTATGGGTAGGTAAGAAGACAAGAATTTTATTTATTGTTTCTTACTTTTAAGATCCTTTCTTTCCATTAATCCTAATTTATTTTTAGAAGTTTATTTTTATATTGTAATTATAGAAAATATATTGTTTATAAAATTACCTTTATTCAATTTTTATCAAATCGGGGTGCCTTCAAATGTATTGGGGAGACGAAAATAGCGAAATAGGTACCATAATTAAGTTACCGTTGCTTGTACGTACACAATAATAACACACAATAAAATGTTATTCGTGTGACGCAAATATTTATTTAGGCGTTATATTATTTCTGTAAATATAAAACAAGTCATCCCTCAATTTTTTCTTCTATCCTTCGGGGAAATTAAACCCAGTTTCCACCAAAGTGGAGAAGAATTTCGTGGCAAAGGGAAGATGAATACTATGCGTAGCGTTCTCAGATGAAACATCAAGTCTGCGCTTGATTCAGGAAGACATGGTGTAAGTATGTGCTTGGGGTACCTACATAGTGAAATCTTTTTGATAAACTGATGTGTTTTCATGTGTTGTTGTTTTCACTGTCTATAATGCAAGAGGAGGAGGAGAAGTGTACCGATTATTCAAAATGCAAAAATGTTGTGAGCTTCTCTCCCCGCTTTGGTGGAAACTGGGCAGAGTCGTTGATTGCTATACCTAATTTGTTAGGTAGTAGGTACGTTATTATATTTACCTATTAGGAAATAAAAGACGTACCTATGTATTTGCAAGAGCAGAACAAACATACTTACGAATTACTACGATTAGGTATCTACATACTTTTGAATTACTTACTCATATAAGGGACAAGTGAAACACGAGGATATTTTTTAATGCTGAAGATGGGCTAAAGTTCAACCTGTATTGGACTTACTTGGTGGAATTCGGCCCAATCCCTCTCACAAATGAAATCATGGGGAACTGGAAAATATGAAACACGCGAAACGCCTTTATGAATGAATCATGAAACATCAATGGCTAAAAAAACTCTTACCCGCAATAAAGAGTAGATACGTAAGTTCCATTGTTTGAATGTTTTTTTAGAATAAAAGTGTTCTCAAGTACTTATCTATGCTTAGGTTTCATAGCATTGCATTCATACGTATAGCATTAAATTCCGATATTGTAGCTGAAAGTACCTACTCGACCAATCTAGCAAAATGAATTATTTATCTAATCTAATGCTCTTTAACGTTTGTAAATACTCGGATTCAATACCGAAAAGTGAAAACGGCGAGTAATGTCCGTCATGAAGCACTAACCTGGATTTGAGATAAGGAGGCTGCTCAGTTTGACGCTTGATATGATATGAATGCGCTCGGGGTTGGCATTTGTTTTAAAGTTTGATATTAAATTGCCTATAGTAAAGTACATCCAGGCTGTTATTTTTCCGTCAGTACCTATTCATCAACAAAATACCGGTGAAATTTCCGTATCCATAATACAAACTAAAGCATATATATTGTCTATTTATTTGGCTCGAAATTTAATGAAATATATATCGTTTCAAAGATCAGTTACTATTCAATAGCATGAAATTGATATATTGATATTTAATTGATAAAATACAATTAGTCTTACGGTCCACAAAAGGTTTCATAATCTAGAAATTATGCAAATGTCGATACGGTTCATAGTCACATTTTAAATATACGAATTTCCCAATTGTCGATCCTCACAATAATTTGTACCTGGCAACATTTAAGTACTATTGAATAGTGCTTTTATTAGACTTATTTTTAAAGGGGTTGTAAAAAGTAAAAAGATTCATTATTTCAGATTTAGATTTTTATCTGACAACCATTTTGGTATGAACAACATCGACACAATTCGAATGCAACCATTTCATTTAAAATGTCTCCCAACTCTCCGTGTACTACGGATGTTATGGATATGAAATTTCGGATACGGATTGGATACGGATTTAGGAATGATTATTATACCGGATACGGTTACGGATACGAATAATAAATTATTTCGGATTATCCGTTAGTTTCGGTTACGGATATTAATTTTTTAAGGAATTTCAAAAGTAAAATATAAATAACGTGTCTCAATTAGGCTCCACCCCTGTCCGATACTATGCGAAACTTTTATTTCGGATTCGGTTACGGTTACGGATGATTTTTTATATCGGATGTCCGATAGTTTCGGTTACGGTTACGGAGCTCCCTAACATCCCTGCCGTGTACTATCAGGGTCGAACACACTAAATGTTGTTGACTTGTAATGTTGTTGTTAGTTATAAGCTTTTGAAGGTTCCATTGTGATTACACTTTCAAATAATTTGTTAGATAATTAACACTCATTTCGAGTAATGTTACGTATATCCGTGCACGATAAAAATGACATTGAAACCGCTTACGCACAGGCAGCTGCACTGCGCTGCGGTTTGACGCACGATACAGCCCAGGGTGCATGGAGCTTTACAAAAACCGATTTAAAAATCTAACATCCTGCTAAGATCTAGCCAAGATCTATTTGCAACTTAATCTAAAATGATTTTGGAATATGTTTATGCTACATACAAAATAAATATCATAAAGAAATGTTTAAGAAACAAAATGAGGTCTTCTAAAGTTGATTATTCATTGAAGGTGTCAAATCAGTTGATACGTGTGAATTTGTCTAACAATTAGTTCTGTGCACTACTGCTGTATACTATATGTATAAGGGTAGATATTTATCCATTAAAGTAACATCCAGTCTTCTTCTAAATTGGGATACTGAAAGAGCTAGATGAACTTTAATTGCTGATGCTTTAGTTTCACTTTCTGTACGGCGCGGCGGCGGCGGTGGGTAGGTACACTTACGGCCGTTCCCAATATTCTATCTATCTCTGATTTTGCCCTACTGGAGATAGATATAGCTATCTGTCTTAAAATTTTTCGTCCCTATAAACCTACTGCTGTCAGAAAGTCTATGAGATTCTTCTGAAGGATAAATCAGAAGTGACAGCTACGTGACATGCGGATCTCAGACAGTTATCTGTCTTTGAATATTGGGAACTGTCGTTACTGAGTCTAGGTTTTGATAGGTAGCAGTCGATATGCGAGTACAATACGCGGTACTTGAACGTTATTGTGAATAGGTTGATTATAGTAAAGGTCACGTCACGATCAGTTTTAATTAAGCTGACGATTTAACAGGTTATCTGCTCGATAATCTTTCAGTAATATATTCTAACTAACAGATTGAAGGTCTATAGGTATACATTGAGTACTAACGTATAGAAATAATTTAAAAATAAATAGCATTTTTATTCGATTTTAGGCTCTAAGTAAGTGACGTCGGATTTCAAATGATTTAATTTATTCTATCTGTTTTATTGTATAAAATTTATTCAATATTTTAGCAATACCATATACGTATTTTCATAAACAAATAATCGAACTTGATATCAATCAAATTCTATAACAAAAATATTCGTCGAAATAATAGGAAAATATTTTCCTAAATAGGTATACGATTGCGTAATTTTGTTTACGGGAATATAAAAAATATCATATTTCATTTGTTTAAAGCCGGAAAACTTATAGGTAGTTAACATTATTTCTTACCTTGCTCTGATAATATATTCTTACATTACTGGAAACAACACTTATCTTCCTAGAGAAAATATGCGACATTAAAAAACGATATGCTGGTGTAGATTGACTTTAAACTACCATGTTATCTATTCAACATTTATATAATTGTTCAATAATTATACATTAGTAGCTTTCAATTGCGGATAAATATATAATATGTCAATTTGTTCAAGTATTTAAAGCTGAAATATTTCGTTTTATCTTACAGTCTTCACACAAGTGATCTTGAAAATATGAATCGATTGTTGTTCATGAATTTCGTTTCTTTGGTGGTGGTTATATTACGCAGTCAAGGTATCCATTTTTTCTCAAACTTTTAGAATATTTTTTTTTGTTTTGAGTTATTGTTGTTTTGGCTAATACCCGAAGAGTGTGTGCATTTCTCAAGCCGTATAAAATAGGTACCTATCATAAGGGACTAAACTTGAGTGCACTTACGAGTAACTTTATAGCTGTAGTCTATCAGAATAATTCAATGTTAGGACAAAAAATATAAAGTTCAAAAAGTTTATTTCAAAACATCATTTTTGTGAAATTTAAAACTAGTGTAATAGACCCAACCAACGGCAAATGCATTTTACCTCACTCTACGTTACGTTCAATATTGGGTTTACAGAATGTGAATCAAAGCACCTGAGAGCCGCCGATGATGGCAAAATTGTCGGCGGATATAATTCCACTATCCAGAATATTCCGTATCAGGTGTATATATTGCTGCAGAGAGGCAATGATTACTTCCAGTGTGGGGGTTCAATTATCAACCGGCGAACGGTATTAACTGCGGCCCATTGCGTTTCAAAGTGAGTTTAAATTAAATCCCATCTTTATGTAGGTAATGTAAGCACTAATCTACCATAAATAAGGTACTCAGGTAAGTTTGTGCCGATTTATGTAAGGCAGTTTGTGACTCTTTGACGCAAAAAAGAATAGTTTTTAATGAAAGTCTGCAATATTGTAGCTTGTGAAAAGTATAACGTGAGGTATTGTGAACTTGTTTTTTCGAGATACGATGAAGTTGCGAATTGTTTACTTATGGTATAGTCTTATAGTTCTTCTTACATCGACTTCCGGTAATTAATTGATCGCATGTTCAGTGAAGTAATTATATGTTATTTTTCTGAGAATCTACAAAACTGATCTGTATTTAATACGAGTATGCTCTTTCACCACCTTTATTAAAATCAAGTTTTTTCTTAACTTTCGTATAGTATTCAAAAGGCTTACATCCGAGCTGGCAGTACAGAGTCAGATAATGGAGGGAAGGTGTACACTTCATCGGATCTTCGCCAACATCCGCGTTACAATGCCTCTGCCAGCGACTACGACGTGGCCATCATCAAGCTGTCGACTCCTATGACATTGGATGGTACTAACATTAAAGCCGTAAAGCTAGCCCGTCGCGGGAGCAGTGTGCCCAAAGGAACGGAACTCCTAGTCAGTGGCTGGGGAACTACATCTGTAAGTATTAAAAAGACCATTTGATTCGCTAGTCTGGGAGGGATAAAGCTGTTGTCCATAGTATTCATGGCAACGCAAATTGTCAGAGTGGATTGAAGGAATAGGGATTTATCTGATCACTATCATAGACTATGACTGCCACACGTATTTCTACAGAAACTGAGATACAAATGGATTTTCTATTCGAGTACCTACCTAGAATATCGAATCAGCCGAAATCCTTTTACCGAATTTGGTTGCATTGTGGCCACCGTGGATCACTACCATGACTATAGGCACGTAAAAGAACAATTCCATTATACATTTCCAGCATTTCATATTTATTAATTTCTGTTATACTGGAGTACGCTATTGGCTACTGGTTTACCCGGGACTGTTAGAGTTTAAAAAAATGATTCAGTAAGCAGAGTTTCTACATTGGTGTTTCTAAAAAGGTTTTTTATAAAGTTTTCTAAAAAGTCTTTGTTTGCGCAAATTACCTGTCTAACGATATATGTTCATGTTTACAGGAAAATGGCGATACGAGTAGGACTTTAATGGCAGTGAAAGTGCCTGTAATATCCAATAAAGAATGCAGACAGTCCTACACAGGCTTCACTTCTAGAATGCTATGTGCTGGCGTTGAGGGGAAGGACTCCTGTCAGGTCAATAATTATGAAACTATTGTTACTTTGTGATGTCGTGGTTGAATTTTGGTAATTTATCTTTCTAGTTTTATTTGTTAATTATTGCTGAATATTACTTACATCAAGATGTTTACAGTCTTTTGAACACTTAGTTTAAAATAACTTTGACAAATAAACTTTACCTGGTGTTATCAAAATGACAATGGCATTCACATTTTCAGGGAGACTCTGGCGGCCCAGCTGTGACAGAAAAAAACGGGATTCAGCATGGCATCGTGTCATTCGGCATCGGTTGCGCGCGCGCAGGTTATCCAGGAGTCTACACCAGGGTGTCTGCCGTTCGAACCTGGATCGATTTGAACTCCCGTACATAATACAACGACATAATAAACTAGGACAAGAGGGATGTTCATAAAGAAACTGAGCTATTTTAACTGGAGTATATTTTTACCTTATAATGCATAAATAAAGATCCTGTTTATTACTTTCTTGATTTTTTGTTGGTGGTGGTATATTAGTGATATTTTCAGATTTAGCGTTTCATACACGCGTATACGGTCATTTTCAGAATAATGATGGGAAAACGCACGAACCCGCGCGTACACGCGCGCTTACATAGGTAAGCACATCAAAAAACAGGACGCGCGTATTATACGCTCAAATCGGTGGTGTCGTGTCACTACAGCAATGTCTATACTTGATTTCGAACGACAAACATTATATTTCTCAAAGCCCAGTCCCTTATTAAATTATTTATTTTTCATTTTTTATTAGTTTTTAGAAACTTTTCCTGATCCCAAAGAGAAAAAAAATATTGAACTGCATAGTAATAGGTATACGAAAGAATAAAAAGTAGAGGTAGAACACAATCTTCAAATACCTTTCTTCTCTTTTAATTAATTTTAACTTTTAAATTAGCTTAAAAGAATGGCACGCTTAATCAAAAGGCAAATCTCAAAGAAAAGTCTTACAAAAACGCCAACGTAAGAAACGTAAGAAATCAGAGGCATATCTTAAAAAAAGAAAACATATTCGTTTTTCCAATCCCATAAACCTAGGTGAAGTTAAATCTAAAACTTTTTACTGAATGACAAAATTTGCAATGAATACTAAAGGAATCCCTTAGCATTTAAATGAACGAAGCCAGAGAACTTTCTGTGTAAGTGAAACTTTTTTAATTTCACCGTGAGGCTGAAGGCAGGTGCTCACGTCAGCAGTGACTCGATAGACAGTCTCCCGCATTTCAGCGATAAGGTGAATCGGCTTTGTAAAAGAAACGCGACTTTTTTGGACTTTCAGCTATCTTACTTTTCCTATTAAAAAGAATAAACTTGAGGAAAACCATTCAAACACTATACTGTATATGGTATGAATATGGGGACTGGGGCATGAAAGGAAACTTCTTCTTAATTTAATCTTCTTTTATTATGGATTTAATGCTCTAGTTTTTGAAAATAAATTTCTACATCTTCATTCGTCTGTGTCTTATTTTGAAGTGCAAAACGCCATATTCAAAATAACAAACCTCTCACTCTCTATTATCTCTTTCTCTCATCTTCGTTCAGGAAAACTCTCATACTTTCATTCGTTCTGAAACCCACTCATCCTACACTCGGCCGTCCTGACCATGTCTGCCCTCAGACATGCAAAACTTCAAAAATACTTAGAATTACAAACTTATAAATTTCAATGACAAGTCTTACAAAGTAATCTTAATAAAAGTAAACATTTTACTTTCAACACTTTTTAAACATTGCAAAACTAACAAACTTCTGTCTTTAAAACAAACTTTAAAAAAACAAAACACAACTTATTAAACTCTTAACATAAAAACTTCTTTTAAAAAAAAAAACAAACAATAAAAAGTTACTAAATTATAAAGTCTTCTGTTTCTTTCAAAATCTACTATTTTAAACACCACCTTACTATTACTAAAAATAAATAAAATAAATAGCTTTTCTCTTCCAAACTTCTCTTTCACTACTATGGTGTAGTTTTAAGAAAAATAAAATAAAATCATCCTTCTCACTTACTTTCCGTCTCCGACCATTTCTTCATAAACTCTGCACACGTATGAGTATGTTTAGGACCCTCTCCAGTGTCTAATACTCTTTCCACCTCGTACCTGTCATTTCCTTTTATTCTCGTTACTTTGTATGGTCCTAAAAATTTAGCTTTCAGTTTCATGGCTGTTCCAAATTGTGTTCTCTTGATAGCTACTAAATCTCTAATTTTATATTCAGTACTCTGCTTCCTTTTCCTATTGTAATTTCTCTTATTTTCTTCTTGTACTTTTAGAATCTGTTCCTTCGCTCTATTTCTAGCTTCCTCTCTCTGGGTCATAAATGTAGAAATGTATTCTTCCTCTAGCATCTGCAGCAATGATAGATCTTCTTTCTGTCGCATCTTCACTCCAGTAAGTAACTCGAAGGGAGTAGTTTTAATACTTCTTTGATAAGTACTGTTCAATGCTCGCTGTAACTTACTTGTGTGCTTATACCAATTTGTTGGCTCCTCTATATTCAGCTTAGTAAGAACAGATATGATCGTCCTATGAATGCGCTCCACCTGCCCATTCCCTCTTGGTACTCCAGTGGTTATTTTACTGTGTTGGATTCCTTCTGTTTCACAGTACTCTGCAAAATCTTTGCTTGTGAACGCTGAGCCACGATTACTTACTATTCTCACTGGATTTCCAAACGTCTGTTGCAATATTTCCATCTTCTCTATAGTCTCTTTAGCAGCTACTGTCTTTACTGGAAATATCCAAACGAACTTCGTGAATCCATCTACTACGGTGAGTATATAGTTGTATTTCTTCTTAGTTTCTGCTAATGGCCCAATATGATCAACATGTAGTGTATGTAGTGGCCCTTCTTCTTTGGAAAGTGGATGTAAGAATCCCTCTTGCTTCCCTTCTTTTCTGCTTCCTAAAATGCATGGTACGCATGATGCTATTATATCTGTCACCTTCTTTTCTAAATTTCCAATGTAGTATTCTTTATTAATTAGCTCTATAGTCTTCTTCTTTGCAAAATGTCCATTTTCATGCGCTCTTCTAATAATATAATCTTCCATTTTTTTAGGTACAACAAGTGATTGATCATTTCCTTTGCATAGCAAGTCTTGATGTAAATAATAATCCTGATATGTTTTACCTTCTTTCAGAGTCTCTATAATTGCTTTAATGCCATCATCACTTTCTTGTGCACATTGAAGCTGTTTATGTAGGTCTGATTTTATGACTAACACGTACGGGTTTCTACTTAATGCATCAGCATGCTTCATTTTGCCACCACTCCTGTGCTCAATTGTGAAATCATAATCTTGAAGTAATAAGATCCACCTTGCTACTCTTGTAGACATTGCTAAATCTTTCTTGTTTAACGTCATCTGAAATGCTTTACAATCTGTTACAATTTTAAATGATATTCCGTGTAGATAATGCCTGAATTTTTTCACACCTTCTATTATAGCCAGAGCCTCTAATTCATAACTACACTCGGCTTCAAAAAAATCGCACGTCCGTAAAAATAGCCTTTAAGCACTGTTAATCCTTAAGACAAGCAGTTATTCGTAGCAATATTGGTATCATTTGAGAGCCCTATAAAAACTCTTTAAAAAAATATCCATTTCATTTGATTAAAGAAAAAGCTTGACACTTTAAGTCACTGTGAATGACAATGGAACTGATTCTTCTCTTCAAATTTTGTTTGTATTGTTTTGTTTTTTGGGTATAAAAGGGTCGATACAGCTCATCGGGGGATAAATTTGCTACCTTGAGTCGAAGAAGACACAGAAGAATATCTTTCATCAGAAAAACGTCCTTGAAGATGGACACTACTGCTACTGAAGCCGCCCAAGTTATCGCACTACTGCAATCAGGACTACGTCAGTGTGATGTTGCTCGGCAATTGCACTTGAGTCGCTTTTCTGTTCGAAGAGTGTACCAGCGGTTCCTGCAGACCGGTGGCTTTGTCCGAAGGCGTGGGTCTGGTAGAAATCGCTGCACTTCTGCGAGAGATGACCGATTCGTCGTATCGAAGTCTTTGAGAAAACGGTTCTCTAATGCTGTTGAGTTGCAACAGCAGCTTCAAGCAGTTCGTAGAAGGGCCGTGAGTGTCTCTACAGTTAGAAGAAGACTAAAGGAGAGAAATATTGTGGCTAGAAGACCTGCCACGGGTCCAAAATTAACCGCAGCGCATCGGCGAGCACGCCTGCAATTTGCTCGCGCCCACGTCAATTGGACCCTGGACCAATGGAGAGCTGTTCTCTTCTCAGACAAAACGAGAGTGTGCCTTTTCTGCAACGATAGACGCAAAAGAGTATACAGAAGACAATGGGAACGTTTTGCCCAAGCCTGCATCCAAGAGACGGTAGAATACGGGGGCGGTTCCTGCATGTTCTGGGGCGGCGATCTGGCGACGGCAAAACTGAACTTTCTTGCGTCTCTCGGACCGGCGGTGCTCGCGGGCAAGGGTCGATGACTGCTCACCGGTACATCACAGAGATCCTGGAAGAACATGTGGTCCCCTATGCTGGATTTATTGGCGACGGGTTCACATTAATGCACGATAACGCTCGCGCGCACACTGCTGGAATTGTGCAGGGCTACCTTCAAGAGGTTGGGATCCCTGTCATGCAGTGGCCAGCGAGAAGTCCAGATCTGAACCCGATAGAGCACCTCTGGGACCAGCTGAAACGCAAGGTTAGATCCCGTGATCCCGCTCCCGCGACTCTTCAGGAGCTCCAAGACGCCGTTATTGAGGAATGGGACAGAATCCCTCAAGAAGAGGTCCTAAAGTTGGTGTGATCCATGAGGGAGCGCATGGAAGACGTCATTAGGGCTAGGGGGGGTAACACTAGGTTTTAGGTTAGTTTTATGCAACTTTGTTTTGAAAAATTAATCAGATTTCATTAGGGTTTTTAAGGATTTTTATTGTTTTGTAAATTTTTCTCAGTTCCAATAAAAAACATTGAATGAATTATTGTTTTTGCATTCTCTGTTTCCTTACCTTTCAAATGATACCGAACATTACCAATATTTCATAATACAAATACGATTGAAAGATGTTTAAAATAGATTTCTTAAAAGGTGCGATTTTTTTGAAGCCGAGTGTAGTATACCTGCTTTCAGCCTCTGATGTTCTAAGACTCATATAATGTACTGGGTGCAATTCTCCATCTTCACTACTTCTTTGCATTAATATAGCTGAGTATGCTACACTTGAGGCACCAGTATGCAATTCTGTTACATCTTTTGGGTCATATATCTTTAAAACAGGTTTCATCGTCAAAATCTCTTTCAAACTGTTAAAAACTCTTCTTTGTTCTTCATCAAATTTGAATGTTGCATCTTTTCTCAATAAGTCTGTCAATGGTTGTGCAATCTGAGCATAATTTGGTATAAACTTTCTAAAATATGAGCAAAGTCCTAAGAAACTGTGCAGCTGCTTTGCATTTTGTGGTTCAGGAAACTTGATTACAGCTTCTGTTTTACCTGGAGATGGCATGATCTTTCCTTTTTGTACAACATGCCCAAGGTACTCTACTCTGTTCACCAGCAGTTGAGACTTCTTCCAATTAATGTTTAAACCATACTCAGACGCTCTCTTTAAAACTACTCTTAGTCGGTTCACTGCTTCTTCTTCATTGTTAGCTGGAATCAATATATCATCCATAAATACTATGATTATGCCTTGTGCGATTAAGTCTCTGAAAATTGCAGTTATATATCTTGTGAATACTTTCGGACATGTGGCTAACCCAAATGGCGCCCTTAAGAATTCATATTGCCCTGTCATGGTAACAAAGGCTGTATACTTTATTGATTCTTCATTTATTTTAAGATGAAAGTATCCATTCTTCAAATCTAATGCTGAATACACCCTAGCGCTTGCCAGCCTATCAATAAGATCGTCTATAATTGGCAATGGGTATTCATCTCTCACTATTTTCTTATTTAACTGCCTGTAATCAATGCAAATTCTAATAGAACCATCTTTCTTCTTTACCAACACTATTGGACTAGCATATTCTGAATAACTGACCTTAATAATTCCGTCTTTCAGCCATTCTTGTATTTGCCTCTCAACTTCTTCTTGCTCCTTAGGTGAAAGTCTACGTGGCCTCTGTGCCACCGGTGTCTCATCCATCAGTGTTATCTTTAATTCCAAAGGTGCTTCTTTTGTTTGGAGTGGCCTGTAGTTTTCCACTAACCCTATTACCTCTTCTTTCAGAGCCAGTGAGCTGACAGTACCTAAAAGATCAGCAGTACATGTAAAACAATCAATCTTCACCAACCACTCTTCATCTTTCGGCAACAAACACACTACACCCTCTTTCATAATCATCACAACTTTCTTTAAAAACTCTTGACCTATAATCACGTGAAATGGCATACAGTCTCTAGGAACCACATGGAAGATCACATCGCTGTAACTGTGTTCATCTATATGTAGATTTAACACGCACTGTCCCAAAGATCGCACATCACAATCGCAGAATAAAAGTTATCACTAATTAAATTTACGTCACAGCCAGAGTCTATTAACGCATCAACTTCTAAATTGTTCAACAAAATGTTTTTCATTGGTTTTCGTCTTAATTTCTCGCATCTTTCGTCATTGTTTACAACTTTGTTTACAACTTGCATAACTTTGTTGTCATCTGTCAGCGTCAGTGTCAGCTGTTCGTTCCTCGGATCCGCCATCTTGCCATCGACTATAGATCGCTCAATACTGCCAACTTGAGCACTGCGTCGTGAAGTGAAATGCACATGCGCATTCTCCAATCCGAACATCGATTGCTGCGGTCGGCGTCGCCACTGTTGTTCGTCCTTCTTCGTTTCGCTGCCGATGTTGCCCGAAGATTTTCGGAAATTGCCAGCGCCACCTTGCGGTTTTCCGTCTTCGCTGCTTCCCACTGTCGTTTGATTTGTTTGCTTCGTACACGACGTTGCAATATGCCCAAATCCATTACACTTGAAGCATTTAACACCTTTTTCTCTGCTCGGACACGTCGTAGAAGTATGCCCCAATTCCCCACAGTTAAAACAACGAATGCCAGTATTTCTCCGTTGTTGAGTTGGAAAATTTCTTGTCTGTTCTTGTTGCTTCTTTTCTACTCTTTCTTGCTTCTTTTCTTTAACTAATTCGTATATCTTCAACTTTTCTTTTAAGTCGGCGTATGTCTTTGTTCCGTACAGCAACATTTTGTTATTTTCGTCGTCGATTATGCCATCAATTATATATTTAATAGTGACATAATCTGCCAACTTTCCTCGCTTGCCTATTTCTTTCATAATAAGTAGGTAGTCTTGGCAACTCTCATTCATTTTCTTCTTTCTTGAGCTTAACATCTCATGAACAGCCTTAGCATCCAAGGTTGATGGGAATTCTTTACTTATTTCATCTCTTAATTCTTCCCATGATCTAAAAGATCGCTCCGACTTGAGCCATAATTCTGCAGTTCCTTTAAGACATCTTCTTGCTATAAGTAATTGTTGTAGGGGAGTCCATTGGAAAATTTCGCCCGTATCTTCTATGTCTTGAATCCATTTGGTTACCGGATAAGCAGTATCTTGGCCACTGAACTTCGGTATTAAATCCGCTGTCATATGCAACAAGCTGGGTTGACCGCCATGTTGGCTGCCACTGCCATTGCCCTGTTCATTTTCGTCGTTCTTGTTTCTCCTCATCTTCCAGTCTTCTACGTCTTCTAGGTGTAGTTTTCCTCGTTGTAGTCTTCTAGTCTTCTTATTTTTCTAGTCTTCCGCCGCCGTGGTAATCGTAGTTCTTCTTATTGGAATTTTTCGTCGTACGTCAAGTCTTCAATTTAAAATTTATTGACGAGCCCCCATATATGGTATGAATATGGGGACTGGGGCATGAAAGGAAACTTCTTCTTAATTTAATCTTCTTTTATTATGGATTTAATGCTCTAGTTTTTGAAAATAAATTTCTACATCTTCATTCGTCTGTGTCTTATTTTGAAGTGCAAAACGCCATATTCAAAATAACAAACCTCTCACTCTCTATTATCTCTTTCTCTCATCTTCGTTCAGGAAAACTCTCATACTTTCATTCGTTCTGAAACCCACTCATCCTACATGTATGAGTAATTTATATACTTACTAAATATGTAGTAAAAAATATGACTATAAACAAATGAAAATGTAGCTACTTGAGCTCGTGTAAAACTGAGATCACAAATATCTTCTTAGAACAGAACTAGAGTTAGAACTACACTCGGCTTCAAAAAAATCGCACGTCCGTAAAAATAGCCTTTAAGCACTGTTAATCCTTAAGACAAGCAGTTATTCGTAGCAATATTGGTATCATTTGAGAGCCCTATAAAAACTCTTTAAAAAAATATCCATTTCATTTGATTAAAGAAAAAGCTTGACACTTTAAGTCACTGTGAATGACAATGGAACTGATTCTTCTCTTCAAATTTTGTTTGTATTGTTTTGTTTTTTGGGTATAAAAGGGTCGATACAGCTCATCGGGGGATAAATTTGCTACCAACAGTCGAAGAAGACACAGAAGAATATCTTTCATCAGAAAAACGTCCTTGAAGATGGACACTACTGCTACTGAAGCCGCCCAAGTTATCGCACTACTGCAATCAGGACTACGTCAGTGTGATGTTGCTCGGCAATTGCACTTGAGTCGCTTTTCTGTTCGAAGAGTGTACCAGCGGTTCCTGCAGACCGGTGGCTTTGTCCGAAGGCGTGGGTCTGGTAGAAATCGCTGCACTTCTGCGAGAGATGACCGATTCGTCGTATCGAAGTCTTTGAGAAATCGGTTCTCTAATGCTGTTGAGTTGCAACAGCAGCTTCAAGCAGTTCGTAGAAGGGCCGTGAGTGTCTCTACAGTTAGAAGAAGACTAAAGGAGAGAAATATTGTGGCTAGAAGACCTGCCACGGGTCCAAAATTAACCGCAGCGCATCGGCGAGCACGCCTGCAATTTGCTCGCGCCCACGTCAATTGGACCCTGGACCAATGGAGAGCTGTTCTCTTCTCAGACAAAACGAGAGTGTGCCTTTTCTGCAACGATAGACGCAAAAGAGTATACAGAAGACAATGGGAACGTTTTGCCCAAGCCTGCATCCAAGAGACGGTAGAATACGGGGGCGGTTCCTGCATGTTCTGGGGCGGCGATCTGGCGACGGCAAAACTGAACTTTCTTGCGTCTCTCGGACCGGCGGTGCTCGCGGGCAAGGGTCGATGACTGCTCACCGGTACATCACAGAGATCCTGGAAGAACATGTGGTCCCCTATGCTGGATTTATTGGCGACGGGTTCACATTAATGCACGATAACGCTCGCGCGCACACTGCTGGAATTGTGCAGGGCTACCTTCAAGAGGTTGGGATCCCTGTCATGCAGTGGCCAGCGAGAAGTCCAGATCTGAACCCGATAGAGCACCTCTGGGACCAGCTGAAACGCAAGGTTAGATCCCGTGATCCCACTCCCGCGACTCTTCAGGAGCTCCAAGAAGCCGTTATTGAGGAATGGGACAGAAGAAGAGATCCTTAAGTTGGTGCGATCCATGAGGGAGCGCATGGAAGACGTCATTAGGGCTAGGAGAGGTAACACTAGGTTTTAAGTTAGTTTTAAACATTTTTTTTTGAAAAATTAATCAGATTTCATTAGGGTTTTTTAAGGATTTTTATTGTTTTGTAAATTTTTCTCAGTTCCAATAAAAAACATTGAATGAATTATTGTTTTTGCATTCTCTGTTTCCTTACCTTTCAAATGATACCGAACATTACCAATATTTCATAATACAAATACGATTGAAAGATGTTTAAAATAGATTTCTTAAAAGGTGCGATTTTTTTGAAGCCGAGTGTACTAAAAAAAAAGAACTACTACAATGGTTTAGATATTTATTTGTCGTCTAACAATCTTATTCTTCTTTGTTATTTTGTCGTCGTGTCAGGTTCTGAGTATTAATGAAAAGATAATTTCCTGCAGACAACGAATGATTTCTTTTAATTAAAGAAATACAATGGAATAAAACTTTAGTCAGGTAGGCAATAAGTGACTGAACCTGATTGTCTCGGAATTAAAGTTCTACATTAATTCGCATCTTCAAAGAGGATAAGATTTCGAATGACACTGTTTTGTAAGCCATTGACTAACTTGTTTGCAACTTTGATCAGTTCGTAAATACTACTGCTTACCGGTAATGAGAAATCGTGAGAGAAATACCAATTTTATTCTACTTTTTTCCACAACAAACTAACGAGTTTGTGCTGTTAAAAAACAAGGATTAGTAACCCAAGATTAACAAGGAATAGCGGAAAGAAAAACTGTTTTTTTACTTAAATAAGGGTAAAAGGCAACAAGTACATAGAGTTTACGACGGTGAAAGTAATACGAGGAGAACAAGAAAAAGGTGGGGTGAGACCTAATTGCAAAATTATTTGGTAAGTAGGAAACTGAAGCTGGAAGAGAGTAAGAAACATCTTGGCAAACCGTTTATACCTTTTAAACGTAGGTTTCTTAAACTTGTTACGATCATGGACCTATCTTACTTCAAAAACCTCTATGGACCTATAAAAAAACTTGTTTGGTAATTTAAACACTGATACTAGTGGATCGATGGCACTAATATTATAAATCATCCTATAAGAAACCCTGGTTTAACAATTTTAATATAGAAGTTTACTTTAAATCGAATCAAGTTCTAAGAGCCGTTAATAAACATCCAATTAGGTGATTTTTATGGGAAATAAGTCAGTAGGGTTTAGTGCGTTAAGTAATTCTAGAGATAAAAGTATTTTGGATACTCTTGGTTTCTACAAAATAAATCCTACAAACTTTTTATTTTACAATTTTTCCGTACTCTTTATTTTAATTTTGTGTAGTAAGAATATCGGTATCGCGATCTTACACGAGTTAACATTTATTTTTCATTTGGAAAGAACCAAAAAATAACGTCGCAATTAGAAGATTACGGGAGTTAAGCGCACGATTTTTATATTTTTTGAAGAGATACCTTTTGTAGCTAATTTAAATTTTCCGTTTTCATTTTCCTTATTATTTGCTTAATTTATCTTCGTAAAGGCAAAAATAAAATACAACACGATCCTGTTATAATAATCAGGCTCAAATCTAGCTGCAGAAAAAGTATCAATAGAAACAAGGTGGGCTCTAAATTGTATGTCATGCAGATCTTACTAAGATATTTAAATAATGCATGCCTGCTTGTTCTATTTACAAGCTTTAGATTATTCCGAATATTGCACCATTATTAAAAGCTTAAAGTAAACCGATCGCTTACCAGACTACAAACTTACAATACCTACAGTATTAATGTGATACTTTTGCCCGATACTAGCATAAAATATTGATAGAAGCAACTTAACGCAGAGGTAAAAAAAAAAAAATTTAAAATTTTAAAAACCCCCGACTATAAAAAGTAACAAATAAAATAAGTAGGTAGTATTTTTTGTCAACTGAACATCGCTTAATATTTCATACAAATTGACAACTTTCATACAAACTACATTTCGTCGGGGGACCGCATTCTAGTTTCCTAATGAATATTTTAAATTATACTTATCAATTCAATTAATACATTTTTCACACATTTTCACGTGATTATTTGTGATAGGTATCGTTTGCGTTGCGTACCTACCTAGGTATTTAGCGGTACCCCGACAAAATGAAATTTGTATGAAAATTGTCAATTTGTATGAAATATTAAGCGATGTTCAGTTGACAAAAAATACTACCTAGGTACTTATTTTATTTGTTACTTTTTATAGTCGGGGGTTTTTTAAATTTTAAATTTAATTTTTATTTCGAAGTTTTTAAACTTTAATTATAATAAGCTCCTCCTGTTGTCAGCATTGCATTATATTAAGGATTAAACACTGATCAAAACGAATCCAAACACGACATATCTGCTGTTACATTTTTCAAGAATGGATGGAGTGCTGGAAATTCTGATTCCATCATCAGCTCCTCATCTGTTGCCACCATTGCATTATATTAAGAATTAAACACTGATCAAAATGACTCCAAACACGACATATCTGCTGTTATATTGGATCTACAACCCTATCATAGCCGACAAAAGAGCTGATGACCTTGAAATGGCTGAACAGATTTCCATTTTATATATCTAAGAACACTCCCAAGAATACCAGCTGTAATTTAAAAAAAACCGCATCCAAATCCGTCCACGCGTTTAGGAGCTACAGTGCCACAGACAGACAGACAGACAGACAGACATCGGTGTCAAACTTATAACACCCCTCTTTTGGCGTCGGGGGTTAAAAACATAGAAAAGATCTAAATATATGGAGCTAATAAAAGCACAAATCTGTAATGCGCGCAATTTCCCAATGGATAAATAGGTACATTTAGTAAGGTTACAAAATCCTCTTTGTGTATTTTACTCAATACGAATACCTTCGGTGAATAATCAGCTTCATTTTGGTATTATTCTGAGAACTCACTACGGTAGGTATAGATCTTTCACGTACAACTGCGTACCGAGTAATCTCCTGGAACATGTTAAAAGATGTGCTAATCTTCATTCTATACATTGTACCTCAAATGTCTTTCATTTTTCATCGGTTGTTGTAGCTCTTTGGGACACCACGCTCATTTTTGGTGGCGCTCATGTCTTTATGATATTTATTATGAAAACACACGTGGATTTAGACATAAGAGTCGACACTCAATACTTGCAATTCTGAAATATGGGAATGAAAATGCCGAAAACGGTCTTTAAGTAAAAGTACTAAGCACATAATCGGCCAGCACTACGCTGGCAGATATGAATGACCAAGTCTCGCGGCCCAAAGTCACATTACGAATGAAAAACCGCTGGATTGCTGTAATTGAAAATTCCCTGCGTAATATACGACTAGCAATTTCAGGAGAGAGCTCTGCCACGGTACTGGTCCTGTAGGGTAAGCTCATTTTTCTTCTCGTTTAACGATATTATTTAACGCCACAAATTTCACCATTTTTCTTATGGCTCCACGACTGCCTGCAATTTCATTATAATAATCGCGTATTACCTCAACGGTCGTGCCACGAATAAAATTTTATAAGTGTTGAGCGTGCCTGTGCTTCCCAAGATCGAAAAACAGTCTACATATCATTTTTTTATACTATACTTAAAAATATACATACTGTACTTTGACAAATGCAGGTAAACGAACTTCCTTCCTAAATACCTATTACTCACTTAAGTATTAAGGATTTAGGTGCACAAACTAGGTTCAGGTCCACTATTAGTTATGGATTCTAAACTACTGAAACCAGGTTAAAACTATGTTCATTCATTTTTATTTAGTTCACTGCTTTCTCTCTCCACGGTGGCGTTAACGTACCGTCTCTTGAAAATATGTGGTTTATGTTAGTGCAGTGATTGACGCAGATCAAGGCATAAATCCTGGGCAATTTAGACTAAATTCTAATTATAAAGAATCTTATGAAGATAAATAATGGTTTGTTTTTTGTTTATTTCACCGAATGAAGATAACGACCGACTCAAGGAAAAATTACATGAAAGAGGTGGAGTTTGTTACAAAACGTAAAAAGGGATACGTTAAAAAAATACCTTTGTTCTTTGTTTTGTTTGCATCTAATGAAAAGTTGTTACGTAATAGAACTTTTACTTTGTGCTTGGAAGGAACTGATATTACATTTTGTTAAGTACCAACCTAAAAAATATCATACCGAAAATAAAGGACAACAACTAGGTACGTATACTGAGTGACTTTTTATGGACTGTAAAATAAATACTCCACTTCAAAACGATGAAACCAAAATGAATAAACATCGTTATTTCAGCCATGCAAAACTACTTAATTGATACTTAAAAAATAATGTTTATTTCACATTTTGTTGTCTTATTTTTAATTAAAAAATTAAATTAAGAATTTAAAAAACCCCCGACTATAAAAAGTAACAAATAAGTAGTATTTAACTTTCATTCAAACTTCATTACATCGAGGGACCGCATTCTATTTTCCTTACGAATATATTATACTTATCGATTCACAATATGATTATTTATGATAGGTAAGTATATGTGCGTACCCACCAAGCTACTTAGCGGTCCCCCGACAAAATGAAGTTTGTATGAAAGTTAAATACTACTTATTTGTTACTTTTTATAGTCGGGGGTTTTTTAAATTCTTAATTTAATTTTTATTTTGAAATTTTTAAACCTTTATTATATTATAATTATTATGAGTTCCTCCTGTTGTCAACATTGCATTATATTAAGAATTGGATACTGATTAAAACGAATCCAAACACGACATATCTGCTGTTACATTTTCAAGAATGGTGGAAATTCAGACTCCATCATCAGCTCCTCGCATGTTGTCACCATTGCACTATATTAAGAATTAAACACTGATCAAAATGAATCCAAACACGACATATCTGCTGTTATATTGGATCTACAACCCTACCACAGCGACAAAAGAGCTGATGACCTTGGCTGAGCCGATTTGCATATAATATATCTAAGAACACTCCCAGGAATACCAGCTTCAAATTTAAAAAAACCGCTTCCAAATCCGTCCACGCGTTTAGGAGCTACAGTGCCACAGACACACAGACACACAGACACACGGACAGAGGGGTCAAACTTATAACACCCTTCTTTTGGCGTCGGGGGTTAAAAATATATGAATGTTTTATTTCATGAAACCCTCATTACAACATTAATTACAAAAGGCGCTGTTACTACGAGTATATTCCCTGATAAAATAGATGACAAGGGGTGGAAGAATTAACTGTAATTAACTTCGAGCGAACTCTTTTCAAAGAAAGGGAAAAAGTATTCTTAATTATAGCAGCAGAATCCTAAAAGCTGTGTTTTTAATTATAATAGTATTGTGGTATTTATTCCCTGTAAGACATTTTAAATGGCCCTGTTTTATTAAATTTTCAAGCTAACTGTATACCTAGGTATCTGTAATGCTAGTTTTCGATTTCACACAAAAGCAGTTTTTAAAATAAAGCTTTGAATAGTTGCATCAAAATAGATAATAGGAGATTCTGTTGTTTATAGCACCTACGCAAAGAAATAATTAACATAGAAACGAAGAAGAAAGATAAATCTGTTTTCCTTTTTATAAAATAAACACGTACGTACACGTTTGTCTTAGTAAATTCGACATCGACACACATGTTTGCCAGGTGATGATGGTCCGACTATAGGTCGCCTTAGATCTACTTGAAGTAAATGCGAATTAAGCCTTCTTCCATTCTATCCATGCATACATTTCAATTCAATTTCCGCTTTCTCAGGCACCACCTTTTCCTTGTTTTGTTCAAGTCGGTTCCCTCTTTCAAAAGTTCCCGCTTCATAATACTTATGCACGAGATAAAACTAAGTTAAGCCTTCTATTGAGATTCACTTTTGGCAATTCCTCCGACTTCCTTTTATTACTTTTTTACCCACTATGTAGGTATGTAGGAAGGTTGGTATCTTTTCTCTCCTATATGAATGGAGAACAAAAGGGGCAAAATTAAAATGAATTGAGTATTACGTATCATATAATTAAGCTATAATTGAGTAAATTAAGTGATATACTGGTAAATAGTAGCTAGTAGAACTCAAAGGCGTAGTAATTAACTGAGATTATTTTTGGTACGAAATGGATATATTACTGGAAAATACGTGTAAGGAGTGTCCCAAACATAACATACGTCAGAAATCACACATTCTCTCGCGATGCTCAAGCTTATTTTGCGAAAGCGGTCTCAATTAAAAACTAAAAGCTGATAGCGCAGTACCACAAATACATATGATTGTAAAAAGTAACGTAAAAGTTGCACCAAAACTTACCTGACTTTTACAAATCCGTAAAATTTTGGTTCGACGAAATATGCGCCTTTAAATGAAATGAAGTTCCGGTGAACGTGCTTCAGGTAGGTGCGTTCGGAAGACAGAGTCAGTAAAATCTTTTTGTTCATTTATTCAAAGATTGGGCATTTAATCTATCTACCACCTGGTTCTGTGTTTAGTTTAGTATAACCAGTCTTGTATCTATCCCACTTAATATTGAGCTCGACCCAACAATACACGATTTTGCCGGAGCAAGCAAAAAGAGACAATTTATGGGCCAAAGTTGCAAAGTGAGATAATAATCAAGGCAGTCATAGCGCGGAAGGTACTAAGTGACTATATCGTTACTATAGCCTTTAATTTATGACAATAAGGTCTCAAAGTTCTCTAATTAGTTAACTTGGACACTTTCTGGTACATTTATATTATTATACCGAGTTCTCGTGGTACAAGCAATTAGGTAAAATAAGTATTTTAATTTGTCAAACATTGCATATTAATTTATTAACTAATTTGTAAACTAGCAAGGTTCTATCAAACTCATTATTTGGTTCAAGATTTCAATAAAAAAGATATTTCATTTAAGTTATTTGGTCTCTGTGGAGAGAGGCGACTGATTCCAAAAATCTCAATTCGAAGACTTTGCTATAAGCATTATTTCCACAAGTGAAATGGTAAAGTTCAAGCTGCCAAAACAGAGTAGGTACCAAGTGATAGTTCTGAATAATGCAAACAGTTTAACTGAAGCGGAGGTGTTAACGAAAACTTTGTTGGAATATGTAACAGTTTATACATCCCAATGCTAGAAGTAATAAACTTGAGGTATAAACTTGATTACCTACTGCAGGTTCAGCGGGACTTACTATTCAAGATATTCGTTTACAAGTTGCAGTTAATTGTTTTAGTTCTTAATGTGGCATAAATTAATACTTAGCTTTAAAAAAGCACCTACTGCTTTCATGATTCCCACTAGAAAAATATCTGCATGAAGGATTTTATAAAAAAGTAGTTTGGTCTCGGCTTCGGTAGCATTTACAGAAAATGTGTCGAAAGCCAGTGATACTATATTGGCAATTAAGCTCCGAAATTATGTTTTTATTATAAAAATGGGTGTTCTAGAGGCTGCTCACGACTTAATACGCATATAACGTCATCTCTTAGAAAATAAATTAATAAATTAACTTCCAGAATAAGTTAAAATAATATAGCCTACTTATGTCTTATTTAATGCATAAGATAACAATACTACATACCTAATTATGATTGTATAAAAAAACTTCAATAAAGACAATGCCACCTAGTGTCCTCTTTGTAGATTTTGAGAGCTTTTTCTTTTTAAATTTGACTTCTGAGGATCCCTCATTAAAATGATTTCAAGTAAAGTGTTTAAAACTGAAGTACATGAACCCACCTCCTACCTAATCACCCTGTTTGATAGTCACGACACAATCATTTAATTTTTATAATGATATGGAAGCTAGCACAACATAATAGGGTACGGCGCGGTTATCGAACACTGAGTATCCCGTAATCATTATACCCATAAACTAATTATTCAGTCTTTGTCTTGTAGGGACTTTGTTTACAATATTACGAATACTGTATTGCATGAAAATTAATATACTTAGCCAATGTACCTATTATTCTGATGGGCAAGAGCTACAGCTATTTTAATTTTGTTTAACAGTTTTTTAGTAAAACAGTAACAAATATCCTCAATCAAAAAAATCCATCCATCGGCACAAACTATTCCTTTTTTAATATTAAACCTGTTGTTAGACTACCAGAATTTAGGACGAAAACGAACAACGTTTATGTAAAGCCAATATGTCGAATTAAAAATAAATGATTTCGAATTAAAACTTGTTTAATGGACGTGAAAATATTTTTTCGTGAATTCGACAAATGGATAGCTTTAAAAGCTTTTTGTATCCAAGAACTGGTAAATAACAAATCGACAACTGTTTGTTGAAAACAAATAAGACCCTTTTAAATACGAGTGAATGTACGTAATTCATATTCTTGTACCGTGAGACTGGTTCCAATTACTTCATGGCTTATTGGACGCAGATACCGAATTAAAGGTGCTTACGAGTGGACATAATTTGTTATGTGGTTTAAGCTCAGGGCACAAAAGCGATGCGGGTTTGTTGGGTTCTACGAATTAGCACGGGCGTTCTCACACAAGTTGAAGTAGTTCTGGTACCAAAAAATACCGGGCATATCGACAAACTATATGCTCTTTATGACCTATGATATGAAAAATGCGATCTTAGGTACGCCGATAAACATCAACCGCAACCGCGCCGTCGCCGCCGCACCTTAACCATAGGAGTCAAGCGGCGAGTAAGATTTATTTTACTGGATGGACTCGGGTCGCCGGGATTTTTACTTGTTTTTTTGATTTAATTAGAATTCGTTATCTTGCGGGATTTCTGTAATTTATGAATATGCTAAATAACCTATATAAAAATTCATAGATCCACCCCCGCTTCTGCCTACACTAGTTTTTGTGCCTACTCTACAAGAGCCCTAAAACTGTGTGAAACGAGCTTTTCTCGTACTCATGTCAAGTCTGATTCAGACTGATAATTTCTACAAGGTGTTTGAAGTCGTATATCAATCGTGTAAAAAATATTCAATTATTAGGCAGTACCATAAAGTTTTTCGTGCGTTATTTTGTTGTAGAAGAAAAGGTAAAGCGTTGTTATAGGTTAAACAATACGTTAATAATATTATTAATTTAATTATTATAACTTTAAGGAATTGGACTATCCACAGAACTCTACTACTATAGACAACTGGATAATTTCAATTTCTTACACCGTTATTTCCACTCTATACCTACCCATGCTTGTACTCATACGTTTACTTTTCTTCTTTTGTGCCATATTTTAATTTCTTATAATAGATAATTAAAAAAGAAGCTATTTTAATCATGTAGTTCAGAACATAAATAAATTGTTCATTCATCGTTGAACCTCTTTAAATAGATGTATCATTACTAGGTACTTATATAATTTACAATTTGATTTAATTGTCTCTAGTATTATTTTGCAACTTTTGCTTCTAAAAGAAGTCTTACAGACATAGTAGTCAATGGTGTGGAAACTCATGAGAATGTTTCGTTGTAACTTGCACCTAAGTTAACAATCGAAACGGCTCAAGAGAATCATTCATCATCAGTCGTGCTCGTGGGTGTCAAGGAAATCTTTAATATTCAGCGTTAAGTAATGCCATTATCAATTGTATGCTAAATTATTGATAAAATAATTTAAATTAAAAAAGTTTTGTGCTGTGAGTTTTTCTTTTATTTTGATTTGGTGTTTTTTAAGGTCAAGGTTTAATGTTTTATCTTGAGAGTGCTATACAAATTCCACTGAATCTAAACATGTAATTTTTAGATATTTGTAAAAGAGTCTTTCAGAAATAATTAAGTTCGAAGTATAGAAAATAATAGTGAAATACTTATAAAATAAAATATTGGAGTTTTTACTTCAAAACAAACTACTTCGTTCTACCATAATATATGTACAATTCTTGGCAGCAATAGTGTAGGCACAAGTAAATTGTTATTACCTATTTTTAATCATTGAGAAGGGATTTATTTATCTAGTAAGATACTTAGCAGATGTTATAATAACTTATTTTTAACGTGTCCTGAGGCCACTATTGATACTTACATTATTATAGGTTGCCGCTGCTGTCAAGAGAACTTGTGTTTAATTACAATACTGGGACTATTGTCTGTACTAACTTGTCTGTCTGTGTCAGGCACGTCAGGACACAAGTTAGTAATGCAAACATACAAACTGCACTCATAATATCAATAACAAAAAATATGTGGTAAAAAGCTGTCAGATTGTATCACGAATGTTTGTCACAAGTGAAGTGGGCTAATCTGGCGTGGTTGGCTGCTCAGTCACGTCACGAGTCAAGCTCAAGGCTCAGCCTTAACCCTGGAGCCCACAACCACCATTACAATATCTAATTAATGCTAAACTAGCTCGGTTTATATATGACTTTGCTAGATAAGACATCGTTACATTCATTTAAGTAACTGTACCTATTTGCACGACAATCAAGGGATGTCATCTGCTCATGAATTTGATGAACTTCCCTTAGAAATAGAAAATCTAGCAGCATGATTATGACTCAACGTTACACACGGTTGCAGTTGATCTAAGTGCGAGTTTACTTGTCTTAACCGCTCTTCTGCTCAACATTGGGATGGGATACATTAGGTAAATAAAAACATACAAGACACGATGAAAGTGGCTGCTGTCATATCTAGAATATATAAATCAAAGACAAGACAAAGCCAGATTACAATTGGATTATTCAAATACAGTTGTTGTGTTTGAAATGAACAAACTATTAAGGATTAGATCGGAATCTTGTTATCGACATGTTTCATCAGTTTGCTTGTTTTGCTCTTTATACTTAATTCTTGGAGCATTGTCCAAAATGGAGGAAAGATTGAAAATAATTTTCTTTGCAACAAAACTTTCCTGACGGCGAATAGAAGTGAGTATGAATTATTTTACCTCGATGGAAAACCTGTGACAGATTTGAAATGTAAGTAGGTATCCATAAAGCTCTTTCCAGAGGTAGCTAAGAGCAGGACCCATTTTTGCAGAATCCTGTTTAGTATCGTTAGTGAGAATGAATAAATATACGAAGAATTTCTCATAACGTATTCACAATTTTGGCGTAGTAGCTGAAAAAAGATGTAAAAAACCTGGCGTCCGTATTTAACCTCTCAAGTGTAGCGTGTTTTGAACCAAGTCGTAATAAGCTCAAAGCGAGCGCTCTTATGCATTTGCTGCACGTTCGCTGAAACGATTATACTCGTTAAAAATTTCCTTTATATTCTTAGGTTTTAATATGAATGAGATAATTATTATGGACTGTAAGATCAAAAATTTGTGCTGGAAAGAGTAAGTATATGAAGATCTATGGCAGCTGTGGGCAGTAATTGATCATCTCGCATGATATAAATTTATGAAATTAGGTACACAACAAAGTGCGTCTATCTAAATATTTGTGTACTTATATTTTTGTAAAATAATAAAATAAATTACTGAAATTAAAACGCACTATTATACCTAGATAGGTACATACTTACCCACGTTACCATTTTTTTATCTTATCCTTAGATATTTGAAAAGTCTAACTAAAGATTTTTTTATTCAAAAGAAAATTCGTTACTTTAACAATCGTTTGAAAACTTTGGTTCGCAAAGTTTTCATACAGCCAAATTTTCACAAGGCAAAATAGATTGAAATACTCTCCCCCGTTTTTCACCACTCGCTTTTGTTTGCCAATCCGAATCTACAAAAAATCTGTACATGCAGGTACAGATTAGTGTGGTGTAGTCAAAGGGGTCGTTGTACGAGTATGAACTAGTTTGTGCATAAAACAACACAACTAGGTAAACTAGGCGATGGCAGCGGGTGAATTCCGTCCGACGGGCGGCGACAAAGCAGCCGGCGAAGGTTCCGGAGCTGGGCAGGAAATGGACCGGTCAACGGCACGACATTCACTTAACTCCTCGACAAATCAGAACCAACCGCACGGAACAGCAATTCTGATCACTTGTGCTGGATCCGGTACTGGCTGCGAGTTTATTTCTATGGGAGAACTTAGCGCAAATTGCAGCACTCGCAGCGAGCCTCGCATCGTAAGCTAGACTAAGTGAACAGAATTATAGATATGGTCACTACACAATTGTAGATGCACTATTCTGTTTTCAAGCTTATTTGGCAGTTGCATAAAAGGTTAACAGACATCTAAGTATATAACCTACAGCTCTACATTGAACGCACTGACTTTAAACACCGTTTATAAAACAGGATGAAAAAAATGCCTAGAATGTATATAAAAGAGGTACCGTATCTGAAGATATATATTATAGACGTGGCGACTTGTTGTCAAAATGATTGTTCTTGTACTTGAAGTAGGTAAACAAGTCCCATAGTTCTTTTTGAAAATATAGGACGCGCAGAGTAGAAGCAGCTTTTAGCGGTACTGTAGCTTTCAAAGCTTATGAGAGCTTTCATATCGGCTTTGTTTAGTTGTGTAGCGAGCAATCAAAGTTTACTCAAAGGGACGTTTTACATCGCGTTATTTGTCCAGACTTTAGCGCTGCCGTTTAGACTTTGCACAATATTTTTACAGCTCAATTTAGAAGGTTTTGGCCGTCAGAGCTCGTACTTACTTTTAGTTTTATCGGATTCGGTTATTAAACGGAGGCTTTAATTTTGGATTTGGGATTAAATACATGACTTGTATGTGCGTCTCTATCCAAATCAAGGGACTTTGTTCTTTGAGTTTGTTCGTTATACGTGCCCGAGGAGACGAAATTAACCCCGTTTATTTAATACTTGTGACAATCAGAAGGGAGCGTGTAGGGTGAAATAACAATCTACGACGTCATCTTATTACGTGCGTTCTTACTTTCACGTAATTTTCCTGTTCAGGTACACTGGCTCCTATTCAAACGAGTGTACGTTGACTAAGAAAAGTAGCTATTTTAAACTTTACAATTAAATGTTTAGCTGAAATCTGTACCCGAAAATAATCTTCCAAACAAGTATTGATTTTGTGTAAGTACCGCGCGGGATGGCGACCCTTAATTGTCTGGCAGGGTAACTTTTTAATTCTCTTGATTTTGATTTTTTATTCAAATAAAATATTAGTATTTTTCTACTATTGGTAAAGTGCACTAAGGTAATTGCGAATGTGTTTTCGAATACACATTCCGAAAACCAACAAATAAGATGAATGTTTTCAGATTTTTTTCAATTCAAATTCAAATTTATTTTCAAATTCAAATTTCAATTCAATTGTCATTGTGTTACCGTGTGTGTAATTTTATCAATATTACAGAAACATACCTATTACTAAATATGGTCGTTTATGGTTTCTTTTTCGCCTTGATACGAATATCAGCCTGAACAATTAAATAGCGCAGTGTATCCAATAAGCCCGTATTCGTGTTGCAGTCACATGCAATGTTATGTTATTCATCCTGATTTGCATATCTCAGCCCGACGGCATGGCTTATATGTCATTGTAATAATTTCAGTTTCAGTATAACTGGCTTGATAGGGGTCTCATTTTAAACTTTACTTGTGTTTGTTGTATTTTCGAGTCGCTTTTTTAGATTACACCTACGCTTGAACAAATCAATCTACTTTTACTTAAGAGAAAATCTTCAGTCCGTGCCATTTTCTTAAGACTTTCTCAATAACAGTATTTATTAAATACGGTCTTTTAAGTCTGAAAATAGCTGTGACTGTGAGCTAGACGATGCTATCTGGCTAATAGGCCGGCTGAGTGCGTTGAATTCCAACCGCTATAGCGATCGATGGGGTTTGTTTGATTCTGTCAGATTCGGTTATCTTCGAGAATTGATCCAGCAACCGCAGACCGCAACCCCTTGCGTTTGAGAAGCGCCTGACACCGCCAAACCACTTACTTAGATTCCTGCACGGGTTTCCATCGACAAATAATTTTACCATGCCTAGAGTTGCTTTAGTAACGATATGTAAGTAGGAACCTAAGAATATATAACTTTTAATAAATTTTTTAAAAACTGCTTAATATTCAAACGTATTTTTATGAATTCGTAACTCGTTTGTTAAAAGGTTTTAATGGATGAAATCAAATGAAAAAGCTTACAATATTTTTTGTGTGTTACATCCAATGAAAATAGAGAAATAATAACGGAATTCTAGATTTTTTATGTGTATTTTAAAGGTATTTATCTTAGTACCCATCTATGAAGTCTGTTTGTTTTTTGTTGTTGGTATACTTCTGGGGATGTATAAACCCTTTAGTGTGAGTGGTAACATAGCGTCCCACCGAAGTCAAATCGCTTATAAATAATACCAATCCATAAGAATTTTAATTTGTAGTTTACTTTTAACACAAAAAAACAACAATAATTAATAAGTTACACAAAACATCGACGTTTTGGAATTTTAGAAGAAACTTGAGTTTGTAACAGTGGAAATGAATGAAATAACTTTAATGACCACTAATCATCACCTTCTAAATCAAAGCACGAAGATTCTTTGCGACCACATATGCATTTAGGAAGCCATTCTTCGTGCAAGGAATAATTTTGGCGTTTCCGGCGTCTCCGACATCTCATGTCTTCATTCGAAGGGGATCTATTTACTACAGAATGGGAACACGTGGCTCTTGACGTGTCCATAGCAGTATCTGGACATCCATGGATATTTTGACGTGTTCTCCAAAACTTCAGGAACTTTAAGCTATAGAACATCAGTATAACCACACAGCAGTAACAAATAACTCTGGAAGCAGCGCCTTCATCTAGTTGTTTGTGCACCAACATCGTACTTTTAGAAATACATCAAGATTATTATACATTAGTAAAATATTATAATAATCCTTTTAAACTAATAAGTAAACAACGGTGCGCCATTCACCAAAACATACAACGAATTTTCATAATTTTGGAATTAGTATTTGATTATTTATTAATTTTGAAAAACATTAAAAGAAACTGGGGCAACAATGACAGGCTGACACTGACAGAACTGTTTGGCAGAAAATTGAGCAGGATAAAGGCCGTAACACATTATTAAAACGCGACGCAACGCAATCATTGGTCGACACGGTCGACACCCAATATGCACCGTACAGAGTATTTTACCTAACTTGAATATTCATAATCTGATTTTGGTCGTAACAAATACAATTTGATTCAACTCAACCCGCAATGCACTATAGCGTTTCGCGTCGCATTTGGTTAATTTGTTTCCACCTTTACTCTGCAAAACAACGATAAATGTGCCTCGCAGCATTTCTATGAATTGAATGGTTTTAGTTGGATCGCCCCTTTGAATATGGGGATTTAAATGCCATTCCCTCCCCTCTGTGGATTCCCTGCAAGTAATACCTACTTAAAAAAAAAAACAAGTTTGTTTAAAAAAAATCTGCGTACGATGATGGATGATAGCAAAGAGTATATAATCACTACGATTATATGCTCTTTGGCTGGTACTATCCTTGTACCATCTTTTCGGTTACAATTTCTTTGACCATCACATAATACTGGTGACTAATAAATAGTTAATGTCAGAAATGTGTCAAACATACCCAATGAGGATGGAATATAAGGAGTGGCCCCATTTTTTTTCATATACAAATGAGTTTATGACAGCATGCCAAGGTTGCGCCAAGTTATCTCATAGTTTTCTTGGTAGAGTCCATTTTACGAAAGAAAACCCCTAGCCGCGGCGTTGTATAGCATGTCAAAATTGATAATGTTGCCATTTATAAGTACAAAGTTTACCTATATTATGTATATTTCATTTGTAATTTATTAAATAATACTATGTCCTGCATACTTCGGGTGTCCTGTTCATTTCATGAGTAGGTTGGTGTACATTTTGATATAAATATCTATTTACCTATATTTCTGTTAGGTGAAAACACGGTGAAAAGTGTATTTTGATTAAGATAAGTAAGGGGTTTTCCTACTATCAGGGAAAAGGTCAGAAAATAGGGAAAATAGACCTGTCAAATTTAGTTTCAAAAATATCCGGGGTACTTCTTTCGTGAAATGTACTTTAGATGTGCTGTCAAGATTCAAATTTTGACGTCTCTGAAAGTTTCAGTATTTTATTTAAAAAAAACAGATGTCAATTGAAAAATACATGTAAAATACATGTCATTTTCAACGCTAATGATAACCCTACGAAAAGTAGACCTTTTGCGCCAGACCAGGCACGCAGATCCAGACGGTATTTCATATCCATAAGTTTGACAAATCAGTGGTGTGTGGCATTGTTTAGATATTAGTGCCAACTATCGATAGTTTGATTTATCGATAAGTTCTTAGTTGAATTTGTTCAATTTCTATGTTTAATATTATATTCCTTTTTTTATAGACACTTTTTCGATTGCTCTTGAGATAAAGTCAGTATAAATACTAACGATAGTATTAAGTTATTCAAATAAAAATTGCAAATAGTATGAAGAAGATATAAGTAGGTACTTATACTTACCTACCTATTATTCTACGGTATTGACCTAATTTACCTATTTTTACATAAGAACTACATTTCCATAAGAACTACTTATCGATAATCAGCTTTACGCATAGTTCACGAAGACATTCCACCAGAAGTTATCAAACCTCAAGAGGATTTGTTTCAATTTCCTTTAAAAAATAAGTCACTTATACAGGGTGGCCCGTCGATTGACGTCCAAAAGGAAAATTTGGATTCCTCGTGTTATGGGGTATCCAAATCACCCCCATGTATGTTCCGCGATTTTTTACGGTTTCCGAGTTATGACGTGTTTTCTGATTTTTTGAGATTTTTCAACCAAACACCCTAAAAAGGTTCGTAGAAAAAAAAATTCAACATTTTTTCATAATTTTATTTTTGCATCAGATGCTTCATGACCCGTACTTTTATGCATAAAATATTCAGCTTCGTAACTTTAATAAAAATTGGGGAAATTTAGGTCGGAAGAGGAAAAATTGTATTGACTGAAAAATAGTCGAAATCTTCAAACTTAAATTAAGAGGTCAAAAAGATGACTTCATGGATTTTAAACTATCTCAAAAAATGCGCCAACTTCTCAGCTTTCATAATCATCGAAAAAAATTGATACTTAATGGGGTATTTTTGCTAGAATCAGCCTTTAAAGAGAGCAAGGTGGAAAAATTTCAGAATTGGACGTATGAGCAATTTTTTTTTTCTTTCATATTTTATGATCATCACCTAAGCCTCAGTAGGTTTAAAGACAGTGTTATCTTACCGAAAAGTTCAAAAAAGGAGCCAAGATTGACACATTTGGGGGTTTTGGAGCACCTGTAAGAGATGAGTTACACCTTGAGAAAATTATGCAGATATGCCTCATTTCTAAGGGGTTGCACAGGAAAACGGCCTTGAAGCGGCACGACTGTATCGCAAACAAGTTCAAAGACGTGGTGGGCTGCAACCTGAGTCTTATCCTGACCTTCGTATTTTTATTGACATACGCCAAACCTTAATGGAAGGAAGAACTCCTGGTCAACGCGAGGGTCCTGAATGGATCCCACTTCGTAGAAGCTGTTTACGATACAGTCGTGCCGCTTCAAGGCCGTTTCCGTGTGCAACCCCTTAGAAATGATGCATATCTGCATAATTTTCTCAATGTGTAACTCATCTCTTACAGGTGCTCCAAAACCCCCAAATGTGTCAATCTTGGCTCCTTTTTTGTACTTTTCGGTAAGATAACACTGTTTTTAAACCTACTGAGGCTTAGGTGATAATAAAATATGAAAGAAAAAAAAGATTGCTCATACGTCCAATTCTGAAATTTTTCTACCTTGCTCTCTTTAAAGGCTGATTCTAGCAAAAATACCCCATTAAGTATCAATTTTTTTCAATGATTATGAAAGCTGAGAAATTGGCTCATTTTTTGAGCTAGTTTAAAATCCATGAAGTCATCTTTTTGACCTCTTAATTTAAGTTTGAAGATTTCGATAATTTTTCAGTCAATACAATTTTTCCTCTTCCGACCTAAATTTCCCCAATTTTTATTAAAGTTACGAAGCTGAATATTTTATGCATAAAAGTACGGGTCATGAAGCATCTGATGCAAAAATAAAATTATGAAAAAGTGTTGAATTTTTTTTTCTACGAACCTTTTTAGGGTGTTTGGTTGAAAAATCTCAAAAAATCAGAAAACACGTCATAACTCGGAAACCGTAAAAAATCGCGGAACATACATGGGGGTGATTCGGATACCCCACGACACGAGGAATCCAAATTTTCCTTTTGGACGTCAATCGACGGGCCACCCTGTATAATATCATTTGTCACTTCGCTGTACACAAGCGCCAAAACACACGGTGAAACGCAACTGAAACTTTTGAGTTGCATCGAAGCTTCTACTATAGACATCCTTAGGAAACCACACACGACGCAACTGAAACGAAACATTTCAAACTAGTCAAAAGTAACTAGCAGTTTCAGTTGCGTTGCAGTTGCGTTTCACCGTGTGCTCTGGGTCGCTGGTGGGTTGGGTTAAAACTCGTTCAACAAAAATTGCCGAGCCGAATATGCCGGTTCGGATTTAGTGAGGTAACCATAATCCCATTTATATGCTCATAGCTGCATTTCAAGCAGAAACGAACTTTCAGAATGCAACGTTTTTGTCAAAGGTTTTTGACTTTGGTGCTGATGTTTGTATCGCTGATTTAGCGTCCGAAATACCTACTTATGTAAAGAGGTGAAACGATGGCTAGGCCAACTCATACGCTCGTTCGCCTGCTGGCTGTGTGTCTGTTGATTACTAAACGCAAGCACTACAACTGCATTTATACTAGCGTAGAGCCTCGCAGCTAGTACTAGCGTCGGTGATTTGAATTGGGGCAATGGATTATTAACAGCTTTAATCTATCGATTGCAAAGCGGATGTGGCGACAGTGCTGAAAATTAATAGATAATGCTCGTCTAACTGAGCCGAGGGCCGAGGGCATGTGTAGGTAAAGATAACATCTTTAAAAGAAAAATCGCCGAACAGATTTAAATGACATTTTACAATATTACTAAATATTAGACATTCCAAGCGAGTAACTTTATTACAGTAAATCAGATAATATAGGTTTAATATCTGTCTGCGAGTTTATTATTCAAAATGAAGCACCAAATAGGTGTGACGACTTTTTAAACAAAGCAACGAGCGATATAAACATGATTTATATTCACAATGATCAAACGAGACAATAAATCCGGGAACACAACAATAAGCGAGTAATTTTCCGTGATACAGAAACGGCAAAATTCAATCTCATACAATATTTCGAGTGATTTGCACCGAGCCATATTCTGAACACGCACTGTTACCTGACAAATTTATCACTTTCGCGCATTTTCTGCTAACCTTGCACTACGACAAAATAGGGTAACCTGGAAAAAAGTTTCAAGGTTGAAGGTTATTTCTTACTCCTACCTAGTTTACCTATAATATCATTGCTTATTTATCATTGCTAGAGTTTTATGTCTGTCTGTCATTTAGTAAGCTGGTAGCAATTCTTTTCGTTGTAGGTTGTACCATTGAAAATCTAAATAAAGTCCAATGTAGTGAATTTCCCACATACCTACCATCAGAATTTTTCTTCAAAGATGTTCGATTATATTTAATTTTGCTATGTGGATATATTAAAACAGTGAATGAATAGCAATGTCACTGTACAATTGTCATTCATCAACGAGATCTTATTTTCTATAGGCGAAGTGATAGTCGTGATAGAAAAGCATACTTTTCTAGACTTATGACATTATTTCCAAAGCGGTTGTTGGCAGGATTTGTAGCGGAGGGGACAAATTTGAAGGCATTTAGTATAATGTATCGGCAGGACACGAAAGCCGCTTGTCGTCACGTCCGCCCTTAACTTATACTGGTGACGAGAAATAACATTTCGTAGCTTCTTCGCACCTACTACCATTTTATTCTGTAGTATGAAGTAAACATTCCTGTAACGTTGGCGTTGTGACGAAATACGTCGTGACATAATGTAATATAACATACTAGTGCACAGAATTTCAACGCGATGGACCATATTGTCGTTTAATACATTAGTTTTAGGTACTTGCTTGTTTTTATGACTGTCCACGGAGCTCATTAGCGTTTTCTTCATCACTTGTTCTAAAAAAAAACTTTTTACACGCTTCTCTGCATTGCTGAAAGTCATTATATTAAATTGTTTATTTTAATTATTAACAGAAAAGAAATAACCGGCCAAGTAGGAGGCAGACTCTTGCACAAAGGTTCCATACCATTATCTTTATAATGGCAAAAAATATGGGTAGGAACGTAGGAACACCCCAAATATCTAATTTTAATATAGTCTTTCGGACATTCTATACATAGTAGGTATGTAAGTAGTTACGAGCCTATGGTAGGAGTTTAGAAAATCAATTCAATCCTTCATTACACTGCTCAGATTAGTGCATTGCGCATAATGTGGATTATATTATGGCCTTTTGTCCTTAACCCGCCTCGCCGTGACGAGTCGACCTCCAGCTTCTGACATAACTCGTACTGTACTTAGACTAGCGTACTTTTAACAGGGCTGTCAATTACAATATTTAAATCAAAATCGTTATAAAAGCTTTGTACCTAATACTATCTGTCGTGCGATCAGGTATTCCGTAATGCCCCATCTTCCACGTGCCAAGTTACTAGTTTTATAGAAGTAAGCTAGTAGTTTACTTATGGGTAATTCATATTAAAATGATGTCCTTATACGATGTTTAGAAATGATTCGTTTTGTAGGCACCCATTGCAAAACAGTTGTAGTTTTAAAGAATACGGATTTACAGGGAATACAAAACTAAATGCTGCAATGCACCCTGCTTTGGGAATTTTAAATTTTAATAGGTGTTGATCCGAAATTCTCGTTATTATAGTTAAGTAACATAAGCAGAACTTAAATGCAGCTGAATTCAGGAGCCCTTTTTAATTAAAAAGTTATTTGTAAGCCCTATTATTAAAAGGGTGCGTCCAACTATGTAGCGATTGTCTTCTCGTATTCAAGGCTAGCATCACTATTGACTTATCCGAACAAGTATCTACTGTTACTTCTATAAAGTTCAGTTTTATTATAAATATTTTTGAGAACCTAGCATGCAATCCAGTAAATAGGATGTAAATTATCAAATTCAAAAAAGAAATAAAATATGTTATGGAAACCTACACACTCTATGAAGTCGCTTTTGATAAGTCGATGTAAAATACACCTACCAATACACAATTTGTACCGAACTAGCTCTTTTATATTTAATTGACCCAAAATCGATAATGAGTGCCAATGAAAATTGTATTCTATATGTACCTTCGCTACTTCTATGTCCTATCTCTAATATACATGGAATCTATATAGGAGCTTATTCGGACGAGCGCTTTTTAACGCGCGTTAAAAAACTGATGCTATTTAAACTTTTTTTAAATGCGCACTTTTAAAGCACTTACAGTCGATAAATGATTTACAATAACAAGTGGAAAAAGAAATATGCTGCTTTATTTTAAATTTAAAAGTTTGGGCGCCAATTTGTGAAGCTAAGCGAACAACAAAACAAAACCGAAGACCTTTTTGTAACGATGACAATTTTAAAATTCAAAAACAAAGCCAAAGACAAAAAGACAAAACAGATGCCACTTGGCCAAGTTATAAAAACTCTTTAACTAACACTAATGCGTAGTGTTACATACTCCCCCTGTTGCAAATACTAGAGCATTATTAAATTGATCATAACAATTACCTTTTCAACAGCATATAGGTACCTAATTGCCCAATTAGATAGGAGGAACAATTAACTGAAATACAACTTAGTAGATCTTGTAAGGTAAAGGGTAGAACTTGTAAACAGGTAGAAGTTACTCTCTCATACTTCAACGTTATCATTTCTGAGAAAAATTGCGCTAAAAATAATACTTAGTGCAATGCAATACGGAAATTTAAAAATGAAACAGTTTTACCGATTAAGTTTAAAAGCTGTACTGAAAAAATGGAATAGGATTTTAATAATTGAATTGCGATCCCGTAAATGTTTGAGTGTTTCCCGGATTATTTTGGATGTTTGCTAAAAGGCATTTTAGAAAAATAAAATTAAAAACACCTGAAACAATAGATGAATGCAAAAAAACGTAATAAAATTGTGCATGCTTACTAGGCTGTGTTTGTTAGAAGTCGCTGCCAGGCAATTTACTTAATTACAAAGGATAATACATATATCTAGACAATTCAATTTACACGACCTTCAATTTATAGATTTTTGTAGTGTGTCTTTTGACTTTTTATTTAGCGATTATCTGTTTATAAATACCTACGTATATAAAAGGATTCGCTTTTGAAATCTGTGGTTAAATGACATGGATAGATAAAAAAAACACTGGTTTAGTTTGTAGTAATGCAGGCCACATACGCTAGGTTATGCCTGTCGGTTATGCGTGCACAGTTGAACTGTGTAAGCATAACTGAACGCGTGTATTAAAATGTTGTTTGCGCAGGCAAAAAATAACATACACACGTAACAGGCATAACCTAGCGTGTGTGGCCTGCTTTAGTAATACAGTGACCGACGATAATAAAAAGATCAGGAAAGTTTTTTGGCATGCTCAACTCGAAATATAGGTACCTAGTGTGATGGAGTTTTATAGGTGTTATGGTTACCTATAGAATGTATTAAGAATATAAAACCTTACAGTTTTTTCATTGATAACACGCATAAGGTAGCACAGCCGCATGTGCGTGTCACTACTTACATGAAGGAAGCGCACTTAAATTTAAAACCATAGAAGATATATCCATAAAAGATTCCATAGGTACTAATTCAAAAATTATTTTCATTCATCATTCATTCAAACAAAATATTCTGTTTACTTTATATTTTTTTCATAAAGTATGGAGAGGCCTCACTGAATGATAAAATTTGTAACAAATTGCCGGAAATGTTTGAATAAAAATGGAACATTTTAGGGGACACTAATGTATGAGGCGCGACCGGTGCGGGCGCCCTTTATTTTATTTTTCCGGATTTGTAGGTATAAGTGACAACAACAAACAAGCATCCCCATTTTGGGCGCAAAACACATTCAAGCTCAATATCACGTTTTGTGGATTTTATGACTTTATTTGTAACCTTTTATTGTTTATTTTGGCAGAAAAAACTCTATTTTATGTAATTTACTGTATGCGATGAGAAAAAATAGTGAAATATACCTACATACATTTTTAAAAATACCTCAAACGAAACCTGAATCTTATAAAAAATCAAATTGCTACGGGGCGTAAACCGTTTACAACACAATACCATTGACAAAACAAACTGGTTGGTAATGGAGTCCACAATATAAAAGGATCGCTTAGCACGTTTTCTTTCAATATTTCCCAATTTGATACGGTATTACTGTTCTTACAGGAAGACAATGGAAAGTAATCGACATTGACAGTAGAGGGGCTAAATTTCGTTAAAATAAAAGCGTACAGAGAAAGATATAGCGCCTACGTGGTCGCCGTGTGCTCCCAAGAGCTCTTACAATGGAGAATTGGAAAAAGCTTTTATAATCCGGTACGTGACATACATGTTCAAGCATGCCTTTTACCTAGTACGATCGTATTTCTTTTTTTGAAATAAAAGGACGTTCCGTTACTATTAAGAGGAATGATGCAGGTTTAAGAACACAGGGTTATGGGAGCAACCTTATGTGCGTCAGGGAACCGAAGTAATCCGAATGATGCCGAGGGATCTTCAGTTAAAAAGATCAGTAAATATACCTGCTCCATTTCGTCGTGTGGGTAAAATAAACGTACCTATCGGTTCTACCTAAACGACACTCGTCAAGGCTCTAACACTCCGTTGTCTACCCGGCCGTCTCTCACCAAGCTTTGTCTCATGAACCGTGGTAACTAGACAGGTAACATTTTCACAGATAATGTATTTCTGTTACTGCTAGATCTATTAATTCAGTATTACAGAATGAAATATAGGAGTTTACTTTAAATTACTTACTAACATACATTAATCTTAGTTTTTCACTTTCCAGTAGTAATCATCACAATTTCCTTAATCGAATAAGCACCTATTCTTATTATAACAAAATCTGTTTACGAATGCATGAATGTTGCAAAATTACGCTGCGTGATCGAAATTCCGGATTCCTCGTAACATAATCTAAGGATAAAAAAGGCTGGAGATATTAGCTTCAAATACAGGAATTTTAATATACGAGCCACTTCCCTGTGGCTTTGTTTTTGAAACATTCATGACATAAATGGGTTCTTAACGAAAAAAATCCAAGTGCTTGTGGAACATAATCCACTCAATTTATTTTCATAAAGATTTGTCTTGTTAGGTAGTTACTCGTACGTACAATAGAAAATAACGAAGCTAGGCTTTGGGATAACTCTTGAAACAATTACATATATTTATCTATAGGCAATGTCTTAATGAGTAATTTATTTGTAAGTCAATTGAATAATAGTTTATTAGTTTCGAGTCCATATCTGGAGTTATCTATTTTGCATGGAAAAATAAGTTATGCGTTATACGAGAAAATACAAGCTATTACTATTTTTTCTTGCACTAACAAGATTTAGCTCCACGAGGTGCCTTGAAGTGTTTTCTACTTTGCGTTCTACTCTATGACCTTTATACTACAAATTGATTTCGCAAAAACGTATTTAATAAGTGTGTTAATATGTTTACACTGTTAGGTAATGTGTGTTCGTAATCACAACATTCATACTGTACTGAAATACTTCTAATTTCAAAAATAGATTTTTCTAAATTATTTTTATCGTAAAAACATTAATTACCTATATATATTAATTAATGTATCCTTATTATCTATTTATTTCGTCATAATTAAAGTCACATGAGTTTTTTTTTCAGGTTATCAAGGTTGTCGACATCTGTTCGCACTACGAAATAAAGTATCTAATAATAATTTAATGTAAATTGACCTTATTGTGTTGATTACTTGTTTATAACCCGCTTTTAGATGCGGAAAAACTAGAAGTTGATAGAGAAAGAAAAGCGGTCATTCTGCCGAGGTAAGCAGGATGTTTGTGAGGACAAACGATGGTACCTACGAGTACTAGGCCTTTAAATAACTTGTTAGAATGATATACAAACTCCTTGCAAGGAAAATAAGTTCTAGTCACATGCAAGTTACAGCAGCTTTTTATACTTACGTCTGTGGTTCTAGTTTTATTAACTAAAGGAAAAAATGGGATTTATAAATATCTTTCATGTATGTATAACGTATTCATCACGATTCATGTATCACATAATATATTATGTACCTAGTTGCTTACTTTAGCAAAAATGAAGAACAGAATATAATAAATATTTATGTGGAGCTCTACACAACATTGTGAATTAATTACAAACTTATTTGCAGTTGATAAACTAACCGCGACCTACATTTAGATATGAGAATAGAAGTTTTCTAGTTTAGTTAGTTCTTCAATCTGTTATGAGGACTGATTTATTGGGAAAATGAACATACTATGTAGGCACTTACCTACTAAAAGGTTTGTGTACTCCATTAATTTTTCCTGCAGTTAAGCCAGCATGCCATAAAACTTCTGTTGATAAAACTTAAAATAGCTTTAATTAGATTACTAAACATATGTAATACTCGTAAAATAATATTTACAAATTAAAAATTGTCAAGTTTAATTGCCGCACGGCAGCAGTCACTACACTTCGGTAAACATTACATTTTATGTAGTAGGTATACTCTATTTCTTTATGCATTATCTATCTTTTAATTAAAATTATTTTTATTCTGGAAATGAAAATATTTTATTCATAATTGGTAATTACCTACTAACACCTTTCGACGTTATTTTCTTATCTAAAACTACTTTCGACCGTTGCTCTCAGGCATATCACATGCAAGGAACACATAATTCTAAACGAAATGTATTCATAATGAACAGACCACAAAGAGAGAGAAGTGCAAGCAACATTTGAATTTTTTGCTACATTTAACTAAAAGTAACTACTTATGTGAGTGTGTAAAGTTTGAAAAAGCTTAAACTGTAGCGTCTTTAATGGGTCTTGGTAGGTTAATAAGCGAGCCGCTTGGCAATTAAGCTAGCTAGCCAACAATTTGTCTGAAATTTAGGCCACAGTGTTTATTATACATAGATACTTATACAGAGCCACAACCACAACAGAAACGCAAATTGCTTTCATCAACCTATCAACGCGTGATTTTTTAAACTTGCAAATAGAATAAGCTATCTATGTAAAATATTTTAAAATATACATTCTAAATACATATTTTTATGGAAAGCTGAAGTTATTACAGGCATTAAGTCCACTCAAAACCGTCGATATTTTTTTGTACATATTATTATTTTACCTATAAGTAGGTATTACAAAAAAGATAAACTGTTAAAAAATACAACCCATTCGTTATCTCCGGGAAAAAATAAGTTATACATACTTACCTACCTACAAACTAAAATTGGGATAATTATAACCGCCTTCCATTAATTAAGCGGCATCGAGTTCTCCAATTTAAAATTAACAACAATTACCAAACATAAACAATGAAATCATAACTGGTTATTACAAGCAAAACAAACTTAATTTCGTATTGTTGTTGTTTTTGAGTTAGGTTATCATAACTGTGAGGTTTGTTGTATTTTACTTACAAGAAACAACATTTCCAATTGAAATTTAATAATTCAGTAGGTAGGTATCGTTTAAATTACATTTGTTTGTAGGGTTCCGTTTGAAAATGGAAACTTATTAAGTGCTGAGATTTTTTTTACATTATCTGTAAAAAATAACCTAAAAACCTAGCATTACTTTTCAAAATATTAAACCTATATTGTGTCATTTCATTACTTTCAAAAATATCATATCGCCACAAGTCAAAGCGCCATTGTGATGTCATCACATCACCTTGTCACAATCACAACTGGTTGTAGACCGGATGGCACTAAAGTGGCACCAAGCTTTTATAGAGTCCTATATTTTAACATCACGGAGGTATACTTGAAATTTTTGTTTAAAAGTTTATGGAAATAAAAAACCAAAGTTGAGAACCTGCAGGTAGGTGCTCTAACTCTAAACAAACGAAACCGACCATTTATCGGGCGGATAAAAAGTTAATGTTTGTATTAACAATACGCAGCTTTACGCAAGTAACTGCAACCGCAAAAAGTTAACGTAATTTGAAGTACTTACGCAGAAATAATGTTTGTATCAAATTCGGCTGGAATGATAATTAAGTAACGGGCGTACAATCAAGGCTATGCTGGTTTTGTAGCACCCCAGTATCTAGGTAAGTTTCGCAACCACCAGTTGTTCTAGTTTCTAAAGTCTAAAGGTGCCTAAAGTCCAAGTACACATTCTTAAGGGCATATCTAGGTGCCGCGAGAATAAAAGTCATGTGCAATAAATATCTGGTCGGCTGCAAATAACATCGTTAAACCGACTTGCATACGAATAGATAGAACGTGAATGAAAGACCTACCCGACTAAAAAGGAGCTGAAAAATATTTTTTTCTTAATTAATTGTTAGCATTACTATGGTGCCATTTCCAAGGGACCTAACCCCTTTTTTATTTAAGACAAACATAAGATTTTCTTGAAAACATAAGTATTAAAATCTTATCTTATCTTAGTATTATAATGTTTTCATGTTATTCTTAATTACATGATTTGTTTTCCTCAACAATAATCTACAAAGAAAGGAAAGTAAGTTAGAAAGTTGTTAATAAAAATAAACTGCATTAAAAAGATGTCATCTGCTGCCAAATCATTCAGTACCCTGCGCCTTAAATGGTTAATTTTTTTTTTTGCTGATTGCCTATACTTACACCACAATATAATTTCTGTAATGAATACCCGCAGCCAACGCTAGTTCCAGAACTTGAACCAGTGCGAGCTACGAATGCTATGGTAAACTAATCACTAATAGTTGCGGAGCTCGTAGTGAGCCTCGCAGCGATAGTGTACAAGCGATCAGAATGGGGACACGGCTCGCTCGAGATATAAAATGATTGTCAATATCTGTGCAGATCAATTGCCAACAAACTATCGATGAATTAAAGCATTGATGGAGGTACCTATTTTAATAATGGCGCAGATTTCTTTAGAGGAAAAGCGACAGAAGCAATTATTGTGACCGGTCAACTTATAAAATATTTTATGAGTTGATTATATAAATAATACCTACTGCTAGTTCATTATCAATCCAAAAAAAGTGAAAATTAATAATGCCAAGCGGTTTTCGGGTTCATCATTCATCATCTATGTAGTAAAAAACTCGTTCTTACACATTTAAACAGTCACTAGGTAGCATAAAATATCTGCCATGTTCTTTCATAGTTTCAATAAAACTTTGCAGAATGTTTTTGTAACTGAGTGCGAGGAACTTATATTGCACCATCTAGATAACTATATTTACTCATGTGATAAAATAGGAAATCCTGCGCACTATAAGTATACCTATACATACGGGTTCCTTTCCAAAGTAATATGATAATTGATATTGTGAAATATAGAGAACTGTGGGAGTCTGAGTCGAGGTTACCAGAACTAAGTTGACGAATTTACTTCTGTATTAGAGAAAAGGCGAGGCAAAAGGCTTTGACCATAGACTGGCTTTGACACTCCTAGCTCGGTATTGTTTATATAAGTTATATATTTCGGCCAGGCCAAGAACTGACCAAGCCGACTAATCTATCTACCTTCTTACTTTTTAAAATAAGAGGATTAGTGTGCCTATTTATTATGAGGAGCAGATTATTACGACAGGACCGTTGGAATGGGATTGCGGCAACCAATATAATTTTAAAATAGATAACTACGTACCTATGTCCATATCTAATATCTACAACTACATTTTACCTCATCTGTGCGCCAATAACAGTACAGCAAATTGTTCGCAATGACCAATTTTCGGTACTTAGGTCGCAATTTTGTCAACGAGGCAGCCAGTGTGCCAAAATGTGCAATGTAAAGGTGGCATTTTTCATCAACAAGAAGTATTGTATGGCGTGCTAACTCCATATTTCTAAGTAAATAAATGTTTCTACCTAAAATCTAGCCTAAATTCGCATTCTAGCAATTCTTGTTATTTTATTAGCACTTGGAAAATAACTTTAACTCCAAAAAAAACTTTGAACAGCCATTAACAGTGTTTTATGTTACAAATAATGTGTTTGGGTGCAACGTTTCAATGGGTTTATATGGATAATTCATCAGTACCAATTCTTTAGGTTTTTAATTTACAGAAAATACGGGCTTTGACGCATAGTCATCTTGCTTAAATTACGGAAACCACGCTATATGCATATCTTAAATAATATGGAATTTTGTAATTTGTAGCTACCTCAAATACGTAGAAAAGATGTGAGATGAAGGTATATAGAGCATGCACCTTTAACTACACTATATTAATTTTATTATTATAGCAATTGAAATGCTTTGCAAAATTTAAAATAACAGCCTGCATTTGGGATATTAGTAAAGCATTCTATAATAAATGGTATTAGGTATTAATATCAAATAATAATCAGTAGGTTTGTACAAACATGATCAAATGCATCATCAATAAATCAACATCCATATTGAAATGGTTTGATACAATGTAATTAAGACTGAACACGTAAACTACCTCTATATTCGCAAACAAGATACAATTGTAAATCTACATGTCTGTGAATCATGATTCGATGTTGCAATAATGTAAGGAGATATTCAAATTAATTATTTAAGTACTAGTGTTCAAACATTATATCTAATAACAATGTTAATGACATTAGTCTATTAAGTCTTATGTCAGATGTTTGTAATAATTTAGATTAAGTACTATACTGAACTGACAATCATTATTCATAATAGCTAAATTATATAATAATACTGCTCGCAAAATTTGATTTACTATTGATCAATTTAATTAACATATAGTTTATTGTTTAGGGACTAGCTAGTCGTTGGAAAGAGTCATAAAAACGACTAGGGTATAGATCTCTGAGGCGTGTTTAAGTTCTTGGGGGCAATTCTGTTATCTTAATTTAGTGATAATTTCAGAATAGCGAACTAGTGACAGCGCTCGCAGTCGGTACGTTATCAGAATTGGAGTGCAGTCCAGTAAATCAGTAGTAATATCCACACTCACAATTCCTGGCACGTTTAAAATTCAAACAATATACCTATTCTGAAAGTTGTGCACTCATTAATTTTAAAATTTGGCAAACGAAACCGGATCGTAAATCTACTATCTTTCTTAGTATATTAACTCGAACAATTCTTTGCGACATTATTTATTTAGGAGCACCACAATTTTATTTTATAAAATTCATTATTTTAAAATAAAATTGTATAAGAAACTCAATTTAATTTGCTTTTTCTTCAACTTGAGGAATTGCGTGTCAAATATGTGATTTTTCCAGGAACAGGTTTTATATAAATGTGGTGTAAAAATTGGCTATCCTGCCAGAATCAAACACAGACTATTATTTTTACTACATGTTAATGTCTTTGAAAACATGTCTGTGGAAGTATTTACTTCATTTTTAGTGGTAAAAATTAATTGGTTTACTGACTGACATTGTAGAATTAAAACCCTACTCAATTTGTTAATTGAGTATAAGTACTTTATCTCTCTCGTGTATCAACACGAGACACCCCCACGGAAACTTGTTATTTCGTCAATGTCTAGCTAGCGTCAGTGAATTCGTGATACTTGTATCTTAACGCTCCAAACTTTGGACAAAGTTCGTAAGAGATTCACGACACATGTCGAGGATATAGTTGGCAGTCCATTCCCTAAATATATTCATTATGGTAACAAAATTGGGATACTTTCTTGATATAATGCTGTAAAATGGAATACGTTATTACTATACTATACCTCTAGTAATTTTAATCGAGCCACATGTTTTTACTACAAAAATCAAGTGTATCAAGGACGAATCAGTATTTAATTTTACGGCAGTTTTTTGCTTAAGTTTGAAGCAGATTTTTTATAACAACGTATACGCATACAGACAGATTTTTTACGTAAACATTTTGCCTTACACCATATCGCTGACACGTATTAATATCGAGCAATCCGTTTTGCTTATCAGAACTCCAATCTTTGATCGTAGCGAGTGGAAACCGTATTGTAAACTTGGTCCCAATTTGTCTCCATCAATCATAATAAGGTCACCTAGGTGTGTAAGTGTGTCTAAGCTATTTATAATAGGCAATGGCGTACACATTTTGACAAGATTTTCAAAGAGCTCTCTTAGGGTCAGCGCAGACAGAACGGAGCGCAGCGGAGAGGATTTTATTACCGCACTTGAAAATAAACCTTAAAATTTTTACAATTAAGTGCAAACCGGCATTCCCGCGCATCCTCGAGAACGCGCGAGCATTTTTTGTCAGGTTCGAGCATTTATGCACTTAATTGTAAAAATTTAAGGTTTATTTTCAAGTGCGGTAATAAAATCCTCTCCGCTGCGCTCCGTTCTGTCTGCGCTGACCCTTAAGCTAACTAGCGGCACTTCGTGAATTTCTGCGTGTTTATTGTTTCTTTAGAAAACTGGAAAATATATAAAAATCTGTGTTGTCGTCGTCGTTATCACCCCATATATAATATGTCCATATTGCAGCAGTTCTGGAATTTGTCATTTCCGTATTATTGGAGTTTTCTGTTGTGTTTTTTTATTAGATGCTATAATCATGCTTAGGTACCGATTGTTCAGTTTTTATTGGATACGATGTTCTACGAAAAAGAGCTTAACTTCAATTATTTTTCGCATTTCGCACTTAGCTACCGTACTTTATAAAAAAACTGTTTTGATTGACATCTGGATTATGCGTTTGACAACTACTGCTATATTACACGTGTAGGTAATACGACAAGTACTGAATCAAACAATAGAACAATAGAAATAATGAATTCAGTAATATATTTGTACTATTTGGCATGCGTTAACGCTTCCGCATTTCTTTATTACCGGTTAGACTAAATCATTGAACATTATTGGTCATTGAAACAGTAGTTAATCATGAAATTTCTGTTTATCCACTTCCATTACTACAATAACAAGCTTAATCATTGTTTTTCTTCAGAAATCCAAATATCCGCAATCCGATATCGCTTTGCTATAAATACACCGTGATCCAATTAATTATTACCAAGAAGGTATCTAATTACCCACTGAGTCATTTTTTTTTTTCGTGAAAATTATAAGTTCTTGAAATCAAATTGAGAATTGAAGATATAATTTAAAATTTTAGAATAACAACTAAAATTTAACAATTAGGTAGGGTAAGTAAGTATAAGATATAGGTACCTAGGCTAGGCAAGTAGGTATGTCGTTGGAACTAAACATTGTACTTAGGAGAGAACGCGTTTAATGGCATTAATCCCATAACTCACCACTACACGTCCAATGCACTGCCAAACGGTTCTAATGGTACAGCTACAGTCACGGTATTTGTGTTGTGTGAATACACCAACCGGGGGTTTCCACCATTTTGTTGCGCAGAAATAACAAAATCCGACTGGTTATTTGACTAAATATAGTTTCACTTTGCATCGCCCTAGACTAGACCAAACTGGAAAATATCTGTACGTTCTTGATCACCAAGCTGAAATACAGCGATAATGCTCGTTAATATCAAAAACTTGATACATTGTTTCAATTACGTACGAGAGAAAGACTCCATAATTAAATTTTTATATTTATTCCAAACAAAGTTTGCAAAGTCGCGTTGCTCGAAGGATTTACTAATACATGTCGACAACCATCGGATTTCCGAATACAAATTAATGCGTTTCACATGTCCATCAATAATTAGATTTGTGGTTGATCAGAGTGTAAATTCAAAATAGATACGCTAAAGTTGTTTTGTTCTGATATAAAAAATAATAATTTGACATTTTAATCAAACGATCAATTAAGTAGCTGAAATAGTGCAATAGAAATAACGTTCTAGGAAATTGGTTGATTATCCTATTAATATTATAAATGTCAATGTTTGTGCCGATGGATGGATGGATGTTTGTTACTTCATCACGGAAAAATTGCTGAACAGATTTTAATGACATTTTACAATAACTTAGCTTGGACATCAGAATAACGCATAGCCTATATAATTTTAAGATATCACGACTTATTTTCAAGATATGACGATAAATGCGTACGAAGTCGCGGGCAGCATCTAGTCTCTTTAATTATAAAGGGCAATGTCTAATGTAACTTGTCGTACGATACAGTCAGGTATTCTAGGCACCAAACAGAATTAAGCATTATGTCCGAAAGAATAGAGGTTTTAACCATTTCCCAGTGGGCTTTCTCTACCTATTAGAGGCCTGCGGGTGCCAATTCGCGACATCGCATCGGTATCTCAACAATGACGTGCATAAATCTAAAGTGACTTTTTTGCATTAAGTATATGCGAATTTAAAACTCTCCGATAAGTTCTGTAGAACACAGAACGTAAATACTATTTCTTAATTAACTGAACCTCCATCTGAAGCTCGTTTATAGTACGTAGGTATACCTACTAATGTTTATTGATATTGAATAGACAAAGCGTCTATCTATACAACTCAAAGACAAAGGGAACCAAAGATATTGACGTCCCTCTAATTAATTATCCTTATTGATTTGGATAAAGCAATATAGCATTGTACAGAAATAGGCATATATTTTTACTGAAGTTCTTACTGCTTTTATAAAACCCGTGAACTTTAGCTCTGTCAAAAAAAAAACAGTGCTTCAATGGCTATGTTAAAAGAAGTCACTTTTCGTTTTTTGAACTCCCGACGCAAGAGATTTTATACATTTGATGTGTTTGTCTGTTTGTGGCATCGTAACTTACGAACGCGTGAAACGATTTCGAGTATTCGGTTCAGAAATGTTTACGGTCAACCGTATGTTTCTACTTAACGAAATATGTCAGAATTTGGTATAAAATGAAAGGAATCAATCATAGAGACAATATTATTTCACATAAAATAAATCAGTTCAACAATAAATATTTCTTTGGCTGTATAAAGAAGGGCTTCTTTACGCATTAGAGATTTAACAGCTGAACCGGTTTGTTGTTTGATATAGTCTCGACAAACCCGCCGATCAATCGTGTAGTGTAGTGTATCGCAGTCGGCGTTTACATATATGTATATCAAATGTCAAATATTCAACCGATTATACATTGTGTTTTTACAGAAATTGACACCAAACGGATTAAGTGTAAGTTCCTACAAAATTAAAATGTTACATTATAAATACATAGATAGCTTATCTCATTCTGATTATAATTTACAGCCGGGTGCTAAATCGTCAATGACAAGCAAAGCCTGATTTTATCAGCTATGATCGAGTGACTTGTTGAGGTATTCGTTTCTAAATATAATTATTTTTCTTAAATAAGGGCTTATTTTTTTAATAATTTGTTAATAATTAAATACCTACTTTAACTGACACAGCATAAACTAATTTTAATTCTACAGGGTCTCGCCTACACTTTGTTTTACTTGCCTTCAATTCGAAATTCTTGAGATCAAATCTATTTATGAAACTGTTTTTTTTCCGGAAATGCAATATGAGTAGTAGAAACACGCAAATGATACCTTTTATTTATCATGATAGAAGATATGACAAACGGACGACGGACGGCTAGACATCGAAGTCTTAGAAATAGGGTCCCATTTTAGGTACAGAACTCTAAAAATGGTATCCCCATACAAAATTCAAGATCATTTGATGGAAACTGGATTTTTGTTTTTCCACGTTGATGATATTTTTTTTAAGATTAACGGACAGCTTAACTTACCTACGGCACGTGTATATAGATAAACAATTCAGAAATAACCTTTAAGCTGCTGATCCAAGTAAAATATCGATAGTACAAAGTGAAATCAAGTTATAAACGAAATTTTCCAACTCATGTATCCTTATCGGATTTATCCTTTTGGGAACAACGAAAACCTAATCCTTTTACTCGAAATAATATCGTTTTTTTATCTGACAAATTGTTTTATAGAAATTAATCGCAAAATTGTTCTACAGGATGACTGGCAATTATCAATAGTGCAGGCTTTAAAAGTTAAATATTTAGCAGGGCGTCGTTTTTCCTGAAAATAATCTGAAACAACATCGCAATTAACAAAGATACGATTTTCCAAGTTGCAGAAAAACTGTTAAAATTATTTATTTATTTACTGGAAAACCAACAGCTTCATTATATACATTAAAAAATTATAAATTAACAGACGAGTCAATTACAGGTTTTTACAGATAGATTAATAGAGAGATATCTGTGGAGATTTCGTCTTCACCTGATTTTTGACGATGACAATGTCAGTTAAAGTTTTAATTGGGCGTCTGTTCTGCCATTCACTAACGCCCCCGCCTTTGCAGTACCTATATCTTTAAATCCGGTTCATAAGGCTGTGATGTGTGCCCAAAATATGCCTCAAAATGCGGGCACATTTTGAGTAGGTGGTGACACGTTTACTGACAAAAGTGAGGAAATAATAATTTTTAATATCCTTACCCATAACTTTAGTGCAAGTACAGCTTCAGCTAATATTTCAATACTGTGAGCACTAAATCCAATATTCGCAAACGTGTATTCTACAGTCGTCCGGCAATAAAAGTGGGTAAAGATCTTTCGACGTTATAAATCCAGATTTATTCCCTTGTCTGGCCCGCGGCGCCTTAATGCCGATACCAAGTCGACATATTTGCTTCCAAACGTGCTGGAATTACGCTTAAGTCTTTTTACTTTGAAAGAGATCCCTTACATATATTTTTAGTTCTAAATAGTAGGCTCGCGCGCCCCTACAATGGGCGCAGCAGCAAATCTTAGTTAGATGATGATGTTAAAATGGTCCGTCGAATGTTTCTAAAGAACTAAATATGCCCGAGTTGGGTATCAAAATGTAAGGTTGATGATTCGTACATTACAAATCGGTCGAGGTTTTTTTATGGTAGGCAATGATGTGTTCAATTATTCTACTTATTACTCTACTCAATTCTATATTAGTAAAGAATTTACAAGAACCAATAATTATTTAATAACCCACAAGTACCTAAGTTGGTGGTACCTATTTATTTATTTTGTAAGGCACATATTATTTTTGAGAAAGATTGCCGTTTCTGGAACTTCAATGACATTATTAACCTTATGAGTTTAGGAACGCAAGTATTGAACACATTCAAACCATAATCGAAAACGATCGGCGTTTATTACGCTATTTAGTTGAATACTCAATATGCTATTTACCTAAAAGGGGTTATCGAAAGTGCCATCACATACCTTTGTGGCTTATTCGTAATGACGGTGCGTGCGGGTGGTAAAGGTATCAGATATCATATTGACAGGTAACGACGTGCCATCGTTTTATCTATTTATGGATGCAAGGTATAGGACGATCCTTTCTTTCGACCGATCGTAATTCAGACATTGACCAACTCCGCTTGTTTGTCGATTACCATTCGACAGAGCTGATGTTTGGAGTACCTAAATCTTGAATTTTCTTCACTACATTAGTACTTCAAGTAATCAAAACACCATACACTTTTATAGCCAAAAACTGTACAAACGAATGTACCTTCTAAATATATTAAATAGTATAAGATCAGCAGGTAATTGTTTTGGTTACATTTTGCGAAGTTGTTTTTCAATGTAGATTTTGTTAGGCCTGATTTGCACCATTATCTACATAGCGGTGGGAAGGAAACGAGTTGCGAAGCGTGCACGTTGTTCTGCAAGAGAAAAAAATGGATGCGTACCTACCGTAGAGAAAATAGTAGTGTAAGCAGTAGAAACAGGGTAGGGTCCATGCCTTTAAATATGGCACAATTAAAAGAAAATTTAAGTACTTTTGATGATGATAATAATAAAACAATAAATGCGTTGTATGCAGTCAGCCTCTATGAGGTACAAAGTAACATCAAAATAATTTTTAATTACGCCCGTGCATGAATTATTTTGCTCAATGTTATAAGTTTCGTAGATCGTTGTAGGCGAATGCAATTTGCTTAGTAGCAACCTCTTTATCGTCCCCCACACCTGAGGAGTTAGACGGGAGGGGGAGTGGGGTGAAATTCTCGCGGGCTTTCTCATTTCAAGCTCAATTTAAAAATTTGTCTACTATTACAACTTTTACTCTGTAAATTTTGCGAAAATTAAGAAAGATGTTGCATTATTCGCTTAACTTTTTCCCAAATTTAATCTCAAACCCCAAAATCAGTGAGTGGTAGATAAGATTTAAAAATATTGTTTTGAAGAAAGTGTCAGAAATTGTGCTAAAACTATAACTGGGTTTCTGATTTAATTTCTACGTATGTAAAATTACGTTGATTTGCTTGCAGGTTTGTTAGTTTCAACGATTTATTTTAAACTAAGTACTAGAAAAACATGCAGCTAGTACGAGTGGTTAGGTACTTATTTTGAACTTCTGACAGGGCAGTGGCAATATGAACAAAAATCAATTTGGCGAGTTCGCGCGTGAACAAATCTTTTGTGAGACACTGAAAGGTTATCGGTGTTCGTTTTCACGGCTCACTAAGGACCCCAATTTTGTTCTAACAAGCTTGAACCTACAAATATGTACAAAAGAAAATAGTGAAGGTATGTCTCCTGCTAATTATTTTACTAACGTGTTAGAAAACCATGATAAATGTAAGTACTTAGGTACCTACTTGGTTTTGCCAAAGCAAAATATTAATATAGAATTGTATATTTTTCACTAAATCGAGGCAGAAAAGATAAAAAATCCAAAAGGAATAGGTATTTGCTTAAACTTAAGCGATTTGCAAGAAGGAGTAGTTTGCAAGAATTCAAACTATTGTTTCTGAGCATAAAAAACTATAATAAAAACCTGAAAGAAGTATTTGAACTTTAGAAAAAGGCTATAGCCGGAAGTTTAACAGTTGACAGTGGTTTTAAACGCGATAAATTTCCGCAGGGGGTTTTTACTCATATTTAAGTCTCGTATTTATCTTGTTTGACAGTTTGATCAGAAGACAGATGGATAACATGGTTTTGTTAAGTTATCTTACTGATGACGCGGCATTACTTCAAGTGGCGAACAAGCAAAATAGAAAAAATGAGCACTTAGAAACTTCAATAGAAATAATGTGATACTTTTTGTTTGCCACTATTTTATGTTCCCTAAGGCTCGAGGTCGCGATTCTTTTAAGCGTTGCTCGCAGCGTCAGACGCATGTGATCAGGTTACTCTAAACATTAACTTATATAAACATATACCTATCTTCATTGTTTCTGTATGGAGTAACCTGATCGCATACGTCTGACGCTGCGAGCATCGTATAAAACAACCGTAAGCCTTAGAACACACCTCATGACTTTAAGTACTAGCACTGATTACTTAATAGTGGTACTAGGTACGCATTAAATACGCCAGTAGTTTAAAAAAATCCTTATAGGACACTTTGTGAAGTAACATAATCTCAACTGAGCAATATTGAAGTTGGTCTCAGTTTTCAATACTTAGTGAAATCCTTTGGTAAGAGTAATCTAAGTTATACGTAGTTCAATAAAGCAATGAAAAGAAACTATTGCAGAACTTATCAAATACTTATTCCAAATTACTTTACTTTAGCTCGTAATCCAGAATAATCCGATGAGGATTCTAGCTTTGAGTTGCACTGTATAGTACCAGGACCCAGTAAACGGATTTGTTTACCATAGGTACGCATTTAGGAATAACACGTCGCCCTCATATTTCGCCTTGAGTGACATAAGCAATACTTCCCGCACAGCACATACTTACACACTTGTGCACACACACACTTGTGCTTATCTTTCAAATCTTAATAAAAGATAGGCTATACTATATGTGAATTTTCCGACATATCGTCATGAATGCGTCAAAAAGTAAAAGTAAAACCAATTTTACGGCCAATTACAACATCAAAGTATAACAAACATTAATGTTTGTAATATTAGTAGGACAATATTACGAAATGGTAAGATGATTTAATTTACTTACTAAATAAAATTAAGCAGTGATAGAGCAAAACCGTAAGTGTTCACATGCAATAAGAGTGACATTTATCATTCGCATGGTCTTGTCACATGTAAAACTGCCACATTAAACGGGTTAATGGCGGCTTTCAATTTGTTACCCTGAAAATTTCAGTATGAGAGAAAGAGAGATCAGATGTAGAACGAGTGTGGGTAACGGTGGTGGGTAACTGAATCTACATAGCAAAAACGTACTTTGTTGAAATTAATTGCTACAAGTTTCTCTTGCAAATTAGATCTTTATAAAAAGCCTTCCTTGATGTCAAAATTACAAAATAACAATTAGGTAGGTTCTAGATTACAGGTTCATTAAAAATGAGTTGTTATAAGTGCCTGCATAATTAAATATCTACGCTCATGTACTCAATACAATTGTAGCGACATTAATATGAGTGTCGAGGGATTCAAACAAAATATCTTTTACTTAAGAAAACTGCTTATTTATAAATTGGCATGGGGCACGGAGTTTTCCCCATCACGTCAGTCAATACTCAAGAAGTTTGCCGAGATTTACGTATATATTCCCACTAGTCGTGGATTTTCCACGGATTTTTATCGTAGGCTCTACTGGCAGAACATTTAGTATGAAGCTATTCACACTGCCGGGACGGACACAGTGCTCAAATAAAGTCCGATGAAAACCCAGACAGACTAACCGCAAAAAATCACATCTTCCGGCCACGACAGTTAAGTATTTAAATGATTATTGCAACCTCTTATCACATCGAATAGTAATTTATACACAAAAATATGAGTGAAAAAACCAGTTGATTTATGATCCACTTTCATTCGTTTTGATTTACGGTGGTACCGCGCGAATATTAAAGATTCGTATTGATATATTATTCCTTTATCCCTATTCTCCCTCTGCTATTTACGAGAGTTTCCCCTACCCTCATAACTTTCATCGTCGTTTTTACGGGGGGACTTCTAAAAACAACCACGGCTTTTATATACTTACTTAGAATAAATAATACCTACTTTCTCGATGTGAAAATGTTTTTCATGTGTAAACGTCTCGCGTTTTTGAGGTAATCAAGATTGACAACAAAGACATTCCTCATACGTGAGACTATGTTTCATTTTTCGAAAATCGCTTGAAGAATGACAAAAATATAATTATTTTCTTACTCAACAATATATATCTACAATACTTAGTTAGGCACAACGAACTTTGTGTCGTGCTACAGACAGCGCTCAATCTAGTCACGAGGAAGCCGTTGAAGCCGATGAAGCGAAGGGAGGTGCGTTTGGATCGTAGCAAATGGAGTGAAGTGGTCACAATGATGCCCTTACAAGATGGTTAATTAGTAACATATTGATATTTATTACATTATCAATATGTTACTAATTAACCATCCTTTTGCAATTAATTAATACTAAATGCCCGACGGAGATTACTAAAAAAAATACAAGCTATTTACAGAACGGAGATTCATCATCTTCTAAGTTAATAGACTGTGATTGGAATCTTTTCATTTGCAGTTAGGCGTAACTCATAGCTCAATTTCGAAAAATGAAGGTGAAAAAAATATTCATTTTAATTGCTTTCCCGTTCGCACTTTTCCGGTTAAAATTTTCATGAATCCGCTTACTGGATAACACAGATATCTCGTAACACTACTTATATCTTATGAAAGATTTTATTTTAATTATTAATTGTTTAAATTACAGATCCAGGAAAACTCCGCCGACTATTTATTGGAGTGATGGTATTATTATTTTCAAAATAGGTAATTTTCTAATGGTATATACCAAAGGGTCCAGTGGAGCAGTGGACTTGATGCTGTCGAAAAATACTGACGATGATTGTCAATAAAATGTACATGTATTATCTTATTTACAGGATTATTAAATTATTGATGTGCAATAAGGTTTGAGTAGTGACATCATGCTCATGCTTTGTTCTAAACTTTGTTAAATTGACTTGCGGCCCCGACACCCCGAGATTTGATCTCGTTCACAGATCTGAGACAGAAACGTACCTATTTTTGGTCCTTTACTTTTACTTGTTTATTGTCAACTTATTACTTTGGAAGATGTGCCTGGCCGCACTCGCCGTGATCCACTTGCAAGCCCATCTGACTTTGAAGTCTTTTGTGAAGGGAGTGACCATCAGAAATTCAATGAAGTATACATACAGTATCAAGGAAGACACCAGTAATGAGATTATGGCAGTTCTGAAGCTGGACAACCATACTGTAGCTCAGACCAGTTGGAGACCATGCTCACAACAAGCTTGGGACCAAAGGTTAGTAGATTTAGCTTATCATCTTTTTATGTTAATTAGTCCAGACAGATACAGATTATTTATTACTCTTATAACTTAATTTCTACTTTTAAAACTAAAAATTATGTTTGTCATGATATTAACCTTATCAAGTTTTTTAATGTTGTACTACTTAATCTTAAAACTTCCTTGAATTTGTATCTTGTATTACTCATACTATCTTATCTATAGGCTGTGCATATTTGTTGTGTGACTAAAGTAGTTCACACACTATGCTAAATACTTATAATTAGAATAAAACAGTAATTACTTACTTAACAACACTGTTGGTTGACATAAGAATGAACGCCTGAAAATATTATAAGAGCAATAATGCAAAAACTCTTTTGTTTAGGAAACAAAGTTGAGTTTACTTTAGTAACTTTTTAGTGTGGTAACTATTTAGGTGTGGTTTGTATCTGTGGTTGAGTTGAGGGTGTTCATTTAATTTCCATGGAAACACAAAATAGGCAGGCATAGAAAAAATCAGCCACGTTCTTAGTTTTCCGGTACTCATGAAACATCGAGGGTACATATACGTAAAAAATGAAGCAACAACTAAATAATTAAATTACGAACAATAGCTCTGCTTTATTCAACCCAGGAAAAGGTTGGCAAATCTTGCAGTGAGATTTCTCCGCAAGGAATTTAAATTTACTGCTTTAGTTTCGGGATAGGAAAGCAATTAAAAACCGATTAACAGTGGAGTGGTAGGGAGGTTCCACCTGCTGCCGTTATCGCCAAGTAATGGGCCATTGTAGCCCGGGCCACTATTTGCAGCCAAGTTGTATTTGTTACACTGAGGGTACATGACACTTCTTAGTAAGCTAAAGAAATTCAACTTGGCTTGCGAGTATCTTACAATTTAATATTTTATTACTCAGAATGAAGCCGTAGTTCCACAAGTCACAAAAGAAATGCAGTGAAATAACTAGTATGAGGTGACTTTTGAGAAAAGCCGTTCATACAGACCTGGATAGCAGCAGCCGTGAGAACGGATAACTAAACCCTCCTAAAAGCAAAGTTTCCTTGAAGTGTTAAGAAGCTTCTAACAAAGTATAAGTTTATATAATAATAACACTGCGCTGCAGACACCTCTTTACGTTTTATGCAAAACGTTTACAAGACAAAATATAGGTATATTGCAGACGTCCCTTTTATGCCACCTAATTGGGGCGCTCATATAACATGGCCCCGGTTATACCAGGCGTGATTACAGGGTGTAATTAATGTAATTGTGCGCTCATAATTTCGGATATTTTCTCGCTTTAGAGAAACATTTCAGACGGTTCTTCCATCTTTATTTCTACTACTTAAATAAAGATGACATCATAACGTATACCTACATTATTTATGGTGATTTTTCATTAAATTACCAAACTAACAAATAAATAGTAAAACAAATAGTAGAGTAGGTATAATTGTTTCGACTTCTGCTGTTTTTATTCTAATTAATTCTTGTTCTGGCAAGGATCTAGGCACCAGTCGACTGAACAACAATCATACTCCGAAAAATCCGGCTCAAAGCTCTGTATATCCAAATTTCCATCCGCAGTGTCTTGTTTTTCCTCATTTCCTGCACGGGGCGGGAAATAAAATCGCCATCAAGCCGGTGTTGGTAATTTAAAAATAATGCTGCAAAAATACGTAGGAATTCGGAGGCAAATTGCGGTGTGGTACTGTGGCTGAATCAAGACTGTCGGTCGCTAGCTCCCCGTAGGTAACCCGCGCACCGTTTTAAACAGGAAGAGCCACTACACGCGCGCTGGAGCCGGCTGCAGGCCTGGTTTAGTACATGATAAACACATAGGTACTAATTTAAGTGAAGAGATAAATGAACGATGGAATTGATATGGACCAGTCTCGTTATATTGCGTCATTATAATGAATTAACCTGCGTTTAACAATCCATCGTGAATTTAAATCACTGTAATTGTGAATTCTCAGGAACAAAAAGCTCCTGTTGAACTTCTCGTCAATAAATTATTTTTCCACTACTTAGGTATATATATATATCAGCAATCAGCAGAGCTTTCCAAATTATTTTGTTATAACTGTGTTGAATGTGAGCCACTCAAGTATTCATTCCTATTTTTAGCTTTGTAGTCAAAACGGGAACAGAAATAAGTACTTAGATAATCACTGAACATTTCTATTGTCTAATGTGCCTAATTATAAAAATTCGTGAAGACAGACGTATAGCGGGGACTTCACAATTCGATGGAATCAAATAGATGCAAAACAGTTTATTCTTTGTGGCCGTAACGTAAATAAGTATCTTATTGAGAAATTTAAGAATTTCCTCGAAAATGAGACACAAAGTTGAAAGTGCTGATTCGTGTAGTGGCTTGCGGCCGTAACTTCCAACTGAAACTAACATTCGAGGGGATTGATAGATACTTACTTACCTAGATGACACTTATATACGATACACACATACTCGTATTCAAAGGTAATTTATTTTCAAATTGCCTGCTAATCTGTAAGCCGAATTAAGAGCGCTTAAATGAGAAATGCATAGCGTCCCTGACTGAAAATATAGGAGCTTCAGCTTTATCCAAAAGTACCTTACCGACATATTAGTGGCAATAATTTAGGGATAATGCTCTTGTAATTACGCCCGAGCGCCCGCTGAAATCTATGGCGTTTAATAAACGCGTACGAAGTATGGCAACAATGTAATTAAATTTAACATTACATGATACTTTTAATTAAAATACGACTGCGAAATGTTGAAAAAACATTGCTGTGTAGTGTATTGTAACTTAGGAATCGGGTTCAAAACTTACCCTGAACAAAACATCATGTGTTAAGAAAATTGTTCTTTGAACTTGAACGAATCATTTAAAATAAAAACTATATGTAGCAAAATGGCTTGACATTTGGTAATGCACCCACGCAACTCCCAATGAGCACATACACCTACAACCATGCAGGTACCATTGTTTTTGATTGAATTAAGTGAAGTTTGTATTTATGCAGTCTAGTGCGCAATAAACGGTTAAAATAGCAAACGGCTACCGAAACGTATATGTTTATTTGTAGGTACGTAGATGGTAATGTAACAGGCGCAAGGTCTCCAATTAACGCCGGGATAAACGCCAGGTAAGCAATCATTTGAAGGCGGATCATGTCTCCCCTATCTCTCTACCTAATCCAAAGACCTGGGACGGAATATTTAAAATCCTTCTAACAAACAGGTAATGGGGTGTGATAGTATGGCAAAATACATTTTCAATTTTAGTTTACTAATATTTGAATGTTTGATCCAAATTGACGATATTTAACATTAGGTAGGAACCGGTAAATAGATGAAAATATCTTATTCATAAAACAAACCTAACTTACTACTCTAGGTAAGGTAAAAATAGAGTATATCTAACTTTAAGCCCAGAATGAAGTTTCGGTAACATCGGCCGTAGGTGCTCGGATGCGAATGCATGGAGATGACTAGTCTAGATAATGATGTACACTGGCAGCGGACTTTTTCTGTAGAAATCCATTCAAAATAGCGAGAGATACGGCGGACGCGTATATTCTAGGTATGCAAGCGTATGATTCGATACCTCCTCATGTAAAATGAGTAGCTAGTCTATCTGACAAGTATGTATGAGTGTAAACTGGATTATTTGTTAAGTGTACCATCCTTGCACAAAAACATACGCATACAATTTACCCAGCAGTATGTTTGCTGACAGATTGCGCATTGTCAGCTCTGTCAGCGGTCTATGCGAGTGACAAATGAAATAAGAGGATTGTCTTGACGGTCCTGACATCAAACCGAGTAGTGCTCCAAAAATCATATGTTGCCGCCGTGTGCTGAATTCTAAACACCATATTATTCACCTTTCTCTACGTCTACCTTTTATTTTATTTTTGCTATAAAGTTTTCTTCTTAGCTGATATTTTAAGGATTAGTGGTTAATCTTTAAAGCTTTGGAATAAGAAAGCTATACTAAATACAAGCGTTATTATTTCATGCCCAATTTATTTTTATTATTTTATAATCATTGTACTAGAAGCTGTTTTATATGCATAGAAAAACATATGTACTTCCATCGAGCTTTACGCCCTTAAAACCGATTGATTCTTAGGTCGCAAATAAGGTGTTACAAGCAATGTTTAAAGCTTATTCGGTATTTTTTTTCAGAAATGGTAGTTTTTTGCAGAAAAGGTCATTTCAGTTATCCATTAAACTTCGTGTAATCCTTATTAATTTCCTTAACTAAAGGGTAAGCTAAAGGTTTAACATATTCCCGACCTTATGACACGCCTGCCTGGCGCTAAATGTTCTGTTGTTCGTGGTTCCTCGTGAGAAACCGGATATTGTAGCTTGCTTTGGTCACGATAGACGTGTGTGGTCTATAGCTTACTGTGTATCTGTTAACCTAGTGCCAGACTGAAATGCACTTGGAATAGACATAATTACCGAGCTATCGGTGTGTATCTGACTCTGCCATTTGCGTTGCGTAACAATTTGGAAGCTCATAAATAACTAAAAGCAATAAGCTTCCAACACATTGCGGCTCTACTGGGCTATTACATAACCTATTTGTATACTAAATACTCCCATATTGAAGATCTGTTAACTGTCTATATACCTAGATATACTTAACAATAATATCTATATATAGATTGTTATATTACTATTTATTTAGGCTGAAGAACCTATATTTTTATTATAAAATCAGGTTATTTCGTAGAAAGCAAAATTTAATAAATTAATGCTAAAGTCTAAAATAAAACCACGTAAAACAGTTTATACTTTAATATGTGTTTTAAGTAGTTTTCTTTCGTGCTCCGCAATTTGTGTGGCCTCTTTACTAGCCAAGTGTTTGTCGGTCTCGGTACCGTTTAAATTGACCTACTTATATAGAGGTAGGTAGTTAAAACTAAATAAATTAGTCTTGAGTTTTGGTGATTTTTAGAATAAATCAATCCGTCTCAAAAACTATTGAGAAAACTTTGACATAATAATATCAATACATTGAATTAGGTTGTATACAGATAATCAGTTTTGTATCACAACGTTATATAGGATAATCCAAAATATGTTGAAAGAAAGACTGCGGTAGTGTTTTTATTGGTGTCTAGTGAATAATTTACTACAAAGTAGCAAAATAACTGATACATTTTATAGGTAATCTGTGTTACAAGCGTACAGCTACATCAAAAATTGGATTTATTTCATCTTTCATGTGATGTGTTGGCTTGAAGAAGGTTTACGCAAAAAAAATCCAGACGATTCAGTTTATTTCTTTATTTTCCTCCTTAAATACAGATATGGAGTCGATACAAAACATCCGAGTGAACTGAGTTTATAGATATCAAGGGATTCGACCGATACGCCCGCGCCGCGCCAACTCACATTTTTTAGCAAACGCTTTCTTACGTCTCTCTTTTTATGATTGTTCTTCTTTTATTAGAGTACTTTTGTTTCTTAAGTGAAATTTCCTAAGTTAGAAAGGCGGAGCTTTTGCTGTAAATCCGTACTTACTCATGCCCTCGTAAAAGTTGGTCGATTGAAAAATTTCTTTTTTCTTCGCTAGAGTTTTACGTCTCACTATTTGATTCAACTCGGGGATTCTACGAATACAAAGACTAATTGATTAAAAGAAATACATGCAAACTACGTTGACGGAATTTGGTTCAAGTTGTGGTTACCCAGTACCATACACACGTCTTTTTCGGTACCCAACATATTGAAACATTCAAACAAATAAATACCAAATGTTAATAGGTTGTCCTATAGGTTGTTTTTGTAATAAGAATGGAAAAAAGAAAAAACAATGTTCAGTTGATACCAAATTTTAATAATCATTAGGCAGTTACTCCATGTTTGATCCTGTTCTGCCTATATTTTTCCACTTAAAGTTTAAAAATGGGACCCGAATGGAAAATAAATCCAATTATGTGCAGCAACATTTCAAAGAGTTAGTAGGTATAGGTCGCGCCACCTAAAAAGAACTTTAGAAACAAATGAAAATCACGTGTTCGCGCATGGGTACACTTACGCTCGAAAGTACTAGGGCTATTTATCGTTTCATTCTTGAAAGAGTCTTTCGCACGCGGTTACGTATGTTGACTTATAGACTTTACGTAGGGGATGATGATTCTGATTCCAAAGGTTCCAAAGGAAAGTGACGACAACGATGATAATAAAATTGCCACTTCTTTCATCAACACCGCGTCCTTATCTGGTTTTCGCGTCACCCATGAAGACTTAATGGAAGAACAATATGTTTTTTTTTAATTTTCGAATATTTTTTTACATTTTTACAAATTTTACACTAAATCCAATATTTATTGGTAGTTGTGTATTTTTTTTATTTGTATTCCACATTACTAATACTACTAATAATATTTTTCTTTCCTTTGTGCTTAAAACCATGACTGTAATTAAACACTTTTGTCCGCGATGGTATTTTAAAACAAATGTTGAACGTCAGACTCAAAAATCGTCTAATGCGCATCTGTCAGCTAGGTTTTATTTTACGTGGCGCGACCTATAAATGGTATGGTGGCTAAAGTGGTTTAATGAGTAGTCGCAAAAAATAGCAACATTCTTTTATTTAGCTAGTTCACAGAGAGTTACAAATAGGTTTCTACTTAACGAAAGACACATAACATATGAAATACCTACAGCCTTTAAACACCTGAGCACCTCAACCAGCCTGACAAAGAAATTGTATCTAAGTACTAAAAAAGGAAAGAATAGAGAGTGCGTGGCGTGTTAACAAAGCGTGCAGACTACCTATGCAGAAGTTTAAAACTGCACGCGGGAGTGGATTGACTAATACGATTAGCATAATTGCGCTAGCTGCACGCGATTCTAACTTTTCACAATTAGAGGGCATTGTTATAACCGCTCGCGTCGGAAAATCCTATAATCTCGTTGAGGCTGCTACTCGTAACTCTACTATCGTAAAAATAATTACCGGCCGTTGAATCTGAATACGTAGCTCCACATTGCCAACATTGACTTTTGCTGCTACCGCATATTAACTACATTAACGTATTGAACACATTTTCTCTACCTATCTACCTATATTTTTATTTCAATAATTTTCAGTTTCCCTTAATCCCCTTTTTTATTTATTTTATTAAAAGGTAAGTAGGTACATAATATGTAATAATCTTACATATCTACTCGCCAAACTGGGAGGCTTTAAAAATGCATCAGCTTTTTGGTGGAAAACATAAGGGTATTGAAAGTGTTTAAATGAGATTGAAGTTGATGCCTATTTCAAAATGAAGCCCTTTTTTCAGTAGGTTTAATAATAGGTCTTTACCTATGAAATTGCCGTTTTACAGTACTGGCCATTTCAATTAAAAATATTTTTTGTTTAGCTAAGAATTTTAATTTCAAATTAATTTCATTTTAAAAATATGGAATTCTTTTTCCAAAAACAGTCATTTGTTTATTGGTTAGTGTTACATTTTCATTGCATTTCAATCATTTTCGTCAACATGGATACGTTAAAAATTCGAGTAATTATGGAATATGTATGAGTTCCGTCGTGGCAGCAACGCGGCACAAGCGGCTCACAACATCAACGACGTGTACGGAGCTAACACTACATACCAACGAACCACTAGTTATTGGTTTGCTCGCTTCCGTTCTGGAAATTTCGACCTGAAAAATGAACCCCGCGGTCGTCCGAAGACTTTGGTCGATGCAGACGAATTGAAGGCGATCGTAGAAGCTGATGATACTCAATCTACGGCTGAATTAGCAGCAGCTTTCGACGTTAGCATCAAAACAATATTGGTCCATTTGCGTCAAATTGGCAAGGTAAAAAAGCTTGGCAAATGGGTGCCCCACGAACTCAATGATCGCCAGCGCCAAGTACGCGTCGAGACGTGCCGTGCATTGCTCAACAGACACACAAATGAAGGAATTTTGAACCGCATTGTCACCTGTGATGAAAAATGAATTCTGTTTGATAACCGTAAGCGCTCAGCAAGTTGGTTGGATCCTGGTTCAGCACCTAAACAATGCTCTAAAAGAAAACTTACCCCTAAAAAGGTGATGGTTACTGTTTGGTGGTCTAGCACCGGTGTGATTCATCACAGCTTCTTACCAAATGGGGAGAGTATTACTGCAGATGTGTACTGTGAAGAATTGAACACAATGATGGAGAAGCTGGCACGTCTCCGACCAGCATTGGTCAATCGCTCGTCTCCGCTGCTCCTGCACGACAACGCGCGACCTCATACCGCACAAATGACGGTCTCCAAGTTGCAAGAACTGGGGTTGGAAGCTCTCCCTCATCCACCGTACTCACCGGACCTTGCCCCTACAGACTACTACTTTTTCCAGAATTTGGATAACTTCTTGACTGGAAAAAAATTCAATAACCAAGAGGCAGTTCAAAACGCCTTTGAAGATTTTGTTGCCTCTCGTCCAGCTGATTTCTTTAAGAAGGGCATTAATAAACTGCCACTGCGTTGGCAAAGATGCATTGATTGTATGGGTAATTACTTCACTTAATACAAATAAAAATTATATGAAAAAAAATCGTTTGAATTTTTTCATACAAAACGGCAATTTCATAGGTAAAGACCTAATATAAATAAAAATTCATATGTCGTTTCACTCCATACTGAAGAACAAGGTTTGTATTCTGCTCATGAGGCTGAACAACTTAGAGACATGGGTCGAACTATGAAAAATGTAACTTTTCACACCAAGTGCCCGCTTAGCTGATTAGTATGGGAAAATAAATATTTGTCCTCTTTCGTCCCACGGTTCTTGGGGAAAGTTGTTCGAGAGCAGATTACGGTTTTCGATTTACAAAGTGGAGTGAAACAAAACTTCATCTAACTAAATATCATGTTCACAACATCCGTGAGTAACACATTAGTCCGTAATGTAGAGTTTTGCAGGAAAGTGTACCGTTTGTAACAGCGATTGTATATTTATGTTCCTTTAATGGCGCTTCACATTACGGTAACATAGAGTGTATTGAGATGTCAAGGGAACCGTGCCGATTGCTCGCGCGACATTTGATTTCCGTTGGATGCGTTTATTGCTCTTATCAAATATATAAAATACACACTCGTCTTCAAATGGGATAATAGATATTTCAATTCGAATTGTTTTGTGAAAGATAAGCCATGAAAATAACATGAGATACAGATCAATAAACATAAATAAAAGTTGTTTGTGTGCAAGATTGTACCTTAGTTTCTTACATAATACCATGCTTATTTTTCAAAAGAGTCTCTTCCTAACAAATTAATGGTAAAAAATATGAAACAATTGATATAAAAGTAGGTAGATAGGTTTTCCTTAGATTTACCTACTTATACTTGTATCGTGAAAATTGGTATCACAAAACCCTCGGTTAAACACTACAAAAATTAGAGTGGAAATAAAAAAGGATCGTTGACGAAAGTTCAATGTAGGGTAATGAATATTTACGAGCAAGAGGCCCGAACCCTCCACGTACCCTTATCATGATGTACAGCGACGATGTAACTGAACACGAGTGTGATACAGCCACGACAGAATATCCACGTTAGGGATGGAATGCTTTCACTAAATTTACACAATTGGGTATTTGACAACTATTCAGTATTTTTATTAAAACAGGCGGCTTATTGTGTTTTCTATGAAATATTGGCTTTAAAACATAACAATGCTTACAATAAAATTGTTTCCATATCCTATTTGCTAAATAGGTAGGTACGTATATTTTTTGTTACTAACAATTTCAGTTATGGCCGTTAAAAATATAAAAATATAACCTTAATATCATAGTTGGTAGTTTAATATTAAATTATTAAACTACCAACTGTTTATTATTTGTTTATTGCACGCAAAATGAGTCTTATCTACCTGAAGACAAAAATGAAAGTGACACTTTTCGGGCTTTAAAAGCCGGTAAATGGCAATTGGGAGTGGAAAAGTCTTGTTGATAATAAATTTCGTGATTTCTACATCTTGAATAAAACTTAAGTATAAAAGTTCGTTGGTGGTTTCCTCGCACAGTGTGCACCTCGGGTGAAATGTCATTAAGTCCCTCGAATTATTAGTGCCCACGCTACGTTCGTGGGCAAAATATCTCGGGACTTAAATTACACACTTTCACCCTTGTGTTACAATGTACTAAGTAAGTATTTGTTATTAGAATTGTAATTATAACATTCTCTCATTTTGTTGGACGAAGAATATTTGTTTTGGGAAGGTTAATATTTTTAGCGGTAGGTAGTTTATTATATTATTGTCAAAATCTGCGACATATTATTGAAAATTTATATAATACTCGGAACATTGGACATTGTATGATTTAATTAAATATTTTATTTTCCTAGATCATAAACAATACCATGTTTCTGTGCTAATGAAATTACGTTTTTGTGAAACAAAAAAAACTAGTAAGTAGATGGTTAATTAATAATAAATAAGAAGTAATTTCAAGTAATAATCACATTGTGCTTTTTAATTCTGAGGACAGGGAAAAGTATGATTGTTTATGTATTTATTAGCTTTGAGCAAGTTTTAGCCTCATTAGTACGCATTTATGACAATGTTAAAATGTCCTTAATTCTGATCACGCGCGCCATTGCTAGGTAGCTTCACGGAGCTAAGTGATCAAAAGTTGACTCGAGCCAGCTGTTTTCCTATTCTACAAACAGAATTACGTCCCACCATAACATTACACTGTTTAATGCAATAAGAATAATTTATGATAACATTCATACTTGATTGTACATCAATTTAACTGGCATTCGGCTACATTTTGGTGTCTTTTGATAACCCTAAACGTTTTAGCAAGAAACGTGAGGTGCCAGTTTCTATTTGTGTTATAGAATGGCTTCAGGAGAATTTTACCGTCAGCCTCCAATAAAATTACAGTGAAAAGTAGGGGTAAATTGTCGAGATGGTTTAGTATTGATACTGAAATGTAAGTACTTACTTTAAAATCTTTTAGTCTTCATTTCGAGACTGAAATTTTTAACATTTTGACTTATAGTTCTTGAGAACGAGTCCTTTTAAATCCTTCGACGATTCGTTGCTTCGGGTCTTTTAAGTTATTTGAGGTTCTTTGAGTAAAATAAGTAGGTATATAGGAACACGTACATGCGCGTATGTAGTTGCGGGTAGATTTTTAATACAATGGCATATTTACACCCCTTGGGCAGCGGAGTACTATTAATTATAGAGGTTTAGGCGCATGACAATATATTTACATAGTCAAAAAGGAATCGTTGTAGTTGGTCAGAAAAGCCTTTATTTCAGTCTATTTATTTGGTCAAGTTTTTATGTAAACACTAAACTATGCAAGCCTCACACAAGTTGCACTGAAGAGGCGCACCAAGCCATTGCAGAGCTTGCAGCGCGTGTTCAGTAAACGAGCCGGTCTATGAGCTTACGTAGCATTTTGCAAAATGTAGACGCACCGTTATGTAAATACAAAAGCGAGTACTTAGGTATATCTATTCAAAGCAGACCTAGAACATCTACTACAATTAAGCAAATAGCGTCACATATTGCGGTGAAATCATTGCGCTTTCATCAAAATTACGATCATTTCCAAATCCCTGCAATCAAGCAGAATATGTCAGCAGGCTTGGCTTCAATTAATGAGGGTACAATCCCAGATCCGACGGTACCGAGACCTTTACAATCTAGTGCGAACATAAATTGTGATAGAGGGCGCTAGGGGGGTTGTTTAATTTCACGACTGAATAAATCGCAATGTTATATACCACTGAGAGTAACCGGCCAGTTTGGCCCAAAGTGACGTTTTCATTTATCCCAGAAATAAAACTTCACTAAGGACTATATAAAAAATATTATTCTATTACAAAAACCAATGGAAAAAAAACACTTTATCGGAATTGTGTCTTCACTTTATTTGAAGGTTTGATTTTTCGCTATGTGCAAGTTTTCGATCATGTAGTGTATCATGTCGTTTTTTTTCTGGTTTTTGACAGGTAAAGTAGAGATGGATATTGATTTTTCTATCGAGGTTTTTTATAGCTTCGTTGAATTTTTATGTCTTAGAAAACATACATAATACTATAGAATCGACCGCAATTGGATAATATTTTAAATTGAAGTTATTTGTTTCAGTTGTGATTAAAGTGAAGCGTTGCATTTGTCGTAGCAAGTACTACGATAAATCGTAGCGTAGCGGTGATATTGCTAACATGCTTATTTGGTATAATGTTATTTTTGTTTCTCTTCTTTTCTTTAATTCTGTTTGTCTTCTTCTTTTATGTAATGCGTTATGGTGCAATAAAAAATCGAGTATCGAGTGTATCTGCTTGCAAATTAATTCAAAATAAACCTTGTTATTCACAGCACAAGTATTTTAAACAGTTTATTTCGTAGTAAGTTGCAGCTATTTTTGTGTACAATTACTAGAGTGTGTGTAATATCTGCGTGTGAATGGGTAAAAGTAATTATAAAACAAGATGTTTCACACAAAGTAGCGATGGGGATTTATTTCACACAACCAGACTGCCTCAATGCTTTTAACAACCAAATAGTATAATGACGACGGAAACGTTAAACATTTTTAAACTGTTCTTCAGATTTTGTCGTTTGCTTATATCCAATTGAAATTAAACTTGCTTACTTATGAAAAGTCGACACGGCTCAGAATATAATGTAAACAGCGAAAAAAAAAACGAGTGTATGTATAATTTTAAGAAACGATGATAGATGCAGATTTCGCGGTAGGCGATTGTAAATGCGTGGTTTTAGCGCGGCTTCGTACTGTACGTACCTTTCACTTTCATAGTAGGTACCTACCTTACTTTTATATTTGCACGCATTCATGTAATAAAATGATAATGTTATAATTAAGTTGGTAAAGCTCGTAAAAGTAAAGTAATGTCATAAAAGATAACATTTTGTTGAACTGGTTCTTGACGTTCGAGTTGTAATAAACCGACATACTTATACTTACTTCGTGTGTTTGAAAACCTATTTTCTTCATAAAATCTACCCGAAATATCTGTAATTGGTTGAAAACGTGAAGTTACTTATATAATGTCTTCTGCCAACGTGATTAAGGAGCGTGAATCATGTAAGCCGGGAAGCCGCACCTCGCCGCGCGCCCGCTACAAATTAATAAGCTGAATTACTCTTCTTTACCGTCTAATAAATTACATTGATGGTGACTGGCAGCAGTTATTTGTACAGAAGCCATAAAAGGCGAACTTTATTAGAATCGAGCAATAACTAGATGTAATTTATTTCTTATTATACTAGATACAATTATTTTATTGTACCCTTATAACTGTGATTAATATTTCTATTTAACCCTCAATTGGGCGCGCCTAAAAAGTTACATAACTGGTCGCGTGGGGTGTCTAGCACCCCAGAATTAGGAAATGAAATAAAATATGAAATACATGCAAAATCAGACTTTTATTAATTGGAACATTTGAACTTACATATTAATCAACTTTTAAACGTTATTCTAACATAATTAACTTCTTTTTTAATATGAAAAATATCTTTATACATAACCTAGTTTTAATCGTCACAATTATGACAGACTATATTCATATGGTCATTGCACACATGTTTTTGGCATTTCGAACATTCAGTCTTTGTTTTCCTGTCCTTATTTCTTGGACATACATGGCACCTTTTGTATGATTGCGATCGGCCTGCTACAGAAACAGATTCTTGGTCCTGAATTCCATGTTGTGTTTTTAGTCGTTTTTGCAGCGGTCGTGGTAGTGTGGGTAAGCATGCTCTTGATATTTGGTGGGGTTTGACTAAATCAACAGCTAGTTGCTTTAAAAATACTCTTCGGGATATATTAGAGTCAATTTTAGATTTATATATAACATAGGAATTGATACCTGTGATATTGAAAATATGAAAAAATATCACCATCGGCCATCTTTTGGTACGTCTTCCTACATTATAACTGGCGCACATTTGGTCGTTCGTATCAACTCCTCCTTTCGTTTTATTATAAAAATGAATAATTTCGGGCTTTCTTTTCTCACCCTCAACATTATCATCGTGGTGCATTGTCGATAAAAGCAGAACAGCTTTTCTTGGTTTCGGTACATATGAGCACAAAGTCATATCTTTTTGGAAACCAAATATGCTAGAAGTCGCCTCTCGTGTTTATTAAAATTACTTGTCAAATTACAATGTTTTAAAGCGGAAATAATGAAATCAACAATCATGTATTACCTCGGAATTTAGACCACACAAACAGTCACCTGGGGTGTTGTGCACCCCAAACACGCTCTCCGAGCCCAACCTTCCACAACAGAGCGCCTCTCGCAACTGAATCGCGTACGTCTTACGTGTTTACGAAGCTACCTAGAAGAACAGCGCGCTAAATTCGAATTTTAAAAAGTTGTGAGCCTGAAAACCTGCTCTGGGGTGCATGACACCCCACGCGACCAATTAAGGGTTAACTGGTATGAATTAGTTCTAAAAGGGAGGTTCGTTATAAAATGATTGAATCAGTTAATGAAAATCAAAACTGTCTGAATTCAGTCACTAAATTTATGTTTGAAGTTAAAATAAATGAAAGCAAACAAATTCTTTTGAAATACAAATTCCTAATGAAAAGCTGATCATCTTCTCAAAGTACTAACCTACTGAGATGACAAAGAAGATAGGTATACTTAGTACCTACTGACTCGGATCAAAATGTAATACTCTTTTAATACCATAGTAAGTTCAAAACAGTTTTAGTAATATTTTCATTTTAAACTTGATTCCCGACGCCGCCGCCCCTTTCTTATTACTACCATAAAATCGTACCTTTATTAGCAATAGCACGTAATATAAAATTCATAAGATTAAAAAGATTTACGGTTGACCATCAAATGTGCTGATAAAGCGGCTGGGGGTTGTAAATATACGGGGTCAATTCCCTGAGAATATGGGTGAAAAAGGGACACAAATATTCGCCGATTAGTTTCATTGCGTGGACGCGAGATTTTTAAATCATAAACACGACTTTTTTGTTTCGTTTCTCCGTCCTTGTTTCTCATGGGGTGATTACGAAAAGAATTAAGGTTCAAAACATTCTATATCACACATGGTACCAGGGTACCAATTCCGCTAAATTAAGTTAAGCGACCTAACTATAGCCAACAGATTAACATTCTACAGCAATAGGTCACAAATTTGGTATTCTCTTAAGTGCCACGATTAATAGTCGATTAGTAGTCTCTAGAGGGCTTTGTCTTTCATTTGTCCTTGACGAGGGATTTAGTTGTCGATGTTGCCAATATTTAATAAAATTATTGTTCGAAGAAATTGATCAACCGATTGATTGATTTTTCAGACCTAGAATAAGCTTAGACATACTTTATAATACAGAATATTTATTTCTATAAGATTTAAATGCATTTTTTGCCTAAATTGCACGTTAATTTTCGAAAAAACACCGAAATAGTGATTGGGTGACCGAACGACTGAACGACAGAACGAACGAACGACCCCGAACGACCGAACGACATGCCATACGAGAACTACTGTCAAATAGAGAAGAGAATACCGATTGGAACTGCCACTCATGTGACATTGCGGAGTAGAATACCGATTATAGCGTAAAGTAATAAAATGTACGGCCGATCGTTGTCCGCTGTCAACTTATCTGTTTAGAGAATACCAAAAAAATTTTTGCCAAAAAAGAAACAACTTCAAAACAGAAACTAAAAAGTATGAAATAAATTAACTTGTACAGAAAATTTCGAGTTTATAAGTGATTAAAAGAAACATAAACAATTAAATAATTATGCCTTTAAAATTTTTGAAGACGGTGCCAAGTAAAACAATAACTAGATATAGGTAATATAGGTACTTCAATCTTTTTCACATCTCAAGGAAACAGGTGGCACCGTCTTCAAAAATTTTAAAGACATAATTATTTAATTGTTTATGTTTCTTTTAATCACTTATAAACTCGAAATTTTCTGTACAAGTTAATTTATTTCATACTTTTTAGTTTCTGTTTTGAAGTTGTTTCTTTTTTGGCAAAAATTTTTTATTTCACATTTTTTAGTGTCCCTTGACTGTCCTTCATTTTCATTATCAGACCCCTAATAACAGTCACAACCCATTTAGATGAAAGGTCTCAATAATATAAGTTAATCAAGCCCAAACACAAAGTACTTGCTGTAAACCGTTGTCGAGTTCCCTCGACTGCCTTTCCGCTCCATCATCAGGTCAACGTCAGACCCTCATTAAATATTAGGGCTTTAAAATTCTTATTATTGCATAATATTAAGAAACACACTAGTCGCGATGCAATTTTTTCGAGTGTTTCCCTCGATATCTCCAGGTTTCCACCATCAGGTCCTGGTTTCCTTACCATGGGACCACCCTTGGGATACCCCCTTTTCAACAAAAAAAGAATAATCAAAATCGGTTCATGGACGACGAAGTTGTGTGAAGAAACATAAGAAACAGACTAGTCGAAAATACAGTTTTTTCGATAGTTTCCCTCGATTTCTCCAGGATTCCACCATCAGATCCTGGTTTCCTTACCATGGGACCACCCTCGGGATACCTCCTTTCCAACAAAAAAAGAATCATCAAAATCGGTTCATAAACGACGAAGTTTTGCGTGGACACACATAAAAAAAAAAAAAAAAAAATATACGGTCGAATTGAGAAACTCCTCCTTTTTTTTGAAGTCGTTTAAAAATGGGTAAAATCATACAATTCACATTCTAGAGAGACACCATTTTTCATTTGGTAATTAGTAGAATACGGCCCCAGGTGTGTGGTATTACCTACACATGGTAATGTCTTATAAAAATGATGGTTGTTTTTTATACCTATCGTACTCATGGAGTACGCGGTACTATTGCTTTTAAGCTATTCGTACTCATGGATTTTGCGGTATTATTGCTTTAAAAAAATTGCTTTTAAGCTCTTATAAACTCGTACATAAATAGAGTTATTGTAATTTTTGGAATAAGTACATACTTATTAATAGATAACATTATCTAGAAATTCTTACCTACACCGAAAAAATTTATTTTATTTCCATTATGTTATTAAAAGCAAGTTTTGAAAAAAGTAATATGAAATAAAAATTCAGCGAGACATAGCCGCAGCATGCGATGTGGGAAGCTGACAAAGGAAGTATTCAGTATTTTTCTTTTAATGAGGACGCGCTGAATGCCCTATCTCCTACCTCCAACGATTCATCAACGTGATAATACAGAGCAGCCCCTTTCAATTCTTTATAAATGACACCACAAGGATTGCTTTCAACACTTTTAAGTGTTAAGCAATAAACAAAAGCCAACAGTAAGTAGTTTTAATTTTTCATTGATTTTTGATAAAGCCGCTGCCTCCAAACTAAAACAAAAAAAAACAAAAAAGTACTAAATTAGACTGTCTGCCTCAAAACGAAATAAAAAATGCATAGTTCCAATAGACATTACGGACTCCGCTATTCCACAATGCAGAAATGACATTTATTATTCTTTCTAAAAATAATACATAATATCATACGACCAAATCAACCAAACTAAGTTGCCTTCAAGTATCTTTTTTACTATTCTGTAGCCAAATGGTTTCGTCATGTTTGTCTGTCTGTCCGTCGTCCGCATGTGACACTTGACTTTTTTCGAAAATATAAGAACTAGGTCTGTACTCGTATTTCCGGAACTTGGGTATGCAAATAAATTCAGTGAATCGCTAAACTTTCATAAATTGTTTGGAAAAGATCTGGAGAGTATTTTTATAATACTTAAGTATGTCATGATTTAAAAAGACTACATTGTTATTAAAACATCAATAACGTTACAAAGAACTACTAGAACTTTTATATTTGCTGCCACGGAACACTTCGTGGGCGAGTCTGACCCGCATTTGGCTGCTTTTTGTAGTCAAAATACTACGTCATTGCAATTTGACGAACCGTCTTTTTATTCGCAAATATGCCGTCCTTTATTCACCTCACTCAGCAGTAAGGTTTTTATTATTATGCTTACTTTCTTTTTTGTAGAACACACCACTGGGCTGTAGCCATGGAGTCGTGGCGAGGAGCAGTAATGACGCGCGAAGCGTGAAATACGCGAGCATTTCGGTGCCCGGGGAAATGGAATGCACCTGCCTCCTTAGGTTTTATGTGAAGTTTCCTCACCTACTTACGGCTCTTGGTAAGGGCTGCCAATATCGCCGTCCTCACTTTGTGACCCCTCATAATACGAGCAATACTTCTTGAGAGGGTATTGAATGTGGCCCTGCCTTTCTCACACCATCTTGTAATTTTATGAGCACACCCTTGCTTTTATTTAGTTCTCGTTCATTTTACGTACCTGCCTACCTACCTGCCGACTTTTTAAAAACTTAATACCTACCTAATTAAAAGCTACTTTGTTTTACCTCTCCAGAATGTTTGTAAGTAAACAGAAGTTTATTGAGTCGAAACATTTTAATTTGTTATTTCTAACTGAGATAGCTCCTTCGTTTCAAATGTTTCAAACTTAGGTAAATACACGAATAAAAGGTAAACTATGCTCTGATATAACCAATATTTTATACCATGTACCTACAACCATCGTATTACTTACTCTAATATAACCATATCTACCTATCCGCAAAATAACACAATTTACCAAGTCCTCGAGCAATAAGGTAAGGTTAATAAGCAAAAAAGGTTTTAGAAACACAAATCTTGTTTAACAAAAACTGAAAGCACACCCACGTACGTACGAAACAAAAACAAAACAGTGATCTAAAGGCACAATATGTTTCCATCTTTTGTTTCTGGTCCTTTTGTTTGAATAGCAAATAACGATGGTCCAATTTCAGATGGTATCCATGCCATAAATATAAATTAACGATGGTTTTATTTCTTTTAATTTTGAAACTCAATTTCAGTGATTAATCGGAGCATATATCAAAATAAGTACTTATAATATTCGTCGTAGTAATAAACAAATCAAAACAGAAATAGGCACTTACCTACAATTTTTTTATTGCTAAGCACACCTAATTTAAAAAGTCAAGTACTTACTGCCCTGCTGTTGAAGCACCTCTTCATTGCGTTCGCTTCTCAGCTCTGGCAAACAAATATTAGGTAGAACCTCTACCTAATATTTGTTGCTCTTTTACAAACAAACTTTGGATTTTAAATATACTGCAGTGTTGTCTAGAGTTTTATTTTTTTTATATAAAGAAAAGTTTTTATTCGACTACATGTAGAATATTTAACTAGGTATGAGTGAGTAGGTACCTCAATTCATAGAAGATTATCAGATGTTTAATGTTTTTAAGTATATTAAGTGCAGTTTTTTACTCATAGATCTGTAATCAATTTTGCTATATTGTTTTTTTTTAATATTGTACTTATATACCTATATAATTCTGCTCAAAATTGAGGTTTGATTTGCAATAGCAAAGGACGCCACGATTTAAATAGTGAATGCCTAAAAATAATTTAATTTATTGCTTATACGATAACCAAAAAGAAGACATTCTCCAAATTCCGTCACAGGACCTTCGTAAATTGTGATTATCTTTAAGTATAGCGCCGCTACCACCAGAGCCACTCGTAGTATTTTATGAGGAAAGCCATCTGGGTCCTCGCATACCACAATAAATTCAACGTACACTGTTACGTCTTTTTCATGGACACTAAAGACTTATAAAAAGAATTTTACTACATCCAAAATACATTTTTTTAGGAAATAAAAGTAACAGCTTCTTATTTTATTTACAGTCAATAAACTGAGAGATATAATTTTATACTTCGGAATAATCAATAAGTTTATTGATAAAATATCATTAGATGCAGAAATGTTAGTGGTCGGAATTATAAAATAAAATGATGACTAGATATAAGATATTTACTTGAACAGTGTATCATTCGTGGATTTGGCAATTGAGTTTCGGTGTGACTATCTCGCTTGCCAAATACGAAAGAGATTACATTTATTTTCTCACGATCACAGCATGTTGCCTTATGATAAATCACTTTCTCGCTGCCACCGGAGAGCGGACAAAAACATTTGAAACGGTCTAACACACCGCAAAAAGATACTCGCACATGAAACCAATGTCCACTTTATCAAGGCAAACAAGAAATGTCTTTTGTTTACCTCAAATTTTTATAATTCGTAAACTTTCGATTGCTGAACTTGCCGTCATAATTTACTACTCTTAAGATTTAAAGTAATGTAGAAATTGACTGAACTGCATTCATACACTCACAGTACCTATCCATTAGGGATTGCAATCCGGTATCATTTTCAATCCGACCAGATCCGGCCGGATTTTAAGGTTACTTAGGGCCTAGTATTTAGTGCTTTTAGTTCTGATAGTAAAACATAAAAAGATGAATAAAATACATATTTATGGCAAATAACATCACTTTAATAATATTTTTTGGTATTATTTGTATTTTTGGTACTATTTGTAGGTACCAAATAAAATTATTTTTATAAATAATAAAGTAAGTAATCAGTCTGACTCTCACGTATTGTATTGTATTACATTAAACATGGTATTGCTGTAAGTATCTGAAAGTAGATACTTCAGTAATAATAAGTACTATTAAACGGTTATTAATAATCTACATAGGCTCAAGTTAACAAAACAGTCTTTTTTGTACGTATAAATTCAACTTCAGACCATATTAGGATTATGGTCTGAAGTTGAAACAATAAAATAAGAAGCATTTATTTTTTGCAATGCAGAATGCAATTGAATATTATTTCGGTGCCTAAAAGTAAGATCTTAGAAAACATTGTTGATTCCTAATCTGCTTCTGATGGCACTACAAATATAACCTGCAGCAGAAAAGGCCCTTTCTGCCTCAACACTGGTTGGCCTAATCGCCATTAATTAAGTAACTCTACAGTTACTAGTAGATCAGAATCGGAATCGGAATCCATATTTTCGTCTGCTGTTTCTGTCACATTTTCATAATTTAAGAAATCGGTGCATACAGTACTGTTTTACACGTATTCTTTGCTTTACCGGATCCGCCGGATTACCGGATCCGCCGGACCGGATTGCAATCCCTACTATCAATCTGATACCTACGGAGTGCTAAAAAAACAATGTCATGTTTTTTGAAATGATTTGTATTAATTTCGAGGAACAAAGACCCAAACTCAGATGTTGTCGTTCGTTCTGCAACATTGTGTCAATTATCCAGGAGTTTACTCCGACGACGATTGCGAGCAATGGCCATCATTTAGCCGAGTGGCGGCGATCCAATGGTCCGACCTCGTCTAATGCCGGACATCGGCTCACCATCTACTGTAGATACAGGGTGTTTTTCAATATTTTATCGAAATTACTGAATTCATTCTACCTACCTAACATGAAATGGAATCAATTTCCTTTAAAAAAATTGAAAAAACATAGATGCACAAGCATAAAATAAAATACCTGTCTTTATAAAAAGTACCCAAACAACTAACAGAATGTTTTACGACAAGGAGACTTACAAATATATATTTTTTATTTTCCTTACGATTTTTGGGGAAAATAGTTTAGTTTCATAGATATTTGAGTTTCGATTAGAGGTTAAAAGCACCCGGTATAGAAGGGACTCCACCTAATGTCTCAATTAGAAAACAGATGCCACATGCCGTGGGTACCGCACCGCAATTTTTGTAAATCTGCTTAGCCCATGGACTTTGAAATTGTTTGATGACCGGCATTACGTCTTCAGAAGCCCACAACACGTTGCTTTAAAAGGCCGTAACTTTATAATATTTAACTAAATTAATATTTTAATTAAATAAATGTAAGTTACTGCTTTAAATTATTACCTATTGTAAGAGGGGAGAAGGTAATCGTGTAACGACTCTATTTGGCTAACCCTTCGGCCAGTTTTTCTAGTATACGAGTAGGTACTGTTAAAACGGTGCGTGCAGGCAATTTATGAGAGCGATAATATCTGGATATAAATTCAAAGGATAACAATAAGACCCTTTATTGCCCCGTTGTTTTCACAAAAACGATTCAGTGTGCAATTCGTTTTTTTTCGCTAACATAAACTTAGCTAATGCCAAAGCTTTGAACCGAGTATTCGGTTTCCACATGGTGTTCCATAATTTTTTTTCTTTCAAAGTTCTTTAGGATTGTGGTTAATTTCACGATTAATGTTGCTTAGTATAAGCTGTCCGATACACCCTGTGGATAAAGTTATATTTTACGTGTCACTTTACGTATAAAAGCTGAACGATATAATGAATTCGCTTACGAAGCGATGCGGCCTTTGGATCATTGAATATAGATGAGGGATCAAAGAAAATTACGGTTGCTCGATAAAATTTGTGCCTCGTAACGTAAATTTCGCGACGCACCTTAAGACTTTGGTCATAGGTATTGTTATAAATACTTTATATATTTAGATTCAACATAATTAAAAGGTACCTACTTTCTAACTTACGATTCGTAAGTGATTCATACCAATATAAATGTTTGCAACTTCGGAACATGCAATACGAGATCCTACTTAAAACTCAATTTAAATAGTTTTGGCTTTTTATAAAATCAAAACAGGTATATTTAATGAAACTAGATGTTAAACGTGTAGGTAGGTATACCGACAGAGTTTTACTTAATAACAGCCTAACCACCTCATTTCTTTTTTAATATAGCATCTTTAGGTAAGTTTTCTTCTTTCTAAAATGAAAAATGTTTCCATACTAGAAAGTTTTACTTTTCTAGTCGGTAACTACTTACTTAAAGTATTTTGTTCTAACTCCTATCCTCCTATTTAAAATCTGAACGATGATTATTACAAGTACGTAAGTCGTGCCGATGTTGGAAGATGAACTATTTTGCGAGTACCGCACCTACTTGCCAAAGACTTAAGTGCTTTCCTTCTTAGAAGAATATTTTATAGGTTTTGAAAAATCACGTAAAGAATTAAGATACCTAGTAAAAATATGCATATAAATATTTTTAGAAATATCTTTCGAGTAAAATAAATAACTACGTATTTCGCAATACGTGATATTATGAAAATCAGGGAATGAAATAATGTTGGTCGGCAGACATGAATCGAGATTAACAAGACACCCAAGCGGTGATACCGCAGAAGATTCAAATTTGTAAATTAACATATAAATCGAAAAGATTTATCCTAAACAAGATCAAAGGAATTTGTCCGATATGAGCGAAGATACTGATGATGCGAAATCCGTATTACAGAAATATGTGGATTGTCATCTTGTAAATATACCTACCTATATTACCTTACCTACTTATCCTTATGGGACTATGTGAATGAGCGATTGAATCGCGGAACGTGAAATCGTGATAAAAGGGATGATGACTACATTCAAAAATTCATAAAATAATTATAGTCCGTCTTTTAGGCTATCAAAAATATTTGTAACACATTTTTAACCTGATAAAATACATAAATAAGTAAAAAGATACAGAGCATCAAAGTTACGGAGTGGGGGGTATTGACGTCACTCCTAGGTAAAAATGTAAAAATCGTACTTAGACGTGACATGACGTCACGAGCAACTTTAACCCAGTGTATCTTTGTCATTTTTAGCTTAAGAGAAAAAAGAAAAAATACGTGTCGAATATTTTAAAATAATCTATGTGATAGACTAAAAAAATTTGTTTGTCATCATGCCTATTCTGCCGAACACGTTTGAGTATTATACCTTCTATATTAATTTTCAAATAACTCAATATTTTACTGGTATTTGTTTATATTCCGAATAGAGATTTGAAGCTTGATCTTTAATTTAATACAGACTGCTAAATGAGCTACATGTGAAAAGTCCTATTAATTTTTGGCGTCGTCGGCCCTTATTTTTCTATTCTTTTGATCAAGAAAGTTGATCCTTCAATTTTCAAGATACGTTCACTGAGTAGTCTGCAACATCGCTGAATATGACATGACCGCCTTATGCAAATGTATCTGTTTTGAATAAGCGCCACGTATAGCGCAGTTTACATAATATTTTGTTTATCTAAGATATATGAACCCGCTCACCCAATTTAGGCAAAACTGGTTTGTGGTCCCAGCTTAATAAACTAAATACAACTAAAAGTTTTCAATTATGAATTTTAACGCCAGTATTTTGAACTTTTGAAACGTTCGAAATACGAAACACAACGATATTTAAAACAAAGCAATTTTAATCAATGAGTAAAGATGATTTGAATCATTATTATATAAATAACTTCGTACTGACAGTTTAGTAGTCTTTGATAATTAAACCACATTTTACTATACCAAATGTAAGTATAAGAAATATATATATAATATCTAAGTGCGGAGCAAATGTAACATTTAGAAAAAATAAATATCACTAAGATGGGACATTTTGTGAAAAACATGTTCTATCAAACACGTTCTTGTTGTTTTTGTTGTCACGTCCTCTCGTCCAAATGGCAGCCATTTTGTTTTTACTTAGTAAACTTTTTTAAAACTAAACTTGGTTTTACAATTCAGAAGCAGATGTCAGACTGTGCCATGCAAAAACAACATACCTAACTTTTTTTAGTATCGTATTATTAAAGAGTTTTTATGTTCTAGTTTCAATGTCTGGAACTTTGTTCTGGAACAAAATACCAGGCAAAAGTGAGAACTTTTTTCTTTTATCACTGTTGCCTCGCGGATGATTAAATAGGTAAAGACTCGCAGGCGGAAGTTCGTTTATAACAACCAACGAAAATTAATTAATTAATTTAATACTTAAATAACATAGGTGAAAATGTTGTAAGCATGTCATTAAAATATGGCTAGGCGACAAACGGGAACGGCGGGGCAGGGACGAGTTAATTGAAAATTGTCACGCAACCTTATTGTTACTGGGTTGGGTACTTTCCTGATTTCATTTTGTTACCTTATAATGCGTGTTTAGTTTGTTTAGCGTTTAATATTTTATGTTGTACTAAAGGTTTGTGAAAACTATAAGTACTAAAATCTTTAATACCACAGCTTTTTAGAAAATCTCATGAAAATGAGACACACAGTGAGACCTTCATAACAATTCTATCGTTTAAACTCAAGGTAGGTACTTGAATAAAATAATCCTACCAAATACAAATCACTTCCGAAATATAAACAGACATTCAAAGAGTTGAGGTTGAGGTTAATGATTTTAATGACAAGTAAAGTTTTATAGAAAATGCTGTTTGTTGCAATTCATAGTTATTTACATTTATTTTTTTAATCACTTAAATACCTATCGAGAGGAAATTGTAAGTATTATTCTTTTCTTACTCATTCAGTGGCACTCAATCGCAACTCATGCATTAAACATTGTACCCTCTTAAATAATAGGAAAAGTTTCGACGCTAAGGTACTGGCTATTGTTTATTCCATTCTTTCAAAGGTTCAGATTGGAAAGGCTTTTTACACCCGCACATTTACTGGGCCGAAAGAATACATTCACTTTTATTAAAAGAAGAAAACAGCCAGAGTTTCTGAAAATACAGAGTGTTTGTAATGCCACTTTGAGGAAAGTGTTTTAATACCTTCTTACATTTTACTGGTTTATTAATTTTATAATGAAAAAAAAACTGTATTTGTAAACTTTCGAATCGAATTTAAAGTTGAAGTAAGTAATATAAAATAAACTCAATACTGATTTTTTCTTGTTGATTACGATCTACCGACGATTTAATATCTTTTTATTATTAGCCATTTCAAAGGAAATTCGAACAAACAAAAGCTGCTTGCAATTTTAAATTATTGTTATAATGGTCATTGTTATCTTTAACGTTGTTTATTTCCGTTTAGTTTAAGAAGAAAGAATTAAAGGAGAATATTTTCTTTTCGTTTATTGGGTTTTCCTTTGTAGGTACTTATTTGACATTTCTTCGAGTTTTAATGTTTATTAAAGAATAACTAAAAGATCTAAGGAGATCACAGAAGGGGTAAAGAGGACTAGGACCAATTCCTCTTTCTCTTGCTTGATCCAGCTGTATATTTGGTAGTTTTTAAATCATGTTTTATTTTCAAGTAGGTAAGGTATATTGGTTGTTATAAAAAAGTAGAAGCTGTGTCACGTATAAAAGGTTTTTATTTTAAATAGCGTAGTTAATTGTCGGAGTCGGATATGTTTACACGGCAACCACAGGCGCGGCGGCAGCATATTTGTATGCCGAGTAGGCGGGGTAGGCGGAGGTGAATCTTGCAAACGAAGCCACTGGAGCGGGGTAGGCAGCGGGCACAGGGGCGGTGAACCGGGCGACAGGGGCGGAGTACGCGGCGGCTACGGGAGCTGTGTACGCGGCAGCAACGGGGGCAGCTACGGGACTGGTGTAGGCAGCAGCTACCGGGGCATACCTCGCGACCGGAGCGGCGGCAAACACCGGCGCAGCAGCGTACCGAGCAGGCACCACCGCCGGCTCAGCGACCACAGCGGGCGCTACCAACGGCTCCTTACGAACAACAGCGTTGAAGCCGTTCACTGAATCAGCTGCGTAGTCCACCACGCGGCGGGTGCCGTCGGGCTCCACCACTGAATACTGGCCCTGGACTAAATCACCGTTGCGCTGTTCCGTTTGGCTCTTGTAGTCACCAGTCAAAGAATCCGCTACGTCGTATCCGAACCGGTATTGGGGAAGAGGGTCGAATTCTTCGAGACGAGCTGCCACGGGAGCGGCCGCCACCACGGGAGCGGCTGCCAACGGAGCGACGACGCCGGCGCGGGCCATGGCCAAAAGGCAGGACAACACGACAAACTGGAAAAAATATATTAGACAACATTTAAAATGCCTCTTGTAAAAAATACGTATGATCATATTATGAACTGATGTTAATACGTTCAAAACATCTCTAAAGCAATAATTTTTGAAAAAAAAAATCTTTTGAGATTATCTGTAAATTAAAAATATAAATTCTTTGATTTATTTTTCTTAAATCACAAGTAATTATCGTGTAAAGGTTTTTAAAATGAATACTTACAACCCAATAAATTAATATTATACATATAATGTCTTAGAGCGTAGAGGTAAAAGCGAAGTGTTGACAATAACTAGGATAATTTTAAACTTATTGCTTAAACTAAAACAAAAAGTCAAGTAACATTCCCCTAACTACGTGTTATGACCCAAGGTTTTTGACTACTTAACATGATAAAAGCATGAGACAATTACAAATGGTATACTTGAGACAGTGACATAGTTTCGCGAACCTCAGTGGAACAGTTGCGTAAGCGCAGTTGCGGAGAAATTACTAATAGGCTGAGGATAGCTCTTCAAGGTTGGTATGTGACACTACACGCATCTAAATGAGTGCAAAACGTATACAACTCCGATTTATTGGCCAACAGAATTTAGTCCTTTGAAAATAACGTACAAAATAAATACAATATAAAAAAAGAAAAAAAGTTTATATAAGCATTTTAACAATTACTTAGTCTGGCAAAAGAATGAAGATAATATACTTTTAAACCCAGCAGAAACACTCGTATGTCAGTTTCAGAAAATTTTAAAAAAGTAAAGAAATAGTTATGATTAAATTTTCTTTTGATTCTTGTTAACGAAAGGATCAGTTACTTGTTTAATGAAGCATTTACCCTATTGATATCTTTCTGTAACTAAAGTTTTCATATGATCATAGAAAGATAAATAAAAAGATAAAAAATTCGCATGCAATAATAAGATGATTTTTAAGACAATTTCATATTTAGGTGAATAGATTAAATTACTTAAGTAAAATATTTGGAAGTTAGTACCAACTAACACTTTAGTAAATAATTTCTCATAAGACTTAGTGTCCGGTGATAGTTTAACTATTGATAGAAAATTACCTTAACGGCCATTTCTGGAGTTGGGAGGTGCTGGTAAGCGAAGTCAGATGAAACTGTACTGTTGAGACGTCGGCTCGAGTATTTATAGGTCGCTATTTCGTTGTGACACTGGCCAAGTTCAGAACATTATGTATGCGCATCAGTGTGGATGCATGCAATTCAATTACGGGGCTAGCCGGGGCCTTTGTTAGTATCCTTGTGTAGACAGTTGGCCAAACCTCAGTCTGGTGTTTCCTCGTACCTGATACATCGTCTGTTGATGATTGATTGTTTAGAGGCAGATTTCTGAAAACGTATGTTTCATCTGCAATTTAAAGTTCTTAACTTTAAACTGACAAAATAAATATGTCTACATATTAGAACCTAATAAAGTAAAATACTATTTACATTTTAGTACTTTATTTGACCAGATTTTACTATTTATTTTCAAAGACTCATTTCTAACACAAAATAAATTTCAAGAATGCTTAATACAATCAATAACAGTGCTCCTAGAAAATTAAAATACATTATACAATTACTTTAAACTGTTAGGTAAGTACCTACATGAAATCTTTTGAACATACAAGAGAGAGTAAGATACAAGAGAGTAAGAGCCACTTTACAAAGCCGGTTTAATTAATTACAGCAAGGCTTTGAATTCAGGCTATTAATGGATTAAATATATTAATTTTCAGACCCCTTTTGAAATCAAATGTAAGTAAAAGCTACTTCCAATTTTTAATGGCATTGGTGATGGAGATCTTTCTTCTGCAAAGCATATTAAATCACGATATTCGTCTCAAGTTAACGTGCTTATTTTTACTCGACTACGGCAGAGCCAAAAGGAGGCATACGGTACGACGGCGGCGGCTATTCTCTGAACATCGCTTCGTCTATGTATTTATGGGGTAGTTAAAAAGATAAGAACTATTTCTTGTTTCTTACTTTTAATCGCTTTCCGTAGTCGAATTTTAGTTTCTTGGATTTTATTATCAATATAATAAATTTGTATTATAATAAAGTTGCTTCTACTGAATTAAAATATTATAATAAAAATATTATAATTATAATTAATATTATAATATTATTATAATTAAAAATATTATAATAAAGTTGCTTCTACTGAATAGATTTTAATGAAACCATATGAAACCACTATTCTATGCATACTATTCTATACTATTTTTTGTAGACTATTTTTTGTATGTTATTGCTTTTTGCATTAAGGAGTAACAAACAAGGACACAAAAACAAAGCTAAGCAAGGTTAATAATAAACTAGCAACAGGCAGTCCTATTGTTTGGTGGTAATATTTTTCAGGCAACATCAGGACATATCCATCCCAACATCCTCAGATTCATCTATCAACACATATAATATTCGAACAATACGCTGACAGTTATATTAAACTCAAATATCTTTATTTCGTAGATATAAATAGGTACCTATACGAGAACATAGCACTAGATATAATTCAATGTTACTTTTTTAAAAGCTTAAGAACACAATATTCGCAAGGTCTACCTTTTCCAGAGAGAAGAATCTAGCTAGACTATTTACAAATCAAGGGTTACAATTAGGAACTATAAATTAATAAAAATAAAAGTAGGTGTGATGGGGAGCTGAAAAGAAAAAATCTTGGGTAGCAGCACCTTCATACAGACCTCAATGCAAGGGCCAACCACCAGTAGTTTTTTTAGTATACGTTAGATTTGGGTAAATGTATTGTGATTCTGTTAATATTTTTGTAATAAACATCCATCCCTCACTCACTAAGAGATTCCCATGAACCCAATTTATAAATAGATGGAGTAATAATCAAAGGGATGCAGGAACCATTTATGAGGATGAAATATCAGACTACGTTCAAGGAAATAGTATCCGAGTAGCGTGTGTGTTCTTGCCTTGCAAGCAATCCTATCTTGATAAACTTGTTTACCAATGTTGAGAATGTCCTGGTTAATTATATTTGCCTCCATGCGGATTTCTGTTATTTGTTTAATATAAGTTTATTATACTGCAGATTAACTCAAAAAAAGCATGTTTAAAATGAGTGTGAGGCGATTGATAAATGTGGATGAAGCGAAGAAGTATGTTTGGATCGTAGCAAGTGGAAAGAAGTGGTCTCTGTCTACGTACTCCAATAGGAGAAAGGCCGGCCGGTAAGTATGGTAAAATGAATCTTTTTGTTGTCATAAAGTGGTTTTGTTTATTGTAAGTATATTTCATATCGTCTTTCTTTTAGATGCTCCCTGTACGGTACAGAATGTTGCTTCATTAGATATCGATACTGTCAGAGGTGATGTTGTATAAACAAACAATATATAATGAGGTCAATTTATCGAATTCTCAATGTTTACTACCAATTTTTCTTTGAAATAACAACATTTTCTAGAGAAGTTGACAAATAGATCTAAGAAAAAGTAATGTTGAGACCTTTTTGTTTGGTAAATAATAATTATAGAGATGATGATTGTATGAGAATTATTTATTCGTTGGATCCGTATGTACAGCGGACATATATTTACTTAAATACCTCTACATATATATATATTCAATGCCTAAGTACTTTATTTTTATAATACGAAATGTAATGACAGTCGAAAGTATTACAATGTAGGTAATATGTATTGTAACACCAATTTACAGACCTAGTACGTATTATTATTACTTGAAGGTAGGTATGTGTATACTTCGGACATGCGTTAAACAAACCACCTATCTCAATATTACGATCCCCAAATGGTTTTACAGCATCATGTTTTACCCTAAATAAATGTCGAAATCCCAAAGTAGTTAACCTGTCCGTCGGCCAGTCCAATTCCATTATTATGAAACAATGGCGGCCGCGACGTTGGAAAACGTTGTCCTGGGCCTTGATTCTGTAATTTCTTGTTATTTTCAGTGTAAGGATATCGACACCGACACCGATAAGCCACTGAACTGAATTTTGGTAGTCTCTAAAATTAAAACTTCGGTGTGGCTGTCCTGTCGATGGTGACTTTGCTTTTTTTTTTAACACGTTTGATACCCATATTTTTTAATGATTTATTTTTACATTCGTTCTTTTTAGTGGCTGTATAGTCGAATGTCACTGCTTACCAAATATTTGAATGAGATAGAGTCGTTGCAGTGTTGCCGTATGTACGAATTTGTCCGTACACGTACGGAATTTGGGGTATTACGTACGGAGAGAAATGGCGTACGGATTTGTGTTCGGATTTTTAATTATTACACATTATAAATAAAATGTAGCACGCTTTCAAAAATAAAAGTGAATATCTATGTCGATTTCGATAGTTTTTCACTTCCCTCATCTCATAAATTATATTATTGAGTAAGTAATTCCCCATTCTAGACAATAACTTGTCTATGACAACTGATTGTCTATGATCGGGAATTACCGCAACATATTTCGTTTCGTCTGACAGAGGGAGCATGATACACGACTGACATGAATGAACGAAAGAGATACATTATAAATCCATTGTTGTTGTGGTTATTGTTTTGGCATAACGCGCTCATTTATACGCATTGTTCTTTCTTAAAGTGAATAAAGTATTGCTGTGTGCGCAGCAGTTGAGCGTATTTTCTCTGCTATTAACTTAATAAAAACAAAACAACGAAATCAACTCTCAACAGAGACAATCGATACGCTTCTGCATACTAAACAATTGTTAGGAAATACGAAATGTTTTGATTTGAATGTTGATAATGATATGATTAAAAAAATTAATAAAGACATGTATAAATAATTCTTGCTATTGAATTTGTTTTTTTTTATTGTACGGATTTCGTACGGAGTTTCAGATTTATTTTACGTACGGAATTTGTACGGATTTTACTGTCGAATGTACAGATTTTTAGTTCTTGTTGTATGGCAACACTGAGTCGCTGTCAGTTGTCATTGTCAGCGTTGTTTTGACATTGTTTGTGATAACTTGTTGGTGTTTATTTTGTGTTTATTCGTGTATTTATCCACTAAAATGACTTTATAAGTGGTGTAAAAATGACTTTATAAGTGGTGTAATCTAATTCTCCAAAACACCCGAAAAACTGTTTACCAAAAAATTTTAAAATTCGTAAAAAGTGGTTGCAGCTTGCCCGCATGGATCCTAGGAATATGTCTTATAGATCAACTACTTTTTCCTGTGAAGACCACTTCAATGTAAGTTAACATACCTAGAGATAAAAGATTATTGTACTAAAGTGATAAAAGGTACTAAAGTATGTTGTGGTTTTGAGGTTAGCTTATAACTTTGTTATTTTGTTACAGATGGAGCAAGATATTGCTAACTATGGTCAATATAAAAAGGATTTTTTTTTAAATGCATTGATCGATGGAGCAACGCCTTCTAAATCTGATTGCCAACCAGATCGCCGGAAAATAACGTCTGATAAAAGTAGTACTTCTCGGCGAACATTCATAAAAGACAAAAACTGAAATGCTTCTAGAGCTCATTAGAAAAGAGGAAGAATCTCAACCTATTGAAAGTGCGCCTGAAATTTTTATTGAAACTCCTATAACGACAGGTATGTGAACTTCTATATTACCTACATATCCAAAAATAAAGCGATGTGAGATTTTTCATTATGTATGCCTATTATACTTAGTTTATTTCTCTACCTAGATGCTACTATCTGTGTAAGTTAATAAACAAGTGCTTCAAACTCGTGAATCAATTTCTTTGAAAACTATAGACATGACAGAGAAATATAAAGTCCTTATGCGATATTGTTGTTGTCAAGCCAGGCTGTATTAGCCAAGCTTCCTAAATTATTTTATAATGATATGTAAGTATTCATATTTTTTTATCTTTACAGAATCACCACCAAGAAAAGATCAATTTACATCAACCGAAAACGATCAATTTACATCACAGCTGAAAAGGCAGTCCAATTTAAGGAAAAATTGCATTATAGAAGTAAAGCTTTACCAACAACAATGGTGTCCAAAGATGTCGCACTTTCTCCTTATAAATTGTCAACCATTACAAGTTACACATCTCCATTTAAGATGGAACAGTGCAGTAATGTAATAAAGCCATCAAAAAGGGGTCTTACTGAATTAATAGGAGAATTGGGTTTATTGATGAAGATAAATCAGACAGTGAAAATGTAGAGGTTCCAAAACAGCCAGATTCATCATCATATGCACCTTCTTCATCTATTGTTTCCAACTCGGGTACAACCATAGCAGAAACCAACGAAGATATTCATAAAATACAGTGTTTGCAGCATATTTTGCGCCTTATTCATAGAAAACCTATGATGTACATTGGAATCTCTGAAGATTCATATTTTTTAGTACTTACACCTGATTCATAAACGTATCCGTATACCACATGAACATATTTTGCTTTGTCTTAAAAAAAAAAATGATTAGGGAGTACTTTTTCAGAACTTGAAGATAATTTTGGATTATCTCTGTCATATGCTAGTAAATATAATTTTTAAAAATATAAAAAATATACCCTTGATTGCTAATGTGCTATGAAGTTATATTGTGAATATAGATGTAGTTTCAACTAAAAAGCCACTACCCATTTCATTTCGCCATATTTTTTACAATGTCAGCTGTATAATTGATTGTTTAGAAATTGATATTCATAAGCCACCTAAAGCCCTTTTCCAAGCACTTACTTGGTCTGATTATAAAAAAGGTAATAGGTAGGGTCACTTGTCGAACAGTGGCTATACCAGAAACAGTGGCTCACCTACAGTATCTGGGAAAGAGGCAGAGATATCTATTCGTTATATTTACTTTTCGAAAGCGGTTGACATGTGTACAAGTTCATTCCAGTTAGTCGGCGAAAATTATGTGAAATTTTTGTGTTATTGGATTTTTATGTTTTTCTTAAAACAAAAGTCGTCTTTAAGGTAAGAAACATTTTGTTCCAACTTTTTATTAATGTGTTATTATGGGTAACTGTTATTTTCTGTAGATTCTATGTTTAATCAAGATTAAATTAATACAGATTTCAGTGTCGCTTGTTGTTTATATTTTTCTTGGGACCGTTTTAAATTCAAAACGGCGTAAGCTTCCACAGTGGCTCAGTTTTGAAAGGTTAACAGTGGATCATGAACCACTGTGTACTTTTGATATATTTTTATAATTATTTACCTAACAATTTCTTTAAATTGTGAAGAAAATCACAATATAGTGACATAGATTTATTTCTTTTAGAGTGCTTCAGACGAACAAGCCGCGGTTCACCGGGAGGGACCCATACTGACGCAAAGATGAAGAAAACTGTCGAATATATGAAATCTGGAATGTGTGCTAGAAAGGCATCGAAGACATTCGGCATTGCTTTTATAACTGTGCGACGTTTTTATCTAAAGTCAAAAAAAATTGCACCGTCATTGATACAGAGGTCGTTTCCGAATTATGAGGCACCTAAAAATCAAAGTTTTTAATGATGAAGACGAGAAAGAGTTGAATTTTTTTAAAAATACTATAATACTATAACTATAAAATACTAAAATCTCAGAAAAAGAATGCCGAAAAGTCGCATTTCAAATGGCGGAAGTTAATGACTTAATAATGCCCGAAAACTGGAAAGCTCATCAATTAATGTGTAAGGAGTGTCTTAGATGTTTTAGGCGAAGATATAGTGATCTCCGTTTACGCAGAACCGAACCATGCAGTCTAGCCAGAGCCACGGTTTTCATCAGGCATAATTTAGAAACAAGAACTAAGAAGATTTATTGTAGACACCCTGGATTCAAATGATTATGAGTACAATAATAAATGAGTGATTAAATAAGAATGAATTTGTTGCATTTATTGACAAAACTGAATATATTTACGACCATGATCCATCGTGAACTACCCTGATCCACTGTGTATTTGCCCCTGAACCACTGTTTCGACCCCCTGGTACACAGTGGCTAATTTCTGTGTTTAAAAAAAAACTGCGATATCTTTTTTCCTATTAAGAATAACGACAAAAAGAATAATATTTATGAAACTAGAATGTTTACACCCTACGTTAGTCAGTATTGGTACATCCTAATACTGCTGAGAGCTGTGCTACAGCCTTCGGAAAAAAAGTGAGCCACTGAGTACCAACTGACCCTACAGTAAAATATTTGATTTCATGTACTCTAAATGGATAGGTCAATTACATTTCACCTGGTTTTGGGAGATGGGCCACTGATGTTACAATATTACAAAATTGTGACTTTTTAGATTTATTAGGTCCAGGTAATTATGTTCCAGCTGACTGGGGATTTAAGCATGTTGAGCAAACACTGAATGCAAAGGGAATTAAATTGCTTAGACCACCAAGTGTCCCAGCAGGGTCAAAGCTAACAAAAAAAGAAGTAAGGCAAACGAAAATTATAGCTAGTTTAAGAATTCATATAGAACGAGTGATAAGGAGATTAAGAGAGTTCCACATGTTAAAGCAATATCATGTTATCAACAAAAACATTATACGAGTACTTGATGATGTTATCGTTAAAGCTTGTGCTCTGATCAACACACAGGACTCTCTTATAAAATAAGGAAAATGATGGGCATTAAAATGTACCTATGTACCTTTAGTTTTAGTTATTTGAAATATATGTTATTTGTTAAATAAATCCAGCATTTATTATTTTTCTAATAAAAAATCTCTCTAATGAACTACCTACCTAATCCTTGATAGGAATTGGTAGCTTTGTTTATTACTTTTGGAAGACAGTTAAATGACCCAAGATTACTAAGTTACCTATAATATCCTAGTATGTATGTAAGTACCTAACAAATTCATAGGCACTGAAATGTAGAAAGTGCTCTACTTCAAACTAATTTTTCAATCTTTACTTGTTAGGATGTGCACTCAAATTAGTTAGTCCTGTCAGTGAATAAATTAACTTGGTTTCAATGAGCAATAGTTATTTATTGTATGATATTGACATACCTATCTGAATGGTGTTATGTAAAAAGGAAACAATAAGAAGTTAAAAATATTTTAATTACTTAAATAGTTAGCAAAGACACAATGGTGTATGGTCCATAATGGTACCGTTACCAAATACATAGGTACCTATTATTATTACGATTATGAACAATATGGGACAGATATTTTTTTTCCAAAATAACTCAGGTGAAATAAATAAATAATTTAAATATTGTTCATTAAATATAACTGGAACAACATCCACTTTCTTTGTTTTTTCAAAGTCTGGATGTGCAACGCACAAATATCCTTTTTTTAAATTTGTCAGGTACATTTGCAGCGCACTAATTCACAGTTCATTACTTTTCTATCTTTTATTGTTTGAAGGTACTCATTTAGCAGAACTTGCACTACTGTCTGAAGTCAAAGCTTCTTTATTGCAAAGTTGTTCCACTGTTACAAACTTCAATGTGGTTCCAACATGGGAAAGTTTTGATTTCTTCTAATAGCACTCCACCTCTGTGCAAGAAGGCTCCTCGCTTCTTCTGTGAGACCACATTAGGAAAGCAACAGCATGTTTGCAACCGCCAGCTGATGCTGTGCAGTCTAAACATTGGCAGCTTACAATTTCCTCTTTGTTCTCGTCTACAACCATTGTCACATTGTAAGAACCCGCTTTCACTTTGTGTTCTGGACAAATCTTGCATTTAAGTGTGCAGACGCCAGACTCGCGACGCAGTTGCACGTAACCAATGGCATCGTCACCGTACGACTCTCTTCCACCCCTAAAACAAAGAACAAGTAAGTTAGGTACCTAATGAAGCTGTTTTTCGCAATAGTAGCTAAAATAATGCTATATATCTTTAGTAGTTGAATGTAAATTATATACTTACACAGCAGTTTTCACATTCCCGAGTTCTGCAGCATAAAAGTCTACCGTTTATACCGTCTGCTTTGTCCATTTTAAAAAACTCTGAAGACAAAAGTAGCAGAAACATAAATAACAGAATTAATTCAGAAAATAACACAAAAAGCTATGATGCAGTTTTGACAGTTGGCAGCCATTAAAACTATTGAAAGAAACGTCAAATAATTAGGGAATACGGTTTTGATACGACATCATGAAGCCACTGAAGCAAATTTTGGTAGTCTCTAAAATTAAAACTTCGGTGCCGCTGTCCTGTCGATCGTGACTTCCTTTTTTTTTTTAAACACGTTTGATACCCATATTTTTTAATGATGTTTTTTTCATTCGTTCTTTTTAGTGGCTGTATAGCCGAATGTTACTGCTAATTCAATATTTGAAGAAAAAAGTGGCATGTTTTTTGTTGGTTGACATATGTTTGACGGTGAAAGTCATTGGAAATTTGGAAGATTCGACTGAAATTGTAGAAAAACTGTTTAAAAACAAATTACTTCTGCTTTGGTAAGTAAGTAAGTTAGTCTTTTTATTACAAATCATTACGTTGTTTAAATGTTCAAGACAATTCTTACTATAAAAACCTGATTGTTTTAGGTAACATCTTGATAGATTATACGGAGGCCCACCCTGACCTGGCACTAGGAAGGTGCACAAGGACGAAGGAGGGCCGCAGTCTAGCTTAAAGGCTCTGAGAGGAATGCGCCCTGCTACTGAACAATGTAGGGGCAGACTGTACTCATAAAAACTAGTGAGGATTATTCATACAATATGATATTAATGTGACGAATTCAAGTGTAAATTTAATGTTACCTACGAATAAATAATTTTTGATTTGATTTGATTACTAACCTGAGACTACTCTCTGATCAACATTTATTCCTTTTTCAGAATTACAACGAATATAAGAGTAAACTCATAAGAAAAATTAAATCAGAAAGAAAAGACAAGTGCTACAGGAGGAAGGCAGCTGCTGAAATAACATTGTCTCAGGCAGAAGATATAGAGTTGCTTGCTGCAAAGCTTTCAGAAATATCATTGCATGGCTTAACACCAACTAATAGACGCCGCCGCCGTAGTCACATTTTGTTTGATCTAAAACTATTATCGTGACCTAATGTAAACCTATAGTGCAAATAAACGTATTGAATATTAACCCATTCAGAATGCTATAACTCCTTTTGAGTTTTATTTAATATATTAGAATTTGTTATGATTAACTACATTAATACGGTACTTATCGCTTACAAACATCTTAGAGCAAATATGTTACTTGTAGGTATTAAACTTTGAGTAGAATGTAGAAATTATTTAATAGGAATTTATTCTTGTTAACTATAATGTAGTCTTGTTTTAGTAGTTTCATTTTGCAAGAAGCAATTGAGTTTTATTTATCTGAATATGTGTACGTCGTGGGTCTCTCATAAACTAGCTAGTAACTGTGTTAAATAAAGGAAGATATTGCAAAATACTATAGCCTTTTATTCTGAAATACTTATACATTTTTACACATTTATAATAATCTATATAAGTACCTATATAAAAGAAAGTTGTGTTGTTTACGGTATTTACATAACTACAAAACGTATACAGGCAAAGGTCCACAAGGAGGAAGATTCAAAGTCCGTAGGTAAACACCAACACAATGAAAAAACTGCAGCAGGAGATAGAGTAATCCAAACGTACCTATATAAAATCAAACATGACACACACACGACATATCGGAATAGGTTTTTTTTCCTTCTTTACCTTCTTTCTCCTAGATATGAATTGTTATTCAAAGAAACATTAAGTGTTTTTTTATCGAGTCTATATAAAATGTGAAGAGACATTGAAAGGACTTTGCTAAAATAGCAGTGTCTGCTCAAATGCAGTTTTGACAGTTGACAGCCATTGAAAAAAACGTCAAATAAATTAGGGAATACGGTTTTGATGCGACATCATGAAGCCACTGATAACGGGAATACCAAAATTTGCTAAGATGGCTCCGTGGCCCCACGATGGCGCCATCGATGTCAAAAATGTATCAAAAAACGAGTTTTGCGGAATACCAAAATTTGCAACCATGGCTCAGTGGCTTCATGGTGGCCCCATTGATCCCAATCAAGCCAAGCCATTTTTTTACAGAATACCAAATGTGTCAAAAATTGCCGTCGACAGTATACCGACACGATATCCACGGCTATTTTAACTTACAGAATCGAGGCCCTGCTTAATTGTTTTTGGATGATTGTTACGAGCGACACAAAGCAGAAATGTACTGTCAAGGGGATATCACATAAATTGAGGAAACACGCCCAAAGTATTTCCACCCGGGTCTAACCTATCTATGTATTTATACAGTATCACACAGTATTTGATATTGAAACACTGGTCCTAAGGGATATAAATTGAAATATGAAAAGAAATCAATGAAGTGGGTCAATTACCTTTAGTGACACGCGGTAATGGAAACTTTATCTTTATTTAACAACTTGGAATTTTTATTATTGCTCTTTTCCGGAAACTTATTGAGTAGTTTATTAAACATTTTAAAGTGTTTTTTTTTTATTTCTTATAGTTATACGATTCTCTTGACAAAACCCTTTTTAATACTTTACTAGATTTATATTAAGAAATATTACACGAACGATAATGGATTAACTTATAAGAAACTTAATTCCCAATAAATGGTGAATCATAAAAATACTGTCGATTAACTTTTATTTTTATAATAAGTATGGGAGAAACATAAAATAATACAACAGTCTATAATTAAGTGTTAATGAAATGAAATGAAATGAAATGAAATGTTTATTTAATCTTGTAGGACGAGTTTGACATCACATAAGATGAAGTGTTAATGAAGTGTTAAGTTATGAAGTAGGTATACTATAAGATGAGAATATTTATGGTATCTACACACCAAAGCTGCCGGCTTTTTTGACAGCTGCCATTCGTATGACATAAAGCCGCCGGCCTAGCCCGGCGGCCTGCCGGCGGCTTTGGTGTGTAGATAGCATAACACATGATAAAACTTAAATAAACAAACAACATTTATTAAGGCTTTGTTAAATTCTTGAAAAACATATTTACTCTCCATAAATAAATGTGCCAGAAAGTGTCATAAAATATGAAATTTAGGATAGTAGCGTAAGCTCATAATAGTTTCTAGGTACCAAGCTGGCAGGCTACATTTAAACCCAAGTGGGGTTAGCAAATTGAGGCGTCTCAAGTTCCTTCCACCTTAATCTACTGAATGTTATGACGGCGGCGACCGGGATAATTATTTCAACAAAGCACGTTCTTGGCCCGAATTGCTTAGTATTTAATGACAGGGCTCGGTTCTCACTCGGGTAGGTAAATGAGTTTACAATATCACAATTCAGTTTAAAGTTTTATTTTTTATTAAGCGAATATAATTGCCGTGAAACACAAAAAAAATCTACGTTAAAAACGAAGTACCTACTTACTTTGTGATATGGCTTTTATGTAAATTTTAGTTACATGATGTAAGTTTCGTCTTTATCGACTTTCTCAAACTAAGAACATTCACCAGCCATAGTAAAACACAAGTTCTTCAATAAAAGCCATTGTTATTTTCTGGAAATGTTTTCTTATGTCGTTAACCGAGATTCGCCGAAGGGCATATTGATAAACGAGCGCTTAGCAAACCCGACACGCATACAAATATATCGCCAAGAATATTTTATGTTTAACGTCTACGGTCTGAAAGCTGAACATAGCTTTTTTATTTGTTGATTGCGGTTTTAATGCATGTTATGTTACCGGAAATGTATGTAATCCGTCATTGTATACAATTCTTATGAAATGTAGGTAATTCCTAAAATGGCACGGAAATGTGTGAATTAAATTATATGTATTATACACATTTCCTAGGAAATCTATACATTTCCGAAATCATTTATTATCTACATTTCCTAATACGATATTAGAATTATATGCCATTCCGAGGAAATGTACACAATTTTTGTATTAATGTACATTCCTAGTATCTATATCTATGCATTAAATAGATTTTCAAACAATATTTTATACATTTCCTAAATAGCATCGGAATTGTACACATTTCCTAGGATTTGTATACAATTCCTTGATTTCATACATTTCCGGTAACATAAAGAGGCAGGGCCCATTTCACCACTTACAGATACTATTTAACTGACAGATAAACCTTTGGCAGTTATAAAATACTTCTAGGAATAAATTGTACCTATCTGTAAGTGATAAAACGGGCTTTTTCATATTTTACAGGATGAGTGAGAGTACCGACGAAAATTTCTGACCATTTTTTTTTCTTTCTACACTCACTAGACAATTTTCAATCAAAAATACGATTTAATATAGCAGACAGACCCTTACAAAGTTCTCAATCAATGATACGATAAGTAATATTTATTGATTACATTTCAAATAAAATCATCATTGCTTGTAAATGAAGAGTATTGCACATACATAAGCTGAATGCCAAGTCAGCTTTTGTTTAGAAATTGTTTGGCCGCTACACATTTGTTGCATATGAAACGCATAGCCTGGTAATTCAGATCGTTCAAATTCACTCAACTGTTAATCCAAACTTTTTAAAGATTAGTGCGGTTATTGGGCAGACGGGCATGGTTTTCTGGTATCGACCGACAGCTATTTAAACAACAGAAATTACAGGCAGGTAAATAATTTAAAAGACTCGACATACAAAAGTCACGTTAAAAGAACATTAAATTAATGATTAATTTACATTACAAACATTAAACATTAATCCCAAATAAGTAGCTACATAGGTCATTCCAATATATGATTCGAATTAGTGTTGCAGCTTGATAGGCCAATATCGATTGTTTATCGATAGCCTATCGATAGTTCAAATATCATGTACCCAATCGATAGGACAATCGATAGTATCGATACGATCCATAGTATCGATATCTCTTTCGCTGAAATAGTATCGGTTAACAGCAATACTATCGATAGTATCGATAATTTCGTTCGCTGCCATCAATGAACTATCGATAGTATTGTTCTCCAATATTGAATAGACTATCGATACTATCGACAATATCGATACTATCGATAGTTTTGCTCTATCGATAGTGATATTTATTTCAATAGTATTGTTAAACTATCGATTTTTCGGCAACACTAAATTCGAATCCATTACATTCATCAGTTGATTGGATTGACGGGTTTAAAACCTTATCTACCCTCATGATAATTAATTTAACAAATCAAATGAATCAATACAAATACTGCCAAGATATACTTACATAGTTTATAATAAAATATTTATGCACTCAAAATGAAATGTAATTAACATGCCTCAATTATTATTATTCTTCCGATCTTAAATTCCTAGATAATAATTAGTAACCATCTAAGTAACTTCTGTTTTGATACCCTGGAAGCATTTAATTGGACAAAGGATATTTATGTAGTTGCCCTTGGTTCCCATGTAATAAAGTTTTCGACTTAAATAGGTTCATAATTAAATTAGATACGTACCTATACGAGATGCAGGTAAGTACTTAAACTTCAATTTTATAAGACATAAAATTTAAAATGAAATATAAAGAAAGAACGCTCTTTTTAATGTATTCAGATGCTGCTCTTGAGTCCCAGTCCGAGCTCAGACCTATGGAATAATTTTAATATTCAAATATGAAAAATTTGCTTCGCGTTTTGATTGTTTTCTTACAAATTTATCTAGGAATTATGAATGTTACATTAAAAGTTAGGATTTATGGCATAAGTTTGCTAATTAACCAATTGCATACCTACAAGTATTTTTAAAAACAAAGAACCGAATTACTACTGTCAAAGTGAAGTTATTATCTATTGAATTAAATACCTAATTAATGAATAAAAAATACTAAAACATTATGCGGTTCATGCTGCAACCAGCAGTACGTAAAAGCGCTAATAATGTTCGTTATCAAAATCTCAATCAAAAAAATAATCACAAGCTTGTCAGGAGTTTATGATTGAACCATTCAAGATCGCTTGAATAAACATGAATCACAAAATGTATCAAAACAGACAAATTCAGCTTGTTTCAGCAGCACACTGAAATGCTTTTATTGCCAGCTCAGATAATCCGTTTTCATGAATAATTTCCTATTTTCTTTCCATTCCCGAGAGTCAAAAAACTCAGAGACGAAACCATACAATCATTATTAATTTATTTAATTTTTCATCTCTTTTTACGCGAACAGGTGGTTTACATGACTGAATTTCTCTCTCGCAATTTTATAAACACGATTTGAAGCATTTTCATTTAGAATATGAATATGTTATTTCTGTAATTTTGGTAAGTACTTAGGTATAATAAATCGAGATAAAAAGTTTCACATAAATATAGTACCTACCCAATTATATGGTAAATATAAATCTATTTCATTTAGTCCCCTTAAAAATATTTCTTTAGACTGTAAAATACAGCCACATGAACAAAACAAGCTTTTAACAACAAAATCTTATCAGTGTTTAACGTTGATATGATAATAGTCGCAATCACGGGGTTTGGTGTCTAGAGATCGTGCTACGAGTTTTCAAAGAGGATGCATCAAAGAGCAGCTATTTCAACTTTGAAGATACGACAAAACATTCATGAAGGATATATCCCAAAAATCCTGCGATATGTGTTTGTCATCAAATGAAAGATTAGTTCAGTACTTGATGTTATTATTTATTAAGATTTAAAAGTATTTAAATTCATTGAACTAATTGTACAGGAGTAATTGCACGTAGTACTATTACATAATCCGCGGTAATGTTGCCGACGATGGTGGCACCCTCATTTATTTTCAGGAATTTTGTGTCGCACTATACCTATTTATTAAAAACTAACTACCTACCTACAAATGTAGGGCTGCTTAAAGTAATTTTTTTAAAGTTTTTATAGCATTAAAAAACGTGACTTTTTTTTCTTTTATGCTTTCTGTAAGTATATCATCCTGCAAAAACCTCGTAAAAAAATGAAGCAACTGGTGTTTTCAACTAAATACAAACCATGCATGCAATAATGTTGTATGTCGCATCTACTCTAGATGCCTACTCTTTGTGCGTAGCCGCGACGCGCGTGATTGGAATCCTCTAGCGTCACGATAACGCTCGTCGAATCGGATTTGAATATGAATAGAATATTAATGAAAAACTTGCCTCCGACTATCAAGACAACTCGTACTGATTTGTTTCGTTGCGAAATCGCTCGAGACAAGAATAAAGGAAAGCTTTACGTCAAAGTTTTGCAATGGAGACAAAATTTAACATGAACAAAACTCTTTTTGAATTACTTATTTGATATTCTTATTTGCTGATGCCTGATGCAGAGAGAAACTGACAGAGATCCTAAATAAAACCCGTAAATAAAATAATAACGTAGGTACTTCAATAAAAACATATATTTTTTTGACACACAAAAATACCTACTTAGGGCCTTTAAATATATCTACTTAGTACCTACCATTAAACAGACATCGTATTCGTATCATTAAATTTTACCATCAAATAAATGTTCACTGTAGAAACTCCTCAAGACTATATCGTCTCCTATAGTAGATAAGACTGGGAACTTGCGAGAATAGATTCGGTTGCAAAATTGGAGCGAAACTCAGTATATAGCTTTCTGAATAACTTGTTTCGTCTCTATTTGTCGCACGGAATAACCCTCGTTTGGGAAATAGTTCTTTAACGACTTCTGTCACAGAATAAAGATTATTAACAAACTACATCTAGGCATGTATTCTTTTTAAAATAATTCAGTATCAAGTGCCGGAGCTTGAGAATTATCAATACTTACCCAAGAAAATAATATTAAAAAAAAAATTTAATTATCAATTTGGTGGACCGACGACCTGGTGAAAGTCAAGGGAATCCGTTGGATGCAGGCAGCGCAAGTCCGTCGTTGTGGCGAGCTTTGGGGGAGCTTTTTGTCCAGCAGTGGACGTCCCCAAGCTGACACAACAACAACACCTTAAATAAATAGAAGTGTACCTACCTAATACTTTTTCTGCCTAAACACATACATTTCCTATGTAAAATGATGCCTATTCTGACAAATGTGCTTTGCTTTCGTGGTCAATGTGAAAACTCGGACTTGATTCAAATTCAATTTTTAATATTTTAGCAAAATAATACCTACTTATAGACTATTCGTTTACATTTAATGTTTATTTTGCCATATTAATAAAATTCAAATCGTTCCAAAAGCTCAATTATTATTTTGTGCATTTATTTATTGTAAGTATTTGTGCATTATTGGTGAACTATGATCACAACTAAACAAACTTTACAACATTTTGTGCATAATTTACCAAACATTTAACAACAATAAATAGGTATTAAATAATATTTCCTTTACGTAAACAAGTACGTTTTGCTCCTGGAAATTGAATTATGAACTGAAAGGGATAAAAACGATGCATATAATTTGTTTTCAGAGAGAGAGGTCAGCGAGAATATAATGGAAGGCCATAACTACGTTATTTAATATTCAAATTATGCAAAAGTGGTTTTTTCCACAAAGTAGTGGCATATTCCCAATTATTTAGTTTGTTAGTCAGATTTTTTCAAATTCTGCAGTTCTATTGATATATAGCTCTGCTCTTCCGTATTTATAAGTAGGTAGGTACTAAAACGGGAACATTAGTGAGAGAACTCGAAAGTAGATTGTTGCTTATCGGATATCCAGCAGGTTATTTAATCTACTGCTAGTTGCAGAAAAGGTGATTAAAGTTTACGAAGCCTTAAACGTATAGTATACTCTTTCTTTGTTGAAAATCGGAAGAATACGGCACGATGTATAAAGGATAATTAATGTTACTCGCTTTTTCTGCAACCAACTGTCACTGAATTCCCATTCAACTTTATTAGTGAAGGCAGCCAATCGTTAATCTTCATCTACGTGTTGTATCGATAAACCTTTAGGAACGTTTGCGATCTATTGCAATTTACTCAGGATTTTTAACCCCCGACCACCCCGACGCAAAAATAGGGGTGTCATAAGCTTAACGTGTTTGTCTGTGTGTTTGTCTGTCTGTGGCTCCATACATAACTCTCAATTACGTGAAGCGATTTTGATGTAGTTTTTTTTTTGTTTAAATGTGCTTTAATCGAACGTGCGTGTTCTTAGCTTTGTTTGATTAATATCGGTTTTACTATTTATTTATATATGATATAGAAAAAGCGTAAGTCTATGTTTTTAATTGAAAGTACCTATGAAACCACTGTTCTTACAAGACCCTACAGCCAGATGCAGAAAAGATTTATCATAGCAAATACTCCATATCGTTGGCCAGAAATCTGAAGAACTGCAGTTTATTTTAGCAAGTAAATGATTGTTGTCTTTAACGCTTTAACTCCCCTTCCTGCAGCTCAAAGTTAATTTGCTGTCATTCAAGTGGAGTTATATAAATAGGAACATTGTTCTTGTAGACGACGACGCGACGACCTAATTTCCGGAGCGCTAGTAATTACAACTTTATTGTGCGCTCAGCGCTTAGCTGCAACCGTGTACTCCTGTACATATTAACCTGTCTCTGAAGTGAAGGTAATACCTTCCGGTGCAGGGATGAAACTAAATTCATTAATGGATATCATAACTGCAGTCAAACTAGTTGTAAGTTAGGACTCAGCTGCAAGGAATTTCATCCTAGTTAAATTTTATGACCGAAAAAATTCCTGTTATTATTTTATGATCTTCTCTATAGAAAATTACTCAACCACAGCCGCAGAAAAGGCACTTAGATAATTGTAGGCTAGTGCTGTCTACACACCAAAGCCGCCGGCATGCCGCCGGCTTTTTACAGCTGCCATTCGTTTGACGGAAAGCCGCCAGCTAAGCCCGGCGGCATGCCGGCGGCATGCCGGCGGATTTGGTGTGTAGATAGCATATCTCATTAGACTCATTACTCATTAAAGCCGTAAGTAACATAATTTGGACCCAAGTAATAAATGTTAGCTTTACCTCAAACAGTTATATTTTCAGATTCTTTTTTGTTTTCATTTAGTTTATTCTTCAAAATGTTATTCGTGTTCGAAATAATCCATGGGTCGTCCCAACTAGTTACTTCTGGGAGCGGTTACGCACTACATCCGCTTTTTATCCGATCCGCGATATTTAGTAAGGAAATAGTTTTCGGATACTAAATATCTCGGATCGGATAAAAATCGAATGTTGCGCGTAACCGCTCTAAAGCTTCTACGGAATAAAGCTCAATAAAATCGTCTCATTATAATGTTAAAAGATGTGAATAGCAACCCTAACCATCCCCGCACTTTAATACCAACTGCATACAAGACTAGGATGTTAATGGAACTTGATTTGCTTGTCAGTCAGAATATTAATTAAAGAATTTTTTTTTCGTAGGTTTTAACAAATCTGTATTGTATACCAGAGATTATTGAATTATTTTTAATTTGTTCCATTCTTGTTACAAAGTGCTCAGGTTGTACATTAAATTTTAAGTCAGGGTTAAGCTAATTATTAAAAATTACAAATGTCAATTTACAACACAAAAAAATACATACAACAGCTAAAATATTAGCTAAGTCAAAAGTCGAATCTAACCCGATGCAAAAGTGCCCATGACACTAGCGGCATTCCCACGCTGAATGGCGAGGGAAATGCGTTGCACCAGCAGCTAATTAATTACTTTTAAACACAAAAATATTCATAGTCAGTATTTATTTTTTTGAATAAATTTTCCAGTTTTTGTTGTAGGTTGTAAAACAAAGTAAAAAAAACCACATACTCGTACAACCGGGAACATGATGAAAACCAGATTGAATACACAAACACAAATTGGTAGGTACTTAAATGAATTATTATATTTTTTTTTCGATGAATAAGTATTACTTAAAAAAATGACTCGGTATAGGATATCTGTTACAGAGTGCTTACCGCCTATATGTCTCCCACTCAAACCAAAATTATTTAGATTTTCTGAGGTAAACCTACCTAATAATTAACTAAGGTATAGTGTTTCAAATGTTTTAAGATCACTGCATCCTGCCATCCAGCCTTTTAGGTTTAATGAAGCGTAGCGTATTTGTTCGCGGGATTAGATTTCTCCTCTAGATTGGAAGCGAATCAGTCAGCAACGTGCTCCACACGTCCGGACGACGAAGGCTCATATCCGGTGCGGGAATCCAATTAGTGCAAATAGTATAGATCCCTCGATTCCTGAAGAGAAGTAGCCAGCTATCTGCCGAGTTTCACAAGTGCTTCGCTTGCACATAGAAAAATAAATAAAGATAAATAGATAACCTCTAAGCTAAAATGAAAATGCAAAATATAAATTTAAACACTAGTGTAAACTATATATTATTATTATATATTATATTTGGAGGAAGCAGGATAATCGCAAATCGCACAAACAAAATAATAATTGGAGGAATTCATTCGCCATCTCCATGCCAACCTCTTTTTACGTTGTCGAAAAAAGACGATGACGCACCGCACAAAGCTCTGTCGTTGTCGTCGCTTCGACCAATTACGCTGATAACAAAAACGTAAAATATAAAGAATTCCAGATTCACCCGGAGAGTATAGTCTAAACGAAAGTCAGGGACAATTTTGTCGCTTTGATGTTGCCTAAATTGAAATAGCAGTGTTATTATGTGATTTGATTTGTTTTTCATATCAAACTCGATGTTCGCCGGAATGAAGGAAAACTTATTAAATGAAATATACATATAACGAATAGAAACGTGGCTAAAATACGTAGGTATCAAAAGGAAATTCAATTTATTTATTCTTGGAAAACTATTTTCATAGTAGTGGTACCTACTACAATATTCACGTAACATAGCCATATGATTCCTAATCCGATAGGCAATACATGTTTGGTGGGTAAGAAATACTTTATTTCATAAATCTTAAACATTAATCTTAATAATAAACTTACTCAGTATAATTTCAACGGAAATTATAAAGTATAAAAAATCACACTAAGTTAACGGATTTATAAGGTTACATTTCTACGCTTAGCAGCTACTACATTCTTAATGAAAGAAGTACATTTTTTAAACGTTAGTATTAGTTAAGTTAATGCTTGTAAACTGTAGCTTCTTCTTCTTCTTTCTTAACAGCTTGAATCAGCACGAAACTCATAACAGCATTTATTACCTGTAAACAAATGAAGCTTAAATCGATCAAATAGAAATGGAATTCAATTATAGGTCCTTTTTAACGTTCCCATTACAGGGGCAAGAGCCTACTCTAACACGACAGTGAATAAAGGAATGGAATTAAAAATCTGAATTGATTATATTGGATGAGTGTTTTGGTTGGTCATCGAGAAAAAAAGACATAGGTACTATATTTTTTTATTATACGAAATACCTACGAACGCAAGTTTGTAATTATGAGCTGCATATACATAAATCAAATCGGCACGACTTACAAGGGCCTGTTACTGACGTAACTTTTGTTGATTTCTGTTACAATTTATCTTATAAGTATTTGCTAACAAACACTTAGGGCCCGTTTCACCACTTACAGATAAACCTATCTCTATTTCATAAAACACGACGTTAAAGACAGTGACAGGTATAGAATAGCCTTAGCAATAACTTTTATGTAAGTGGTGAAACTCATGTTACATGTGTAAACTTTATAACTTACGGCAATCATGCATGAAGCCAGAACAATTCCAGCCAGCCAACTAGTCTTGCCTTCTAAATACCACGTCATCTCGTCGACGCAGCCGTGGAAGTAGGCATTGCCAGTGACTGAATCCCGACATTCCGATGGTAGAGGCTTATTGAGATTGATGAAGTCCATCGGGCCGTCTGCACCACAGCAACCAATCTAAAATACACATACATGATATTTCTGTTTATTTAATCATTTCGTGGAAATTTTGACCGTCACAAAAATTTATCAAATAGATACCAGCTACGAGAAACATAATCGGTATTCCCATAATGATTATAAATGTACTTGTGGCCGGCCGCGACTTTGTCTGCATTTTTAATCTAAACCAAGCGTTGATCCTGCCACACTTTGAAAAACAAATTTAAAGGATTTATAATAAAATATTTTTAGATCAGTTCGGTAGTTTTTATGAAAAGCGTGCGCAAACAGACAGACAAACATTACCTACTTAAAATTATTTCACAGTTCCTCCACCTTTTCAATTTCTGTAAAAATATTTCACTGTACTGACAAAAACGGATTTCTGATTTATTAAAGCATAGAATTATAAAGTAGGTAGATTGCTTTTCTAAAACGTAGTGCAAAACTTTACAGCTCTAACGACGTAAACAGCAAATCCACTTTGCGTACAAGCTAGTCGTGGCAGTTAACTTGGTTATTTTTGATTCAGACGTCGAGTAGGCGCACTCTGAACCAGCCAACTTATCCAGAGTAGTATTATTTCGTTACAATATTCATATGCCATTCGGGCATTAAAAATTGTTAAAAAGATGTTCTTATGCACGTACTTATAGCGGTTTCGAGACGCGTGTTAGGAGCGGCTTCATACGTTTCAAACGTCAAGCGAGCCGCAACCGAGCGCAGTATTGTCCATAAATTCACAAAAAAACTTGCATTAAAAGAATAAATACGATGTATTTTGAGCCTATAGCTAAGTGCCTACAAAACACGAAATTAATTAAGTTAACGTACCAATTGATTACCACAATGGTAATTCAATACGTTAAAACTGATGATAATGCTCTAAATACATACCTACTTATAGAGCGGTGGTAGGGATACTTGTTTTTTTTTTAGTGTTAACCAGCGATACATCAACACGTTGCTTCTATCCCAAGTTCTTCAAATAATGACATATCGTCAAATTGTTTTCAACTTACTCCCTCTTGTACCATCCTGAGGATCTGTCGGCTGGATTCATGCTGAGGGTTGTTGATAAGTCGGACGATGACTTCTCTGATGAGCGGCTGGATACTGGAGTCGTACGTGGAGAAATCCAGCACTACGCAGGCGCCGACCAATCCAAACACAAACACTGCTGCTTGAGTTCCGATGTACTGTCGATGTAAACAAAGAAGTCAATATTTACTTGACTTTTATAAAGATGCTCCAGAAAATTGAGCCTTTTTTATTAAAAATAACGGAATTAAAAATAAACACAGTTAATAAAGTAGCATGTTGGCCGAGTAAGTAGGTATACCGATGAAACCTTCTAAAATTAGCTATCTATTCATATTTTTAACTTATATTTTTGATTTCAGGGGTAAAGTTAATTGTTTGTAAATATTTGAACTTACCACAAATAGCAAGAAGACGTTCTCCATTAGAGCTGCCCCACATCCAAGGAAGGCAGTGACCATAACGCCGATGGACCCGATGAGGATGATGTAAATACCGATGAAGTATTTGCCGAGCTCCAGAAGACGCATCCACTCGTTGAACCCAGGCTCGATGCATATCCATAAGCAAAGGGCGAACACGGATATACCAAAAAGCTGGAAATAAAAAACAGATTTTTTTTAAATTGTAAAATCTATGAAAAGTCACAACAAAATCAGCTGTTACAACAATTATCTTATTTTGTATATTTTACACCTTTTTAATATTTCTTCGAAACTTGTTGGAAACAAACATTCCAAACATTGCACGTAGAAGCAAAGCAACCGTATTCCTGACAAATTAGAGCGCATCTATTTCTGAGGAAAGTTTTATTTCTTATCCAAACTTTCATAATATTTAACCTTCACTTCAAGCGTTCTTTGTAATAGACTTTTGTTTGTGTCCCAAGGGTTCCTACCGAATTGGGCAAAACTTTGTAGCTATAAATTTTAATGATACCGACATGAGACGAAATTGCGTACCTATGATATCTAGATACTTTGCCGAAAATTAACAAATGTTTCAAGATAGGGATAAAAACAGGCCAATAGTCGGACTCGCGCATGACTGTAGGTAGCCATTTGTTTTTATAAACCGAAAAAAATCACGTGTGTTTTACGGGGGCCCATCTCAAAAATGTTCAACTATTTTAATCTATTTTTAAATTCTAAAGATGTTAATCTATTTTAAGTGTGTTAATCAGTTAGTTAATGCCGATGGGGTTAATAGGGTTTCGTTTTTTGTCCTTTGCGTAAGTAACCATAAATAAAAAAATATTTTCAGGAAAATAAGTCTACTGAATCAAATGCAATTAATACCTTGTTAATTGAAATAAATATGGATTTAATTTTATCAAATGTTTTATTTTATCAAAACTTTGACGTAGGTATTGTGGTTGTATCATATGTAAACAGGATAAATAAATTATTGTTCTTAAATTACACTTTTAGGAAATGCCTTTTTTGAATCCTTATGTACATGTAGTTGGCTTTAAGATGTTGTTTGCAGAACATAATACTTTTAATATTTTGTCAAAAAGTATTCAACACGATAATATCTATAATCTAAGTTGTAAATCTGTTGGTGAACCAATAAATAAATAAATAAACACCCTCTAGATCCTGGCTCGGCAGGTCTTGCGTTTAAGACTCTACTAAGTAGCATTCCGATAATGTTACCTCATGACGTAGGCAATCTTACGATCGGCCCTCGAATAATATGGTAAATCTTAAAGCAAGTATAGTGTACAGCGAATATAGAGATGTATATTTACTGCATGCTCAAAGTTAGAAATATATTCAACTGAAGGAAACGTTTTTCTTACGTTTTCATGCGGAAACAGCTATCTCGAAGAAGAACCGCATATCTAATGTACCAAAAAAGTTAAAAAAAAATAAGTCAAAGTTTCTGTCTATCCAACTCAATCATGATGAAAGGGAACTTATTAGACCATATACACACGTCATTATACTTTGTCTGGGAAAACCTTTGTCGTGACGACAAGTCAGTTCGCAATCCATTACTAGCGGACCAAATGATCCGTGAAGTTGAATTGTACGTTTCTGGCATGGAAGCTGATATATTGCTGGGAGCAGAAAATATTACATGTATCCCTAACTTTTCATATCTTTATTTGTAGTACTTACCTACCTACTAGATTACTTTTGAATATTTTACCAAATACCTACATACTAGGTTTGTTATAAGAATTAAGTAGCTAGAGGTACTCTTTGAGAAGAAAAAAAGTAACTTTTACCTACCTTAAATTTCAAAAAAATAAAATAACATTTAATAGAAGTCCGTGGCACCAAATTTATTCTTAAAACTTATAGATCAGACGCAATAACTCTATAAAAACGTTGTCTCACTATTCCCAGTAGCCCTCTCGTCTGCTAATCGGGCGTTTTTACGTTTTCAAGTAAAAACAAGTACTTAGTAGTAAGCTGTTGGTTTTCCAATAAATAAATAAATAAATAAATAAATAAATAAATAATAAATAAAAAATTTCAAACGAAGTGACCGGATACGCAACACTACATTGTGCTCCTTGACGGGAATTGCTGACGTGGGCAACAAAGCTGCCAAATTAAAATGGAGACACTACCGAAGACCGTGTTAAATGGAATGTCGCGGGGGAGGCCTTTGCCCAGCAGTGGGATCTTAATGGATAATAAAAAAAAAATTACCTCCCACGAACAAATCGCTGCTGTTACCAAATTCATTAATATTTTAACCTCCTTGCAATACTTTATACTAACTTAAGTAAGTACTTTAAAAATAATAAGATCAAAAATTATGTGTAAAATGCCTATTTAAGAAACTTTTGCTTAATACAAAGATTTCTTTTTTGATTCATTTGAAATAAATAAACATGAAAAACGTGTAAACGTTTATTTTATGAAATGCTGTAAAGGTACAAATAAAATTACTGTAGAACCGAGAATTAAGAGTATTTCCACTATTTCTATGGTATTTTATCGGGTCCCATGTTGTGGGAAACCGCTCTAAGTCTGCCATTGTCCTAGGAAATCACGATTTTCACAGAATAATCTCTAAAAATCTCTAAAAATCACCGAACTGTAAATATGACTTGTAGATGAAATGCAAAATGTTGCCTACATGTAACATCTCACAATTATTCATCAAATGTCATCAATTTGACATATCAGCATTTCATCAAAAGTTGACCAATTTACGCATTCCCATAGAAAACTGTCCAATTAAATGAATTGCGGAGATGAAATGTGAAGGATTAATAATATGATTCATCAAATATATTACCATTTTACGAATTGAATGACTGAACGAAAACGGATCATAAGAGAAACATATTATGAATTGCTCGATGTGGCCATTTTGCCCCCCCCCCCCGTTCATCCATCCATACTAATATTATAAATGCGAAAGTAACTCTGTCTGTCTGTCTGTCTGTCTGTTACGCTTTCACGCCTAAACTACTGAACCGATTTCAATGAAATTTGGTAGAGAGGTTGTCTAGACCTTGAGAAAGGACATAGGCTATATTTTGTCGCGAAAAAAGGCTTTAGGGGGTGGTAATAAGAGATGAAAGTTAGTATGGGAGATCGTCATTATTCAAAGATAAAACCATGAAACTTTATATTTAGGCACTTAATACTAAATCCATACTTCCATACTATCCATACTATATACTATACTATATACTATATATACTTATACTATAATATTATAAATGCGAAAGTAACTCTGTTTGTCTGTCTGTTACTCTTTCACGCCTAAACGGCTGAACGGATTTTGATGAAATTTGGTATGGTGATAGATGATAACCTAGAAATGGTCATAGGCTATAAATAATCACGCTATCGTTCTTAGGGGGTAGGCAGTAGGCAGATAACTAAATTTAGTTAGTGATTTTTAGTCGTTTTTGTTGGGACTTTTGCTCTTTCACGTCTAAACGGCTGAACGGATTTTGATGAAATTTAGTAAGGTAATAGATGGTTACCTAAAAACGGATATAAGATCAAAATGATCACGTCATCGTACTTAGGGGGTAGGAAAAAGGCAGAAAACTGAATTGAGTTAGTGATTTTTTTTATGGTTTTTGCTGGGAGTTTTGCTCTATCATGCCTAAACGGCTGAACGGATTTTGATGAAATTTAGTAAGGTAATAGATGGTTACCTAAAAACGGATATAAGATCAAAATGATCACGTCATCGTACTTAGGGGGTAGGAAGTAGGCAGAAAACTGAATTGTGTTAGTGATTTTTTTATGGTTTTTGCTGGGAGTTTTGCTCTATCATGCCTAAACGGCTGAACGGATTTTGATGAAATTTAGTAAGGTAATAGATGGTTACCTAAAAACGGATATAAGATCAAAATGATCACGTCATCGTACTTAGGGGGTAGGAAGTAGGCAGAAAACTGAATTGTGTTAGTGATTTTTTTTGGTTTTTGCTGGGAGTTTTGCTCTATCATGCCTAAACGGCTGAACGGATTTTGATGAAATTTAGTAAGGTAATAGATGGTTACCTAAAAACGGATATAAGATCAAAATGATCACGTCAACGTACTTAGGGGGTAGGAAGTAGGCAGAAAACTGAATTGAGGTGGGACATTGTTGCAGGGGGACTTACAGCCGGGAGAAAACAAAATATCTTATGCGGACGAAGTCGCGGGCAAAAGCTAGTTGTATTATAATATAACACAACTGTTCATGATATTCAAAATGTAACGTTTTCTTTTCGCTTATAAAGTTGGTTTTAGTTAAATTTTATTCTTCAACGACGTAAGCAATGAGTGAATCATTTTATGTGAACGAATAACCCGCGTATACTCTAGAACAAAACCAAAACAGGTTTCACCTCGGGATGTTAGGTAAGTACTTATACTATAATAGTTCTCAAAATAGCGCTCTCGCTGCACTCCCGCATTTTCTTAGCACATGTCTAAATAAAATGTACCTATACCTACTTTCACCCCTCGTATTTTTTTAGTTCCAATGTCACCAAATAGCATTACTGAATTACAGCTATGATCTTATATTTTCATAATGCGAACTGAAACCTACTACAAAACAAACTATTTACTTATACATAGAAAATAGTTTGTTTTGTAGTAGGTTTCAATTCGCATTATTAGAACAACAGTATTAGAACCTAAGTAGGTACTAAAAATTACTTCTAGACTAGACTTCTTTCAATAAAAATCTATGGAATATTTCGTCTAGATAAAAGAAACTGTTATTTTAGGAACGTCCCGATTTTTCTCTTGGTCGCTCGCGTTGTATCCGATTCTCCTCAGAGACACCTGCAAAGCTGGAATAATAAAGAGTTTTACAACGTTCCAAAATGAGACTTTTTCTCACCATTCAACCGCAACGTGCACTTAAGGGATTTGAATATGTTAGATGGTGAGGTTTATCTATTTGAGACAGGAATAAACTGTTTTACGAAAGCGTCTCTGCTATCAGTGCTGAACCAAAACACACGATGTTAAAAGTTCTTATCCACGTTGTAGAAAAGGCGGTGAAAGTAATTTAACAATTCATCGTGTGGTTTTCTATTTCAGGATATGACAGTGTTAGCAACTTGTTGTGGCAGATGTTTTTGGGGAAAAAACCGAATCTCATAAAATATTTAAACACGTCGTCTGGGGAAATGACTTCAGACATTGAATGAGTAGATGCAACCAACAACATCAGCGAGTAAACCTTTTAGGAACCTTAAATAAACCTCTAAAATATAACAAAAGTTATTTGCTTGGCAGAAATCCAGGAATCAATTATTGAAACCGCCTTGAAGTTTAACTTTAGCAATTAAATCACAACCGTGCTCATTCAGCAGCTTTCCGGCTTCGTTCAGGTACAACTCGAGTGAAAATTTAACAAGGTCTCAACGACACTCAAATACTTTGTTTTTGGCGATATTTCTCCCTCTTCAATCAACTTTGAAGAGTTGTTATTGCTGATAAACGGAGTTACTAATATGTTGCATAAAAGTGATTGTCCGATTTTGGTATTGCATAACCACTTTTCGCAGACGTATCATATCGCCGAACTTCTTTTCGCATAATTTTGTTATTAATACGTACATTTCGCATAATTTTCTATGGCAGAATAATATTTTCACCGAACTTTTTTTGAACTAATTTTAAATGGCATAATAATAATTTCGGCGAAAACTCTATTTGATGTTATTCTATTGTTATAAGTTATTGATTTGCTTTCCCAGTTTTTTTATGATTATACATTTCAGAACCTACTTGTCTATATTAATTCCAGTTTATTAATTTCTTGATTTTCTTGACTTTAAATCTTGACTACAGGATTAGGTAGGTACTTTCTAGGTGTCAAAATCATGAAAATGTAAATGAGCTTACAAACAAGCAACATGCAAGCATGCAAACAAACAAGCATCAGCATGCAAGCAAGCAAGCAGCATGCAAGCAAGCAAGCAAGCAGCATGCAAGCAAGCAAGCAGCATGCAAGCAAGCAAGCAGCATGCATGCAAGCAAGCAAGCAAGCAGCATGCAAGCAAGCAAGCAGCATGCAAGCAAGCAAGCAGCATGCAAGCAAGCAAGCAGCATGCAAGCAAGCAAGCAGCATGCAAGCAAGCAGCATGCAAGCAAGCAAGCAGCATGCAAGCAAGCATGCGCCATGCAAGCATCAGCATGCAAGCAAGCAAGCATGCACCATGCAAGCAAGCAGGGATGCAAAAATCATGTTCTAACCTAACCTAACCTATCCTATTGGGGTTGGCTGGGAGTTTTTTTTCCTCAGCGGGGGGCTTCGCCCCCCGAGCCCCCCCTCGGGGGCTCCGCCCCCGGACCCCCTCCGCCCTTTGGTCGTTGCCGCCAATACGAATTCTAAAAGATTATTATGCCACATTAAATTCTGCCAAATGAAGTTCGGCATACTAAATATATGCAATATCATATTCTGCCAAATTGTTATTATGATTGCTGACTGTTATGGAAAGTATATATTTATGCAAAATTATCATTCGATTATAAAAAATATGCGATATTTGTTATGCAAAGTGTATTTCGAACAATCAATATTATGCAAGATAAGGGGAACCCTGATAAACGATTACCTATTCACTTAAGTGTGATTATAAATAAGTAGGTGTTGGTAGGAACTAAGCCAAAACTATAACTTTTCCCGAAAAAACTTGGGTCAATATTGTTTTTTATCCCTGTACTATAGGTATTATTGTATGTAATTGATTTCTATTTTTAATTAGGTAAGAGTACTATTTTATTGGTATGTTAATTAGGATGGGACTTTTAAATAGCAATATATTGTCTGTAAAAATCCCTAACAGAAATAATTAATAAACAATACTTATAAGTAGGTACTATAATTAATACCTACCTATTCCTACAACATTAACTACGACTATCGCGGGTTGTCAAACTACTGCGCTTCCCGTAAATAGGAAATTAAATGTCTATTTCACCTTTAAACAACTATGTTTGAAATGTTCAACTACGAGTATGTTCTTTTATGAAACTTATAGAGATGTGCCGACTATATTCTATCAGATACATCCAATTCCAAGACTTTTTTCTTTAGGCATTTGATATTTTAACAGTTTATTCGTCGGCACGTTTCTAGCCTAATAGGTATTTCGCTTCAAATGCACGGTCGGTGTATCCAGAAGTCAATTAACAGACGACTCCAAACTCAGACTTCTGAAGTAGTTTATTTTAGCAGTGGATTATCAAATTACGATATAAATTGTTCCTTATCACTGATTGTGTGTGTGAGTGTGACAGAACGTCTAGTTATCTAGTACATTTTCAGTCCAAACACATACACACACTCACACACAAAATCAAGCTCTTCTCCTTTTGAGCTTGTTACCATACCTTGTTTGCAGAACCCAGTTATCAAACGGGAGCTCCATTGGTAGAATGTTTCATATAAATCTATTCACATTTTTCCGGTTTTTTCAGCTTATTGGTTCCAGTTTTGTGTTGTTTTAATGGATATAATGCCGACAAATTGATCATATAGTGTTTACCTTTCGATTTGAGCAGACTCACTATCGCAGCTGTGTCTATGTGACCTTTATACTATATACAGGGTGGCCCGTCGATTGACGTCCAAAAGGAAAATTTGGATTCCTCGTGTCGTGGGGTATCCGAATCACCCCCATATGTGTTCCGCGATTTTTTACGGTTTCCGAGTTATGACGTGTTTTCTGATTTTTTGAGATTTTTCAACCAACCACCCTAAAAAGGTTCGTAGAAAAAAAAGTACAACACTTTTTCATAATTTTATTTTTGCATCAGATGCTTCATGACCTGTTCTTTTATGCATAAAATATTCAGGTTCGTAACTTAAATAAAACTTGGAGAAATGTAGGTCGGAAGAGGAAAAATTGTATTAACTGAAAAATAACCGAAATCTTCAAACTTAAATTAAGAGGTTAAAATGATGACTTCATGGATTTTAAACTAGCTTAAAAAATGCGCCAACTTCTCAGCTCTCATAATCAACAAAAAAAAATGGTACTTTTTTTATTTTACAATGAAACCTTATCTCACCTAAACCTAACTGAAAGTCAAATAAATGTGTAGGTATTATGAAACTTAAAATTCTCATCATTTCTTCATAGGTTAAGTTGGGTTTTAGTTTAGGTTAGGCCATTCCGGACTGTGATTGGTCAAAGGGTGACATGCGCTGGTTTCCCTAAAATACTTTCTAAATCCCTAAAATACTACTTCCCTAAAATATGTGGAAACTTGGAAAGGGTTGATGGCTGGCACACGCGTTGAGACCTGTGTGAAGGTGCTGCTGTGATGGCCGGTCATGTACCTATGCGGATTCTATCAAGCTAAGCCTTTCACTTTTCAGCTTCCCATTTACTTTATACCTTGTTCTGGATATTGCAGGGGCATTTTTTTTATTATTTGTTTATTGATTTAAGGTCTATTGAAATGTAAATGTTAATGTTTGTTTCTGTGTTTCAACTTAAGAATTTGTAAAACTTAAATTGAAAAGAGCAACGCAACAGAGTTTCTTGCTAGGTTTTTCTCTGGGGGCACTCTTGCGAATCTAGCATTAACTTTAAAAAATTACACGTCGAAAGTGTTGTCAAACCTAACCTACAGGATTAAAAGAATTTTCATTTTCATATTAAAATTTGAAACTTAAAACATTCTGATAATGCCGAAATTATGAGCATTTTTTTCCTTTAAGTACCTATGCAGCACATACGTAAAGTTTCTAAAAACTTAATTGTATTGAAGTACTTAATACCATAACATACGAGATGCTAAATTATTTTTCTACTCTACTTCAATAATCTTAGTTGCTAAAAATGCAAAAACCTAAATTCTACCTAAAGCAAAGACCTAAAATTTCTTAAAAAAATTGTCTACTAATATGTCTCTGACAACGTTTAAAAAATTTGACGACTTTAGAATTATCGCAACCTACAATTATCAATTTAACGGACTATTATTATCAAATTGCCCAATGGTCTTTCGGCATTATTCATAATGCCCGGGCAATGTGATAAATAGGACAGTTTTGATAGTAATTAATCACATTGCCCGATACAGCTGGGCATTATTCATAATGCCCGGGCATTATGCATACTGCCCGCATTAATCACATTGCCCGTAACATATATATCAGTCACGCCTCTCTCCCATCGTGACAGGCAGATACCACATCCTCCACTTGCTACGACCCATACTTCTTTCGATTCATCCACACAAAAACACCAATAAACAATAAAACCAAAATGTAATTATAATTAACCATAGCTATTGTGAAATAAATTTCTACATTATAGCAATGAAGATAGCTAATAACAGTTTGTGTAGTCCAGTTTGCGGTTTTAGTGAGGATTTAGTGCCGCGCCGCGTGCCCCTAATGTACACTCTCTGGTGCCGACAACTTGCTTTAGCTACGAGACGATGATATATTGTGTTGTTTATCATCTACACCAGCCTGCAATTAGTCATCATAATATCTCGAAATAAGATCCTTAACAAAACTTTGTTAAAGAAGCAATAGGTACATTCGCAATTAAGTATGCGCCTATTCGGCTATTGAAAAGAACTATAGGCATCATAGTCGTAATTATTAGTAGTAAAATGGGTTTTTCCGTTTGGTTGTTTTGCTTTTGACGATGTATTAAAATACAAAACCTAAAAAACCTAAAACCTTAAAAGGTTTCTCTAGGGAAACTTAGCAAGAAAATATTAGGGTTCTGAGTCCTTACAAATTCCTTACAAAAAAAAAGAACTGAATAAATTAGTCGTTTACAATCTTGTTTAAGCTTAATAAAGTCTCGGAAAGGATGATTCATTGCACAGCCGGTTGTAGAGAAGGTCGTTTAATTAACGTTTCTTTAAACTTAAAACTTTAAACTTAAGTACTTAGCCGAAACAACCGAGGAAGACAGTACTTCATTAATAAAAAACTTAAACCAATTCTATAAAAGTTTTCAATAGACATTAAGTACTTGCTTCCCTGAAGAACGCGAGAAATTCTATCATTTTATTATTTACATGCTTGAATCACGAATGACGGCATCGTATACTTGGAAAACAGGGCATCCTTATCAGAACTGATAACGATATTTTAATCTAGTGGCCCTTTGAGTCATATCAATTGGCATTTATTAAATCCTATGTTGCCTACAAAGAATTGGATTAGGTCACAATGAAGTTGCTGTAAAGGATGTACCGGTAATTCATTAATCTTTCTTTCGTTATCAAAACACTGAAAAAAAGACGTCACGCTACATAATTAAACAAAACATTCCAGTTACTGGCTGTAAATGTAATATTTTATTAAAAGCGTTCATAGAGAGCCTTTAGACTGGAAATAAAATATACTTCTACTCTACACTAAAGTTATTGGTAATCTACTTATAAACATATTATATTATTAAAATTCTGCAAAACACATAAATAAAACAATATTCCTTCTTTTTTGTAATTACGTTCCCTTTTACTTCCATATTCAATCGCTCTCAAATGCTCTATAAACAGTTTTTATCCTAACAATTATATTGGAATCGTTTTCCTTGAAAATAATGATCATTATTCCTAGAAATTGATAATTATTAAGTCCTACAATGAGCCTTTCCATGAAATCGTGATAAGATTTTTTTATAATGTTGTATTGTATTTTCGGAACTGCATATTTTTTGACTTTATAGGCATGTGTAAAATGTAGACTTTTAGCAGATTGTGTATTAAATTCAAAGTTAAATTTCTCATAGAATAAATACTTACTTTCAAGCTTTTAAAAAACGCTTATAATTTGATGCAATAGGAATTCAAAGTAAAATGTTCACATGTGCCTTTCATTAGTTAGGAGGTAAGCGTTTTCCAAACAATTGCAATACATAAATTACAAGTAACACTTCATTAGAACTATAGCTTTCTCTTTTTATTAAAAAGATTGGAAGAAGATAGTGATATTAAAGGAGGAATGGCCTTTTCCCCTTTGCTGTTTCTTTGGTTGGACGGTCGAACTCAATGACGACTGAACTAGTGAGAATAGAAGATAAAACGCTGCATTATCACTTACCCAGATGACAACATTAAAGCAGAACAATGTATACTTGATACAATAGATCTGAGACTCCAGTTTTCCCACCCCCTCCCCTATTCCAGCACCCGCCATTGCACTATTTCACTTCACTTTTGTAAACGTTTGACTATCCTGTCCACTCACGGTCTCGACCGAATTACGACTAACAAATTATCATTTAGATAACGTATAGGTAGGTTATCTATGTTTGCACGGATAAGAGGTACGAAAAGATAAAATAAGTACCTTTATGAATTGCCACACCTGTTTGTCATACAGCATAAGTACGTTTTTTTTGTCCTGTTATCTAGGTATATGGTACTGTGTTACGTAAGTATAAAGCTAACACTCTGAAATGTCTATTTCATGTAAAAAATAATCATTAAACGAGGGGGTAGACTGTGTCTGTTTGTTATCTAGAGTCCGACTAACCAAGAACTCTGCAATGAAACGTAAACTACTTTGAAAGAGATATTCAGATAAGTATAACCATTTTCAAAGCCGCATAGCTTATTTTTTTGTCTTGATAAGATTACCTTAAGTTTAATATTAATCAATCCTTCTCTCCTCTAAAAGAAGCTTCAAATTCAAATGGAGCTAAATTAAACTAATGTTATCTTTATGGATTGTTAATTATTCATATTTTCAGAAGTTTAGTTTATTTTATGTTTTACACACTCGTAAATAATATCTAAAAAGGTAAAATACGAAACATAATCCGATCTTCCTATTCCTTTTTCTATAAAATGAATCCAAAATGAGTAAATGAACCCCACAAATTACCACTTATTTTCTAAACTACCTTTTCGTACTTCTGACATTCGTTTGAAAATCTTATTTTTTTTGCTTTTCTATTCACATAACGAGAACTCAGAAAAGGATTCTGTTCACTTAAATACCTACCTACATATAGGATTTGGGTACCTATTTCATCAAATTAATGAAAAAGTTTCTCGACAAGCTTTAAAATCATACGTGCTTTGTTTGTTTTGATTTGTCGTTGAATGCTGCAATTGTGGTTGATAGTATTTGATAGCGTACCTACACTCTAAAAATCCTAGAAGGGACTCTTACATCAAAATCATTCCGTGAAAAGATGAATATTATGTGTGTTCCACACACACACATTACACATATGGTATGTTTCTGATAGTTTAGGGCATTTTTATATACAATACACAGATAAAGCCGTGGGCGACTAGTACTATATAAGGCAGCGACGACTTTAGTATAAAAAATATCCTTTGTTCAATCTTTACTTATAAGGGTACCGACCCTGATTATTCCAGTCTATCGATGTAGGATTTCAGTGGGACGTGTCCGAAATGCGATAAACGGATTTAAACTATATGGGAAATGGTTTCGGTCCGTATAAACATAAATAAGGAAGATGTACGACGTTTTATAAAATCCCCACGCACGAGGAGGTGGCTGTAAATCCAGCACTTGCAGCTGCATAAATTTAAGTATTCGTACCGGTACTCTACGGACCTGCTATTTGATACTTCTATGTTGTATTTACAGAAAACGCCATTAAATAGAGTATCTACCCTAAACCGATGAGGCGACTGATGAGTGTGGATGAAGCGGAATGTGTATGGATCGAAGCAAGTGAAAGGAAGTGGTCTCCGCCTACCCCAATGGGAGAGAGACGTGACGGATATGTATGTATGTATTTATTTAGATAAATATTGTTAGGCTCTAAGTATACTTCAAGTGAGATAAGTTTTTATTAATCTCAGCCCTGGAGAAATTAAAATCAAGGCGCATATTCGTCTCGCTTTCAAACTCAGCTCAGTGCACTCTCACTCGAAATTAATCTGCAAGAAGCAATTGCGGTGACTATTTACGAAGCGCACGGGGACAATTCTGATCACAAGCTAGCAGAGATTGCTAGCCACAAATACTGAGGTATACTGAGCACTAAGCGCACTATTGCGGCTCTAGCAGCGACCCTTGCAACTAGCGCTAGCGTAAGTGATCAGAATTGGGTCGCTGCTCGCCCTATATCCCTCGTTCTTCATAGATGCTGGCAGGGCTGCCAAAGTGCTTGTTTAAAAATCACTTGCTTTTTCATCACACATCGGGTACAAACTTAAATTATGTAGGTTTTGTTCTAAAATTTAAATTATTAGTTGGTGTTTGATTCAATTGATGTTAAAACCATGACTGTAATTAAACACTTTTGTGCGCGATGGTATTTTAAAACAAATGTTAAACGTCAGACTCAAAAATCGTCTAATGCGCATCTGTCAGCTAGGGTTCATTTTACGTGGCGCGACCTTATACCTACATACACTATTTAATACGAGTATTATATACTATACTCGTATTAAATATTTGATGTTATAAAAAGGCCAATTCTTCTTCTATTGATAGATAAATTAATAAATATTTAAAACAATAAGGTCATAAAAAGTTCGCAACATCATAGGTACTCATCATACTTTAAAGGTAGATACTTATTTATATTTTTCATCCCTGAAAATTTACCTGAGTGAACTAGGGAAACGAGAAGACATAAGTAAATAAAGTCTGTGATTATAGAACGCCGACAAAACGACAGACATGTGTGTCGTTGCCTCTACATATCCACCTTAGGGTGGCTGTTTGGATTTATAAACGGAATAAGTCCAAGGCAGCCGCCGCCGCCGTCTTGCAACCGAGTCTTTCCTCACGTTATTATGAAAAGGAAACCCATCATTTGAATAAAGACTTAATGTTCACTGCAAGTTGGATTAATTTTCATAACAGAAGATTAAACACACTGAACAGCTTTATTAACCAAAAAAAACTTAGGTTAATATTGAAAGTTTCAATAATTTCAAATTATTGAAACTATTGAAAATCAGCAAATTATTCCTTTGTAACAAACACCAATGGCAAAATGCTGAGCTAAAACTAAATCAGTAGTAGTATAGTTGAAACATTTGGCAGTAAGAATCAATATAGTAAATTATGAAGTAGGTACCTATATAAATATCGTGCAATTATATAACATCGAATTATTTATTAAACAAATGTTGAAATGGACGGGCGCCGGAAGTAAATGTCGGTAAGTAACATATTTTTTTGGATATATCGTTTTTCTATAAACAAACTGTATGTTATTCCATTTATTTACCTTCCAATTAATAAATCAAAGAAAGATTTTCTCACAGATCATAATTGGTAGTTTATTGACAATTCTTAACGCTTCTTTTATATTTGGCTTTTGAAAAATCTCTCATTGCGAAATTGTTTGACTGAAACAGTAGTTTAAAACGGAAACGTAAAATTTTTAATTATGTGTTTTATTCGTTGCAGAAATATCGTGGTCGGAATGCAGTTTAACTAGAAGAACAATTAAATTGTTCAGGTAGCCAGGTCTGAGGAAAATGTAATAACGACTCGTCCGTCCCAAGCAAATATTTAGACTTTCCTGCGAGGGCACTCAACGCGACGGCTATTACAACTTTATATAATTTTCAAATTCAGGTTAGACTTGTACGTACATATATTTTACTCTTAAAGTTTTTTTACTTATGTAGTTAATACACAATTTTACGTTACATATATAAGACTTCCTGCATTTATTCCGTACACACATTATTTCTTATTTATTGTAACTACTCTCTGACTTCGGATACATACGGAACCTATTGATTCACGTGTAATTTAATTGGACTCATTAATAGCTCTTATACTCGTATTTACTTACTTAAACAAATGATAATATATCGATAGAACCTCCAGAGGTGTTTCTTTCTGTTTTCCATACGTTTTACAATCCTTTAAACGTTTATTAATTGTATTTAAAATTCTTTTTTTGTGAATATAGGTCTGAGATTATAAAAGTTTTATACCTACAATAATAGGTTAGTTCAGTTAGTAATGGAAACATATCTACTGAATATTGTATTTAAAATCAAAAATTATTAGCACAGCTTTTTGTAAAAAAAAAAGAGGACCCAGAAGATAGATATGTATTTAAAATCAAAAATTATTAGCACAGTTTTTTGCAAAAAAAGAAAAACCAGAAGATGTCAAAATAAAATTAAAAGAAAACTCCGAGATAAAACAGCATTGATTTTTTTCAGCGTTCCAAAGAAGATTGGAAAGGAATAGCGAAAACAATTTGTTTTACGCATTGTTTTGTTTTAACAAAGGTGTTTGGTGGTGACATTCTATTAAAGTCTTCCAGTAAGATAATCAAAAAAATATTAGAAAACTGTGAACAAAAGTATGTGTCTATTTAGCTCTTGTTATAGAGTTTGTTTTATTTAATTGGAAAGAAAATAATAAACCGAGCCGAGCCGAGGGAATCTCTACCAGGAAAGATGCCTAACTAGGCGGGCTACTTTTGGATGATATTTTATTATTTAACTTCAAAAAAGCCGCTGCCCCTCATGGTAGCTTACTTAACTAGTTTGTTTTACGTTGCCAGCCATATCGGTTGAGATAGAGAACATTGCCGCTGGGCCTCCTGTCAAATTACTGAAGGGTCTGCCAAACACACCTGTTAGAGTTTCCCCGAGGACGACGTTCTTAGCTTTGGAAGTGACAGCTTCATACCTACAAGTACCTGACTTAGTTTAAATAAGATCAGTCTGAGAAGAGAGCCTATTCCTGATCGCTAGTCCTACTTAGGTTAGATCTTTTTTTGTTTACCACTGATAGATATTTAGTACGTTGAGAACGATTGTTCTATTGTAGGTAGGTATACTTACTTACTAAAACAGCATATTATATAATGTCAACTAACGAGGCTGCATAGGTATTGGCATCTTATAGCACGTTATAGTATTTTCATCCAATTAATCGACACCCTTGGTCGAAGTCGAGGGTGGAACTTTAGTTGCACGTGTTATTATTACCGATAAACGTATTGCACACTTGATATTTCGAAAGCTACCTATATTACAAATAACGTTAACGAAGCGGTACCTGGATGGAGTCGAAAGACGAGAGAAAGTCAACAACTCCTCGTTAAAACTTATACGTGTAAGAAAGATGTCCACTAAAACTTGTGAAATTTTATTGCAGGGACATAAAATACATAAGCACTTTGTATAGTGTCTGCTATGTTTTTTTTTTAATTCGAATTAAATAAAAAATATTACGAGTGCTATACGTATATGTGAGCAACAAAGCCATTTTCAGAATAACAGCAATTCTAAAACACTTCGCGATAAAAACATCAAAAGTATCTCTTTCGAGATAAAAATAATATTAACGCGGAGACAAAAGAAGAACCTAACAATAACTGATCTATATCTTCTCGGAATAAAACGCTAATGGCGGTTTTCTTATCAACATTTTACGACTACTATAAAGTTTTGGAGAAAGGAAGATGGTTTATATTCCAAATATTTTCTTTTACCTTGCAAATATATCTTGTGAACATGTGAATGTGAGGTAGGGAATCGAAAATTGCTGACTTAAGTTCCCTTAAGGGAGCGACGACGCCGAGTGGTGTAAATCGTAGGCTCAGCAATCGGTTTACAATATTCATCAGATCGCTTTGCATTAGGTTTTGCGGGTCAAGCACTGGCAGCAATAACTCGGGACATTTCTATAATGGTTTGCAGAGTACCAGTATGAATGCTTGAGCACAAGCATTGTTCTGAACTGTTTTATTCTATTACACGACTAAAACTTTAAAGAGGGCTCTCGCCAACGGCGACAGCTATAAGCACTAAATCAAAACTTTCCCGTTAGGGATTCGGTCGGTCCTCTTCGACTAGTTGGAGTGAATACGTTTGGGACTGGGTGAGTTTGCCGATTGTCCGTTTTCTATACAAACGTCCCTAAGAATAACGGCGGGCGATGAATTGTTCAAAGTTCGCCTCCGATTTTAGATATTACGATCTGAAATTTATTAGTTTTCGGTTTGATTAGAAAACTTATCCCCGAACATTTGTTCAATATTTCTAACAATATTCATGAAATGGCGTTCAGTACTTACTATTTTGTTACAAATTGTTCTGTTGCGTGAATTGGCATGATTTAAAATGTTTTTACTATATTTTGACAAGGTAGAAGCACCATCACAATATACCTATCTACCTTATACACTTTTTACCATAGTTTACAGACAAGAACAGCCTCATCTTAGTATAAGTACCTAGATCACATCAAAATGAGACTATTTGTACTTATCCAAATCTTCTTATCTGTGAGTGGGTGTTGGAACGTAATAAACTCGAAGTAAAACATCCTTACATTGTGTCCGTGTCGTTATCTTCTTACTTTGAATGTGAACTAGGAACTAGAGCTTTTTGATGAAATTCTTACAGTATTATTAAATAAAGTAAGTAAGTAATTAGATAAGTACTAAGTAGTTAACTTCTAACAAAAAATCTTAACAATAACATTCCAAAAATTTGCATATAGATAGCTACATCATCGAAAGATTCGACATAATTAGGTACTTCCTATTTTACCTATATTACCTATAATGCTAAAGTAAACGTACTTTGGACTAATTTCATGAACAGAATGGTAGTGCATATAGGCATGGTAGTTGCTATTTTATTTTATATTCTTATGTATGAGTTTAGTACCTACTTTAGACCAGGTATGACTGTTTTAAATAAGAACTGTAATTGTAAAACTTATGTTTTTGCCATATAAAACGTTGATTTTAATATTTGGGTATATAAGCGTGATTTACAAAAAGATACCTTCATAAAAAAGCATATCGACTGATCACGTGTTGCTTAGCGATCTGTCACAGGCGTTCAAAGCCAGCAGCCTCTGTTCGTGATTGATGGCCGCTATATTAAATAAACCGCCTCAGTATTACGTTTCAAACATATCGTTTTCTATTACATGCCGAAGATTGATCGATCTACATTCATGAATAGAACAACCCGCCACCAAATTTCATCCGAAGCGTTCTGTTAAACGAAAATATTCGTTTGTGGATTCTCCCGACCGTCAATCAAATGTTTAAACCCTCATTTCGCGACATGAATGATAAATCTATTTAAGAAAAGCATTATGCTGAGTCGTTGAAAGTTGAAGGAATCCGGGACACGACACCACGGACAGTGACGTCGACTAATGGAATGGTAAACTTCTGATTTGTAAGGTTACGTCCTCCCACAGCGAACGCAGCAAACAAAGGAATATTTCATTCGTGTAATGGATTGAAGCGAGCTCGAAACTTTTCACATTCACCAAGTTTACTAACTTTATTTTTTTTCAACCTAAGGGCAGTTCTTTGGGTTGTTGATAACAAAATCATTTATTAGTTTTAACTTTTTAAAATCATTTTGGTATATTAGAGATAACGGAAGTACGTTTATGTTGGTAGTCAAATCACAGCTTATCTAGGTATGTTTTTTGTCCAACAACCAATTGCAGAGAAAATGGTTAAAGTTTAATCCTTTCTCGAGAATGAATCAAATTCTGCGTTATTGTATTCGTCTCTACCTAAATCTCTACTATCATTTTCAAATATACTTAAGTAAGTAATTATACGAGCATAGTAAGTATGCCACCACACTACTTCTTTTTCTATTTTTGTTCTTTTCTACATTGAAAAAAGGATGTTCTATTTACGAACTAATTTTCTTCTACCTAATCATTTCTCTGAATTCAATTTCTTGGTTCCTTTAAATTGAATTCTTCAGTCTGCCATTTGCGCAAGAATAAATACCTTTCCTTACCATAAAAAAATAGGTAAAAAAACTTTTTAAGTTAAACGGTTTTATGTTAAACATACATTGCAATGTTTAAGATAAATGTACTAAAAACCAAAAAATAATAAAATAGATACAGTCGTGGGAATTATAAACATATGCATAGACTAGACTAAAATAAAACCGTGGGGCACGTCAATTGTCTACAAATTATCGACTTAATGTGCGATAGAAGAATCGTTTAATTCGTCGTTAGGCAGTTGGCCCGCAGACGGTGAGGAAATTAAGTACTTACTATTTTCTTGCTCATGGAAATTCCAATAGTTACACACTCCATGTAAATAAAAGAGATGTTTCAACTAGTTTATCGTTGGACATTCACACTGCTGGCTGGCGAAGAATCTTTTCACTGCTCGTAGTTTGTCTTTAATCGACAAAACATATGATAAAAGTACTACTCGCTCAACACTATGAAACCCTCAAACTCGCTTATAATCGAGCTTGCTAGCTTGTTTCCACATTCTAGCCCTACTTATCACACGTCCATCGTTGTCGGTTGAACAACTGCCTTATTATAGTGTAACATTACAAAACAAACATTTTAATCAACGATTGTAGACAATTGACGTGCCCCACGGTTTTATTTTAGTCTAGTCTATGCATATGTTTATAATTCCCACGACTGTATCTATTTTATTATTTTTTGGTTTTTAGTACATTTATCTTAAACATTGCAATGTATGTTTAACATAAAACCGTTTAACTTAAAAAGTTTTTTTACCTATTTTTATTTTCTAGTTTTTAGTTTTTATTTCGCATTCTGTTTAATTCATTTAGTGCTTCATTATTGCAAGGTTTCTTGCCCGTTAGTTTATTGCAGTCCAACTCCTCTATACGTAGTCCCTGCAAAGCTCTTACTCTACAAAGAGCCACGTAGGCTTGACCTTCTTCAAACAGTTTCGCATCTAAGTATACGACTGCGTGATCCACAGTGCTGCCCTGCATAAATCTTGACTTGGGTGGTGGATTCAGGCTGGATTAATCAGATAACTAAATTACAGATTCAATTTCTATATTTAAATCTTATTATTATACGCCATTTAGTGGCTGCGCCCATCTTAAATACCTATTGAGGTTGTATAGTGCACTGTATTCTTCTTGGCAAGACCTTTTATTTGATACCCATATTGGTGGGATTGATAAAAAAATGTTATCAGCCATTTGGTAGCGGCGGCCATCTTAGATTTCAATTTTGCATAGTAAATTGTATTCTACTTGTTGAGACCTTTCATTTGATAGTTTTGATACCCATATTGATGGGATTGATAAAACCTAAGTTATCCGCCATTTTGTAGCGGCCGCCATCTTGGATTTTAATTTTATATAGTACATTGTATTCTACTGGTTGAGCACTTTCATTTGATACCCATATTGATGGGATTGATAAAACCTAAGTTATCCGCCATTTTGTAGCGGCCGCCATCTTGGATTTTAATTTTATATAGTACATTGTATTCTACTGGTTTAGCACTTTCATTTGATACCCATATTGATGGGATTGATAAAACCTAGGTTATCCGCCATTTTGTAGCGGCCGCCATCTTAGATTTCAATATTTTATAGTATATTGTATTCTGCTTGTTGAGCCCTTTCATTTGATACCCATATTGATGGGATTAATAAAACCTAAATTATCCGCCATATTGTAGCGGCGGCCATCTTGAATTTATAATGATAATGAATAAACATAATTGTATTGTCACCAAAATCCAAAGTGTATACAAAATTTCAGATTAATCGGTTGACAGGAAGAGGGTGAAATTTGAATTACTAAATTTGACCCAAGAATAAAAAATAAATAAAACAAACGGGGTGAGCTAAATAAAACCGTTTAAAAAAAAATTAAATTGCTTGTCAGTAATAGTATACTGTCGTTCAAAAAACACACATCTTTTATAATTTTAATTTAGTTGTGTGGCGGGACGAGCTGGATACCTTCTTGGGTACCTGGGCGGAGGAAGCTCGAGACAGAAAGTCTTGGCGTATGAGGAGAGAGGCCTTTGCCCAGCAGTGGGACACGAGTGGCTAAATAGATAAGATAAGATAAGTTGTGAATTTGCTAGAAAAATAATCACTCTCGTATACATGAGAGTAGGCTCGCGCTCCTATAGTGGGGACTAATAACGATAAGGAATTGTGAATTATTACTGTATTTTGGTAAAATAGATAAATAACTTACATATGTTAAAAAACAAAGCAATTTAAATGACAGATTTTAAAATTGAGATCTTTCGGTTTATGAAGAACATTGTATAGGACGTGAATGCTTGTTTATTCGAAGCTTACATCCCTTACCCATCAATCACTGAACCCGCGTTTTTCAGAGCTACCTCCCACAGGATTCGACTACCCAATGTCCCTTACGGTCGGCTCTGAAAAAATCTTTATATACCTAACCACCTACTAAAATCCACTTCACGCAAGGAATTTAAGAGGTCTACGCATGAAAAATAAAACTAGGTACCTACTTAAATTAATGAACTACAGACTTCCGTGCCTACGTATTTATCATCATATCTTAGTAAACTTATACAATATCTTAAAATAATATACTTAGCCTTTTTATTCTTCTGATGTGCAAGCTACAATATACTATCTAGTAAAGGATAGCAGGATTAACGAGCAAATGCTCTATAAAATACTTCAATTTGCATAGAATACAAATAGATTATGTGCATTGGTTTTTCTTTTCATTTCTTTCGTCATAAATACCTCTTACAGCTATGATATTTGGATCAATATTAAAGGAATTCTAAAACTAACTATCAAACACATAGGTTCAATCCTTCAATCTTACGATCTCATTCTGTCTCAATTATATTTTTAAAGCAAACGTAATAACTTCAAATTATGTATAAAATACTAGCAGCTGTGTACCTACACAAACTAAACAGCTAAAATATAACAATGTACTCTCGACAATAACACCAATGAACTAACTCGCATCAACCTCGCCCGAAGCGGATAGGGGCGGCGGCGGCGGCGGCAGCCGGCATTAACAAAACATTACCCTTTTAGTACGACAAAAGTTCATCTCTTTTAAAAGGGACCAGAATTAATTGCCCACCTTTAAGGCCGCCTACACTAATCTACCCTACATCGTATAGCGTAGATAGAAAGGTATAATATACCTATTAGATAGATCTATACCTGAGTAATCATTTGAAACGGTAATATAAAAAAATACAGAGTAGTAAAAAACTAATTTACTTGTAAAAGCGTTTACGCACTACATCCGATTCTTATCCGATCCGGTTTTCCATAGAAATAGTTTTCGGATCTGTACATACTAAACATATCTCGAATCGGATAACAATCGGATAAAACGGCTCTATCTACTTATTACTTTTAGAGGCAAATGTTTACATTATTATAAGTTAAATGTTTGAAACGTTCCCGTTCTGAAATACATAGGAACAACCATTCTGAAATAGGAAGAATTAATTTTCAATTGCTATCTAATACTTACTGGTAATTAGAAATACTTCGAGAATCGAAATTTAACTGAAAGAGAGATTGCCATGAGTTTTTTAATTTAGAAAGGTACATTAAAGAAAGATAAATGAAATTTTTAGAAAACTAAGATCTAGTGTTTCGTGACGAACAACAAAAAAATAATAAGGACTTAGGTAAATATTTTAAGCTGTAGTCGGGCTTTGAACTTTGAATAACGTGAAAAAGATTTTACTTATTTTTCTAATTTTTCAGATAATGATGACTATGCTTAATTAAGTAGTTAGGTTTGGACACAAATGAAATTTAATTGGGCGGAAGAGAAATTAATTAAATTAATTAAATAACTAAAAAAATTAATTATTTAAAATTAATTATTCTGTTGGATCCTTAAAGAGTTAAGTTATCTAGAGACGCCTGTTAGAATGAGGTCTCTGACTATGAACGATCAGTTCTTCCCACAGGAAAGGAGGGTCGATATATTGTATTTATTTTATTTAATAGTTTATTGTAAGAAGATATGGCTATAGGCTTTGCTATGGCTATACTTGTGGCGTTGTTCACTGGCTCTTTTCTGGCGGAAATTCCTTTCTGTGGGTCCTTTCATTTTAATTGTTGTTATTTTACTGTAGTAGCAAAGTTTGCTCTGTTTGATATATAGAGTCTGCTTCTGTCTGAAGCATAGACATGTTGTTTATGCTGGTATCCTTGTAGCAGAGGGTGGCGCCCAGTGCCCCCACCCCACCCGCTTCCCAAAACCGACGAAACGCCAGTCGTCGTCGACATAATCACCCGCCCGCACTCCCCTTGCTTCCCTCGTCTTAACAGTATTTATTTCATATAATTAGTTTTCATTCATTGCAAATAAAATAATCAATAAATTGTTTAATGAAACCGCTTGCCAATTTTAAAGCGCGCTGTACGTATGTCCTACAAGGAGACATCCACTTTCCAGAGGCCTTTTCTGTCGCTGAAACGTAGAAGTCGTTGGCCTTGAAGGCACTTCAGAGTGGGACTAGACCGCCGGTTGCGGGATGCGGTGTATTTTTTTTATACGGGTGCTGTCCCCGAACTCTTACTGGATTTGTATAGCCGAGTCTGGACTCGTACCTACTTTTATCATTATTCCACCTTTTTTTGCTAGCCATTTAGATCCCACTGCTGGGCAAAGGCCTCCCCTGCGAGTTTCCAATTAACTCAGTAGATAATAAAAAAATAATTTTCATCATTCATTTAACAGTGAAAACAAAAATACCTACCTAAATCATCTGTGAATGAAATCCAACTCTCATCGATCAGACAGCAAAGTCATAAATCCATTTGCTCATTATTGTATGCAGTAACTGACTATCACAAGTGACAAAGTTAGTAGAAGTAGCTACCTGTCTCGTTTACTTCGTACCTATCTACGTATAGCGCTGTCTTTCCTACTTTATTCAGTCAGCCGCACGATACGGATTAGAGAACTTTACACTTAAAAAGCTTCGGTGGTAGTTTTAGGGTCTAAAATTGGTTATCCCAATACCGCGAAGCTTCGTGAAGTGTGGCCGCAGGGTAGCAACACTGACGTGGCCACCAGTAGCATCATACCATACCTACGCGTTCAGTAGCGCTGCTGCAGGTGTGAAAATGACCCCTCTTAATAAGACGGCTGCCTTATTTTGTGGCTGTTGCTGTCATGCAATTTTTTTACTACCTACTTATGAAGTTAGATAGCAATAATTTTGTATTTTTTGTTATCACTACCAATACCAACGATAAACAGATGGCCTATCTTTCGAATTAAACTAGTCATTGTTATTTCATAGTTTATTTTGTATTAAATTAAAAATATATATATATATTAACTCAAAATAACCTTTCTACCTATTTTTATATATACATATTTGGAACGAACTCACGATAATAAACTACATAACAAGCCTTATAGGACCACGAGTTAATATGCTGAAAATGTGCACACATACGCCATCTAGAAACAAACGGCAGTAAAAGGAATCTCTCCTGACGTGAATGACTCGACGCGGCATTCGTTCGGGAGATTTCGGCAGTAGTCGGCGAGCCGGCAAGCGAGGAGGCTGGCTTGCACTCGGTGCAACTGAATTTTCTACAAAGTGTCAAAATTTATGATCTCGTAACAATAAATGCGACTGTAAAACAATAATGTAACAATTTTTACTTTTTAAAATTTAAAGTGAACTAATGTGTCTGAATACTGTGGCAATTTATAATTCTGACTTTGTGTGACAAAATTTATGTCCCGGCTATGTTCTTGAGTGTTTTCGCCAAATATTTCTAGTGACTGGTCCTGTTGCTTTTAATTATAATGCAATTAATTCGAAACCAATTGAGATCGGGTGTCTTGAATGATTTCCGGAGAATGAATTAAGCGGGATTGCTGCATTGAAATACGATGAATCGTAACGGTACTGGCAAGCTCGGTAGAAATGCGGCGTCAGGGCGGGCTAAGTCGGGTCGCGGCAAACGCCGAATGCCGCCTCCACCACCTCCGCCACCGCCGCCGCCGCCGCCGGCTCGTACTCGGAGACGTGCTCCAGCTGTAATCTTACGGAAACGTCGTCCTCACCACAGCGGCGGCCTTGGCGGGATTGTCATCCTTGCATCCATCCTTGTATATCAAAACTGTCTATACTGTGGATTTGTCTTTGATGATATTAGTGCCATCAAAGAAAACAAGGATTTAAGGCCCCACATGCCAATATCAAACCTGTTCTTCAACGACTTTTGGGGAACCCCGATACACAAGGTAAGCAAATAAAATAAAAGGCTTATGTGCATGATTGTTATTTTATTAATAAATTTATAAATAGTCTTATTAATTCTAATTAGAATTCTCAACATCGAGAAAGGCAGCCACGCGATGCGTCATAGGAATCACTATCACTATGTTCCGTGAAAACTGATTTGCAACCTACCTAGTGAGATAAATATGTAGAAGGAGAAAAATCCTGACCTCATTAGTGTCTACGCATTCTTTCATCAATCATCACATAAGGTTGTTTTACAAAATGTTTCATTAATTACCTGTTACTAAAAATGGAATGCTAAGAATTTGTTGCTTGTCCTTCAGTCACCAGACTATAGCTAGAAAATTCAGGAATACATCATTTTTGTGTTATTAAAACACAAAACGGGGAATATTATGTCCGTACCGGTGATGTAAATCAAGCATTTACGCTCAGGCAAGTAACTGACAAATTTATGGATGTAATCATCGTGAATATTTTAACGTTTGCCTGCGAATAAATTCCAACGAGGTACGGTGATCGTTTATTGTCTACAACCAAAACAACTCTTTCTCGTATACACAATCATTGATAAATCAGCGAGATGCAGAAAAGGCTGCTAAAGTTAATTATCCTTTAAGTAGATATCATGCCGTCTACTGATTTTGATAATGCAAGGTTCAGTTAAAAACAGACCAAAACACCGTAGACAAAAAGTTTCTTGCATGACGAAAGTATCTGGCACAAAAAAATATCTACTTATTTGCTTTGGTGTGGGTATACCGGTTGGTATTTCTATTGATACAAACACTGGGACATGTAGTCCTACAATTTCTACTAATCTCCATCGCTAATGACAGTTTACTCTGTATACAGAAATCATTAAGGCTACTATAATATTTTCTTATTACAATGTAAATGTCAGTATTATGGCCTCATTGCACAAAGCATTAAATAATATGCAAGTTAATGAGATTCTCGGCGCTCCATGCAAATAATCCAAAAAGATCGGATGAAAGACACAAAGTGCCGGCCGAAGGACAAAAGTGGATGTTCTGAAAAATGTGAGTAAGTATGCGGAAAAATCTAAGATGAACTAAAACCGACACTAATTTCGCAATGAATCATTTTCATCAAATTTATATCAAACAAGAACATTCTGAAATGGTCGACGATGAGAATCTCTCTCCAAATACTTACCAACAGACAGGCAGGGAGGAGTTGTAAGTATTTATAAAGCAGATTAACGCCATTTCACACGTCAGCTTTACTTGTGCTTAATATTCAGCATGCAAATAAGCTCACTGCTTTGTAGGGAACGCTTAGTTTCAGAAAAAGCTGTTAAAGGTTTGTTTTTTGTCGTTACCCACCCACTGATTTCAATCAAAAAAAATCAAAATCAAAAATTATTTATTCGTAGGTAACATTAAATTTACACTTGAATTCGTCACAAAGTAAAAATTATAAAAAAAAAACATACTTAATGATTAATTAAAAGAACCAAAAAAAAAGAGAAAAACAATAAAGGAGAGAAGCTACGCTGACTTCGGAAGGCAGATTCCCCAGAGAAGAAGCCAGCAAGAAACTCTAGAGGTTGCTCTTTTTAAAAATATTGTTTACAATCATGTGTTTACAAAAGAACAACTTAAATATTATGATCGTGTGGAGCTAGAGCATTTACACACCATGCCCTATTGTCAATAATAAAATCGTTAATACTATAATACGCTCTTTGTAAAAGAGTCCTCTTGATACACCGTTTAAACTTAGTTTCCGTTAAAATTAGTACATTATCAGGCAGTTTGTTGTAAAACCGTATACAGTTCCCTTCAAATGAATTATTGATCTTAGCTAGTCTACTACCAGGCAAAACAAGTTTATTATTATTCCTAGTATTAAATTTATGTACATCACTATTCTTCTTAAATTTAGATAGATTTTTTCTTACAAACATTATATTCTCATATATATATTGACTTGGAAATGTCAAAATATTTATTTCTTTGAACAGTTCTCTCAGGGAATCACGACTATTTAGATGGTAGATGGCTCGAATAGCTCTTTTCTGCAAAACAAATACTGCCTGGATGTCAGCGGCATGACCCCATAAAAGAATACCATAAGACATAATACTATGAAAGTAGCTGAAGTATACAAGTCTCGCTGTAGGTATATCTGTGAGCTGTCTGATTTTTCTGACAGCGTAGGCGGCGGAACTTAGCCGTCCACACAGTTTATCAATATGGGGTCCCCATTGTAATTTCGAGTCTAGTGTCATCCCCAAGAAAACAGTGTCATTAACAAAGTTTAACATTTCATCATTAATACATATATTGCTAACATTATTGACTGCATTACAAAGCGAAAATTTAATACATTTAGTTTTTTTCGCATTTAACGCTAAATTATTTGTACTAAACCAATCATGAATTTGTTTTAGGGTACTATTTACTTTGAAAATATCTAAATCTTGACGTTTTCTATCTACTTTAAAGAGAAGAGATGTGTCATCGGCAAACAAAACAATCTGCGATAGACTTTCTATCATAAATGGCAAATCATTTATGTAAACCAGAAAAAGGAAAGGACCTAATATCGATCCCTGGGGCACGCCAATTTCTACCTGCGATCCCTGTGATGTTATTTCATTGACTTGAACCTTTTGAATTCTGTCTGATAAATAAGATTTAATAAGACTTAGAGATTCATTTCGTACACCGTAATGATTCAGTTTATTTAATAGTATCTCATGATGAACACAATCGAATGCTTTCGATAAGTCGCAGAATATGCCAATGGCATCTTGCGAGTGTTCCCATGCATCAAATATATGTTTAATTAAGGCAACACCAGCGTCCGTAGTGGAACGACCTTTGGTAAACCCAAATTGCTGATTGTGAAGCAATTTATTTAATTTAAAATGATAAAGAAGCTGGTTAAGTATTAATTTTTCAAAAATTTTACTGAGTACAGGAAGTACTGAAATTGGCCTGTAATTGCTAGGGTCGTTTTCATCCCCGGCCTTGAAAAGAGGTATGACTTTACTATATTTCATGAGATCAGGAAATATTCCTTGATCTATACAGCTATTAAAAATTTGAGCTAAATGATATGATATAGTATTAATAATAAATGCGCAGACTTTAACTGACATTCCCCAAAGATCTTCGGTTGCTTTTAAATTAATTAATTTAATTTCATGTCACCTTATCAGATTTTTAACAAAAGAGTATCAGGTTTCCTAGCGGTTCGGATTTCAGAGCGTTAGCTTAATTACGCTTTATTTTTTTTAGAATGTTAAAGAATATTTGTGACGCTGACCCAAATGTTACGTATATCAACTTTTATACGGCTGAACATCGTGTTTTAATAACCTCTATAATATTGTCTACAGCCTCCAAGTTGACCGTAACCCTAAATAAACACTAAATCAATATTCTATTTTAAATTTTTATGCCTGGATGCATCGAGCGACATCAGGCATCAGACAAACGGCAAAGGCACAAAGTTCAATTGGGTTACATATTGTATTTCTTGTACATTCCATAAAAACGTTTGCATTTTAAACATCTTTCACGTAGATACCTAGCTACTCATCTCGTTTTAATTGTCGATTTACAGTGGGCTCGAGCAACAGCAAGTGCAGGCAGCACTTGGCTCGTTTCGTAGCCATCCATCAACGTCATACCGACAAGTTTTAGCAACTCTCGCCGACCGGCGGCCGTCCAACCTTTTTGTTTAATAACTCTTAAACCAGTGCCATTTTTAAATTTTCTAGGCGATAGCTAAATACGTACAGGTAATTTTATTTAGAATTTATGGATTTCTACATTTTCAGTAGGGTATTTTAATTTTATAATGAGTAGGTATTTTAATTTTATAATGAGTTATAAGAACTTGTCGATCTTTTAGGTTGATAGGTATTAAAGCAGTCATACGCTGGCATTGGAGATTCTAGAACCATAAATAGGTGGGTCAGACTCTTAGAAAAGCGATTAAGTAACTAGGCGATACCATTGTTATTTCAGAAAAGAGGGACAAAGTAAATAACAAAAGCTTTTCCTTACACATGTCTAACCATTATGGCAAGTTTAAGTTGCGTGTTCGACTTTCACGTAAACTTGTAATTTCGACGACCTTTTCAAGAAATTCATTCGTACAAGAGTTATTTATGAGCTCGCCCCTCTCGCCCGGACTCTACATGCGATAAAGCGGTTAAAATTTTTTATTACCCAAATTAAATAATACGACAAACTAAAAGCTAGAAGTTAACAAGCTAAAATTCTAAATGGTTTAATTAATGAGCTACCATTATAATACAGGGTGTTATAATATGGCGATACTTACATGGGTAACTGTATAGAAATCAATATGCCAAATTCATTTTAGCTTCATGTATAGCGCTGTGTCGTTTCTTGCCGCTACCTCTTTTAAAAATCGTACCTATTACATAGGAACCTTTTTTTGAAGCTATAAATTTTCTTCCCTTGTGGGCAACTGGCAATATCTGTCATATATGGAAACTTGTATAGAATTCTGTCCAGTAATTTGCAGTGTACATTAGAGACGTTATCTTGTCCCGGAGTGAGGCGGGACGTCTCCGGGACAAACAAACGGAGACATAAATCAACGTCACAGCAAGTTATCTGGTCCCGGATGTGGACGCGATCCTTTAATGTGTTTGTTCGCTGCTTGCGGAAAAACTTCGCCGTCTGTGCACAATCCGAGGAGCCGATTAATTCAACGTTTTCTCATACCGATGACTTAAGAAGGTCCTTTAAGTAATGGTTTTTATTTGATTAAAAAGTGGGTGTAGCTGTTTATTTGTTTGAATATTGCAAGTGCATTGATATAATCCTTAGGTAGTTAAACGAGGTACGGCATTAAATACGGGGCAACTCTCCCCGTGGTTGGCGCCGACTCACAATAAAACAGGCTGCTGAGCCAAGGAGTCGTGCCAAACCAGTTCTACTCCACTAGCGTTCTATATTCCCAAATAAAGTATAACCAACCGTGTTCCACCCAATGCCAGAATGATATCGATAGTTGAATAATTGAATAAAAAATATGAATTGGAATGATTTAAAGTCAGTTGTTGAAAAGGCCGTTTTTGCAACTGGTTGTTTAATTAATAAATTAAAACTAATAATAACATATTAATAGGAAAACTAGATTTATATTTGCATATGGAAAATCTTGACCGGATTGTTGGAAACCAAACGCATTTATAAAGATTTTTTTATTACCACCTTAACTAACGTTTATAGTACAAGAATAGTGTGTTTTCTACGAAATGCCTTACAAATTAATAGTATTAAAGTGAATATCCGAAGTCTCCAGCAACACTAGTTGCTATACCGCGGCTAAGTACTCTCATTTAAAACGACTGATCCAAGCCAGCTCCGAGCTCACATGTGATCCCTGTTACAGCTATAATCCTCGGATAAATGAGGGATGAACTACAAAATATCGCCTCAATACTACTTCTGCTATAGGTATGTACTATTGTTACCCGTTTTACGTGAACATGTCAACCTTGGATATAATTGTAGCGAGAATATATTGCTACCTCAATAAGGCCGTATTGCACTTGGAGTGTGACTGGCCTACAATAAAGGGGTTTGAAGATTTTAGTATGGAGAGTGTCCTTCCTATAACTTTTTTTTTTAGTTTTCCAAAAGTGGCGGCAGTCAATGAAACCTTCACTAATCGATAGTTCAGGTCAATACAAATCGAAAGTATAGATGAAATTTTTTTGATAAAGCGTCACGTTTCCGATGCTGTCAAAGATAGACTAGTGGCGCCAGTATTGGAACATGAAAAACTGTGTTTTGGTGTTATTAAATGGCACATATTGTAGTGGAAATTTATACTAGAAGTTAAATGAAGGATCCTGGCTTATTTTAGCGAACGCCCTCCCTCCCCCCAAGATGCTCAGCCTGTAATTTTTATTGTTTTAGGTATAAATATGGTGGGAATTTAGAGTAGTTTGAAAAGAAGAGTTTTTGAAGCAATCTATGTCAACTCCCAATACTATCCCCCCCTCCAGTACCCCTTTTAGCATGTATACAGGGCAGCGCAGTAACAAAATAAAAGATAGAGGGTACTTGAGGGGGGAATGGTATTGGGAGTTGACATAAATTGCTTCAAAAACTCTTATTTTCAAACCACTCTAAATGCCCACCATATTTATACCTAAAATAGTAAAAAATATAGGCTGAGCATCTTGTGGGGAGGGAGGGAGGTCTCTAAAATAAGGCAGAATCCTTCATTTAACTTCTAGTAGGAATTTCCACTACAATATGTGCCATTTAATAGCTCCAAAACACAGTTTTTCATGTTTCAATACTGGCGCCACTAGTCTATCTTTGACAGCCTATATCTCGGAAACGTAACCCTTTATCAGAATTTTTTCATCTATACTTTCGATTTGTATTGACCTGAACTATCGATTAGTGAAGGTTTCATAGACTGCCGCCATTTTTGTCGAAAAAGGTACATACACAAGTTTAGGTAGGACATTATATTAAAACCCCTTTAAACATCAAATAAGGTAAAAGCACCTATTACCGCGGTATGCAAAAATGGCACCTATTTCCGAGGTATGCGATATTTTCTTGTTTTAATGAAATTGCAATAAGTTTAGTGCAATACTATGTTGGACAAATTCTAGCCTGTAATGTTTTACATCAAACCACGGAGTTTGCAGCTTGTATCATAGTGCGAAGTCAACAAAAACAATGATTTTGTTTGACGCCAGCGCAAGTGGAAGTCGTTTCCATACAATTGCGAGCCAATTCACTCATGTATATGCACATTTTCGTTACGATTTATTTATAAGAAAATTCGTTTAGATTTTCTTTGGGTGTTAATTACTTGATTAAGTGTTTTGTTAAGATTATATTTATATACTTTTTATAAAGAAATATTGCTTTTAACTCTTTGGAATAATGGAAAATAAAATTCGCGGAATTAGGTTCCAATAATTTATGGTAGAATCTAATGCCGCGGTAACCCTCGGTAATAGATTAATTTAGAGTCCAAATATTATGCTCGTAATTTTTAAAATAATTGTTTTATGAAAAAGTAATCAACTATATTTCAAACATCAAGTATTACTACTACGAAAAATCTATTTCGGATGCATAAAAAGTCTCGTAGAACTCTTTTTATTTGTATAAAACTGCAGTAGTTAAAATGTTGTTTCGTACTGGGTGTCAAAAATGTCGTAAAAATATTGACAATTTTGATGCGATAAAAAATAACATTTAGTATATTCTGATGTTAGTGCTATAGTTTTATATTAAGTTTGATATCTGTTTAAGCTAATTAGCATCAAGATTTAATATTTCTATTAGTTTATTATGGGTCGGAATTACATTTACAAATATTAAGTGAAACCTCTATTTCCGCGGCATACCTCGGCAATACATTCTTTGAGAATCTATTACCGATTGCCAGTACTCGGAAATAGAGTTTTCATAGAATCTATTACCGAGTGATAAGACAGCTGATTTTGTAATTTAGGGTTCCATCAATGAATCGTCAAGTGCTGTTTTTTAATCAATTTCAAATCAATCAAAAAATCCAAAAAAAATTATGAATGATGTATATTTGGTATTTTAATTACTAGTAATTTAACCAAGCGTCTTTAATTAATCAAGATAATCTTAATTAAAATCTTTTATATACTTTTTAAACATTTTATCTATTTCAAACGGAACCACTAAAAAAAGTATTAATTTTTTTCAGCACTCGGTATTAGGAGACAAATACCGCGGAATTAGATTTATTGCCTCGGAAATAGAGGATTTCGTATTGCTGACTTAAAATAGTAATTATAAATATAACGCTTCGTATTAGACAAAAATAATAAAATATCCATATTGTCAAAAGTCTGTAAAATCTAAAAAAATATACAAATTGGTCCAAGATGGTATGAACTTCGAAAAATTACACTTCAAAGTCAAAATCCCATGAAATACCGCGGTAATAGGTGCTTTTACCTTAGTAACATCAATTGTTCACAATGCCTGATCTATATTTATCGAACTAATCACCATACACCCCACTCTGGCTGGCCGCTACTGCGCTGCGCACTGATTTCGATGTTTTTTGCTTAGGCACAAAATCATTCAGTTTAAGTTGCAATTTGCTTCCGTTGATGATATTGGAGAGCCAAGCTTAGGAGCCAATTTGAAAATATTCTTTATCATAGAACGCTATAGGTGTGACAAAATGGAATCACCATTTTAGGTCGGTCGCTCTTTAACGTTTTATCGAAAATAGACTTACCGGCGACTTTAGCGGGCCTCGAGTTGACATGAATATTTATGACCTTGCTTCTTTCTCACCGCTCAGACAAAACTCGGCTTTGTGACCCATTGGATCCCTCTGCGCCTTTTTAAGACTTTTTATGCAATTAAAAGGTTCTGTTCGAATCCTTTATAATTCTTTTCGCGTTCTTCCGAACTTTAAAAACTTGTACTCTAATGGTTTTAGATACCCATGGATCTTTTCGTAATTGTATTATAATCTAACCTAATTCATTAGTAGATATTGTTGTTTATGTAGGTAGGTACTTAATAAAATCATTTGCAAACTTTTTTTGTTCGAAAATTAAAGGGAAAATCCAACTGCCTAAATATTTTTGATTAATATTATCACATTAAAATCTCACTTTAATTTTTCCAAATTCCAAATGATTGTTTAATTTCGTTCCATTTGCCAAGTGGCTTCAATATGAAGACCTATCTCAGGTGCTGTTCACTCAACCCGAGAGGGAGACGGATGAGATGAACATAATTATGATATGCGTGTGTTTCACACCGACAGTATAAATATAGCTACATAAAGTATTTACCTATCTTTTGAGTAAACTATGTAAATTTATAATAGGTACGTTGTCTTCGACCCGACCTTTACTTTACCGTCTTTCATGAGGAGGGTGCTTGATACAGATATATTTACCTACAAACTCTATGGGTAAACAAACAGGGTAACGTCTTTATTACATTATTATCAGGCTTAGATCTGTTAATTCAATATTGTATTAAGAGTACGTAGTAGGTATACGCGTAGGTACGTACATAAATTGGATACTTTTACTTACATAGATTAATTAACTAATGCTAGACATATTTACCTTCTTACTTTTCGGGCGTGTACCCATAGAAAGCTGATAACCGACGACGCTGATTCGTCACAACGACACGAGAATGCTTACGCGAGCTGACAGGAGTGCCTCGTGCAGCAGGACAAACCAACAACCAGCGCCGATTTACCAGCTTTTGTATCAGTGGTGGCGACCCAGGACTATTTATTTCTTCTCGATCACAGCTCCACAATTAGGTACTTAACTATCATTACTATGCAGCCCAAAAAATAAATATCTACCTAGCTACTTAAATATTAAACTATCGTAGTTATTTTCGTCTCACTTGGCAAACAGAAATCGAGCTCACCCGTATTGAGCATGAAACTTATGCTTTTAAAATCGTGACCTAATTATACTCTGTTCCTTCAATCTTTAATTAATTAACCGTAAAATAAACATGAAGGAGGTACAAATTAAATGTTTGTTATAATTCGTGCTTGTATCAGACGACACAACAAGCTTTCTACGTGAATACACCCTGAGCGTGGTTTGATTCGTGATCAGTAGTTGCTATTGATTATACCGTCTCGTTTACTAATTTCGACGGTAAAGGTACTAGGCATTTCATTCTGTGAACACTACATTACATCACTTAAGAGATGTAAGTAGGTAAGTAAATAGAAAAAAAAATTAGCTAAATGATTTCATTTTTGGTAATGTTTTGCAAAGCCGCTATCGCTAATAGGTTCTAGATAGCATTAAGGTATATGTGTGTAAGTACAAATTTGTAAACGGCTGACTAAAATAAAAGCTAAACCACTAATATAAAGTAAGTGTCAGCTTCGCTTGCATTGTAAGCAACATTTGCAAAATAAACATCTCTGTATGAGCACACAGAGTACAGACACAGTCAATAACCTCATTATTCCGAAGTTGGGGAACGGGGAGAAGAGCTACATCGCATACACGCCCTGTTACCATCTTCATACATTTATTCACATAATCATATATATTGAAAATGTTGTAGAACCAGGAATACTTGGTTAGTAACAGTTAATCTTATACGTGATTGCAGCCGATGGATTCTAGAGTTCAAGATTCTATTAATATATTATTTTATAGGAAGTATTTTATATTATCCTAAATCGGTAATGTTTGTGCCGCCTGATGACATGACATTTGGATGCAAATTTATTTGTTACTTTCTCACGCTTAAACCACTGAGCAGATTTTAATGAAACTTTACAATATTGTAGCTACAACTGTAAACAACATAATAAAAATAGACTAGGTACTTACATATTTTACTTATCTACTTTGTAAGTTTGCCAAGATATGACTAATTTCAATGTAAGTGATAGATTTTAGTACAGACCAATCTAATGTTTCCTTGTGACCCACTTATCAATTTCCCAAAAAAATATCTGAAAGGTATCTAAAAGTGGAGTTTTTGATACTTATTTCAAATATCATTATGTTTGAACAGAATTCGAAAATAATCGAACAAACTAGGTAATACAAATGGCACTTAGTTGAAGGCTCTCAAGAAGATGAAATTTTGGGTCGTCCACTCATGCTTACCCTCACAAGATCAAATAACCTTCGAGCAACCAGAGATTCTCGGAATTCGTTGATTTCTGAAAACGCTTCTTGGTGGGATTTTCCGTATTTTGTACGCTCAGAATGTAGTAAATACGTATAATATGTAGGTACCTATATTCCCAATTTTTTTACATTAAAATAAAACATATTTTCGATTCGATTCGATTAATTTCAGAAGAATCATATTATTATTTACCTTCCCGGTACTAGTTCCGGAAAAATACTAGTATTTTTTTCTGCGATGGAACTGAAATGATTTGAGAGAGTTCTGCAGCCGCTCTCAAAACAGGAAAGATACACGACGTCTTGCTGCTGTGGATAAACGATCTTCCGTCAATATTGTCAATAGAGGGGCGTCAAAGTACCTACAATGCTCATCAATCATTGCGAAACAAAAGGAAAGTTCGGTGTCGATAGGGCACGACACTAGATACGTCCCACTTTGTCATCGTCTTAGATGACAACGTTCTCACGTATCGATATCGATATCATTATACAAATTTATCTAAATGCATAGAAGATAATACAATTCAACGTTTTATTTTTCAGTAGACTGTAAACTTACCGAAATACTGGTATTTTGGATGGTCTGTTTCCTATATCAATGCCTTTTTTTCATATAGGTAAGTACTACTTTCATTTTATATGAGTCAAAATGGTCTCATTTAAGGTACCTGTACGTACACAGTGCACGCTTAGTTTAATGCTTAGGCCCCACAAAACCAACGAAGCTAATGCTATCTACAAACCAAAGCCGCCGGCATGCCGCCGCCGCGCCGCCGGGCTACGCCGGCGTCTTTAAATACATCATACGAATGGTAGCTGTCAAAAAAGCCGGCGGCTTTGGTGTGTAGATACCATATGAGCAATAAGTATTTCCTTTGTTTTTATCGATAACAAAAACTCAACATAACTTCTGTTCATTGTAGCTGTTCAGTCCTGGATTAACCCTTAAGCAAATTAAGCACTAGCTTAGGGCCCCACGTCCAGGGGGGCCCCCGACGAAGCACAAAAAAAATCTTCACACTCTTACATCACCCACCTCATTCAAAACTATACCAGAAAAGTTTCCTGTTTCTAGTCTAGCGCTGCAGTTTTAAAATTCGTGCCAATCTGTCATAAGTTCATAAACGCGCTCGTGCTTGCCACAAACTTAAATTTTCCGCGATCCGATCAGCCAATCAAAAACCATCCCTTCCCCGCAGCGCGGGGCGGGCGTCCCTGCCTGCCCTGCGCAAATTTGTGTATTGTAGGAGTAATTTGTGCTAGTGCGAAAGTAATTTAAATAAGTAATTAATTGGGTAAATAATAGTTATAAGTTTCAGTGAACTAAAATCTAGCTGCTATAAGTGTGTAAAACACACAACACTGTGAATGTGATTTGGTGACAAAGTTCCGTTTATAAATTGTGTTCGCTTAGGTACGTAAAGTTTAATTTTGTTTTATTTAGGTAATAATCAAGTCAAAATATCTAAAGTTGTATGTGATTACCTTTGTTTTTGTAAATTCACTCAAACTAGTTGAAGCTGAAAGTTTCTGAAAGCTGCGAAATAGTTTTTCTAGGTTCGTAAATCAGTTTGAGAGGTCAATGACACGCGCATCAAATGATACCTGCAATACCTACCGAACATACGGTCGCGCGTGCGTGTTTCTTTCATTAAACAGTTAATAGGTAATGGTACAAGCTTTTACCACACTTCACGTCAAGTAACTACCTAAGTAATCAATACGACTTCAATTACCGTAAAACTTTACAACTTTGCCCGTTTTTTTCATAAAATTGCAAGTTTTCAATTTTTTTTATATGGAAACCTATATATTTTTTTATTTCTACAGTAACTTTAAGATATTTGGCACATGATTATGGACTTAAACTTATCATATTTTAGTATTAAACCTTATTTTTGGTCTATTTTAAGGGCGGGCAAAGTTATCCGCACTTTTTGACAACTTTGCCCACGTCAATTTTTGATGCTAAACCTAACCGCATATTAATTAAATTGGAATCATAAGAGGGCCAAAGGCAATACTATCGGTTACTTCTGAGAAGGAAACGACATCATCAATAGTTTTAGAATAATATGACTGGGCAAAGTAACCCTAACATTTTTTCACTTTCCCATACAAAGCGCACGCAAAGATTTAAAAGAGCTTAGGGTTGGCACTTCTGACAAAATGTATCAAGGAAAAAAAAGTCACAAAGTGCCTATAAATAACATCGCATGTTCAAATTTTCAAACCAAACCAAAAGATTAAACAAAAATTTTGCATTCTGATACAAAATTAAACAGCTGATTCACAGTTACTATGTCAAGACCAAAACTAAATTGTTTATTATAATGAGTGCAATCACCTGTTAAAATAAAAATACCTATAATTTAAAAAAACGACTTGTAAATACAATAAATACAGATATATAAAAGCAAAAAATAGTGTTAAAATATATTAACAACATACAGGTGACAGCCCTAAGCTTTTTTTGAACGAGGGCAAAGTTGGCAGACGTAGTTTGAAACATTACTGGGTAACTTTGCCCATCATCATAACTTTTGAATAATATACCATTTATCAATAAAACCAACTTTGAACTACTCTTTAATATGTATTCTATTAGAGACAGTAAATAAAATCTTCCTGTGGCTCCCCATTTCTACACAATCCGCCACCAAAAAAGCCGAAAAATTTGCCCGCGAAAAAACGCTCCTGACTCAACAAGCTATAACTATTTACCTAGCCAACTTAACAACAGAGGCGAGTCACAGGGATGTCACATAAGAAGTCTATTTTGCACTAAGGCACAGAAACTTGCCACAAAATTGCAACTTTTTTGTACAGTCCAAGAATTGCTTACGAATTGGATTTTGGGCAATGTTACGTTGAAGGGCAAAGTTGTAAAGTTTCACGGTAGTTTTTCATCTTATTTTACAAAAATACTAATGTTTTTCAATAGTAACCTATGCGCGCACTGCGATTATGTTCGGTGAAAAATAATTTCATGCAAAATCGACTTGCGTTTTTTTCGCAGTGCGCGGATTCGAGTATGTTACTCTTGTTTTTTTTTAATCGTGTAGGTTTTTTTAAAGACAAATTCTTGTTCTATTTCTTAGCGAGTGGACTGACCCCACACAAGTCCCTGTTTCAGAGTTTTGAAACCGCTTCACGGCCTTTGACGCGGTTTTTGATTAACGACAATTCGAAGGCGGCCGGGACCGACGGCTAAACGTGCCCTCCGAAGCACGGAATCATCTTTCTTTTAGGAGAAACAGGTGATATAGCCTGCAATGTCCTAACCTAACTGACAAAACTTACACTCACAAAGTGAAAAATCATTACCTATGTTGTCAACTACTGCGCTATGCTACTAATTCCTGTTGACATACTGACAGGGGGGCCCCACAAGTGTGGATTGCTTAGGGCCCCAAGTAGTCTTAATCCGGCACTGTAGCTGTTTGATAATTTTATTAATTTAGGTACTCCAATTTCCTATTCATTTGTTTAACTTCAAAAGTAAATGAAATATTTCAACTAAAGTTTTCATTTCAGTTGAACCATAAACTCTCATTATTCCGATTTGTTTACGTATTCTTTCTGAATATTGAAAAGTTTTTTTTGGTCAGTAAGGCAGGCGATAGCAGGACCGGGTAGTTTAGATAGCTGTGCCAAACTGCAGATGTGTGCTTTGTGTAGCGCGAAATAGAGCATGATTGTTTGGACTCGTTTGCGACTTTGCCAACGTACGTGACTACATACGTCCCTGGTATTCATGGATAGGATATGTTTTGACGTAACGTAGCCCGTAGTAAAACTAGTAAAGGTAACATAGTTGACACAACACAAACATACCTATTCATTGATTCCTATAGATATTGATTTTGGAACTATTATGTATTTTATAACTTAAACAAAGTATGAACAGAAATGAACCTTAAGACGGTACGGATTAGACGGGCCACTTTAATAATAAAGTTTGTGTATAGGTAGAGAGCTTTTGTTGTTAATAACGGTATATTAAGCCTTAGTTTGTAGTTCCAGCAGCAACAGTTGCCGGTAACTATATTATTAATAAGTATTGACCATGCGTTTAATTGCAATTGCCATCGAAAGGCCGATCTTAAACCGATACTATAGATGCATATGGCGCAACGGCGGATCCAGGGGGGGGGGGTCATGGCTGAGCTGGTGCCAGGACTCAGGTGAACCACTAATTGAACATAGTTATTTTATTTATACACTGTAAAGACGCCACTTACAGACGCGTCCGATAATTTGTGAGCACCTAACCAGTACGGGCCGAAAAATAGGTATTTCCGCGTTGCTACGCCGCAACGCATGAATCGGCAGTGGCGGCAGAGGCGTTGCTTAAAAAAAAACAGAATAATGTCTTCTTGATATCAAAAAAGCACTCAGTTTCCTACAATCAATGACAGATATAGGTCGTGCCACGTAAAATGAACCATAGCTGACAGATGCGCATTAGACGATTTTTGAGTCTGACGTTTAACATTTGTTTTAAAATACCATCGCGCACAAAAGTGTTTAATTACAGTAATGGTTTTACGCACAAAGGAAAGAAAAATATTATTAGTAAGGTGGAATTTAAATAATAAAAATACACAACTATCAATCAATATTGGATTTAGTGTAAAATGTGTAAAAATGTAAAAAATATTCGAAAATAGAAAAAAACATATTGTTCTTCCATTAACTCTTCATGGGTGGCGCGAAAACCAGATAAGGACGCGGTGTTGATGCCAGAAGTGGCCATTTTATTATCATCGTTGTCGTCACTTTCATAACCTTTGAAATCAGAATCATCATCCCCTACGTATAGTCTATAAGTCAACATACGTAACCGCGTGCGAAAGACTCTTTCAAGAATGAAACGATAAATTAAAGCCCTAGCACTTTCAAGCGTAAGTGTACCCATGCGCGAACACGTGATTTTCATTTGTTTCTAAAGGTCTTTTTACGTGGCGCGACCTATACACGACTATTGGTGGATAAAACCATAATCAAAATCGCGAGGAACTGGCTACCTACCATACGACAATAAAACGCTCTTGTTTGCAACGTCACAACGCCGTAACGCAAACTTCAAGCTTCAAAAAAGCGCCGCCTACGCACCACTGCTGCAACTGCCGATTTAAACAAACAAAAACCACCGGCCCGGCGACCTTAGGTACTTGCTCGAATAAGCTTGAAAATTAGGCCGCCGATTTTGTTGTGTTTCCACCGTTCGCAGTTACGGCTTTAAAGCCTAGCAAGACGTATCCTCAATCGGAATCGGAACGACTAAACTTAACTCATTCTTGTTCTGAGTTAAAAAAAAAATCTTTATATGTGACCCCCCCCCCTGGCGCCAAAACTGGATCCGCCCTTGATATGGCGTGACATAAACATGATATTAGTTATTATACTAAACGGGATATTTTGAAATTATGTTCAGATACAAACGGCATAGACACGCCAATGCATAAAATTGTCCAAAAAAGTTCTTAATAAACAGTGTTGGTACACTTGATCCTTTTCAGCTTTATGTACTTATAATTGAATGTCACAAAGGCAGAGCCCCTTAAAACTCAAAGTTTGTTATTTGATGTCTGCGATACATTCTAATATACCAGTATGTAATGATTATGACTTCACCCATGCGATTTGAGGGACATACGTGAATCATCTTTGTAACTATACGTCGCTAATTCTACCGCGACCCGAAACGAAATGTACGACTGTTAAAGACCCCTATTAGATTTTATATCGCCATCATCGTCGCTATTACGTTCTCCTTCGAGAGAACCCTCTTACTTTCATTAACGTTAGTGTAGCGTTCGGGCCCTTTATTCATTATTCTTGACTCAGACATTAGTTAGAAAAATGTGCTACCCACACTGCTCATTGCTATTGGCAAAGAAAAAATTGTAAGATTACGCTCACCTTACTTACACCCACAATAGGTTAAGTACAAACTTCTAACTTTTAATATACCTATTTTACCTGAGAATTGTATTTTAGATAGGCACAGCGAGTGTGTATTTGTGGTAGATACTCGTAGCATCTAGAATCTATCTAGAAAAATAGCTTTTCCAACGTTGATTAAAAGTAGGTATTTGTTATTTAATCAATATTTTTTTAAAGGAGAAATCTCATTAATTCACTACTTACTTGGCAAACTTAATTACCTATGTACAAATTGACTTTAATAACTTGTACTAATTTAGCCGTAGCGGAGCCAATGATTACCTGGAATTATTAATGTAACTTTGTAATTTCATTCAGACATGAGTTTCCAGTATTTAACTATACGCAATCTTAGTTGAAATTGTAAATACAATTTCGATGAATCCTTAAACGATAGTTCAATTCAAATATTTAGAATTAGATATCTACTTATCGATTTTAGTTTTTTTCATCTACTATTTCGTAAGTTAAGTAATGAAAACTAGTTTTATGTTAAATATTCGGGAATTTCACGAATATGTTCTCAGCTCTTAGATATAGATAAGTATTATCCTCAGTACTGGTTGAAACCACTATAGGGTGCTGCCCCCAATCCTTGCGAGTAAACAAAGGAACTGACACTTGCGAAAGGAAATAGCTTAACCCAAGCCGGCGTCAGCAAACAGACGCTTAGAGAGCACACAGAAGTGAACCATATCCTTTATTTTATTCTATGGTAAATACTTTCATTCAACAGTACAGTACACCGCTACTGTCTCCCACTGTTTGGGGGAATTCCGTTCATTTAAGGGTTTGGAACCATTTTGGAACCTACAGAGCTAGTACGTATGCACTGTCACAGCGAGCCTCTCAATGATCAGAATTGTTAGGTCAGTCCTGAATGATTCCTTTTGCCACTGACGTTTATCTATTAATCAATAATCGACTGTATTTAAGTAATATATTTGTTAAAGTAAGCAAGTCTATAATTTTACGTTTCTGGAAATGTATTATTTAAAAGACAATTATTGTTCGAACACAGATAGGAAGGTCGTTCAATAAGAAGGTAAGTACCTATGTATTGAATATGTGGGTAAGTATGTTACCACAGTCGTAGACTTACAACTTAAAAAATATAATTCTGATGAGTACAAGTAGGTTAATACATCTTCCAGTAGGTACATAAAAACAAAAAGATTGGCACTGTGAAAAAATATAAAACTAAAGTACCTATGATGAGCAAAATAATAAACTTATTTTGAAGATTAATTTATATTCCTCCTACACATAAACTTGACTAAAATATACGAACATGAAATTTATCTTTATCACACACTAGTCGAAACTTAGCCATCAACATTTCTATGCCGAATACGTGAGTTTGAACCGCGTATAAAGTAAGTTTTTGATTAGATCCCCCTAGTGTACGCTACCGCCGACCTCAGAGCGAAAAGCGTCACGTATCACAAAGTGTTCTGTTGCGAACTATACGACAATTTCGACAGGTGGTATGTGGATCCACCGAAATACATTAAAGCGAGTCTCGACGTGAGCTAATGTAGATAAAACATTAATATGTATGAGCCTGCCTTGTTTGCGGCGAGGCTCAGATTTTCAGACACCTCCTCGATGAATAAAGAACGCTCTGTAGGTACTCTAGTTAAGTGTTGGATAGTCTTGCGTGCGTGACTCGCGCCGATTCTCTGTTCGATATGCCGCCCCTTTGTTATCAAAGCTTAAGTTTTAGAAAATAAAATATTCGTAGCAATGTAGATTAGTTTTTTAAAATTCCAAACAATGTTTCTTTCTTTTACTTCATCAATACATTAGATGTAGTAACATCTAGTAGGCAGTAGCCTACTTACCTAGTCGTATCTTTATTGTTTTAGTTAAAATTTTGAATAAAGTATTAAACTTGTAGGTATAGGTATAAACAAAGATAGCTCGCTTACCTACCTATATAATTTGCGCCATCGCTCCCGGCATACGAAACAAAGCAATTTCCCGTTTTATAATACATATAAACTTCCGTTTCTTTTTTCAATGAACATTTTATAGCATAACATCATAATTACTTTCGACTTCGAATTGTTTAATATCCGATTGCAAACTGCGAAAAAGCGACTCAATTGTCTCAAAAAACAAAGCTCAATTGTTTTTTTGAAATTTAGAACGTTTTAGCCGCATATTGACAATCCCATGGTCGGAGGGCACCGATGCCTGCTTTTGTTGACTCTATTCTTAAGGCACCTACTTATAAAGGTGTCAAAGTTTTTCACTTTTTATTCGTAAGCAGAATCGCGCACACATCGTTTCTGGAGAAAACTAGAATAATTTAAAAGAGCAGTTTTAATAAAGAAACAAATCCTAGATCCTACTCGTAATCCTATACGTAGAGATAGGTGGGTAAACGAGACCGCCTGTAAGAATAGACCAAATAAAAAACCGGCGCACAAATAGTCCAAAAACTACATTGGAGTTACCAAAAGAGCCTCGTCCATTTTTCGCTTAATTGAATTCGAATAGCACGAAATCTCGTTTAAACCTCCTGTAAATAGGTAGGGACGTGAAAAACGTTTAGGGATTCAATCTACCCTTGCCTTTCTGCAAATTAAATGAGAATTTACTCAGCTTACGACATGGTTGCCATTTAGTTTGTCTGAATTTACTAGTGCGCTCGTATTGCTAGAGCTGTTGAATAAAACCGGACAGAATGGAATCTCCTACAACGGTCGCAGTCGCAGAGCTAACATTAGTCCTGTGAATCTACGAATATACATATGTAGCAAACTGTATAAAATCTGGGGACTGCGAGTACGTTTCTAGTTCGACCAAATTCTGTTATCAACAATAATACTCTACCTATGCTTCGCTTTTTTGAGTTTAACCATGTTTAAATGAAACTGACTGCCAACAATACACACTCTGATGCAAATACAATGTCAGAGCAATCTTATACTTGTTCAAGATTCTTATTTTTCCTTGTTCGAGCCGATATATTTCAGAAGTGAGTAAACTTTTAACTTCGGATGTGCTTACGTTCCTACTTGTATGTACCGTGCAGGCAGCCACGGTAGTATAAATTTTATGCACTCAATCCCACGTCGCCTCCAATTCAATTCAGAGCATCGCTACTGTTCGAGTGTTTTGAACAAATAAATAGAGATCTTCAGCTGGAACAAACAATGTTCACTTGCCTGTTTTTGGCACCAAAAAGAATCTAGGTCGCCTGGGCGCTGGTATATTTTCTAGAGGGCATTTAATTCAGCAATCAAAAGCTTTTATAATTCATTTAGTCCCTAGCTAACAAAGTGCATAATTATGGAACGATAAATCTAGAAGACCAAATTAATTTGAATAAGTACATAGGGTATTCTTAAGTAGACCTATTTTATTCTATTCTAAATTCTAAGTCATTCTAAGTTATCCACTGCTGGGCAAATGCCTCTCTCTGCTTCCGTCGATTAGATAAATTAATTTTAAAAGACTTAGAAGTATTGCAACTTAATTGTAGGTAATAACATTTAATAAAATTTTGTACGTGCCGACAAAATGAAAACACCAAAACGGAGAAAGAAAAAGCATCAGAAAATCCAAGAAACTCGGGCTACCTAGCTTAACTAATTGAGCTTCATTTGAAGTATTTAAAATATTCCAATTCGATCCTGATCCTCGAATCTTACACAATTTCTACTTAGCATAATGCCAAATTCTACGTGACAAAAGGCGACAACAACAAAGCTTTTGAATTTGAGAAGATGAGATGAGTTGGAAATCAAAGAAATTAAATTTTGTTTCTGTGAAGAAGTTTGCTATGCTGAGGTAGCAAGCGCCGCCGCCGCCGCCGCCGTCTTCGCCTCGCTTCAAACAATACCCGCCGCGCTGAATAGCGACTTTACTCATTTTTTATTCAATACCCGCTCTTTTGCTTTATTCAATCCTGTGTCAAAAAATAATACTAAGATTGATATAAATTTTCGATTTAAAATACAAGATGAGATGCGATATACTTATTTGTTCAACATGCTATAGACATACAATAAACATATTATTTATTTTCGTTGCATTTTTCAGCCTTGCCTCTTTGTTATCCAAATTAAAGAGTACACAGAAAACCTTTCCGTGCACTCTCATTTATATTCTCTAATTTACGATGCCGGAAGAAATAAATGCGGAGATGAAGGCGGTTGCGGCGGCAGCAAGTGCGACCCAAACCTATTATTATACATTCGTCAACAGGAACCCCTTTCCTACTCCAATTAAATGAGTAGGTACCTAAGTAGCACCTCTATACCCGTGTCTCCTAACGCTCTTAAAACAAGAATTCATTTTGTTTTTATGGGGTTTTCAAACAGCATACCTTATGATACTTTAAAAAATATATAGGTATTATAAGTAAGTACCTTATGTAAAAACTTTTTTCTAAATTTCTTTCCGTCCATTGTGCGAAAAGTATTGAGATTTTCTTTCATCTAAATAATGGTCTTCATTTTATAATTTTAACCGTTAGATATCCTGCGGGTAATATAGCTTGAAAGGAGTGCGACGAGCGTTCATTCAGAAACGAATACATCAATACAATAATGTTTTATTATTTATAATAATTGTATACTTCACATACATATCTCTAAACTGAGACCGCAAATTTCTTTTTTTTTTTTTGAAGCGAATTCCCTTTTTATACCTACAGCGGGTGCGTCATTTGACGTAATTCACCACCCTTACCAAAGACAATCTCCGTTAAACTACACCTGTAGGAGGAAAAACAAGCAATGCTTTCGTTCATGATAGAGCTATAGAACAAACAGGTAAAACAGTAAAAAAGAGTAATTTATAGATTTGAACGAACCATTGGTGTTTACCAACAGCGTCCATTGCCCCTCGTAAATCGTTTAAAGGTTGGGCGTTCTCCATCCTCAAGATGAATGCCCTTGTCGGGCTGATATATTTACTGTCCGCCACATGCTCCCCCCACCGTCTCCTTCACTCTTTAACATGTATCTGCAGTTGCCTTAATAAATAGGCTTCATGAATAATAAAAACTGGGTAGACTAAATATTTGCCGAGTAAGTCGGTAAGATTACAAAAATATCCTCAGCCATACATAACGTTTTCTTATACTACCTAAAGATAAGTCGAATAATATTTCAAATAAATACGAATACCTGTAATGATAAGTAATTCCAAGTGAATAATTAATAATTCCTAGTACATATCCCACACATATTTATAAAATAAGGCACTTAACTAGGTACGCACTTTGAAAATCTAAAAGAATTTACTTAGGTACCAATTTTGTACATCATACTTAGTAGGTACCGACTCTTAGAGGTAGAAAGGTCTCGTATGAACTTTTAAATAAAAAAAAGAAATGAGTTCCTAATGTTCCATACGTAAATCAAATCTCTATTGTTCGCAAATTAATACGACTTCACAGATCAGACGTGAAATACCTCACAGTTAATTCAATTCATAATCACGTTCTTGTTATGTACCTACTTATACTTAAGTTATGCAGGAACGTCTATCAATAAGTGGGTCAATATTTGAAAATGTGCAATTGTGCAAATCGAGGCATCTGAGAGAACGTGAAATTTTTATGCAAAGAACTCTTGTTTAAAGCTATTTTTCTTTTGTTTGTAGTTTAGGGTACACTTTTATTCAATAGGCACAATCAGGAATGCATTCATTTAAAAATAATAAGAAAATATATTTACTTATATCGAAATGGTAATAAGAAATTTTAACAAACGGTAATGAGAGGTAATGAGTTTAAATGTAAAATCAACTAAAATACAATCGTAAATCAATACCTACTTATTTATTAATTTACTGATAAACTACATACTTGGACACCAAAAACACCATTTTACTTTATAAAAAAGCAAGACTTACGGATTTTTAAATATTACTAGGATTTTATTACAAAATCCGAAAGTTACCTTGTAAAGTTTTTTACATTATAAGAAGACTGTTTTTTTTCGCCTTAATTTATCAGCCTATTAATAAAATGTACCTACATCTACAAAATTGCACTTTAGAACAGATCATTTCATAATTACCGTTTGTTAAATAAGACTGGTAATTAGCAAAATGGTAATTAGATATTCAAGAAATTTTAAATTTTGATAGCCCTGAATGAACTTTTCCGTTATGCAGTATGCAGTAGTTAAATATCGAAATTAAACTTTACTATCGAAATATTAGGCTCCTATTTATTGAAATTCATACACCCACTTATCATTTATCGATCGGATAGATGGGAGAATTAAAAAAAAATCAGTTTAGAGACGTATCTTTTTTGTCACCAAAAAAACACACCTTATCATGTTTAACATGCGCGGTGGACGAGCCACGGCTGATAGCCTAAGTAGGAAGGGCTTAGTTTGGACCATTATTATTAAAGCAATAAGGGTGACAATGCTATCGAATGGTAATGAATGGGAAACACTGGGACATTTTTCAAAGCCGTTTTGAAATCCTATAACATGGTAATTGCTTATGCTTACCATTATGATATGAATGTTTGGTTATTCTATTATAAAATAATGGCCTATAAATCGATCTTCTTGCCACAATTCGAGGAATTAGAGACTTTATCTCGAAAACTGGGAATTGGGATACGAATGGTTATGTGAAAATCGACTTTTGAGTGATCATAATTTGAATAATTTTAAAAATAACTCAATTTTGCTTATTGCTCACTACAGAATACATAACAATACCGTACAAAAAGTAATAATAAATTAAGAAAATATCATTATAAGACAGTTCTTTGCGGCCAGACCCGTGATATGCACATTTTCAAATATTGACCTAATATTTGAATTCATAATAAAATATTACTATGAATTTAATTATCAATATAACTCCTACTTCGTAAGTTAATCCTTGCCTAGTTCCCCTACATTACAGTAGATTTATTAATAGGAGGACATGCGAGTAAAGCTCTCAGTGAAACGCAATTACTAATTATGTTATTTCGGACAAATTCTAGCAACTCGACAGTGGCGTATTCTAAAGGTAAGTTTTATTTAAGTAGTCCGAAATAAGAAAACTTTTTATATTAATATTCTGATGATACAAAGCGTCAATTCAATAAACACCTCTTTTTGAAATAGATCAGTGTACGGGTAAGTACGAGGTTGCCAACGTAAACTCAACCCTTGTCATGCCACCACATATCTGTCCGTCCTACTTAATTTCAACTCTCTGAAAGGTCCGATGCTTAGGCGTAGGGCTTAGGTAAATATTCTCCTTGAAAAGCCAAATGAAGCAAAAACTTACGACTTCCAGCATAAGCATACCTACCAATTTATCTCTTATTCTCTAATTATTTTTCATGCCGTTTATTTGTTCTATTGACGCGATGACAAACAAAGGCCTTTACCACAAGTACCTACCTAGTTCGCTCAAAAAGCTTTGTGGTTGACTTGACTTCTTTATAGGTACCTCTTTTATTCAAATCCATTGTTTTATAAACAAGGTTCAGAGCACACTGGAATAAAACTAAAGGAAATACCTACCTACTACGGATTCAATTCTTTCATTGTTAGGTACCTACTCTAAAAACGGTGTTGTAGCCAAGACTCGGATTATTGCAAAAATCATTACGCTTCCTTTTGGCTTCGCCACAGTTGGGTAAAAAGAGTATCTTCTTAAATGTCAAACAACTGTATTCTTAAAAGATTTAAACTAGTGATAACAAACATACACGGAGCAATGCACCAATTATATTAAGTAATTTACAAAATAGTTGAAAAAAATCTATTGACTGCACGTAAAATTGTGTATGCAAAGCAATCACTATGCGTTGCTCGCATTGTGCTTTTAATCTAAATTAGGTAGTGACTGTAATAGTCTACCACATATTTGGATAAATCAAACATTGCAGTGATCTATATAACAATACCAAAAATTGCCGTATTTTTAGTCCGTGTTCCAGACATTTCATTTCTTATATAATAAAATTGCGTAAAATGAATAGGATAGTTGATTATGAAAATAGTTGTAATAAAGTAATTGATATTCCTCGATACCAACACAGCTAATAAGTTAAGGGTCGTAATAACAAAACGTTATTCCCAACATCGGAGGGGGGAGCAATTTATTTTGCGGTCGCGATCCAATTATTTTTGGGCATGGTAGTGAGGCATAAATCCAGTAGCCCCCGGCCGCCACACGCACTACCTTCTAATAGTTTCGAGGTTGACTAATGCGATAACACTCAAGATTTATGTGCTTTCCAGGGATAATTGACAAGCCTTATAGAGGTATGGACATATTTTTCATAGTTGCTAAAAGTTATTCGTAAATAAAATTGCAAATTCCTTTATGGGAAAGTTTTGGTGCGCGAGCGAAGATAAGGGCAATTTGGTATCAATACAAAATTTAAGATGTATATGAGGTATTTAAGTACCACCTGTATTTTAGTATCTATACTTACTTAGGTATGTATGTATGTATAACAGTATGTATACCTTTAAGGGCCTTTATTTGCGAACTTTTTTGACGAATCAGCGCTTCGACCAAGCGGTTATGCAAGCAAATCTGCAATGCAAGCAAAATTGGCAAAATTAATTTTTCGCATGCTTATGCAGATACCCAGAATTTTAGAAAATTATGCGTATTATTAAAATATCGTGTGACGAGCATGGATTGACATAAAAAAAGCCAAGATTGATAGATTAAGTCCCTGAATAGGTACGGTACGTATCTATGTATTTTCCGTTAATAACCTAATCGTAAATGTGTGACCTAAACCACTGATCATTTACGTGGGTATGTCTCAAATATCCCGGCGGGCGGCGGCGGACGTGGTGCACGGTCGCTACAACTTTTATGAGCCAGTGCCGCTGTGTTCCATTTCCTCTTTTTTGCGGAAATTGACGGTTTCGCATTTCTATCCAACCAGCATTTTGCACGTTTTGATCTATTACTGGACTAGTTAGTAGAATAAAGCTTTTACAATAACATTTTCAAAGTGGAAGTTACCGCTAGGAGCAATGGAAATGAAATATAAGTAACTACGCAGTATAATTTCACTTTTAAATTCAATGAGTTACGAATTATTTTTATTGCAGCTTTGATTTCTAAAACCGGATGACAAAACTGCTCGAGCTGTCAAATTCTTCATACAATATCAGCGTTATCGGTATTTCATTCCTATGAAAATTATGACGTTGACAGGCGTTCCTTTTAAAAAATCAGGTTGCAGGCACGTTTGAAAATGAAAATTTTTATGAAACGTTTTAACGGTCTGGACGTTTCCATTTCCAGGAGTTCTAATTTAAAGCACAATAAAAGAGCTGGATTCCGTTGTTTTCAGATGGAAGATGGGGAATGGCATTGTGCTCAGTCCTCGGCATACCTTCCATAGCGCACAAACGCGGGGTGACACAATAGGGATCTTATCACTACACTTTTATATTGTTGGCAAGATTTAATCAGCTTGCAGTGAACACAATGCAAATTTTAAACAATATTTATTATTATTTTCACCCACTTTATAAGTAAGTATTTAGACTTTCACTGATTTTGTTTCTTCCTCTTATTGTATTGACATTCGTAAATACTGAACGATCAATATATTAAACAAAAGAATAGGTATCTCGAAAGTTATTTAAAAAGTGGATCAAGGTATTGAGAATTAGCAAAAAACGAAGCAATTACTTGATTCTTGTCAGGACTAAACTTTCTTTTACAGAAAGGAATTAATATTCATTATAAAATCTTTCTCGGCATCATTCTCTAAACTTTGTAATCAGCCCATGCCTGGGGCGTGCGGGGTCTGGCGGGGGGAGTGGGTAACGCGGCTGTGTCAGCGAATTTGAAAGTTTACTGACGGAGCAAATGGATTTTTCCTGCTCTTGTAATTTGATTTTGTTACCTTCGCTTCCTTACCATTGCGGTAGTGACCTGTTCATAATAATGTCACGTTCGTAAAATAAGGAGCCAGTAAAGATACAACAACATTCGCACTTTCGGAAAGACAACAGTCAGATGCATAAAACAAAGCTGACACCATTGGCGGTAACATTGAAAAACTTATGTAAATAATCAATGCTCTAAATAATTAAAATACGAGTACCACGTAAGTAGTTCGCACGAAAGGGTCGTCTAATTCGAAAGTTTTGGAGCGAGCCGATTTATTTGTCGGAAGATTCCGGTACACATCCCGGACCCGAGCTGGATTATTTCTCTCTGTCGTGTACTACGCTCCGTGGATTACTACACACATTTTTGGCAAAACCCTTGCTTAGCTTAATATGCCAACATAGTTTATCTTCATGAATCTCCGTCATCCGGTCGGAGTTGCAAATTGGAGTTTAGTTATACCGTTACCGGGCCAGACTGCCAGAATCATCACTTCGAACTTCAATTACTAACAAAGGAAAAGTCATTAGCTTACTTACTTAGTCTTAGTTACGAGCTCTCTCGAAAAGCAGATACTGTATCTAATTGTAGTTTTGAGTACTTATACTGCTAAGAACTCCAGCCCGAGTTATATCTTAGGTATTTTATAACTTTTAACTACCTCGATAACTTAAATCTATAGTAATTTTATCGCCTCAGTAAGTCAAGTACCTGTAATTTCCATCTGAATCATGATTAACCGTACCTCTACCTCCATAAAACTCCATAACTTTCATTGTAACATCAGTTTTAACTAAAGTGTCACTTCGTGTATCAATATAATGTACATTGCATTTGCGTCCCTTTCTGCAGGGCTACCACAGTTCCCGCATGTTTTTGTTCAGAGCATACTACGCAACAAGAAAGGAAGAATAATCCGAGAAACTGTCGATGAAGCCGTGCTAGGCGTGCTTGGTGTAACCCCCTGTCTGTCTGTATTGAAAGCTGAGAGCTCTTCGAAGCACCCCTCAATGTCCCCTAATGTATTTTAGGGTTATATGTTCAGATGTAACATTTTGCAACTTTCTTGGGAGTAATGCATCGGATGTATTACTTGCTTCGAATACGAGTACCATGTTTATATATTTCGTCACAATATTTTCTGTTTATACTTACATAAATATTGAGCCGGTGCAATAGTCATTTATTTTACCATTTTCGACAAGAAAACTGATAAATAAAGCAATGCTTATTTGCTAAAATGCGATGCACGCCTCTCAAGTTAATAACTTCCGGCTAGTGATGCGATAACATCTGATTCCAGTGAATTCCCGCAAAGTTACGAGCGCGATATCAGTTACTTTAGACATTTTATGTTGAAGTGTTCGTAACTCTAATGAAAGTTTCTATAAATTGAAAGTTGTTACGTAAGGTGATAGAGCTGTATTGATGTATGGTTATGAAATTTTGAAAAGTTGAACAGGTCCTAATAAAAGAAAATACTCGCAATAGCGGTGTTGTCGCGCGTTTATGAAATTAGTCATGAATTCGTGACACCATTTTGTTGCTCAAAAATGTTAACCCTGTGAGCGTCATAAATCACCCCCAAATAGTATGTAGGTATAGAATATTGGCGCCGATGACATATGACGATAGGAATCACCAAAGAATAAATAATAGCGATGACGACCTTATTTTAAAAATGCCATACCTACAGTTAAATCCGTCTGTTACACTGTGGAAAGATAGAATCTGGACATGCATTTTTGCTTGATCAAATAAATAAAATATAAAGATAAAAACTTAAAAAATTAACAAACCCCTGACCGATTTGTTATGTGCGAATCATCTCCTTTCATTTGATACGCAACGCGGGCAACTTTAGTTAGAAACATTCGATTAACCATCCCCACTGTCATGATTTCATCATCTACATATATCTTTTGAACGGCTTAACAGATTTTAATCAAGCAAAGCTAAAAACACTTTCGACTAAATCACCTTTCAAACAAAAAAAAACGAAATCAAAACTTCATCATACTTTTGTGAGTTACGATACCATCTGACAGACACAAACAAAACACGTTCAACTTATAACACCCCATCTTTTTGTGTTGGGGTTTAAAATCCATCAACATTCCTGAATTCAGACTGGTGACGTGACTCCTAAGTAAATATTGCAAAGAAATAAAAATATCGGTTTGCCATTTTTTGATAAATCTACAGAGTTTATTGACGACGAACGAACTATATTATTTTCGTCAATATTCTAACTGCTGGAGCAACTCCTGCCTGCCTCGCCTTCGCATAGATAGAAGATAATCAACTATAACGTGTAACTTGATATCTTTAATATGAATACGTGTTTGCCGAAGTCTCATTCCGTCGATTGTTGTATAACGACACTCGTGGGAGCCGAGCCACTATAATTTAATGTGATCAATAATCGGGAATTCTCCTCAATGTAAGACGCTTCTATAGCCATTGTTAATGGGTTTACGACCTTTTCTTACTTTATCGTTTAGTCTCCCCCAGTCATCAAACTTCACTCCACGATCGCTTCAGAGATTTACGACTAAAACTAAACGCGACTAACTTTGCTTAACTAGATTGTTTAGTGATTTACTTAAGAAAGTTTTCCGCGCTAAATAATATGAGTTTGGGAACTATGTAATTGCATAAATGAGTCCGGTAGCCTTTTTGGTGGTAGATAACCTTATTTTAACTACGATGCAGAATGTTTTATAATAAAGAACATAAATATATATATAGTACATTATTCCAAAAGGGGTGAAAGTGTGTCATTTAAGTGCTAAGTTATTTTCCTCGCGAGTGTGCCCTCGCTACTTCGCTACGCTAAGAAATTCATCCCTTGTGTACCAATGTAGGTACTACTTTTTATAGTACTAAAGATCCGATTGGCTAATCAGCATTAGTATGCCAAGATGGATCTTTTTTTGTTTCATTCTCGGCCAGTGTTTCGAAAAAAGTTACCCTCTATCGATAACAAATTACCTACATCTCTTGATTTTTGTGTACCGGAGTAGAAGAAGTACATAAACTGGAGTTCCTCAATATATGTATTCTGAATATAAGGGACGAGCAAATTAAAGAGCATCTACAGGGCGTTTATACGAGTATACAATGTACTTCCTGAGAAAAATCTAAATGCCTATAGTATAAATAACTGAACAACTGTTTACAATTATAAAATATTTTCATATTTTGACCCATCTTTCATAAGGAAATTTTTCATAGTTAGATTGAATATTGTCAGGGAATAACGCCTTTTATATTACGAGGAAATAAGATATTATTAGTACCCTATCTATGCATTATATTTGTATTCCCTGTATTTTACTCGTGGAGTAAATAAAAACGTTAGCTCTATTTAAACTTTATAAACAACGAATTAAGTTTTACTTTAGATTTGGTAGTTATAGCCGATTTAACCATTTTCACTATCTTAAAAACATAATCGGCCGCGAGGTCGAGCGGCGTCGTCGTTTAACCACGGAAAATGGCCTAGCGTTTAATTTATATGCTAATATTGTAAGACCACGAAACTAGGAATCACGCAGCTTTTATACTTATTGCTTTACAAAGTCAACTAGAGCACCCTGGTGATATTTTTGAACCACTTGACAATCTGTATTAAACACTGTCACATTTTACCTAATAACAAAGAATATGGTTGCTGTTTGGGGTACCCCCTTCTTACATAATTATCTTACTTACATATCTGTCCCGCCTCTTCCCATCGGCCAAAGACAACTTCCTTTAATTTGCCGTAGCAAATGGATAAAGCGAAATATACACATTCACTCTGTTCTTTTTTAATGTATTCTAGTTTTAGGATTTTTAGTTGATAACGGTACCAGAAATACATCCGTGAAAATTTCAACTCTCTACCTATCATAGTTCCTGAGATGTATCTCTGTGAGATACATCTGAGATGTACTTAGGCTGTAGCCTGGTGATAAACAGACGGATAGCGAAGTCTTAACAACAGGGTACCGTCTTTTACCCTTTAGCTACGGAACCCTCATGGAGAATAATACAAACTGATTATATAGCAAAACACTCCAGAACCAATACTGTATTCAAATAACTTAATATACCTACTATAAAGTTTGTGATTAACTTATTTTAATCCATCAAGATTTATTAAGTTTTTCTAGTAATTTCACATTATTAAATTAAACATTAATGCATTAACATGCAAATACAACGTGATAATCCGCAATAGCTACGAATTTTCGATGCGATAAGCCAGGATTAGGCACATCATACCAATCCCTATTAATAAATGGTGCATCTACGAGATGGTATGTAGATACCTACCTATATCGTCAGTCGGTATCTTATACCATAATATTATGACGTAACAGGCATTATTATTTATAATTTACGTCCAACTTTATCTTACCCACAATCGATTTTGGAGAAACTTGTGAAATATTCGTCCCAATGCCGGTCATAGAGGATCTATTTCTTCGTTACTTAGGATTATGAGCACCTATTAAATATGATTAAAGCCAACCTTAAAGTAGATTATTTAATTAGCAGAATTCGTTTGCACAGATCTAGTCACACTAAAGGCTCCGCTCAACTCAAAACGGAGGCGAATACGTTTGATTTAACTTCATGAAATTATGGAACTATTGCATATCAAACACAAATTAGACAAACTGATAGAAGGTTCTTTGTAAGGCGCTAAAAAGCTTCGTGAAAGCGCTCTCAAATTAAAACTTTAATCTAAAATTGAGAATATGAGCACAGTACATACCATATACGCATATGAAGTACATTATTTTAGTCTTCTAAAACTAGTCCTTCTCCAAAGGTTGTCTGGAAAAGATCACTTTTAGTAATAAGGCGGCCTTTGCACACAATAGTACACACCTTTTTATACCACCTTATCTAACGTCTAGAATATTTTAATATATTTGATGCGATGCGAAGACTTTCACAAACGATGACAAATACCCAGCTTCTGTTGCTTGTAATAAAGCATCAAAGGATTGCAAATAGATTTCCATCCGATCACAAGTGCTCGCATAGGTAGTTCGTGGCAGCGACCCTTGCTTGCATCTTGCCACCATTTTGCGCTGGTTCAAGAACCGTATCAACCGTATTATAACTTATAACACTTAGGCACCTACACGTAGACTTAGTGAACCTAAAAAAACAGTAACTGTAACAATTTAATTGTAAATCTACTATGTCTATTCACGTTCCTACGCAATAGCTACCACTGTCACATAGTCACATACCTATTATTTGAAGGGCAACATGCTTCAATCTTCTAAATGTAGGTACTAACGTTATCCAATCCCTTGGTACGTTATTAATAAGAAAATCCTATTTTCGTGGAGGCGGTTGTCGCAGGGACTAGAGAAAACTGACACATCGTTACGTGACTGAACCTTTTCCACTTCTATATTACATTAATATATTGAACCGAAGGTATCTAAACCTCTTCGTATTTATATTGGGAACAAAATAGTTGCGTAGTATATTATAATTTACTTCGGACAGTAACAATCTATGGTACCTACTTAGGTACTTAAACTTGTACCTACCGGAATAAAATTTTATCTAGTGCCTTGTGAAAGAGTTCGGAGCTAAAACTAACAAAGTATGGCGCCGTTTTCCGAATCCAGGTTGATTTGATTTATTTACATTTCTATAGTAACATTGATAAAGGAGAAATGTGTTATTTTATTTTATTTATACAATCATTTACAGTTTTAACTGGGCTCTTTGTGTTGTGCTGTAATACTAGGTACCTACAAGATTTACGGTACTTCGGTCGGAGTTGGTCAAAGACGACCTCTAGCCGTGGGCGATGTTCCGGCCCGTCTCTTTCACTTCTTTAACCGGGCATATACTTTAGACGATTTTGTTTGCTCTTCTCCAAAAAATAACGCAATCCGAGGCTTGTTATTGCTCGGAAAATTGCTTTCATAAATGTATTTATTATACTTACATTCTTTAATAAATAAGAGCCTGTTTAAAATCCCAAAACAGAAAAGAAAAACATTATTCTTGTTACTTATTTAGATATTCCTTTGATATCCTTTTTATCCCGATCATCTATTCGTCAGTTAAAAGGTGTAGTTTCTTACCTAAGAAACGAAAACTGACACGAAACGTTTCAAACTAGTTGAGTCGTGTGTGGTTCTCTAAGGAAGTCTATAGCAGAAACTGCGATGCAATTCAAAAGTAACCAGCAGTTTCAGTTGCGTTGCAGTTGCGTTTCTCCGTGTGTTTTGGCGCTTAGGTAAAGATATTTGACATAAACAAACAGATAATATGATCCCGAGATTTCGCTATAATCCTCGAATCTATATTCATATTATAAACCGTTTTTGTCAGTATTCATTCGTTGAATTTCAACATTTTCTTTGTTACAGGCCACAAATAAAATAATAATGATTTCTTTTGATATAAGTACCTACTTATAGAATCTTGTTCATCAGACTTCCATTGGAAATTGTTAAGTTCAAACCACACTTCAATACTAATTAATTCAGTCAAATTGATAGGTACCTAACTTCACTTTGATTATCTTGTTTTAATTGCCGTGGCTATGAGTTTTCAACCTTGGATTTCAAACATCAACGTCATTGTTTTAAGCTCGAATCCGACAAAAAGTTTAACGTATAAAAAATGCTGAATGGCAAGATGCTTTCGCCCAAACAATTTGCGCATAACGTAGACAAATTATAGATCGCGGTTGATCGCGCGACGCAGCCGTCACGGTCGGGGTTGCCATTATTTATCATAACATAATACATCAATTTGTTACGCCGCCGTTTCTGCAGCAGGGTACGCCACCCTAAACACACGTATGGGTGTTAATCTCTTTGATTTTCTACTTGCAATCTGAATACCAATTGTTTTCGATATTGCAACGTTTGGGACACCGATTTAAATATTTGTTTTTTATTCTGTTTTTAGCTTGATATAGGTTCGCAGATGATGTAAAATGTTACATCATCTGCGAATACTTTTCCGTCCGTCATGTTTCTTGAACTTTGTAATAGACAGACAACTAGTGGGTTAGAAACTAATAAATTCTTTGTTATGTTTGAATACAAAGGCATCCCTGGTGCTGTTAACAATATTTACCTAGCTATTAGTTATCTCTTGTTAGTCAGCGCCGTAGGGGTGATGGATACGTGCCCGTACCTTACAGAGCCAACCACCTGACATGGAATTTCATTTAACGAACCCGTATATTGCACATTGTCGTTGATTTTGCCCCACACCGTGAATCATCTTTGCCAAAATAATATTTTCATAAATCTTCTTCCCGTTTATAAAATAAATTATACATACACAATACGTAAGGTAATAATGGTCTTCTTTCCCTTTGTTTGGGTTGAGTTGAACGACAAATGGATTTGGAGTTATTATGTATGTACAATATACATCCAGAAAGAGAAGTTTTTGTATGAAGAATTATTACGATACGCAACGCTTATTACTGAAAAGGAAAGGACTTAATATTGAAAGAGAAGTAAAAGTAGAAACATGAAGGTATCTGGATATTATTATTTTGTAAACACTAATAATTAGGTTTATCGAGTACACTAGTACAATAATAACAAGGTATTTATTTCTGAATTTATATCAGTATATATCATTTATATATCAGTTAGTATATATCAGTATATAAATTCAGTAATAAGTACCTTGTCATACAATGAATGGATGGATTTTTTTAACTCATTCACGCAAGAACCGCTGAACAGATTTCAATGAAACTTTTCAGAATTGTAGATTGCATATCAGAATAACATAATATAAGCTCTATTATTTTAAAATACTTACTGTTTTTTTTTTTCAAAATAATATGACTTTAAATGCGTAAGATGATGCTACGAACGAGAATCACCGCTACGAAAAATTTCGTAGTCGGTGGCTACGAGAACAATGCTCTACGACGATACTACGTCGTAGAAGTTCTTTGTGAAATCACTTGTTATTAAGGATCAACAAAAGAGATATCATTTAACCCTACCGACACTAAACCATTGATTTTTTTAAAGTAGGTACCTATTAATGCTAGGTTTAGTCGGGGATATACGGGCAATATTGATTGTAATCTATTTCAGCTTGCCAATTCCTTTATGACCGTCTGTCAACGTCACAATCAAACTACCGGCAATTGTTTGTCTTTATTCGGGTTTACAGGTTGTTGACGGGAGTTTAGATACTCGCAAATGATATTTTACGAAACTTACAAATTGATTGGAGCAGAGTAGCGAAGACTGTGCCGACAAGAGCGACGTTCTTAAACATGATGACGATGACAAAGTGTGATTAAATCGTGGATATTGTTACAGGAGCAGTCGCACAAGTCGTACCGTCCGCTGACGGTGCTCACCTTCCGATGGAACTACGCGCTACACGGCCTCAGCCCCTTTGGCTACCACCTCGTCAACCTGATGCTGCATTCACTCGTCTCCTACCTCTTCCACAGGTACGGGAAGTATTATATATAGGTACCACCACAATTACTTTTAATGATTTTAATTACAGCATTCCATTTTTTAAACGATATCTTTTTTTCGATAGGAGCATAAAACCGCATAAGTACAACCCTAAATATCGAGCAGATAGGTGACTCTCTTCTTATTTTTATCTAAGTGCGCTCGTGTCGACTGAGTCTAATTCTAAATAATCACGTGTAGGTACGTAATCCTAAATAAAGAGTTTTTTTTTCAATTGAAATAATATATACTTGAATGGCGAGTGTTCTAAACTCCAAATTAAATGTTAGATTGATTAAAATTTTGTAGAGCCCTCCAAACTCAGTATAGGTACCTTTCATATCGCTTAAGTTGAAATTAATTAATATGAAAGTCCAATCAGAGCCAGCTGCGTCGTTAACCCGTAATTGTTAATTGAATTGCGAAACTTTTAATTGTTAGGACTCAATAATCCAGCCGTTTGAGCTTGCCTGGCCGCGTTTAATTTATTCAACACAATACACCGCCGCTGCTGCCTATAATAACATTCTTTTACTACGAGCAATGCCGCGTAGCCGACGAGGCCTTTAATACAATTTTATTTCTACTTTACAGCTTCAAAATACGATTGATATAAATTAATAAGAATCCCAAAAGTGCTTATGGTAAACAGAAAAGAAGAGTTTAAGGAATTTATACAACTTGCCTTTTACGGTCTATATTATTTTTCATAAATATCTCTTGCTAAATAATTAGGTACCTACTGAGTAAATCAATACCTAAGTATATATTTGAGACTCTCGGACTGGAGAGTTATAATTTTAGAATAGAAAAAGCTGTTACTTAAAAAAAAACCTTTCCAAGCCATTGTTGGCTTGGACAACTTTTAATGGCACGATTTTAGAAAATAATTCCTAAATACTATCTAACAAACGACACGCCGTGCGGTAAATGAATTTATTGGGATAAACCAACCTACCTACTTGGACATAAAGGGGAGTTGCAAAGCTAACATTTGTTGCGCTAATAAGTACTTAGACAAGTTATAATTTTAGTTTACAGTCTTTTGTAAGACTCGCGCAGTACAAAACGACGGCATAATACTACTTTAGTTTTTGGCTTATCTTTAATACTTAGTTCAATATTATATGTTACTTGGGGAAAATTTCTTATTTTCATGAACCGTTTACATTTACCGTCAGAAATATAGCCATAAGGATGGCCCCGGGGATGAAACATAGACCCCTCCTCCGTAAATGAGACAGAGTGGGCGAAAAGTATAAGTTATTTAACAATATACCTACCTACACGTTATGAATATTTTGCTTAAAATTTTTAAACCTATCCCAAACTGTAATTCAATTAGATTTAAAAACACCGTCTTCGTCGAAATTTTTTGGACGTTAGAGTGCATTGGCATTGTTATTTGATATGAAAAATGAGCGCAGAGTCTGCGCGCATTTTTCATATCAAATCTGCGCCGCAGACCCACGGTTTCATAATCAAATGATAAACTACAACCGCAGGTTAATCATGTAGTCGCTGTAATGTACTGTGATGAAATCAAGTATATGAATAAAGAAGAATTTTTAAAAATGAGTAGGTAACTTTTATACATAAGTACATCTGTCAAAAAAGTCCTAGTTTACTATATGTTTTCATTATATTTTCATTCAGTCAATTATTGATTTAATTTATTTAAATGTTAAAGGTTTAAGATCAAATCGTGATCTTGTAAATAGGGCAAAATATTAAATCTAGTTGCCTGATAGTGATTAATCGCTAAAATGTTCTTTGTGCCTGTAGTTACACAACAAGCAAACTGCTCGAGCCGAGTTAAGCCAGTTTTAATCAGGGCGACGTCCGCTGGATCCCCCTAGTTGCTACTAATTACAAACACTTCTGTGTCCACCACGAACTTAGCCTGGCTTATGTTCAATATCCAATTATCCGTCCTAATCCTTTCAATGATTTTCGAGCTGGCTATAAATCCAAACTAAATTTGAAGAGTAAAATATTCAGGAAAGTTTTACATTCGTTTTGTAAATCTTGGTAATAATAATTAATAAAATTCCACTAGTACAAAAGCTATGGAGTAGGATAGTAATAACATCCCACCTTTGACGTTGTGGTTTAAAAATGTCGATAGATAAAATACCAAATGTATGAGGTGGTATGAGTCGAACATTTTATTAGGGCTTTTACACATTAGCGGTTGTCCGGCGCTGTGCCATACCGGTTGGACGATTAATACAAATATGCGACAAATCCGCCAATCGATTACCTATCTAGCGCGGTTAGTGTTTCTTTTTAAACGACTTCAAAAAAAAGGAGGAGTTTCTGAATTCGACCGTATTTTTTTTTTATGTGTGTCCACGCAAAACTTTGTCGTTTATGAACCAATTTTGATGATTCTTTTTTTGTTAGAAAGGGGGTATCCCGAGGGTGGTCCCATGGTAAGGAAACCAGGATCTGATGGTGGAATCCTGGAGAAATCGAGGGAAACTCTCGAAAAAACTGTATTTTCGACTAGTCTGTTTCTTATGTTTCTTCACACAACTTCGTCGTCCATGAACCAATTTTGATGATTCTTTTTTTAGTGGACAGGGGGTATCCCAAGGGTAGTCCCATGGTAAGGAAACCAGGACCTGATGGTGGAAACCTGGAGATATCGAGGGAAACACTCGAAAAAATTGTGTTTCTTAATATTATGCAATAATAAGAATTTTAAAGCCCTAATATTTAATAAGGGTCTGACGTTGACCTGATGATGGAGCGGAAAGGCAGTCGAGGGAACTCGACAACGGTTTACAGCAAGTACTTTGTGTTTGGGCTTGATTAACTTATATTACTGAGACCTTTCATCTAAATGGGTTGTGACTGTTATTAGGGGTCTGATAATGAAAATGAAGGACAGTCAAGGGAAACTAAAAAATGTAAAATAAATTTTTTTTGCCAAAAAAGAAACAACTTCAAAACGGAAACTTAAAAGTATGAAATAAATTAACTTGTACAGAAAATTTCGAGTTTTTATGTGATTAAAAGAAACATAAACAATTAAATAATTATGTCTTTAAAATTTTTGAAGACGGTGCCACCTGTTTCCTTGAGATGTGAAAAAGATTGATTATAAGTACCTATATTACCTATACCTATCTAGTTGCCAAGTAAAACAATAACTAGATAGGTATAGGTAATATAGGTACTTATAATCAATCTTTTTCACATCTCAAGGAAACAGGTGGCACCGTCTTCAAAAATTTTAAAGGCATAATTATTTAATTGTTTATGTTTCTTTTAATCACTTATAAACTCGAAATTTTCTGTACAAGTTAATTTATTTCATACTTTTTAGTTTCCGTTTTGAAGTTGTTTCTTTTTTGGCAAAAAAAAATTATTTCACATTTTTATGTTTGAAAAATAAAACGGTTGCAATGCCATCGCCATCGTTAATGTGTAAAGGGGTAATAGCCCTTAAGCTTGAACTGTGGTCAATCAGTTTATCTGCAACTACAAGTTGGTAAAGTTGTTTCGTAAATCAAGTTTCAGGAATAGTATCAGTTTAATCAATCTTATACATCACGATACGAGACTTACGTACAAACTTAGTCATCGTTTACAACATAGGTATCAATATTTTTTTATTTTCAAAAAGAGTTTAAATATCTACACTATAATTTTAAAACAATAAATGAGCCTTGGCTGTATGTTTGTCAATTACATCGAATCAATACATTTACAAAGATAATAAAACGAAAAAAATAATTAACAATTCTATGTATACGTAGATAATATTTTTTTTAGTAATAAGATCTGTAAAAACCTGTGGAGTGCAATAAATGATTGAGTATTGAGTACCTACCTTTAAGGTGACAAGCTTACAGAAAAAGACTGGAAAATAGATGAAAAAACTAATTTGAAGGCTGTACAAACTGCTCAGTAGCAAAAATAAATAAAATTAAGAAATGTTTTGCTGTAGGTAAGTTAAGAGATTTTGTGAGTTCACGAAAACTTCGTAACGAGGAGGGCCTTAATTCCGGCAGAAGTTAGTCGGTCGAAGTATGGAGGTGCCGAGTGTCCGGTTCGAGCCGGAATTAGTTGGTGTTTCAGCCGCAGTCGAACGCCACTCAGCAACGACACTACACAAACTTACCCAATTACTTACAACAGAAATATGTAGGTCCTACACAAAACTGACTGTCTCTTTCAAAACTCTGTCTAAAAACAACAACGTACCTACCTCTTATAAGACCATGTCCGCCCAATTGAATCCCAGCGGGGCAGATATTTGAAGGAGTTTAAATAAAATATCTCTATCTGGTCTACGTACAACAAGCAATGCGAGTCAGACGATACAATTTAACGTGTAATACCGTTCAAACGGGCGAAAAACAAATTTTTATTTTTATTTTTCCAACTATTCGTTATTGGGTTGGAAAGCATTTTTAGAGGTAGTATTGATTACTCATTGAACTTCATTCTATTTCACTGTAGATTCCATTATAAGTTTAAATTAATCCATACTAATATTATAAATGCGAAAGTAACTCTGTCTGTCTGTCTGTTACGCTTTCACGCCTAAACTACTGAACCGATTTCAATGAAATTTGGTAGAGAGGTTGTCTAGACCTTGAGAAAGGACATAGGCTATATTTTGTCGCGAAAAAAGGCTTAAGGGGGTGGTAATAAGGGATGAAAGTTAGTATAGGAGATCGTCATTATTCAAGGATAAAACCATGAAACTTTATATTTAGGCACTATTAATACTAAATCCATACTTCCATACTAATATTATAAATGCGAAAGTAACTCTGTCTGTCTGTCTGTCTGTCTGTCTGTCTGTTACTCTTTCGCGCCTAAACGGCTGAACGGATTTTGATGAAATTTGGTATGGTGATAGATGATAACCTAGAAATGGTCATAGGCTATAAATAATCACGCCATCGTTCTTAGGGGGTAGGCAGTAGTTAGATAACTAAATTGAGTTAGTGATTTTTTGTCGTTTTTGTTGGGACTTTTGCTCTTTCACGTCTAGACGCCTGAACGGATTTTGATAAAATTTAGTAAGGTAATAGATGGTTACCTAAAAACGGATATAAGATCAAAATGATCACGTCATCGTACTTAGGGGGTAGGAAGTAGGCAGAAAACTGAATTGAGTAAGTGATTTTTTTATGGTTTTTGCTGGGAGTTTTGCTCTATCATGCCTAAACGGCTGAACGGATTTTGATGAAATTTAGTAAGGTAATAGATGGTTACCTAAAAACGGATATAAGATCAAAATGATCACGTCATCGTACTTAGGGGGTAGGAAGTAGGCAGAAAACTGTATTGAGTTAGTGATTTTTAATCGTTTGTTTTAAAAGTTTACCTCATTCACGCCTTAACGTCTGAACGGATTTTTAAAAGACTTGGTTAATTTAAAGATAGAATCCTAGGCACGGACACAGGCTACTTTTTACGGCGGGAAAATACCTCATTCCCGCGGAAATCTAGCGTGATCGTGTTAAGAAGCGCATGACGCCATAGCTACTGAAATGATTTTGATGTTTTTTTTTTAAACTGAGTGTTACTAAGACTTCAAGTTAGTATTTAATCACTTTTCTAACTTAGAGGGTAGGTAGGCGCCATAATTTATGGAATTTATGATAAAATTTTGATGCAACTGTCTTTATTTAACAGTTTTACTTGGATCGAAACTGAGCGACATTCCATCACACTACTTAACTTATAGGGTAGGAAAGTACCAAAATTCAGACTACTTTTTACTTCGGGAAAATATCTCATTCCCACAGGAACGTATACATAGCTACCTATCTACAACATTAAAACTCTGTCTAGAATCACATTACGCCAAAACTATTGATCTGATTTGTATACATCGGGGGTTGGCAGGTAGGTATAGTTAGTATCTAGTATTTTAAACCGATTTACATTATTTACTTTTTATATTTACTAAGGAAACATTCGGAGCTATCCATTATGTGCTTAGGTTGCTTTTGAACAAATTTTGATGTGAAGTTGAGGACCGGAACACGATAGAGGGACATTGTTGCAGGGGGACTTACAGCCGGGAGAAAACAAAAAAACTTATGCGGACGAAGTCGCGGGTAAAAGCTAGTTCTTTATAAATGGTGCAACAGTTCATTAGCGTGGGCGGATTAGGATGCCCGATCACCACCGCCATCTGATATCTTTTTTTTTTTTTGTTTATGTGATTACCTTATTCAAATAATATCTGGAAGAAAATAAAATAATAAAAACCGTCGCCTTAGGTGATATAAAAACTCGATACAACGGGCAGCTTCAAAAAGAACGAGCTAAGAGCACACTAAGAGCTTAGGTATATAAAACTTATTCAAGACAACAACGGGTTGGTGACCGTAAATGTTGTACGGTACTTACAAAGACACTTGTTTATACCTACAACTTTGTCGAAACGTCAAAAAACTTCGTTCTTTGCATCGATAGAATCAGTTGACTACCCGTACTTTATAAAAAGTTCTTTTTAATTTTAAAGGCTTTTATTTTATTTTAAATTCGACAAATAGGTAGGTATAATATAAACCTATGTTAAGTTTATTGATTGAGTACCTTTGTATGTTATTGTCGACATGTTATAAAAATCTAATAAGTCTAGTTTAAGACATAACAAAAGAAGTTAATAAAGCTGAATATCGAGGGAGGAACAAGGCTGTGTGTTCACCCGACGACTGGCGACTTATCCTTTGTTGTTGTTTCGCAGGGTGTGCACAATGTTCCTGTCAGAATCTGCAAGTTTCGTGGCCGCCCTCTTATTCGCCGTTCATCCTATACACACTGAAGCGGTAAGTCATGTTTTATTCACCATCCTATCAGCACAATAAGAATTTATTGTATGGTTTAACAATAAATTCCCGTGCACCGAATTATCACAATAGTATCAAAAGCTAAAATCTGAACGCTTCAGAGATTTTTGACGCAAACGTGTACGATTTTTTCGAAATACTTAGTACATACCTATGTTTAATTTTTGAATAAGTTTTATATTACAGCGGAAAAAGTAACTGCATAGTTATGTTAACTTTTTTTACCTAATACCTTATGTTTTAATATTTTAACCTACTATTGCTTTTCATTTCATTTTGTTTATTTTTGTGTTTTATTATACCTGCGAATTGACTACATTCGTTTAATTTTTCAATCAATTTTGTTAGTAAACAAATAGAAATAAAAACAGTCATTAACCTCTCACATCCCACTGATCCATTATAAACCCAGACACAATAGATTTTCTATTGTTCTTTTTTTTCTGGGATGTGAAAGATTATTTTATTGAATCCACCGTTGAGACTAACAGAGCCGGATAAGACACTATAAGCCTCAGCCCTGCTGTCGAAATGGTTGGTCTACCTAGGCTACCCGCTTAGACAAATCCCGGGTGACTTTTAATTAGTGAACAATAGATATGTAGTACAAATTGTTTGTAATCACGAGTACATGCATATCCTTTTCTATCGTTCAGCAATTAAAAGCCTATATATTAGGATATGTTCCCATACGCTGTTGTTATAAATTTATTCTGTAAAAGAATTTAGACAGTAAAGGATTTATGATGCGTTTAAATCAGGCGCGCAGATGTAGGTAAACCAATGCGGATGAAGTCAGCAGGACTTTTTGATAATCTAGTTAGAGGTACTATTTGATGACCAGACGAAGTAAATACTCCCTGTTTTACATTAAAATAACCTCACTGCAGAAAACGGCGCATTTAATCATTGAAAATGAAAATGAAAATGAAAAGTGTTTTATTCAAAAATAGGCAAAATTCATTACACTTTTTTGATGTCACTTTTTTAATCTAAAACTACTGCCGGTTCACTACCTGTATAGCCGAGAGGAAGAAGACGGCAAGAAACCTTCGGCACAGGGCCCTACGTTATGTGCAATATATCTTTTTTTTTTTTTTTTAATCGAGACTTATATACAATTACATGTTGACTTAACTTGTTATCACAGTAATTTACATGAATATCACAGTACGAGTAGTTTGTTTTACATAAATTTTTAACTCTGCAGCATCCAAAATAAACCAAAAGATGTTAATAGGCACTTAAAAAGTAAAAAGCTTAGCTTGATAAAAACCGCATAACATGACCAGCCACCACAGCAGCACCTTCACACAGGTCTCAACGCATGTGCCAGCCATCAACCCCTTCCACATATTTTAGGGAAGTAAGCGACCCGACACACAGCGCCACCACTGCAGTGGCGTAAGCAAGCATGACATGTCACACGTTTCGCCTAGTAAAAGGTTTAGTCAAATGCCGCAGACCTAAAGATTTTTACATTTATTATTTATATTATATCATTTATTATTTTAATTTAGTATAACATTTATTATTTATATTATATCATTCATTTATTTGCAAAATTTGTTATTTATTAGCTATTCCTGTGGAGCTGGTCAGTATGCCCCACACTCCATGCAAGGTGGTCATTCATATACTCGTCTAGTCTATAATAAGCCTTATTTATTACATAAGTTTTTTTTAATGTAAATTTTTTTTTAGTTTGTTGTCTAATGCAGGATTTGTATGATCTTTTGGTTATAAGTAGCAGAACAGTTTATTAAAGTGGAAAAGATAGCAGTAACTATGTAAACAGTTTACTGTTTTGTTAATAATTACCTATACAGAGCAGCAGAGCCGCTATTTCTTCCAAAAAGATAAGAAAGACGTGGATCTCAGTTCATAATATTTCCGGACGTTCATATTCTCGACCGACTATATTTCATCGAGATGAAAAATGTAATTTTAGATGCGGAGATGCCGTATATTATCCTCGAGAATGTCCATACTTGGCAGCGGTCAGAGTGCTGAATAAATGGCCAGCTTTTTTACTATCTGATATACCTACTCGTACTTTATTACAAAACAAACAAGTAGGTACTTAGCTACTGGATTCGACTTTTACTTTAGGTACTATAGATATAAGTAGGTAGGTACACTTTAAAAAATCCTAAATTAAAACATAAGGACATAATGTAATTAAGTTTCTTTTTTAAACAAAGCTCATAAATAAAAAAATACAGACAGAATAACATGGAGAGACACAATCAGCTAATTACGGTTTCATATGGCGCAAAGGACGTTGCTGTGTAAACCCTAGTCTGAATTAATACTGCTCGGCTTAAATTTAATCAATTTTATGGATTTTCAGCTCTATGTATTTTATTTTACACATGATCAAAATATCACGATAAAATACCTACCTATACTTACCTAAATATTATTAATTGAAATTATACCGAAATGCCATTACATTTCGGTATAATTTCAATTAATATTATTGATATTTTGATCATGTGTAAAATAAAATACATAGAGCTGAAAATCCATAAAATTGATTAAATTTAAGCCGAGCAGTATTGATTCAGAATTTAGAGATGGTACGTACATTTTTATCCTTGGATTTTTATTTCTTTCCCTGTTCCGACTCGCGTCGCAATATAAGTGCAGCGATCAAGTAGCCACTCCGCTGGTAGTTTTACTACCACACGCGACGTCTACATTGCGGTCAGTATACTGCTGATCTTAAACTTTACGTTCGTTTTCCAATTAGAAACAACCGTCAAACCACACTCAAATTTCCACTTCAAACGATATGATAATAACGAGTTCTTAGGTCGCTTGAGAATATTTTCCTCTTTGTCAAATACAGAAAATTGATAATTCATGGTTGGATATGTCTTTTTGGTTAAGCAAACATAATAGTAGATAATCTTTAAATGTAATACCTACCTACAAAAACACATCTTGGCAACCAGATTGCATCGTATGATGACCTACAACTGCAATAATACAAAGCGAAAGACCAGAGCCTGATACCAAACAATAGGACGACTGGCGCTTAACAATGTTTGTATTTCCTGAAGAACTGTTTACAATAGGCCGGTCCGGACAGGGCGAGCTCTCCTGCGGTGCAAATGGTCATCCAATCAGATAAGATCCTACGACATTAATATACCTATCGGTTGTTACTTAAGAACTTCGTGAGCGATATACACTTGACATTTTGGCGCATTATTATATAATTTTCCATTCTTGTACTTTAATGCTTTAACTGAATACTTGCGGGATATCTGGATCCTCTCTCTGTCTGAACCTCTGAACTCGGCTTATGTGAAGCTGAAGAACGCCGTGTCGGGGTGGTGTTTCCAATAATCCTCTCTATATTTGCTAACACATACAACTCACTGCCTTCACTCCACTCTATTCTATCCGAAACTCCGTTACGTTAGTTTGTGGGTACTTGTCGTTAAATAATAATTTTACGTCAGGCCATGTTTTACATCTCTATACACAAAATCTGTATTACACAGAGCACCATACTGTTTTTATAGATTATTTATAAAATAAATAACTTTTTTGTTACCAGGTAACCGGTGTAGTCGGCAGAGCGGAGATGTTGTCCTCGGTATTCTTCTTGTGTGCATTAATGTGCTACGCCCGGGCTTCTAAAAAACAAAAACGAACAAGTAAGGAGCCAAATAAATATGTATTTATAAGTCCCATCCCATGACATGTAGTATTCTTAGGTACCTACATGTCTTGTAAGGCAGACTTCTTAAACACGTAGTGGGATAAAGGATAATAAAATAAAAGAATTATCTTTTTGAAAACATGTCAAAGGTAACACAGTAAAATTGAAGCAATAAATTCATGGAATACTTTACCTACAGACTGGCTGTACGTGGCTCTGTGTACGGTGTGCGTCGCGATCGCAATCCTGTGCAAAGAACAAGGCATCACTATCACGGGAATATGCGTCTTCTACGAACTCTTTGTTGCTCAAATGGTAAGTTTTATCATAAAACTACATTGTTTAGTATAACAGGAATATCATTCATTTATTTAACATCAAGAACGAGTTCTTGACTTTTCAAAATATAACTAAGTCTTATTAGAAGTTCTTGCGAATGTGGATTTATAGACGCATTTAAGTTCTTGTCCAACTCTCAAAGTTGGAACTAAGCGCTCTATATAACCTGGATGACGTAGCAACACGTCAGTAATGCACACTCGACGGCAAACTGTAACATAATTGAAACTCGTACTTAACTTTGATAATATCACGAAATACTAAACCAAACTAACTATACTCGTAGGTAGATACTAACTTCATAGAGAAATTCATGCATGCCAGAGTTTATAGGTAAAATACTTGAGAGAAATACCTAATCATTTCTTATTTTAAGAATTTATGCTTAAAGATATTTATTTTCACAAAGAAATAAGTTCAATTGAAGAAAAAAATATCCAGATAAAGTACCTATGAATTTAGCTAGGCAAAATTTTTATTTTGAGTCAGTATGGGTGCCGATCTTACTGACATTGATTCTACCAAATATTTGTACCTAGATCTTTAGTACCTAGTACAATTTTTTTAATCAAAATAATAAGTCTCTATGCTGTTTATACCTCTGTTCTGTTATATCTATAAATATTTTGTTCCAATAAATCAATTCAATCTTTTTGAATATTTTCAATAAATATCTGCTTTTCGAATACCTATATGTATACCGAACAGAACAGAACATATAGCATACAGAACAACAACAAGATCTCTAGTCTAGTCCTCTAGACTAGTTGTTCTGTATGGAAATTAAATGAAATTTTATTTTACAGCTTTAATCTTTCACATCCCAGAAAAAAAAGAACAATATAAAATCTATTGTGTCCGGGTTTATAATGGGTCAGTGGGATGTGAGAGGTTAATGTGTTAAATGTTTCTTTATTGAACAGCGGAGGACTGGTACGGGCCGGGTGCGTTGGTCTTGGTTGTCGGTATTCACGGGCCAGGGGTGGACAGCGGCCTGCGGAGAGGCGGCGCGCCGAATCGTCACCCTCTGCTGCGCCACCCTGGGGCTCCTGGCCGCGCGCCTGCACATCATGGGCGCGCAGCTCCCCGTCTTTACCAGATTCGATAACCCAGCCAGCGTCGCGCCAACACCTGCCAAGTAAGATTACTTTATACCTCAGAACATAAATATTAACACTTATGTACTGTTTATGTTCATATTTTGGGAGATTCAATTTTGGGGAGGTATTTTTTCAGTACCTAATGCGTTATCGGCATTTAACTTTCTTTAAAGCAGAAATCTGCTAAACTCTGGCAAGGAAATGTAAATGAAGAGATTTTTAAAATTTTAACAGTTTAATTAATGTAGGCAAGTAAACCTGAGCGATATTTTGCAGACAATTGACATTTGCGTACCTGCCGGCACTGAATGCATGGCTGTTGACTCTCCCTGAGGCTTTGTGCTGCGACTGGACAATGGGCACGGTACCTTTGATCAAGTCCTTGGAGGACCCTCGTAACCTGGCTACGATGACATTATACGGCTCTCTTGTTGGAATCACTCTACTCGCCTTCAAAACTCGATCTGCTGCACTTTTCATGGTACTTTTTAAACTTATTTTTTTGACATCATTTTAATTATCTTTACCTAATTGAGGGCTAGGTCTGCATGGCTGTCACTTAAAACTACTAATTATATTATTGTTTAATGTTTTTAAGTAGGTGCCTATTGACTCGCTCTTGATCGTTGTTTTGGATATCAAAAGCTTATTTACACAACAGAAAACTTTATGACATACAATTTTGGTGATTTCAGAGTCTAGCGATGTTGGTGCTTCCTTTCATCCCGGCGTCGAACCTGTTCTTCCCCGTGGGGTTCGTGGTGGCAGAGCGTGTGCTGTACATGCCGTCCATGGGCTGGTGCATGCTCGTCGCCATCGGCTGGACCGTCGTCGCCAAGCACCGCCGAAGATTCGCAGTCACTTCTCTGATCTTCGTCCTCGCGATTTTCTCTCTCAAAACCTATAACCGGAATTGGGATTGGCAAACCGAATATTCACTTTTTGCATCAGGCCTTAAGGTTTGTAGTCAAATTCATAATGTTGATCGATAAGTAAGTAGACTTGAATGTCTTTAAAAAAATTATAATAAGTAGTTGTTGCGCAATATATAAAAACCGCTGAAATTCAGAAAACTAAATATCTACCTATTCATAATTGGTCCGTTACAGGTGAATCAAAACAATGCGAAATTGTACAACAATGTTGGCCATGCGCTGGAGACTGAAGGCAAATTTGAAGAAGCTCTCGAGTACTTTAACAAAGCCGTGAGTGTGCAACCAGACGACATCGGCGCGCACATCAATGTCGGCCGGACTTACAACCACCTCGGAATGTTCCAGGAGGCAGAAGACGCATATGTGAAAGCTAAGTCTCTCCTGCCTCAGGCTAAACCCGGAGAAACATACCAAGCACGCGTAGCACCCAACCACCTGGCTGTGTTCCTCAACTTAGGCAACCTGATCGCCAAGAATGCTTCCCGCCTTGAGGAAGCCGACCTTCTCTACCGCCAAGCCATCAGCATGAGATCCGACTATGTTCAAGCTTACATAAACAGGGGCGACGTGCTCTTGAGACTCAACAAAACCAAAGAGGCGCAAGAAGTGTATGAGAAAGCTTTGCTGTACGACAGCACCAATCCGGACATATACTATAACGTAAGTATCTACTCCTAAGTGTCCTTGTAATTTTATTTTCAACCGGCGGTCGTTACGTTTGTATTTATGTACCCACTTATCTATGTAAACTGATTGCGATATTTGTAGCTTGGAGTCGTACTACTGGAACAAGGCAAGCCCACGCAAGCGCTGGCCTACTTCGACAAAGCTTTGGAGCTAGACCCTGACCACGAGCATGCGCTGCTTAACTCCGCCATAGTCTTGCAAGAACTGGGTATCGCCGAACTGCGCCCGTTGGCCAAAGCACGCCTGCTCCGACTCTACAGCAGAGAGGCCAACATAAGTCTAGGTAATCTACCAGTTACCTATCTACTTTCTTTAAATTTCTTCTTACTACTATCATATTACTATGTATTACTTACCAACGTCGACCTTTGGCCTCTTACCTGATAAATTGATATTTCAGCGACCAATGAGCGTGTGCACTTCAACCTTGGCATGATGGCGATGGATGATGGCGAGGCGGAAGACGCGGAGAAGTGGTTCCGGGGAGCCGTTCACCTTAAACCGGACTTCAGATCTGCTCTATTCAATCTGGCTTTGCTTCTGGCAGACTTGAGGTAAGTACCTACTTTGTTTCAACATTTGTCCATAGGTCCAACATAAATATGTTCATACAGGTGATAATGCTTTCGTATTACCGTATTAATATGGTGGCCTGTTTTTACCCTTTAGTCAGATACAAAAAAAAATTACAGGAGGCCTTTGGAAGCGGCGCCGTTTCTACGACAATTGATCGAATACTACCCAAGTCATGTAAAGGCGCTGGTTCTTCTCGGTGACATCTACATAAACACATCGCGGGATTTGGAAGCCGCCGAGGAAGTAAGTGATCGCTTTAATTCTGACATCCCTGACATGGATCGTTTATTTACATACTTGCTTCTTCTTTGGATCTTTGGACCCAAACACTTTCCAAACATGAACACCTACTTACAATATTCGTAGGTAACAATATTCGTTACGGTATCAACAGCATCATTACTCTACCATAAGTAGGGAGGTACTTAGCTTATGACGTTTATCGATTTGCAGTGCTACCGTCGCATTCTGGAGCTGGAAGCCAACAACGTGCAGGCAATGCACAACCTGTGCGTGGTGGCGGTGGAGCGCGGCCAGCTAGCTGAGGCGGAGGCATGCTTGGCGCGCGCTGCCGTGCTGGCGCCGACGGAGAAGTACATCCAGCGCCACCTGGGCGCGGTGCGCGCGCGTCTTTCCCCGGGCGCCGGCTCGCCGCCCAGCGAGCAGGGGGCGGCGGCCGCCGACGTGCGCGCGCGCTGGAACTACATCCCGCAGCAGCCGCCCGACCCCGAGGAGCCATAAACCGGCCGCCTCTACCGCCGCGCCACTGACGGACACGTTATTTATCTACTCGTTGTTGAACCTCCCACTTTTTTATACCTTTCATTGTTGTAACGACCAGGGTAATTTCATCCGATCTTCATCTGTCTTCATCTAGGTATCAGCTTCCTCCCGACGCGCGACGATCGCCCGTTTCGATTATCCAGATTTGATTATTTTTTGTGTCGTTATTGACTAATTTTAAATAAGTATTCGACGTCACACGTCACGCTTTTATACTTATATAAGTTAAGAGTATTTTGATCTCATAGTTATTATTTGCGAACTGAATTTGGTGATATTTACTTATCGACCTTAAATTTAACACTTGAATTGTGTAGAGTATGATCGAGCTTCTCGTCATTAGCCTGGTATACGTGTAATTTAGGTAATCTACTTACTTAAATGATTGAAATTAAACAAATACCTAATTCAAGAGAAAAAATAATGTATTCGATAATATTTGTCTAGTCACACGCATCAATGTGTACCTATTTACGTATCAAGTTAATTCACTTCTAGGTTAGAATTGTTAATGAATATTGACCTGACCTAAGCTTCGATAGACATTGGAATTTGAGTGTAGTGGCGTAGTAGTGTACGCCCGCAAAATTGCCATCCCAATACTAATATAATATTTACATAGCATTTACTCATTCATTAATATATATGTTGTAGAAATGGATGTTCTATAATATTTAAATGTTGAAAATATTTATCAGCTCCCGTTGCGTGACACCACAGGCACAAGATTGATGATCGATGTTGACAAATCACAATATAAGCAACGTGCCGGCAGCGACAGGGCCGGTGGCAAATCCTCCAGCCATATGCTTGAAGGTATCTGGTATAATGCAACGGGCTCAGTGTTTAATCCGTACGAACAATATTGATGTGTGGTCCATTTCAATCAATTGCTTACGATTAGTTCATGACATGAAACAGGCGCGTGAATACCTACGGTGAGGGAAAGTTTTGAAAACTAAAAAAATAAGAGAAACTAACGTTATTGCTAGACTAGTCCATCATCTTTTAAATTAACCATGTTGTTGATGTATTTTTAATTCAGCATTAGGTATAATAAGTTAAAAAGGTTCTGTGTTTCCCATTGAGTAGGTACTTTCTTATCTAGGTATCTACATTGATTTCCATTTTCAGATTTGGTTTAGGTAGGTATTTAAAAACTAAGTTTAATTCGATATTCATTATCATTCTTCTAAATGAAGATCTCAGGTACAAGCAAAAACGTTATTTTCAAAAACGGTATATTATTAGGCATATGGAAAATGAAAACGAAAAGTGATAGACCGTTGTTAGAGTTAGGTGTGAGAGTGTAGGGAATGTTGTTAATGTTTTAAGGAAACATTTTTGTAAAAACTGATATTTACAATGAAACATTTCTAAAGAGATGTCGACGGGAGTTAATAAAATTGTAAGGACCCCCAATATTGTGCTATTTGTCGTCAAGACGTTTATTTTTATAATAAAACATAAAAATCCTTTGACTAGTTTCATTATTTTTCATTACCTACGTAGATTGCCACATGTTGTGGTAGTTCGCTACACTTCGCAGTTTCTCTAACGGTGCGTACAGACCATGTAACATGTTATATAACTTGTGTTATATAACACGTCCACACTATGTAACCTTGTTATTCAACATTGCAACATAAAATAATACTGTACACATTAGAATAACAATGCAATATAACAATGTTATATAACAATGTTATATAACATTGTTATATAACATTGTAATATTTTTATGTTGCAATGTTGAATCACAAGGTCATAGTGTGGACGTGTTATAAAACACAAGTTAAATAACATGTTACATGGTCTGTACGCACCTCCACGCGATCAGTTATATAACATTGTTGTACATATCAATAACATTGTTTTATAACATTCAGTGTCCACATTATGTAAAACATGTTATATAACAATGTTAAATAACATGTTATGTTACATGGTCTGTACGCACCTTAAGATTTGTGGCCTGAGCTTATCCACAACCACTACTATTTTTCTTTCGTAGATAAAAACAAGTGTTAAGAGGATTGTGAGTCGATCGTGCGCCGCGCGAATCTCCATTTGTGAGACACCATTTGACAACATGTGTGAGAAAAATATTGTTTCGGGCCATAACGTTTCCCAACCCCTAAACATATCCGTAATTAGACAATTTTGGTATCATTTTTATTTAGTAAAATTTAGTAAAAAAAGTATTTTGATTTTTTTGAAATATTGAGTATTCTTAAAAGAAAAATGTTTTTAGTATTCAAATGTTGTGGGAAGAAGTTAACGTACGTATATGTTCGATCACCGACCGAGTATTATATTATTAAACCTCTTATTATTAAACCTCTAAGTATTGGTTGGAATAGGTAAAGAAAGAACAACAGTCAGTGTAAAAGATTTAACTATATTGTTTTGTACACTGAGTATTGTACAAATGTAACAATATCGGCTATTACACTACTCTAGCGCTTCCTGACAAAGAAATGTGTCGATGCTTTCGGTACAACTTTAAAATGATTAGAATCCTCGAGAGATTCATTATGGTGAGATTATTTAAAAATCTAATTAAGGTAGGAACATATCTAAGAAACATATTCAGATCGTTGGCTAACGCATGGAATTAGTACCTATGCCACGTTACAGCACCCTTTAAGTACCTAGGTACCATACGTTTTTATCATATTCCAAACATTACATTTTAAGAATCAATTCGTACAGAAAAAAAAAGAAATGTGCGAATTTTCGGTTCCATTTTTAGTTCAGAAACAAAAAATGCAATATATTGAAGTTATAATTCTGCGAGACAAATTCTGGTAGTACGAATTAACCCTTAGAAAAATGCACATCGATCCGATTCTGCTCTAGACTTGAATTAAACCCGACCGGCGGCGCGGTTGCTTTAAAAATAAAATTATCTCGAATCGATCTCATTCCAACACAGATGAAAATCTCTTAATCAATCATTTAGCTATTATTGTCAGCATTGTGACAAGAAATCGAATAATATCTAGCATTACTGAAAGTAGTGTTTACTAATTTACATGTTAAGTACTATCACGGTTGCCAGTCTATCTTACAAGGTCTTAAAACTAATATTATTTACAGATGGCAAATGACCTTAGCTCTATATAATTTGTCAACTAAATAAAAGAATGCAACATACAATAACCTAAAAAAATAATTGTATAATAATAATTTAACTAACTATGTACAAGTTTTTAATGTTACAAAATAAAGTCTCATTCGCACACTCGCTTTACCCATATACTTAAACTATTTCTTACAACTTTACTTTTTGTTCCTTCATTATTGCAAACACTTCGGGATAGGAAATCTAAGGCCACTTCTAACTTAAACACAGGAACTTTGAAAGCTGTGAAACGGTCAAAAAATAACAAATAATTTAAAATTCCTATAACAGAAACAAATCCGATTCGAACGAAAACAACATAAACAAGATTAAGTAAATTAGCTGTATACTAACAGCCGGTTGCAGCAAAAGCCGTTAAAGTTTTACCATTAAATCATATCGTCTTCTGTCATGTATAACAACGAAAGTGCAATAAGTCTTACAAGGATCTGTAAATCTGACCTTTTCTGCGACCGATTGCAGGTAAACAAGTAAAACAAAATCAATCAACATTTTCGATTCAAGTAAAGGTATAGACGAGGAATGAGATTGGATTGAATAGAATGAAAGGCAAACGCGTAGTACAGCGCGGTGCGGCGCTCAGTCGAAGTCCGCCAGCTCCGCCGCCGCGCGCTCCATGTCGTCGGGCGCCTGCAGCTGCGACAGCGGGCCCTTCTTGTACGCCGTCATCTCCTGCAACACGCGTACGACACACTAAAGCACAGATCGCTGCACTGGATTTAAGTCGTGTATTACGCCGTCTGACTTTAAATAGATAAGATTCCATAATCCTTATGTCGAGTTATCGGTGTGGAGTCATTCGCGGCAGTGCCGACATACATAAAGACAAACGTCCATGTATGAAACAGATATTTAAACTGATTTTTCTCTGGAATTCGAATCGGGGATCCCTGAATGGTATTAGACGACTGATAAAATACTCAAATATTTAAATACCTACACACATACTATAAGGGCCCTTTTACTGTCGTGCGAGTTTTCAACCAGATCCGCATGCGGATCAAGACACGTACAGGAAAAGAGCCCTTATAGAAACACGCCCAAGAAATCTCTGTTCATAATAGCAAGTGTGGCGTAGTGTGCGAGTACGTACGCGGTCGTAGCGCGCCTTGTCCCGCTCGGAGAGCGCCTCGTACTTGGCCTTGGCGCCGGCGTCGGCCGCGGCCCAGCGCCGGCCCAGCTCCTTGGCCGTCTCGCCCATCGTGTACTCGGGGTTGCTCGCCTTCACCTTCGGCCGCTCGTCGTTGCAGAACAGGAAGAACGCCGACCTGCGAACCGACACAGGCCATCATGGCTTGCCGTCCTTATCATATACAAACGATAGATAGAGACGTAACCGTGAGACAACTTTTTCATGGCGCGTATGATGCGGATGGGTCTGTTACTGCCCGTATTAGAAGGCCAAAAGCGTCGTTCAGATTTTCCGGTTCGGTTCCGTCAAACATTTCATACTTACATCATTGACTCTAAAGAACAACCCCTCTATACTTAGAAAGAGCCTTTTTTCTCGTCCCTCTAGCTATCTCTCATTTTTATCAGTGTGTACTTACAGCGATCGTTTGGGTGCGTTGGGGTCTTTGGGCTGCGCGCGTTTCCGTCCGCGGCCGACCTTAACGTCTTTGGGCGGCACGTAGCTCTGCATCTCCAGGTCGTAGCGCTTCTTGTCCTGCTCCGCCATCTCGTGGAACCGCGCCTTCTCCTTCTCGGACATCGTCTGCGGAACACAAACGATAGTTTGATGGAATGTGAGATATTAACTAGTAATAAAATTATTTTTTAAGTTACATTACGAATGAGAGAACAACATTGACCCGTTATTAGGTAAATAAACGTCGAGCGACTCACATTCCACCTTTCGGCACATTTTTTGGAGAAGGCGGCGAAGATGACGTTCTCGTCAGGGTGTTTTTTCTTGTGCTCCTCGCGGCAGGTTTGCACGAAGAAGGCGTAGGCGGTCATGCGGCCGCGCGGTTTGTTGTACGCGCGTGCGCGTGGCATTCTGCCCTTCGGCGTCTGCGCCTGGTTCACCAAAGCCTGTTGTTGCTGTTGCTGCAACTCCTATAAATTTCTTCTTTATTAATAGTTTGTTAGGAATGTTTTGAAGATTGAAACCTAAACAGACATAATGATGAAATATTTTCGCAATGACCTACCTAAAGGCAGGTACCTAAAGATCATAATGTTACTGAAGTAACTCTTCAAATAACGTAACCCGCCTTTATTTGGGCTAATGAATTTACCAAAGTGAGTGGTGCTATTTCACCGCTAGTCTTTTCTATAGTAGTATCTTACAGTGATATGAATGAAACATTGAACTAAGAACAAATGTGGCAAGCACCTGTAGAGTAGCAGACTGTCGCTGCAACGCTGCTTGTATCTGCTGTTGCTGAATAGCCTGTATGTGATCCTGCAGCGTTTGTTGCTGTTGCTGCAACGACTGCGCCACCTGTTGCTGCAACGCCGCCTGAGCTTGCACCAAAGCCTGCGCCTGAGACTGGCTCACGTGTAGAGTTTGCTGCAAATTCTGCAAAGCTTGTTGCTGCTGTTCTTGATGCTGTTGCTGTTGTTGCTGCTGTTGCTGTTGCTGCTGTTGTTGGTGTTGTTGCTATTGATGTAAAAAATACCTTTAATCTTCTTGGTTTTCGGCATGTAGAAATAATGAGCGATAGGAGATGAACGAATAAGATATACAAGGCAAGAGTAGATGGAAATATTGGGAGGGGAAGGCCAAGGCGAACATATCTCGATCAAATCGGGGACTTGATGAATCTTGATGAGACAAAAGAAATATGTTAGGATCAAACAAGTGGAAGGAAGAGGTGTGACCGTTATGTATGAATGAATGTATGTTTAATCTTCAAGGTGTATTTGTATGATTTTCTTGTATTTAACATTTACAATAATTGTTGAGAGCCATAGACATATCCAGAATTAGATATTGTATCATCTGGTAGGTACTTAAGTAAACTTAAATTAACATATATTACTTAGATTAATTTATTTCAATAGAGAGAATAGTTATTTTTAAAGTGACTGGGTTGTCTTGCTTACCCGCCTTTTAACTAGAAAGAGGTGTACCTCTTATAAATGTACATAAACATATCTGCAGATATATTTATATAGTAAGTATATTTTTTAAAATAAGGATGAATATATTTAAAGTACTGTTGTAATGGAAAAAAACGCAATCAATACAATAGTCACTAACACCTATCATTAAGAAGGTCATTAAAGCTAACGTTTCAACAAACCTTTACATATCTGACTCTTTCTTGAATAAAATAACAAATAAAATGGCTGTTTTCATTATTTTAATGGATGCATGACATAAACAGCCCTTCTGCAATATGCTGTAAAAAAGAAATGTATAAAATGTCACCTCTAACTGCTGCTGCTGCTGCTGAAGCATCTGCTGCAAGGTTTGCTGCTGGTTCTGTTGCAATGTTTGCTGCAGCGACTGGTTCTGTAACACCTACACCATTGTTTATATATGAAAACCTATTAATGAAAAAACTAATTATTTACCTGTTTGTAAACTCTTAACAGTAACAGCACTAAATCAGTAGGTACTAAGTTAGTTGCAAAAAAAAACCATATAACATAGGGCTCTGTGCCCAAGGTTTATTACCGTTTCTTCCTCCCGGCTAAACAGGTAGTGTATCGGTAGAAGTTTTAGATCAAAAAGTAACATCGAAAAAGTGTAATGAATTTTGTCTATTTTTTATTTTTGTCACTTTTCATTTTCTAGGCTCTTATAGAGGACCTTTTTGTAGTAGCATTGATAGTCAAAGAGAACTAACCTGCTGCAAATTCTGCTGCTGTATCTGTTGCTGTAGGCTCTGGTTCTGCACCTGCTGTAATTGTTGTTGTTGCTGCTGCAGTTGTTCTTGCTGGCTACTCTGTTCGGGATCTGGACTTGATTGGTTCTGACCCTGCAAGTGAAAGAGCATTAATTCACTGTAGAAGTATTTTTGATGAAGGTACAAAATGGTAAATGCAAATATAGCCATAGTGTACCATGGCTAAGACCCTTGTCCACTTTCACTTAATCTGTGTGCTACTGTGCACTAGCTAAAGGTGTAAGCAGGATGACTGGGGATGACTACTACCACTATACCTAACTAGTTGAATTAATTAATCGTAGATAGCTGAAACCCAAGAATTGGTGGTCTTCCGCGCAAAAGGATTAAGCGTATTAGAAACCTGACTTTTGAGACTCGGAGAACATTCCCTCTATAAGAATCTTGACAAAATACAAACAAATCCATGAAACAGTTAATACACATAGGTATGTAATGAAAATATATATTTTTTATATTACGTATTTGAAGCAAATGCTATAGACGGTAAATGTGCTGTAAAAATGAAATACCTTCATCAGTGATAGATAGGTACTATTAAATTAACTTTATTCACACTGGAACGGATTATTTTGTTTTGTTTATATTTGTACCTAGTAAAAAAGAAAAAAAAAAACAATCTCCAAGGCCCACCGAAAAAGACAATGAAAAGGAAAATGAAAACAACTATTTTATTTCACTCTTACAATTTGTTGAATTTGTTTGACATTGATCAAAATATCTCAATCGGAAATTTTCGGTTTTTCTTCTTAGATTTTTCTTGGATTTTTCGATTTTTCCAAAAAAGGGTTTTTCGTAAAATTGAATGAATGAAATGAAGGAATAGCTTGAACGAAAATTTTGGTAAACCAATGTTGCCAATTTAAATAAAAGATCCCAAATTGTTATTAAAATTCATTTTTTTTTTTAATTTTATTATTAAAATTCATTTTTGGTCTAAGTGTCAAAAGAAAGAAAATGAAATTCTGAAATATTTTTTTCTACATAACATTTCTTATATTATCATCTGTACCGATCATACTTTATAATCGAGTTAAAAAAATATGTATTTCATAGATTCATAATCAAATTATTAATTCAAAAAAAGGTATAGGTAGTTCAAAAGTATTTTGGTAGGGTGGTGTAATGAAGTAAAAAAAAAGAGTTAAGACCCGCATAAACCAAAAACAGCGTTCTAAATACCTACTTTGTTTCATAAGATTTTTATACGAATTTCAGAAGTGCAAATATATTATAATGATTAATAATAACAGTATAGCAGCAAAAAAAACCCTTGAGATTAGAGACAGACAGCAAAATTTCACTTGCGTTGCGCGTAAAATATCAGGAAGTAAGTACCTATTTCTGAGTTATTAAGTTAAATACCTAGTTTAAAAATAATTTTATTTTGGGTAATTTTTTCTTGCAAATATATTGAAAAACATTGTATGCGTGTACATTAATGTAGGTAATGTAATAAATTTTCTGAACTAGACTAAATATTATGTAAAACAATAATATTGTTGTCAGTAAATAGTATTCAATTAAGTGAACAAGTAATATCAATATTACGTTCGACTAAGTAATTCGTTTCTTTCTTATAAATGTCTTTCTTTAGGTCTTTTTAATAAAGGTATTTTTGTTTTTCAATTTTCAAAAAAAAATTGAATTTTTTTAAAATGTTTTCGTAAGATTGTCAGACCATTTTTTTTCTACTGAACATGTAATTTTATGTAGATTATTTAAATTCGCCTTGCTCATGAAAACGAGCAAATATTACGCTAATTTTTTTTTTATTTCTCTAGAACAAAATCTTGACTTCCCAATATTATACGGATAGGTACGTTATATAGATATAACTAGAAAAAAGTTAAAGAAGTCACAGGAGAAAAAATGTTTGGTAGGTAAGTAAGTAAAGAAATATTTGTTACCTACTCAAAAACAAAAGAAAAACTTTGAATTTTCTCGATTTGCGATAGTCTTTGTCTTATTTTCTCATTTGATCTATCTATATTGTATCGAAAATGAAAAATAAACTTTTCTTTGCTAGGTTACAATTTTGAAAAAATTTTGGTTAGGTACCAACTTACTGAGCAAAATATATGAAATAAATTTCGTATTATTAATACCTACTTTTTTGGTGAGTGAGTCACTGGAAAAAATCATTAAGTGGGGGGGAGTGATCAATTATTCTATTATATTTCTTGTTTCTAAGTTTTCTAAACATTTAATGCATTACGTTAATGGTACCTATAGCTATAATATAATGTAACAATACGAAAAATATATAAATTGTATCCATTTTTTATTTATTTCCGACTTTCATTGCTGCGCCAAGACTTCGCATTTTTTTATTTAGAGCTCATTTCTGTAAAAATGCAAATATCTATCGTCTTTTCACCTTTTTTAAATGTACTAATAATAAAATAGTATTTTATTTTATTCTTAATTTAATTTTCATTGCATTAGTAGGGCACACATAATTTTTATTCGTACCGACGGAGAAGACGTCTGATGAGATTCAACTGTTCCTGATGAATACCACCAAGACTGTTGTCCAGATTCGTCTCTGTTATTTGATCCTGGCATCATGCGATAGTCAAAGTTCGAATTAGTGTTGTCTGTACTATTGTTTGAAAAGTTGCCTCCTGCCATTTTATAGGTGTACAGTTGATGAGTGGCAGAGGCAGTACTTCTGGTAATATCTTCGTTGATCTGTTGTGGCTGCAACTCGCTGGCTGCGGGCCACCACGCGGCCTCCCCGCGCGCACCCCACGCGCCACCCGCTGCGCCTCTGTCCCCCATCTTATGCTCGCGGCTGTAGCCTAACCAGTTTCTTTATGTATTAAGCACTTAATTCAATATATTTTCACATCCAATTTACTGCACACCATGTCCGCTTTAAAAAAAACGATGTATGAATGCTTTCTTCTAAACAAAATTCTTGTTTTACACATGAAATAAGAAAAATGTAAGTTGATACAAAACCACTGTAAAGATCACTGAGACTTTATTTAATTTTATATTTTGAATCTTTATGATCACTTAAAATCAATAAATCGAATGAAAAGTACTTCAATTTAAGGTTTTAAAAGCTGCCGGTTTTCGAGTTCAACTCCACACGCGTACGTTTTGTCTCCCCGCTGGTACTTACACCTACTTCGATTCAATACAGTTGGCAACGTCGCATTATGAGACGCTAAACAAGTGCACATGAGCGCCCTCAACGCGCAGTGGACGTCACGGAAACATTCGAACCTTCACGATGCGGAGCCGAATGTGCACGAACCGGCAACATATCCAACCAACAACCGGTCAATAAGAAACACAGACCGACACGATAGTCTTTAGCCGAGGTCTTTAGCTAGCGCAAAGCAGACATAAAATCGCGGCATACCAATAATTCTCATTTTTATTTACAGTAAATTTATTATAGCTGCAATGATAAGAGACCTCTTTCTTATAATTTTCACTTGAAAATCTTCCGCACTGCATCCCATCCCAAGACAATTTTATCACCTATATTGTTTAAATAGGTACTTTCTATCAATAAAATAAGGAATTATTACTTAGAGATACATTTAAGTAGGTATATAAAAAAATATTCGAAAGACCAAATTTTGCGCTGTTAAATAGGTATAATATTTTTTCATTTATACTTTCGATTTTTTTACATGGTTCTAGGTAAAATCCAAGTTAAAAAAATAGTATTTTTAATTGGGACGGGTACCTAAGCTACCTATTTACTATTACATATTATATCAAAAAGGTGAGCATACCTAATTGGTACGAACAGAAAGTAAAAAGCCTCTGGCTTCTTTCATTTAATTTATTTCATTGGCTTATGTAATAAATAACCTAAACCTAGCATTCCAGGCACATTATAAAATCAATTGACTGAGTACCTACTTATGTGTTGTCAATGGTTAAAATATATTTAGTAAACAACAATTGTTGACTTTTTTCTTTGAGCTTGGCTTTTGTTATCAAAATGTAAGATGGTGTATTTACTTACTTTAAATATATCTATACATGTAGCATCATACTTGGGTTCAATCATACTAATTTGTAGAATAGCTATCACATTAATTATTCTGGTATCACTTTCGCAGCCATTTGCTTACACAATTTATTAGAATGCACAACTAAATATTGTTAGCATTCTTTCTTTCTAATCTTTTAAGCTGCAGGTCCTTTTGATGTAATACGTTTACGAATATAATAACTCACCGAATAAAATAAGCTTATTCAAAATAAAAAGCGCACGATTTGTATTTAATACGTCGAAAACTTCACATTCATTCGTATGGCAAAGAAATAAGTACTTGAAAGGCGACGACGTCAACACCAGTTATTTTGATTGGTGCAAATTGAATGTCCCGCCAATTTAGAACCAATCCGCATAGCAGTTTATTTTTTATTTATCCTTAAATTAAACTTCTACTATACTTTTTCATCTTTTATGTATGATAGCACACTTACTTATAGGAACATATTATGTAAAATAAAACATGCGTCTTTAATAAGTGTGTGTGGGGCTGCTATGTGAAATTCATTGTGATACATTAAATACCTAATAATAATAAACTCGCCCAAAAGTAATTCAAATTCAATTAGGAAGTTTTCTATTATTTTGCACCTAGACTATTTGTTTAAGTACCTACAGACCTATAGTATGGAGCTGTTATGAATATAGGTACATACTTGTAGAGATACTTTTTAAATAATTTGAAAATTAAGGAAGAATTGCCGACTAACTGCAATACAGACAGATGAGAGGATAGAAAAAAAACGAACTATAAAATTTAAAAAACTAAATATTGTTACAGGTTTATATATATCCTAATATAATAAATAAAAAGGTAGGTCAAAAAGTAGTTGTTATGTTTGTTATTTTCTAAATATTTTTATGCTTTTATAATGTATTGTTAATCTTTATAAAAATATTGTTTATATTACAACAAAATAACATATTTTCGTACCTACGTTTATATCGCGCTCCGTATTAAATTCATCAAATTCATCATCTAAACACAAAATCGCTACACACAAATGCCATAATTTTTGTAGAAGCAATTAATTCTGTTTTATATTTAATTTTGCCAAAATTTAACTTAGTTTTTGATGAATAATCCTGGCTACACTATCAAATGGTGAAGAGTGAGCGAACGAATGAATGAGCAACGAAAAGCAAAATTCTATTGGTTCCCTTTTTTTTTTCTATGTGTGCATGTGTTTGTTCGTTCTACATTGGTTCTACAATTGTGTGAGTGTGGACGGAGTGAGCCATCAACATTTTTGCCTAGAAATATGCCTAACTTTTAGTGCAAGTTCTAAAACAATTGTGAAACTAAATATTTTAATTTGTGAAAAGATAGAACAAAAGATATGGCATTAAACATCGGCTCACTCAGTTGAGCAAGCTACCTATGAAAATTAGAGAAAGTATTAATTATTCATATAATATTTATATACCAGGATTTAGTGAAACTTTTGCTATGTAAATCCTGAAAATTTCAGATCGCCTGGTAACGTAATAAAGTTTTCACAAATGATTTCTTCGGCTCACTCCGTCGAAACGTTTTTTCAACCCCTATTTCTGACGAAAATACTGAAAATTGAAACTGCTATGTAATTGTGAAAGTAAGCTAAGATAATATGAGAATTTGTGAAACACAAAACAAACCACTAACGCGGCAGGTTTTTGTATAATCATTGGTTTCATCGGCTCACTCCGTTGAAACGTTTTTCGTAAGTTAAAAATGTCAATATCTTAAGATTTCTAGCACTATTGAAACTAAAAACTGTCTTAACTTTTAGTGAAAACTTTTCACTAAATATCCACCATACTAATGTTTTATATTCCATGTCTGGTTTAAAAGATATTCAATTGTGTTTATTCTGCATACAAACTTCAGTTTAGGGTGACCACACTGTTTTATAAAAATTGAGGACATTTTTTAAGAAAACAAGTTTGTTTACTTAATCAGCCTTCTTTATTGAACTAGGTAATTCTTTATTAAACTATAAATTTAGACTTATAACTGATCATATTCTTATTAGTGTAAATGTAAGACGTAATTTAAAGTTTCAAATATTTACCTTTTTTAAATGAATTTTAAATGAAATATAACAAAGATGGAATAATTTTGAGTGAATTAATGAAAGTTGTGGCCTGGCACTACAATATTTTGAGACACATTCGTTTTCCCTGTTAAAAACGCTAAATTCGTAACTCCAGATTTTTACTTGACCATGATTTAGCGTTATTAACAGGGAAAACGAATGTGTCTCAAAATATTGTAGTGCCAGGCCACAACTTTCATTAATTCACTCAAAATTATTCCATCTTTGTTATATTTCATTTAAAATTCATTTAAAAAAGGTAAATATTTGAAACTTTAAATTACGTCTTACATTTACACTAATAAGAATATGATCAGTTATAAGTTTAAATTTATAGTTTAATAAAGAATTACCTAGTTCAATAAAGAAGGCTGATTAAGTAAACAAACTTGTTTTCTTAAAAAATGTCCTCAATTTTTATAAAACAGTGTGGTCACCCTAAACTGAAGTTTGTATGCAGAATAAACATAATTGAATATCTTTTAAACCAGACATGGAATATAAAACATTAGTATGGTGGATATTTAGTGAAAAGTTTTCACTAAAAGTTAAGACAGTTTTTAGTTTCAATAGTGCTAGAAATCTTAAGATATTGACATTTTTAACTTACGAAAAACGTTTCAACGGAGTGAGCCGATGAAACCAATGATTATACAAAAACCTGCCGCGTTAGTGGTTTGTTTTGTGTTTCACAAATTCTCATATTATCTTAGCTTACTTTCACAATTACATAGCAGTTTCAATTTTCAGTATTTTCGTCAGAAATAGGGGTTGAAAAAACGTTTCGACGGAGTGAGCCGAAGAAATCATTTGTGAAAACTTTATTACGTTACCAGGCGATCTGAAATTTTCAGGATTTACATAGCAAAAGTTTCACTAAATCCTGGTATATAAATATTATATGAATAATTAATACTTTCTCTAATTTTCATAGGTAGCTTGCTCAACTGAGTGAGCCGATGTTTAATGCCATATCTTTTGTTCTATCTTTTCACAAATTAAAATATTTAGTTTCACAATTGTTTTAGAACTTGCACTAAAAGGTAGGCATATTTCCAGGCAAAAATTTTGATGGCTCACTCCGTCCACACGCACACCTACAATTGTTTCGTTTTGTTTTGTCATACATATCACAGCATTATTCTATAGTCATATGCATAGCTGTTCCTGTGTCACACACACTACAACACACGCCCGCCCCTCACCGCCGCCGCCGCCGCCGCCCGCCGCGCCGCCGATGCCGCCGCACCCGCCGCACCCCGCTGCCCGCAAACAAACCAACCAACCAAGCTGCAATAGCAAAAGGCAAAAGTGGCAGGCAGGCCAAGCAGCAAAGCGAGCCCCGAACTGACGGACGAACGTCGATGTCGAAAAGGACCCAAGCCACCCAGCCAAGCAACACAACTTTTATTTATGACTTAAATGTGATGTGTGATTTCAGTTCAGTGTATAACTTGTTGAATTCGTTTGCTATATTTACGGACAATCAAGATATTAAAGTGAATTACGTCAATCGCCTTTAGTAATCGGTTACCTACTTGGCAAATTATTTTAAATATTATTATTTGTTTATGCAATTTCATGTGCATTGAAATAAGATATAGATAGTCACATCTATTTGTATTTCGTATAGGTTGTGGTTATTGTTATGGTTTCAATTTACTTGTTCCGTGGAAATGTTCTGTGTTGGTATATTTTATAACCTCAATTTTACGACTTTGTGAAAACTATATTATTATATAGTTCCCTGGTGGATATCGTAGTCGTGGTGATTATTTGTTATATATGATTCAACGCGAGTATCCAATGAACAACGGGTTTAGTACTGGAGAGGAGGATTCAAGAGGGAATTCGGATCAAATATGTTGCCTTGTGGATGATGGTGAGCGGTGCAAGCGACCAGCGGGTAACGCCGCCTACAGCAAACGAATACAGAAGACTGTGCAGCAGCGCCGACTCAAACTACACACTGACCCACAGGTACTAGTGCATTACTTGTCGAAAACACTAAATTATACATATATTTAGCATCGTGTCATTTTTACTTGTCGCTGTTTAATTGAGTAGACCTATTACCTTTAATGGCCTTTTCTGAAATTAACACAATAAACTGTCTTGTGTGAAAAATACTTAATAAATTTTTGATATACTTGATGGAACTAACTTATGGTACTGTACAAAATTCCGTACATAAGCTAAAATCAGTTTCATGATTATAATTTACAGTACCTAAACACATTAATTATTAATGTTTACAGACTAGGCACACATACATTTGTGACGACCACAAAACCATGATCCAGTGTGCAAGAACAAAGCAGAGGAGGCCTAAAGATTCGGAAGATGATAGTAATGAGGCAGAAATGGATTCGCCAGAAGTGGACTGGTTCCAACTTCAAGTGAATACCCTGAGGAGATACAAAAGGCACTACAAGGTGCCCACTCGGCCTGGGATGAACAAGGCTCAGCTAGCTGATGTAAGTTTACAGAAGTTAAGATAACATTATTAAAACACTATTAATTAATAGCCTCTTTTTCCCAATTTTTCGTAAAAAGGAAAAATTGCAATCTTACAATTACAATTGAGTTAAATTTAAAAAAAGTAAAAGTAGTTATTTTATTTTCATGTATTAAAGTAATTACTTTTTTGCTTACTTTTTTGTTGTGTTTACAGGCAATCCAAAAACATTTCAAGTCGTTGCCAGTGAATGAAAAAGAGATTATTACGTACTTCATCTACATGGTCAAAACAAATGGCAACAAACTGGACCAGAAAAATGGCATGAACTCTGATTCAGTGTAGACTTTCGTGTATATAAATGTGACTGTATGTTTAGTGTGTAGATTAATTTAGTATTATCTAGACTAGAGTGTGCCCTCTTTGCTTTAAGGTAATCCTGTATTATTCAGGTAATCCTGTGAAAGAAAATTGAGTTTTATGTGTCAAATAAGGCAAAGATTATATGCACCGGTTCCATCTGCTTTGTAATAAATAAGCAAAGGTATGTATAGTTTGCTATATAAGCATAAATTAATTACAATAATACATGATTTCAAAAATGTATTTATAAGTGTATCTCCCTAACTAATAAAAACATTTCAATGCTCTCAACTATATTGAAATTTGTTTATTTTTATAATGTAATAAATTACATTATCATGTTTAGGTTAATTCTTGCAATTTCAAATGTTATTATTCTTAATTAACAAGGGAAATGCAATTTTAATTTCATTTAGAATGCTGTCACCAAGACATAAATAACAGTGAATCCAAATGTAAATTAATTACATTTTATTGACAAATATCTTTTTGTTTAATTGCCTTAGTCGTCTTCTGACTCCGATGATACTTCTATCCAAGCAGAAGAGCTGCTCTTTGCTTTTATTTCTGCTGTGTTTGGTAGTGATGGTACAACTGAAAAATTAATTATAAATAAAATATTTTGTGACAGTTATCATTTGTAACCAAATTGAAAGAAACATCACAACTAAGCTTTCTATAAACTAACTGTACAATTTAAGTCTTAAATTGGTTGTAAAGTTGTTAAAAGTTGGTTTTACATATCTTACCATCATATTTACTAAGTTCAGATTTGTAATCTTCATCCTCGGACATTTCCTCTGCATCTGCATTAGTTGTTATATCTTCAGTCTTGTAATTCTTGAGACAAATGCTCAGATCCTTTCTATAAAGTGAAGATATTTGGTCCTCTGATATAATGTCTGAGAAATTTATTTTGCACCTCTTCTGTCTGGAAAAGTCAAATAATTATATGAGATTTCACCTTAAATCATAAAAACAAAAAAATTTAAAAATATAGAACCTAATTCTGAACTAGGATTATATCCGCATATATGTAATGCGCGACATAGTTTTGATGTGTATTTAGATTAAAAAATTTTGAAGACTAAATAATTCAATGTTTAGTTTAACTCTTTCACTGCTAATGGGCAAGTTCTCGGGATACCTAAGCTGCTGTGCACATGCAATCCTACAACAGCAAACTGGAGGTTTTATTGAAAATTTTTCTTTACCTTGAACTATCATCATTGACAATGGCCTTCTTAATCATGTCAACTATTTCTTTGCATCTCTCAGCAGCACAAACTGTGGCTTTGTGGATAATGTTGCTGTTGTATATTGCTGCCCCAGTCAAATCCAGGAGACATATCTCTTGTACTGATTCATACCAATCACAAGTAAACCTCCCCCAGTGTTCAGTCCTTCTTTT